>OY728145.1:2048405084-2049655084 GCA_963277665.1 Viscum album
TACATAATACCTTCCTTTTAGCCTTCAGATCCTTAACAAATTCTGGATATTACACAAATCGAGACATGATAATATCATCAGGGGCCAGGATATATATAGAAACTATGTTCTCACAAAAATGACACCTTTCCTCATGAGTACATTAATGTATTTCCCCTATTTCCTCAAAGGTTATTTCAAACTAATTTCCTTTTATTTTCCCTGAAATATTTTCCCCAATTAGATCAAATTGAAACCATGAATCAATATAAAACTCACTCACTTCTTCATTATACATGAAAAAAATTTCATTTCTTAAAACACATACTCATAACCATGAATACTCAAGAATTTCTTGAAAATAATAATTATTTTATTTAAGAAGTCAATATTGATAGCCTTACCATGAATCACTCAACACTATGAGCTCAAATATTTGGCCTTCATCATGGACCCTAAGGTGACTTATTCTATCTTAATAGCATTCCCCATGATTAAGGTAGGTAGATAATGCTAAATATATTGAGATTTGAAGGATATAGTATATGATTGAGGATATTTGGTTAGGGGATCTCGTGTATAACGGAATCAGGAGATGAAATAACATTTATGTAGTTTTTGTGTGTAATAGTATTTGGTGAATAAGTTTTTGGGTGAATTTGAGATATATATTTTCAAAATATAATAAAATAAGCTAAATATATGAGAATTAATATAAAAACTGTAGTACCCCAAAAAAGATTTATAAATGAATAAAAAACAAAAAAAACTACATAAGTTATTTTAAAATATAACTACATGAGACAAAAAATTATAATATTTGAAACTAATGTATAAAACTATTTTTAAATAGAAATTAATAATTTTATTAATAAATTAATTTAAATTCAAGTAATATTATTTTTCTTTAAATACATTAAAATCAATCAAAATATATAATCTTTGTAATTATATCATCTAGTTGATTTTTAATAAATAATAATTCAAGAGATGTATCACATTTTTTTGTGTGATATCTCATGAAATGATGCCTTAAATATGTGTTTTAATTTTTAGAAATAATTATGAGAATTTTTTATATTCTAATTTCATAATGTGATTATATTTAATTCATTAAAATTAAATACAAAATATGTGAAGGTGTGTTTTATCTATAACACTTACACATAACAACTACTCATAATAATGTATTCTTATTTCACATTAGATAATCCCAATGAGTTTTTTTATTACACCTCTATACAACCAATGACTTACAAATAACATGGATTGTTTCTAAGATTATTTTTCTATTTAATCTATAATATACAAAATTTAAATTTTAATATAATATTAAATTTAAATCAAAAGTATTTTTAAAAAGAAGATAAACAGAAACTAATTCATTCATATAATTTAAAATTATATTGGGATCCTTAAAATTCCATTATTTTTTATTTTTTTTAGTATATCACATAATAATAATATAACTTTTTCCCTAATAGTAATCAAATATAGTAATCTTCCAATTATTACCCTATACAGTTTTTTTCCACTCATTTCAAAACTCCATCAAAATATATAATTATATTTTAACTCATAGGGGTTACATGTACATTTCTACATTAAACTATGAATAAATTAAGTAAATCTTAAATATATTTTATTTTATTTAAAAACATCCTAAAATCTTTTTGATAAATATAAAATCCAAGAAATAAATTTAGTTCACCCATAATTAACATTTTAAACGCTTCTTCATAATGTTTTAAAAAATCATTATGAATTTTTTGATTACATAATCCAAAAATAAAATCCTTAATATATATTTGAATAAATAAAATATCCTTTATTAAAGTTTTATTAAGTAAATTAGGATCCTCTAAACATAATAAAACTCAATTTCAAATGAGAAATTAACTTAACAATTAACACAAAGCATAAGGGGATGGTTTATTACCATAAATGGAAATATTATGTTTAATAGTTGAATTAAGAAAATTGGAATTTTCAAAACCAGGAGGTTATTGAACATAAACATACTAAATAAGATAACCATTGGGAAAAAATATTCATGTATCTGAAATAATTTAAAATCCTGATGATATGCAAAGGCTAAGAGATTCTAAATATCCTCTAATCTTACGACTAGATAAATGGTTTCCTCAATGTATATCACTTCTTCTTCAATATAACATCTTGAAATAGATTTCGATTTATTTATAATGATTACTCCATGATAATCCAACTTATTTAAAAATAGTCACCTTTTTACTAGAATAGGGTAATCGGATAGTCTATCAACTAAATCCCAAACCTTATTCAATTTGAACTGGTTTAATTTATCTTTCATAGGTAATACCCAATACTCATTATTTAGTTCTTAATCCTTCAACTAAGCTTATTATAATTATCTTTAAATTTTATTTTTTTAAGGTTATAGGCTATCTTGGAAGTACATTTTCAGGTTCACTAGTTTCTTTCCTTTCAGGACCATTTCTCTCAAAATCATGTTCAAAATAATCATCCATTTTGAATTCAAATAGAAAATATTTAGATCTCATTTCTTAAGATAATTAGTTAAATAATCATCTTGATTCTCTTTTTGATAAAAATATCTATTTCAATAAATTTTACATGATTTAACTCCTCAATTATTTTTTAATTGTTATTTAAAACTCTATAATATTTAAAATCTATAGAGTATTCAAGAATTATTAATTAATTAACATTGTATAATTTTTACCATAATTTTCCTTTTTATTATTATTATATAAATTGCATCCAAAAGAATTAATGTGTCTAACTTTTTATTTTTTTCAATAACATAAAGGGTTTCTTATTTAAATTTGTCCTAATTAGAACTTTGTAATGACATAAAATGATATGTTAATGGATTCATTCCAAAAATGACTTATCAAGCTATATTAACAAAACAAGGTCATAAAATTATTTGGTATGGTCATATTTTATCATTTAACTGATCCATTATATTAAGGTGCCCTAGTTGTAGAAAACCTGTGTTTAGTACCATGTTTTTTAAAAAAAATATTAAAGACATGGATTTTAAATTCCCCTCTATAGTCACTTATTAAATAAATAATTTTATAATATTATGTCATGTTAAACTACAATGTAAAAAATAATAAATAAATAACAAGATTTACACTTCAATCTCAAAAAACTATTTGAATCAAGAAAAATAGTCAAATAAAGAACATAAAAAATATTTATCTTCTAATATTTATACTCTAAATGGTCTAAAAAATATATCTATGGGTATGTTCCATGGTTTTACATATAGAAACCTCTATAATTTCCCTAAAATATATCTTGTTTTTCTTTCCCATTTGGAAACAATCACAATGGTTCTTTTTTGAATCTAAGTTGAGACAAATATAAAATAATATTTTTCTTAGATAACATTCAAAATTAATAGATTCTAGAATATCCAAGAATTATTTTCCAAACATTAGATTTATTTAATTGATAATTGAAAAATTATATATTTTTCAGACAAAAATTTAAGATCTAATGTGTAGACATTTTTATTTATTTGTGCTTTAAATTGAAGGTGCATATCCTTGAAAATAGAACATGATTTTTTAAAAAATATATAATTTATTAATAATCACGATGTTGATAAAATCTTATCTGTTTGTGTCAAACCTTAAAAATAATGAATATTTTCTATGAGAATCTAATTTCCTTTCCAACTAATCCTTCTCTAATAATCCTTCCTCTAATAATTTTCCAAAATGAAAAATAAAAACTATCAATTCTAGATAATGAGAGAAATTTTTTTAAATATCCACCCAAATTTCTTGGGAATAATCTATCCATTTACTACTTATAATTTCTATTTTTATAAATTTTTTCCTAAAGATTTAATAAAATAGTAAGTTGTTATTCTACCCATATGCTCTTGGGTCATATAAGTCCAGTAACTAAATATTTTGGAATCCAAATCAACTTGTGATGTCCATAAATTCCAACACAAAATTTAGAAATATTTTTTTTAAATAAAATAAATTTTTCTACCACAAAATTAATGATTTATTAGAATATAATAATTGGAATAGATTCCATGTTCATCTCAATAAAAAATATGTAAATTTATATAGGTTCCATTTATTATAAATGTGTACAAAATATTGTCTATATAGCTTAGGATTATAACCATCACTTCCTACACAAAATATTGCAATATTACTTTATTGTTTCAATGTATTTGATTGAGATAATTTTCACACATAGTAAAAACTCTTTTAGTATCGTTAATAGATTATATCTCTATTTGTATGCCTTTAATTTTATCAATATATACAGAATAATAGAAAATAGATTTATCCAGTTTTTTTAAGTCTGATATTTTCTTCATTATGGAATGTTTTTCACTTATAAAAACATCATAAAATTTGATAAGGTCCTCATAAATCATTACTAATCATTCATATTTGACTTATATTATGGCATAATATTCATTTAATTTTTCATAATATAAGTTTTTAATTTCAAAATTAAATACATTCCCAAAAAGATAAAGAGAATATAACACCAGTTATTTGTTTAATAATGTACATGTAAGATGTTTGGTTTGAGATTTCAACTTCATATTTAAAAGATGATACATCACTAGAGACTTCTGGATCACTCTGATTAACATTTATATATCATTTTTAGTTTTTTGGAAATCAATCATCCTCTTCTACTAATTCTCATATTTCTTCTTATGTTATTGTAGAATAATTCATGGCTTGATGTGTACAGGATTCATGAACTCATGAAATATAAATTCATTACAAATTCAAATATAATTCAATTTTTTATTAAATGATCACTTCAATTCTCTTCCCTTATTATAATACATCTTGAACATCTTATAAAATTGGTTAAATTTACCATAAATATCATAAACTTTTTTAGATTTATCCACAAAATGGGTAAGATAATAATACATCTTTTAAATTATTTTGATCCTTTAATGTAGATTTTTTCAAAGAAACACTTTCTTTATAAAATAACATACCATCATCAACTTTATGTTCCATTTCAGCTTCATATATAATAATAGTACCAATAATAAATTTTATTTAAAAATCATTAATATTAGAAGAATATCTAATTGTGGATAAAATTACACACCATTTTATTGGTATAATTATGAGAACATGAAATAACTTATTCATTTCAGGAAAATGTGTTCCAATTGCGGAAACAACATTTTTTATCCTTTTATGTTTTCTATTAATCTCAATGTCATTCTAAAAGTATGAAACATTAATTTTCTATTGTTTTATTTTACCAACATAACACTATTAGTTCCTTCATAGGTTATAGATATTATTTTTCCACATTTTACGTATAGTATAATATTGAGATAATTTATTAAATTCGTCTACAAATAATCCCCATATGAGAGCATTCATAGCTATAGACATTAGGTAAAATTCTTGATTATTATTACCATTTTATTTTTCTCATATATGCGTATATAAATTTATATATAAATGTTTCTTTCAACTATGCTTTTAAAATAATAATTTTCCGATAAATAATCATTCAATCCACTATAAACCCATAGTTTTCTCTGTTAAAATATAGATTCCTAAACGAAGATATTTAATATCTATTATCAATTATTATAACAACTATATAAGTATTGAGATATCTTTATCCATCAATTTTCTAATGGTTGATAACTATATGTCACTTCTATAATATCAAATGTAGTTTCAAATAAACTTTTTAATGAATCAAAAGGGGAGGTGAATTTTTATCCTTAATTTCTTCCACTCCCTTCATGAACATTCATTCAAAAAACATAACTATTATATGGTGGAATAATGAAAATAATAATAATTGAATATATGATGTTTTGTAATGGTTTGGGGTGAAATGTTCTCATAGTATACTCCACCAACACTATCTTCATGAGATTGGGTTTTTTCACTATAACCAGTCCTTTTCTTAGGGAACACCCAGCTTGACTACCAAAATTCATCACATAGTACAAAAAAAATAATCTTTTATATGGATACTATTATATGGTTAATACAGTATTCACCAACAATTACTAGAAGGAGTGTGCACATAGATATGAAAATAAAGGATGTAAAACAAAACATCAGTTAAGGAGCACAATTTCAAGAATAAAGTGGAAATATAGAACACTCCTAGGAGAATAAATAATTTCCCTAGAGTTTCTCAGGCATGAATTTCAGTATGAAAAAAAGTGTCTTATAAGCACAATAGTAGAATAAATTTTATGAAATTCTTCATTTATAAAGAAAAACTATATTTACCATGAAATAGAGAATATGATAATACTAAAAAACAGAAAGCTCAATTTTTCCATGTGTATATAGTTTTATATTTTATTAAACATATATATCATATCATTTATCATATATTTAAGAGATATAACTTAAATCTACATAGAAAGAAAAAGGAATTTTCTCATTTCCTTTATTTTCATGAAACGAACCTTGAGTCAAAAATACTGTACAATTTTTTTTACCATTCATGTAACCTTAATCTATTAGAAAGTTCATATGTAACTTAGTTACTCATTTCTTATTAAAACTAATAAAAAACAATACATTATTTTCCAAAAAAAACTCCAATTTTAATAAATAACACAAGTTACAATAATACGTTCTCAAAATATACTTTCATAGCTGAATTCCATGTAGTTGATATCATGTACATGAAATATAGCCATGAATTTAAACTTGCATAAGAAACTGGTTCCATAGCTTAATCAACATGTGTGAAAAGTCCATACATCCTAATAATCCAAGTAACTAATTTTATATAGGTTAAAAAACATGTTTCAAAAAGTATCACTTAGATTATTTTGTATAAGAAAAGTCAATACATAGGAAATTTTACTTTGTAAAAATATTGAATTTTCTATTTTTGAGAGTTGATTATTCTATATAATGAAATAATGTGTACGTGATATTTCATAAAATTCAATTTATTTATTCAAAAAATTATACATAGCTAATCTAGATACATGGATCATTTATGTATATATGTTTTTTATATAAAATTATAGCTCCTAGATAATTTCAAATAAGATAATTCACTACATAATAAAATTTACATAGGTATACTCTATCACATATGAGAATTTTTATACCCAGGTTCTCATGTAATATAATTTCACGTAAACAAAAATTCATCATAAGATTATGCTTATAAATATATAAAAACATAAATTTACGGTAGAAATAACATCAAAAATGGAAATATAATCAAAACATAATTAAATTCTCTTCAAAGGGGATTTATTAAAAACAAAAGAAAGAGATTCTATGAGCATCGAAACATATGATACATGAGATATGTTGAAAGAACATTATATGTACAATATTTTGGATTCACAGTGTGTAAAAAAAATATATAATGATATTTTCCCATTTTAAACATCTAATAAGTAAAAAATGTGTATCTCGTACCCTAAACCGTGCATACATTCTTGAGTTCTCATGAAAATATTTTTAAATGATAATTTATTCATTTTCAAAATATAAAAATTAACCACATCATTATATCACGTGACATGACTAAAAATACTAATTTTTATTTTTTTCATTTTTAATTAGTTTTAAATTTATTAGGTGTTATTAATAAATCACATATTTTTTAATATTACTTTTAAATTAGATGTTTAAATTAAAGGTGTAGTTATTTTATTAAATAAAATTTGATGTACTGTTGATTTTTCAACACATTCCTCTAAGAATTTTCTTATTATATAAATTATTAATTCATAAATGTTATAATAATAACAAAATATATAAATATGTTGTGAAATTTTGGGATGAAATTGGATGTAATCACCATGAGAGGAAGGGTGAATCAGGGTTCATAATAAATATAATTTTTCTTCATTGAAATCCCATTACCTATATAGATCTTTTTCCCTTATTGGAAAGAACATGTTCAATATCACATTCTCTCAACACCAAGAATACTCGTATCAAATACATATATAGTAACATTTTGCATAATCACACATGTATTTTACTTAGTTCCCCACTAAGTTATAATCCATTGAGTATACAATTGGTGATCTGTTGGTTTATTATTATCCACTATCATGTACTATTTTTGGGATATATTGTTTTAGGTCAGGATCACTCTGTATGAAGGTTTACCAGCCTTAAATAATTTAGGATAGTCTTGAAAATATTTTAATGGAAATTCCATTTTCTCCTCCTTTACATACAAATTTAGTGAAGGAAAAATTAGTTTAAAAATATGAGGGTCCCTTAAAATATTATATAGACATTAAATTCTATTCCATACAAATATAAGGTGTTGAATCTCCTTGCATGTTCACTATCCAAATAAATTTTCTATTAATATCCGCTTTTATAAACTTCTAAATATTCAATATGGAGGAGATAAACTCGTTGATGTTGCAGATGAGTATTCTTTATTTTAAAAAATTATATAAGAAAAAAAATTCATATAAAGAATAATTTAGTAGCTAAATTATTATTATATTGATCATTCTTCAAAATTATGATATGTTAGTCAATAAAAAATGTCTTTCTCCACACCTTTCTTCATAAAAAAACTAAATATAATTAAAGGAACCCTTTTTTCAATGGATTTACATTATTCCTCCTTTCATGAAACCATCTATATCAATATGATCAATTTATTCCTTTTCATATAATTATTGTTTTAAATTTTTATAATCCTCTTGCAAGCATCAATTATTTGATCTAACGGTTGGGATCCTCTCATATTCCTATAAATCCCCATGATCATGCCTACTGTACCACATAATAAAATGTGATCAAATTCATCGAATTTTTTGGAATCAACTTCATAAATTCTAGGACATGTATTTCTATTTTTAAAATTCAAATCATCTTCAAATTATGGAAACTAACACATCACAGCATAATCTACTGTATTAAGTCATGATATACACTGATTCTCTTTAGTTTCTAGTGTGATTTCATCTACTATTGTGTTATCCTTAATCAATATCCAAATCCAAAAATTCCTCAAAAAATTATCAGTTACAATTCCTCAAGGATATTAGTGTGGTCATCTCAAATATCATCGAATCTCAAAAAGGATATAGCATGAAAATTAGATTCATAGTGAAAATAACTACGGACTTTGAAAATAAATAAAATTGTAATTTCTCAAATATAACATCATCTATGATTAAATATATATTTCAGAACATATTTTTTCT
This sequence comes from Viscum album, assembly GCA_963277665.1. Classification (NCBI taxonomy): domain Eukaryota; kingdom Viridiplantae; phylum Streptophyta; class Magnoliopsida; order Santalales; family Viscaceae; genus Viscum; species Viscum album. The sequence continues at coordinate 2,048,414,272 of OY728145.1, forward strand.
CATCTCTCTAATAGTTATGGGTTTATTCATGTATTATAGTGTTATTCCTTTAATCCATTATATTATAGGTCCATAGAAAAATTTCATTATTTATAAATATAACACGAATTCATCCCAGAGCAATAACTTCTCTATATTTTTAACCATTCTTATCATATGTTTAGGAAAAATCATCATCATAAAATTTAAATTTGATATCCATGGTTATGAACATTCCTCACATATCAAGCAATTTAATATAACATAACTTTTATAATGTAAATGATTACTATAAAATGAAACCTGTTCGATTGTGATATTTTTTTTCATGATACAAAATCCTTCAAACACTTCTAGATTAGTCTAATGTATAATATATTATCACCCAGTTTATTTCGTCTATAGTGAAACACCACATCTTACTTCACGGTTTTATGTTATACAGAATCTATTTAATCTCACATATCTTGAAGTACATCAAGGTTATCTCCATAATTCCACAATACTATTTCAGCACCAATTTCACTTATTCATCATAACCTCAATTATGAAATTAAATATAATATTGTGTTATGGTGTCACTATCGTCTCATAAATTAGTCCTACATTGAATTATGGTTAATCATACATAGAATACATTATGATGTCATGTATATTCCTTAACAAAACAATTCTATTCTTCTCCAAATGATTTTTTCAAGTTCTTACATCTTACAACACCTCAATAGTACATAATTTACATGGTATGACTTAGTTACTTCCTATTAGTGAATTAATTATGAAATGTAGTTCCCAGGTATGGTAACAAATTCAATTCATCCATGTATCACCATATCTTCTCATAATTCCCAAAATTTTATCACCATGAATAATTGACAATATTTTCAATAATAACTGAACATAACTCCAAATAATGATCTTTATATTAAACATTCACTCCCACTATATTTTTATGTAAATACTTATATAAATCTATCTCAACTCTGTAATAACATTTATTCTAAATTCATGTATGATTTATGATTCATTTTGTTCTCCCTCAATGATAATAAAATTCAATGGTCATCTTATTTACATAATTATTTATGATTTTTTTGATTTTTATGTTCATTTTCTCACCAATCATCAAGAATTTATTTTGGTATCTCTATCAACTTTATTCCACATTATTAACACGATTTGTCCTCTAAATTTTATATATGACCCCCAAGGGACATGTTTGAATATGATATATTACAAGTATTTCAGAAATTTTTTATTTAGATAATTAGAACACTGTCATTAAATTTCAACCTCCTTCCAACCCATTTGATACTAATTTTTTTAATCTAAGACTACTGACTATATGAACAATATTATTAATCCCTTCAACTCTTTATCAAAATCATGTTTCACAATTCCATATTTTTGAATCTTTTACGCACTTTAACTTTAAGATTTGTTTTTCAAGTATACTAATTTTTTAATTTAATAATTAAAAAATGAATCATTAACAATTACTATAATTAAAATGTACCAATAATCTATAAATGAAAAAAATTATAGGTCCAAAATGCTAATTTTTTCTAGGTAATTTATTGAATTACATAAACACTTATAGATGTAGCTTTTAATTTCTTCCAAAAGTTGTCCTTTGAATATCAATTACAATTAAAAAACATAATTATTAAATTGACAATAAAATACCAATTGGGTTCATTGTACAATTTATTAATTAAATTGATACCACATGTTATGATAAACTCAAGATACTATTTGATATTGATGATCTTCTTCCCATCACAGAGATTTTCAATTATCAAATAATGATAATCATCGTTCAAATTCTCACCACCAAATATCACTTAATTTATTTACCCTTGAAACCAATTATAATTACTATAATCACTCGTTGATCTAAAACATGCGTGTTTTTCATTAAACAACTCTTCGTATCCCAAAAAATAACCAACTAATACCACATTATTAGCCTAAAAAATAAACATGAATTTTTTATTATTGACTCTACTTTAATTGATTTTTATTCATTAATTTAGTAATCTAATGCCACTTAATTTGAAAATAATTATCATTTATTAATAAAGATGTGTGTATTGATTTCACAAAATTTTTAGATAGGATTGTATACAAAATTTTAACTTCGGATAAGTTTTTATATCATCTAAACATTTTAATCATATATTGCAGTTCTAATTTTTTCCATGATAACTAAATTTTTCTTAAAAACACTTATTATTTCAGACTGGTCCATATTATCATTTACATTAATATGATTAATATAAATTATGGACTCAAAAAACTATTATCTCAGTAAATTCTTATATCTTCTTTTAGAATATATGCACACATATATTTTTTCAACACAGGCTTACCCCATAGTTCATGTCACCAAATAAAATCTCCATCACTTATAATAAATAGTTTAATGAATTAATCCCACGATGAGAGGGGTACATTAGAAGCATCCAAAAATCAAGGAATGAAAAGGCCTTATTGAACCAACTATTTTCCTCTAAATCAAATTTAATATATTATATTGTTTATCTTTTTTGTGTCACCCCTTGTACAAATATCATTTGTATATTTTCATTATTGTGACACCACCATGTTTTTGATTTTTTTAAATATTATTTATTCATTTATTAACTTAAAATATTGGGTGTTTTTTGCATAAATTTAATTTTTTAATGACTTTAGTTTTTCAATCTAAATAGTTTTTATATAGCTAAGAGTAAATATATATAAAACCATATATTTTAGGTATAATATCATTTGTGAATTTTGGTTTGGGTGAAACCATTTAGAGAACCATACATATAACAAATCATTGTTAATACACAATTAAGGATATTCATGCATGGTAAAATATTATATATAGGTTGTTGGTGCCTGGTTTGTGTACGGTGTGCGGGAAAATTGTTAGGAATCCATGTGAGTGGTGATAGGACTTTCTAGATTAAGCTACAGGGTTGGGGCATGTTTGGTAAATAATGTAGCTAAACCATTCGAGCTTCCTAATGTGTGAATTTAAAATTATTTACCACTTTGATTCTAAGATTCCCCCCACCCACTCTACTCATTAATGCATGGTTAGATTAGACGGAGATCAATGGATTTATAACTCATATTATCCATGCATAAAATTCTCAGTCCCATTTGATTAAAATCATTATTCAAAGTTAATCCCATTTTACTCTATCATTATTCTTCTTATCTTATCCATATTTCATTTTTTCCTTAATCTGAGCCACCGTATCCAATATATCTAGTGATAAGTAGGGAATGACACTCCAAGACAACCTCTAATAGGATAAAGTCTATCTATTGAATTGATTACCCACATTACATTAATCATAGGCCTTATCCTAAAGAACATGTACCCAATCACACATCTCCATAATTTGGAATAAAGCTGAAAAGATAAAAAATCCATACTATAAATGAATTGATAACAATTATCCCGCATTAGAGTACATTAAGAAGTATTGAAAAAGAGAAAAATTTCCAAATATAATCCCCCTAAAACAATAAAAGTTTTCATCCATATAACGAAATGGTACTTCCATAAATATGAAAAATCATATAATCATTTTTGGTCAATCTAGGATAAATAATCTCCACCAGGTCTTGGTCCTCCAAGAACACCATCAAAAGCCCTATAATGTATATATGACATGACATGTTTGGGAATATCCCATGTATGGGTGAATATAAAAATTCTAGTAGGAATCCTGAAAATCAACAAATAGAAATATCAAAAATGATTTTTGGTTATATCAAAAAGTTAAGTGACTAAACAAGGTAACCTAGATATTCTCAATGGATGACTCCAAGTCTCAGGGTGAGGTTACATCCTCACTACTAGTCTTGGATTAAAGTAGGGGAATAAATGTTACATTCATCTAAGAGAAATCACTCATTTTTTATTTATAATTTGATATCAATAATATTAGAGGTCACACTCATCCTGGATTTCCAATAACATGCACAAATGAATTATGATGGATTCTATGATGGACTCTCTCGATTGGAAAACACCACAACAGAAGAATAGTGATGTACATATATAGATGAGGGATTAAAACTGAGGCCTATAAAGTATACCTAGAGATGTCTAAGATAACCCACTATGTAGGGGATCAAATGCCCTAAATGTTAGAAATTGGACATCGAGCCTAACATTGGGAAGAATAATAGAGGATCACACCCTAGAACACCATGAGAGATACCTATCTCTATCTAGAACTAACCCATAAAGGGGATCTCTCATCCCATGAACATTATGGGATAACTCATTATACCATCTTAGGGATATAACAAGGTAACACACACATGCACACTAACACAATTCAACGTAACTCACTCAAACTCATACGATACTCGGTTAGGTGAGAAAATGGATTTTACCTACCTTATAAGTTTTGCCTGGAATGTCTATAAGGGTAAATGATGTGTCTTAATAAGTCCTGGAAATCATATCTCCTACCATCTCACATGAGATGTCTTACTCTAGATACATGGTTTGATATTCTAATACACAATGTATATCATGTTTTCATAATAACTCCATTTGGTTTCATGTGTCTCTCCCATGACTTAGTCACCTTCAATTATACCATGATATTCACCCAAAATCTTAGAGATGGGTAAACCAAACTAAAAAATGTTTTCCAGATTCCATCAACCCTTTTCTGAAAAAAATGACACGTCATTTGTCTTCTAAAGTCTCAAATTTCAAAACCCATATAGTTAGAAATTGTGGATCAAACTTGGAAATGCATCATTGTCTTCAATAATCCTCTATTTCAAAACTCAACATTGATGATTCCATGAAAATAATAAATTGATCCCAAGAGTCATTCATCTAATTAGGTTCCTAGATAAAGATAACCCACCAATCAAATGAAATATCAATGATTAATGTGGAACATAGTTCGAACACTATAAAATAAAAAATTGAGACTGAATTTTAGATTTTTTCATTCAACCATCATTGATTGAAACTAAATAAAATAGGCGGATTATCATAACATAATATATTAAAATTAAATATGAAATTCCTTATTCTTGGAAGATAAAAAACCATTGAAAATTATATAATCTTGATCGAAAAATAAATTTTGGATGAATCCATTCGTGTTTATCATTGGAAAATATGAATAAGGAAATAATTCTACAAAAATAAAATTCCATACCTTTAGTAAGGATTGATCATTGGTGAAGAATGAATCTGCATCGATGTTGTTGATGAAATCCACAACGATTGTTGTTGGCTTCATAAAACTCCATGTTTGTTCTTTGTTGATCCTCAATCCTGAGATCACCCATCAATGTACTCTACACTAGATATCTCTCTCTACTTCCCCACATTTCCTATAATTTTATGTAATGAATCCTAGAGAATTGTCTAAAGAGGTATAAAATATAAATTATTATAGTGTTATCTACCTAAAAATTCATTAAAATAATAGATTAATTTAATCTATTTAATCTTCACACAACTACACTCAAACAAATCACCCAACTAATGTAATTATTATGTATCACCTTGGGTAAAACCCATGTTTTGAATTTAATAAAAATATTATTTATCCCATATAGATACCATTCTGGTATTATTTCATTTTTTCTTACAAAATCACATCTGTGTGGCATAATAAATTCAATTTTTTAATATTTCAACACCAAGGATACGTGTACCCTATAATTATACACTAACTCCATATATTACCATGAAATTGTTTTTTGAAAAATTAAAAATTATCAAATACAATTTTCAAAGTCACTACATTCTCCCTATGTTCAATGATTTTCATCCTAAAAAGTTAAAATTTACTTAAATAGGTGAGAAAAAAAAGAACACATTTTTTAATCTTAAAACCTCTCATGGAGGGTCCCATGAGCTATATGAAAAAACACTAGGTGAAACAATCACCCAAAAAGGTTATTCTCCTATTAATTCCCTAAAAACCACCGATCACCCCAAAGAAAAAACTGCATCAACAATTTCCATCCCACCCATATGATAATGCACAATGAGATTGAACATATTTCCTTATCTCTTACACATAAAATGCATTGGGAACTGAATATAATAGAAATGACAATGCTACAGAGTATGAAAAATCAATAACCATAAATACTATCTATAAAGTTCCAATAAATCATACAAATATCCAACCACATATCAAAAACTATCTATAGTCCTTGTTGAGGTGGGACCTTTTGGATCTCATGGTCTCCATTTTCAAACACTAAAGGCCACCATTGACAGTTCACATAAGATTTATAATGGACCTGGTTAGTCATCATCAGAAATTTGATGATTTATAATTTTCCTATGGTCACATGGACTAACTATGGGTACATAAGCATTTTCCTCTATATATAACAAGTATAGTAGTTACCTAAAAGGTATTTTGTGTGTGGCCTTTAACAGTGCCGCTCTGATGTTGGAGTGATATATTTTGTTATACACAACTACAGAAATGGTATATAATCCTCCCTACTTTGGACAAAACCCAATATGCAAACCCAAATCATGTCTTCAAGAACCTAAATAGTCTACTCTATCTGGACAACATTCTTGGTGTGTAACACCATGTTTAACAATAATTTTTTCCCAAAACCACATCTAATTCTCTCCATAAACATGATTTTAATAGAGTATCATAATTTTAAATTATCATAAATGATATTCCATGTATATAAATAATATCATGCCACAACAAGAATCATAAACTATTCATTGAACAATTCTCTCATATGGCTTGGAAGTAGATCAATTTGGAGATCCAATCGATGATCTCCCATATGGTGTTAATACATGTCACTAATCATAGAATAATGGTCCTGAAATCCATGAAGATAATATCTAATTTCAACTTCCATCTTCACACCTCATCATTCATTTATTTGTAGGTGTGGCATCAAGAGAAAAACTCAGCAACCCTATACTGCATCCTTGTACACCTAAATGGATACCAGTGGATCCTGATATATATTCAAATCTATTCAATGTACCACTTAGTGGGAAGCTATAAGCTCTTTTAAAACCTCTTCTTACAGCATAAAAAGTTCAATTTTACATCACCAAACAATTATAATGTGCTCCCTGACTTCAAAATTCCACCAATACCATGTTTAATGGATATTTGGTCATATATGATCTATTAATTGATATCCCCATGTTATTCATCCCTAACATGATGAATATGCATAGGGAAGAAAACCATCGACTGGAGGAAACTGCTGCATCCTCATCCACTGAGGTTAACTAAAAAGAGGATAACTACTCTATCTCCTTTCTGAGAAACTATGAAATGGAATCCATGATGTGAGAATAAGATACCACATTCTCCATCTTGGGAGTATATACTATCTGAAATCCAGATAATAATAAAAACTCAAACTATCACCACTACCTAAGGGTAATATTGTTTTGGGGAAATATATACCAGAGACGCCTATAGTTGAAAAAGATGGTGAATCTATCTCCCATAAGATCATGTATCTAATGCTTCAGGATGATAGTAATCTCTTTCATATCTAATTCAGGGTTCACATAATTCTTCTCATGGAGTATTTGAAATAAATAACCATAAGCATCACCGCCTACATCTACATTAAAACATATTCCATAAAAAATCTATAGGAAAAATATAAACAAGATACTCAAAACCCTCCTTAAGTAGTCTAAATATGTGTTCACTCATCATCATCTATTATAGCTTCTAAAAATCCTATTGACACATCTGTATCAAGATTAAAGGCTTCCTCTTTTGGTTCAAAGTAGATATAGGATCTTTAATTATAGTTAAATCAAACATGAATATCTAAAAAAGCATATTTACATAATGAATCTTCATACAATGACCATGATATTTGGTGGATCATAATATAGAAATTCCTAAACCTTTATTGGGTCCACTTCTACTCCCAATTATGACATAAAATTTCCCAATATGATGACCAGTAAAATAAAATCTGATACATCTAGATCATCCAATAAATATGGTGCTCTCAAAGTAATCCCATAACAAACTTCGAATATCTTTCTTTCTACTCCAATAATTTTAATAACATAACAATTTTATCTATGAATACCAACAAGAACATGTCCATGAAGGGATGAAAGATCTGGTTCATGAGTCTCATGAACTATGCGGGGGTGTTTTTCATGTTGAATGGAATCTCAAAGAACATGGATATAGTGATAACCCAACCTAAGGATAAACTTTGTGAACCACCTGAACACATTTCAACCATTTACGAATTCATTAATTCTTAAAATTTTAGATATACTCATGATATTCATCTAGTTTAAGAGATGATAATTCACATATAACATAAAACTCCCATACTATTCCTTTATGAAAAAATGTGTTTCCTAGGAAACAAACTGAGTCTAATCCCTTCATATAAAAAACCACGAACTAAAAATTCAACTCTTATAGCTCTACTAGGGTAATCCAGTATCCCGTTTCAGATATCAAGGTCATCCCTTAGTCCAGGCCATATAAAATTTTCAAATATTTTAATGAAAATTTAAGCTATAAAATAATTATGGATTGATTACTCATACTCCTCCACCAATTCATGAAGTTAAATATATTATAATAAACCACTATAAGTGTATTACTATCCAAAAAATTGGAATCGTATGTATCCACTTGTACATGATCCCATCATTCTCTAACTGGGAATACTTATTTCTAATAAAGAAAAAAACTCATCCAAAAAAAGTCAAGTAAAATTAATCCCTTACTCGGAATAGTAATACTGGTTATGAGTGTGAGTTAATTAATACATATTGATTTGAAACATCTTAGTTCCTCACCACCACCATTGAGATATCTCACGTGAAGTAATCTCCTTCAAATGTCATATCACACAGTCATTAGAAGTGTGTAATTGATGAATCTCCCATGGAAGGAACCTATAAATTCCATTAATGATATAAAAATGTTATATATAAAATATCTAGCTAAAAAAATAGTGTTTTTTTGGTAAAAAGTGGATTATTAATGTGTATTAGAACCAAAGTGTAAAGAGATATGACACAAGTCATGCATCGAATCACAGCCATAGCCTCTTGGTCACATTCCTCTAGTTCTCAATGTTATCCTTCCACCTACCTACTTGTTCTCCCTAACTGGGGCTCACTCTGACACATTGTAATATTTAAAATATCTTTCAATACAAAATTCAAATGAACCCATCAACCACACCTTGATATCATCGGCATTTTGTGGCGCTAACATTCCAACACGACATTAAAATGAATCATAAGATAACATGTATTGGTGAGAGAAGTGTCCCTCTTCTTTACATACCCAAATAAACATCAATCATCATTAGCATAGAAATACACTAACTCCCTATGTAACCATAGACATGTATCACTTCCATTATCACAAATAATGGGATCCTACCCTATATGAACACTCACACCACAAACACGATAAAGTCCTCCATTACATTGGGGGTCTAGCTCATCAACAAACAAGGTGGGATCTGTCCCTAAAATCCATGAAACATTCTTATCATAAGTAAAATTTCAACCAGTACTATTGGAACCAACATCATCTCAACATGATACGGATAATCCACCTAAAAAATATAAATTATGTAATTATACTTCTCAATGGGTGGGGGAACTATTCACTATCCACTCCAAGGAACCGCCTCCTTCACATGTATCTAGACTAAAGTCTAATTTCATAGAAAATTATATTCCTGATTGTTATCCATAATCATAGTTGGTTATCATTATATATAAATAAAAAAATATCCAAGATTCACCCAAGTCAAAAGATTATTTTTGGGGAGTAGAGTTAAGACGGATATAGAAACCACATCCCATTTCTCTATGATGAATATTCCAAAGTTATCCATGCAGTCAGTGCCTGAACACTTCAATTTAACATGAAGGTTGTCAGAGTCTAGGTAAATATATATGTCATCCCCCACACCATCACTGGGTTCCCTAACCTAATAGTATAACTCCCTAAAATTTAACACAATTCCAGTAGTTCCCAAACCAAAACCGCATAGCTAGATTATCACTAAACTCTGGTTCGAATATGACCTCCTCTGGTAAAACTATTTCATATCTTGACTCACCTGAGCCTTCCTGGATAGTGGTAAGTTGAGAATGATACCCATTCCTTATTCAAATAGGATTATGTCTAGTGATTAGTAATGAGTATGCATATCAAGCAGATGATTGGTATTATCCTAAAGTATTTATTGTCACACACACATATTCATACACCAGTATAAAGTAGAAAATATAAACAACTCATATTGTTAATGTATGAAAAAAATACTACACCACATTAGAGTATATCAATTAGTAAAAAACAAACAAAGGGAAAAATACAATCCAAAAAACTATAAAATATTATAACCTATTTATAAAATGGGACTGTTTTCAAGGTGTAAACTTCAAGAACCATATATGGTGCATCTGGAACCACTATGCTCCACCAATACTGGTCCGCCTAGGACTTAATCAATAGGTATTTCATCTATATGAGACATGAAATGTATAGCTTGAGCCCATGTGGGGTGATCATAACCATATCCTATAGGACACTCCAAAATAACTAAACACAAAACATCAATAAAATATTCATCTCTATATAAAAATACATGGGAATAAATAAGATAACCTAGAAATTATCAAAGGAAGACTCAATGTATCTTGGTGAAGAAATTTTCTCAACACCATCTTAGGATTCCAATAAGGGATCAAAGGTTACATTCATCTTTTATAACTCACTAACCAGGACTTTCTGAGATGATAGAACTCAGCCATGAGGTCACACTCATTATTCCATTACATGAAGAAGCATCTTGGAATTGAGTGAGATCATCTAAGGTACCCTCTCAATCAGACCACATCACAATATAAAATAAAACAAATTAAACAAAGATAAGTGATCATGCACATGCCCTAAGGGGGATACCTAACCCTATATGAGATAACTCATAATGAAGGGAATCACACACCCTTTAAATCGAAAACCTGGTACTTGACCCAACATAGGGAAGAATGATATATGGTCACACCCCAATACACCCATACGGATACATGAATCATTAAAAAACTAACCCATAGAGGGGATTGATCATCCTATATTAATTATAGAATACCTCACAATATCCTCTTAGTGATGGACTAAGGTAACACTCCCAAACTAACATGATTCAAGGGAACTCACCCAAGATCATGCCAGAGCCGATCTGAGAAGAAAAATGGATCCATCATTCTTTAGAATGAGTGAATAGTGCGTGAGATATAGTATATGGAATGTCTCACTATTTATGGAACTACTTGTTCCCATTCATCTCACATTACATGTATTTCTCCAGATACATGTTGTTATATTATTATAAATGATGTTTTATTATGATACATAATTTGTAGAAGTCAATATTTAAATTGGTCTGTGTCATCTTCCCATTCTTGTGCACTTTCTAATGTATACAAGGTGTTCCCTGTGACATGCAGCATGTTGGGTCACATGGATACTTAGGTGTGTACTCCCTGGACATGTAAAACTATCTGATTAAGGTTTATATGGCATGTGGTTCCTCCATACAATATAGAATATTTAACTCACTGTGTTAACCATAGCTTCTATAAAGTGGTGTCCATATGGAGTGGGTTATTCCAAACTACTATTTGTGTATAGCACGTTTTCACAGGAACTCCAATCTATTTAATGCATCTCTCTCAAACAATTTATGACTTCAACTCCACATTGACTTTCATCAAAAATCCAGAATTATGATTTGTTGAACACACAATGATGCCAGTAGCAACATTTCGAAATCCCATTTATCTAAAATCACCTCATTGTCAGTCCTCTAGTTCCACTCATGTAAAAACCCACATATCCAAAGAGCTTTTATCTTTCTCGGACTTCAATCATCATTTTTAATAATCCTACATTTCCAAAAATCAACAGTTTTGGCAATAAAATGATGATATGTGAATCCCAATATTAACACATCAAATCAGGTTACTGAATATAGTCAAATCATTGGTCAAATGGTATAATGATGATGAATTTAGAAATAAGGAAAAACTCCAAGACAAAAAAGTGAGATCAAACATTGGTTTTTTTGTTTGACCATAATGGATAGAAATTGAAGGACAATGGTGTATTATAATAACATCAAATGCACAAATTAAATCTCAAAATTATTATTCTATAATCGGAAATAACCAATTAATATTCAATAATATTGATCCATTATTTCATTAATGCTGAATTAATTAATGTTCACCATGGAAAAATTAGAATACATAAACAATAAATTAAAAATCAAATTTCATGCCTTCTATTTGGATCGATTATTGGTGAATAATGAATCATCTTTGATGTCATTAATGAGAACCACCATGATCATCATTGGTTCAAAAAACTCCATACCCATTCATAAGTAATCTTAGATCTTGTGATTATCCAATGATATTCTCTATAATGGGGCTCCCTCTCCATTACCTCATTGAATATAAGGTTATGTGGATAAACATAAAGAATTTTTCATAGTGGGGTTAAATAGAGAATATGTTATAATTAGAGAATTAAAATTTCATTAAATTAATAAATTAATTTAAACCATCAAATCTTATACTGACCAAACTCTAACGAAATAGCCAATTCATAAAAATATTATGTAATGCTAGAGGTAAAACCTACATTTTCTATTTAATGACATGTTCAATTTTCCTATATGTGACACTATTCATGGCTTATTCCTTTGTTTCAAAAAAATAACATGTGTGTGTGTTAAAAAACAAATTTAATATTTTTAATATATCAATAATTAAGATTCATGTGCCTATGAATTTTATGCTAACATTTCATCTAACTCTAAAAATATTATTATAAATATTAAAATATGTCGAATGGAAATTTCATAATCGCTATAATTTTTCCTTCAAATATAATTTCACCCATGAACCATTATGTTTATGAATGTGGAAATTTGGGTTTTTTATGATCCTAATCATGGAAATTTTGTTTTTTATTGTTAGTATGGGTTATTTACTAGTAAGATTGTGCACCCTCTATCAAATTTGATTCTTTTCATCTTGATTTAGTTAAGCATTTTAAAATGAATATTTTATTTAATATGTTATAAAATTATTTATATTTATAAATGCTTTATTTTATCATGTTATTATTATATATGGTACCATTGCAGGGGTTATAATTTGTTTTAAATCATTACTATATATAGTATTGAGGATTTATTTAAAACATGTTTTGTAGTATTCATTTTGAAGAAAAATATTTCCATTCCAAGTGTTTTTTAAAATTCATTAGTGTCTATCTTCTACACATTTAATGATAAAAATAAGGGTTACTAAATTTTTTTAATTTATAAAAAAATTATCATGTATTTAAAATTTGTTTTAAACCAAATATTTTTTTTGTTATTATGTATCTCGTTAGGGAGAATAATAATTTATTCGATGTATTTATTTCTATCTGGTTTTAAAAGGATTTTTCTAACATAGTATTCCTTGTTAGATTTAAAATAAAATTTTAAAATAATTGAAAAGAATTTATTGGAATATATGACATGGGGGATTTTGTAACTTGGACTTCCAGTATTGTTTTAAAGGCCTTGTTGGTTATTTGTAAAAATATTTTTTGATTATTATGAACCATTTTTCTGAGTAACTTTGTGGTGTTCATTTTATATTATTTCTTCCTTTTTATTGTATATAAATTGAATATTTTAATTTCATGATTATATTAAAATTTGAAAAGGTTTTGATTCATGTTAGGGTATTGGATGTGAGATTTATTTTATTTCTTATTCGTTATTATAGATTTGTTAGGTCACTATTCATTTTTTTTGACACTCACCTCCACTTTGATTGATTTCATTGGAACATTTTGTGGATATTTAGACACCTTGTATAAACTATACTAGTTTAAATCATTCTATGATTAGTTCCTAGTTAATATTTTTCTCTAGCAATAGATTGGAACCAGGTAAGGCTATGAGTTAATGTCGGTGTTTGTTTTGTCAAGTTTACAAAAGGTTTCTCATTTCAAGGTGATCCATGAGTAATTTTGAGGGTGTTTTATGTAAGTGATTATGAAGTGTCACATGATGAATATTTATCTGAAGATGTTATAACCTTGGAGATTCATACTTAATATTTTATATGTATCCACATGTGTTAAATTGGATTTTTGGAACCATTTTGAATATGTTTCTTATATTTAATATTCATTGTTTACATAGTGGTTCCCATTTTATTTATATGAATTCTTTCCTTTATGTATTGATAAAATTTCAACATTGATTTGATATAGGGTATTTTTTGAAATATTTTGATAAGAGAAAAATTATTTGTTTTCTTTCATAATCATAACCCCACTATTTGATTTTTTAATTGTAGTTTTAAATTTAAATATTGGATTCCACCCATTGTTAAAAAAGGAAGGTTTTTGAAAGAAGATTAAAATAAAATGTATATTAATATTTTTATCCTTGGAATCATGGATTTGAAATCTACTTGTGTTTAGTTTTTTTTCAAAAAAATAACCATTATTTTATAAAAAATGAAATATATATGAAACTTGTATTTTATGTTTTTTAATTTTGAAAATATTATTTTATAAATGGTGTAAAAAAATGAATTTATCACATGTTTTTTAAATATTAATTTCATTTGATAGTTTTTTAAATGCAACATGAATTTTTTAGGTCACGTCATATATACACACATGTGTCTGTGTAGCTCTATTATTTTTATACAAGTCCTTAGGTTGTGATATCATGTTTTGATATCATATGAGTGGGCTATTGCTAGATACTATATGTTTGGTGAATAAAAATAGGTCAAATAGAGATGTTCAAGTAGTGGATTTGTTTGTTGGCTACTTATTTATTTTTGGGATATTTATTTTTTGGGAAATTCACCCATATGTATTTTACTTTCATTCATTCTTATTTGGGTTCATGTGATGTATATATATTTTATCTTCTTTAAACTAGTTACTTTTATGTATATAGTTTATGTTTTATACGTGAAAGTTATTTTTTG
Organism: Viscum album; assembly: GCA_963277665.1. Taxonomy (NCBI): domain Eukaryota; kingdom Viridiplantae; phylum Streptophyta; class Magnoliopsida; order Santalales; family Viscaceae; genus Viscum; species Viscum album. The sequence continues at coordinate 2,048,429,336 of OY728145.1, forward strand.
GGTTTTTTATGTTATTTATAATATGTTTTTCATTCTTTTTAATTTTTAATTTGTTATTTTATATGCATAGATTTCTAATGAATGTATACAATATATCATTGTCTCTATATAAATTTTTTTTTTCTTAATTTTTGGAGGGTGAAATAAACACTATGTGATTTTATTTTGATACACTATAATTAGTTTGTATTACAATTTGTTTAGTAACGCACCATATGGCTTGTGGTGGATCAACTTGGGTACCAGTTTAAAATTTATGTGGTATATTTCATTACAAATTATTATCAAATTACCCTCTTTTTATTATTGTAAAACATGGTAGAAAAGAGAAAGGACTATCAAAACTCAGTAGGTGGTTCAAGAGTAGGTTCATGATCACTACCTTCCATGATGAAACATCAATTACCATAGTTATTCACGACATGAATCTTATATTTGATTCTATTTTTTTATTTATGTTGACATGTTATGATATAAAAGGATAGTATTTTGGGCACCAATAGGTTATATGATATAAGTATGGGGTTTTTTGAATTTTGGGGTTAAAATAGAAGATGAAGTAGAGAGTTCACATAGTTTATAAAACCATGAAGATACCTTGACCATGGGTTTTTTTATCATTAAAAGTGTTGTAATGTGGTTCTGACATGGTATTGAAAACCATGGGGAAAAACCATGTATAATGATTGATCCATCCAATATATTTTTATTAGACCTATTTTTATTCAAACTTAACTTATTATGGTTTTCACTTATTTGAGATGAATCAATTATGGTTTATTGATTTTGTGTTGATGCTTGTAGATGTTTATTTTCTATGTATCATGTTATTATGTATTTTATATGGTATTTATAAAGGTTTTTTTTGGAAAGAGATTATTATAAAAAAATTATTTTTATAAAGTGGTTTTATGGATTTTAAATAAAAATTATATTGATTCTTTAAATAGTAAGTTCAAACTATGTTTTTATGATGAAATTTCGGTGGTTTTTAAAAAAATGATGATGATTTTTATTGATTTTTTCAAATGAATATCTTTGTTTTAAAATATTATTGATTTCATCTAGGAATTTGGAAAACAATTCAAATAAAAGAAAAACATTATGTAATTTGGTCAGATCTTTATTTCCATATGACATTTATTGTTTTTAAAGCTAGTTTATTTTTTTATTCAATTACATAATTGGTAATGGAGATTTTGATTGTGGTGACATAATAAAATAAATTTTATTTATCTTTAAATGTAATTTTTTATGTTTTGAAAATATTGTGGGTTGTTGTTAAATTTGTCTTATGATTTTGTATTTTCACTTGGGTTTTATTGGAACTATGTGATTTCATTTAAGAATAATGAGTATGATAGGTTCATATTTCTTATTATTTAGATACACCTCCTATAATTTTTTTTGATTGAATATGGAAAATCAGTCACTAGGGAAGAACTTTAGGGTAATAAATCTTATTGTTTAGCTGTAATGCCCCCACTTATTGTCCCTATCAATATTTTCAATACATTACTATATATGAATCCTTATGATCTTTAGGAATTATTGAATCATCTACCATTTTATTTATATGGTAGTCAAATTATTATTGGGGTAGTGTAATTGATAGATATGATTTTGTTAGAATTAACTTTTATGGAAATATTGGAGGCATCAATAGTAAGATATGTTGTTTACTTTTTTGAGGAACATAACCTAAGGTGGTGGGGAACTATTATATTTACTCAGTTGCTAGATTATAAGTCCTAATAATTTATTTACATTATTAATTTAGTGGAATAATCATAAATATTCGAATGTTTATAAATCCATTGAATTTATGAGAATAATTATCATTCTTTTATGTTGGCATTCTATTCTTCTTATCTCTTCAATGATAATAGTTGATAAAACATTTATCTGAGAGAGGTATCAACTCAGACCTAAAATTATTTATATGAAAATTTACCCTAACATATTCAAAGGATATGGTAGAAAATACTTTTTTGTGGAAGTTAGTTATATAAGTAACTCAATAAGTGATTTTAACCCCAAAATGTTTAATAATATATATTTTCTTCATTAAATAAAATTTATGTGTTTAATTTCTTTCCCTACACACAACCCCAAATAAATTTTAATCGTGAGACAGTTAACTACTAAAACATGGCCATCCAAATTAGAAGGTATGAATAATAATAAACATATTATAAAATATATGTATAAGGGTTTTAAATATTTTAAGTTGATTTATTAATTCATAATAATGAAGTACTCAATTTCCAGTAAAGTCATGTTATGCTTCAAAAATTTGTTTTCATCAAAAATAGTATGTATTTTATTTTATGTGTAGGGATATTATAATGAATTTATTTATTCTTATATATTTAATTTTTTTATAATAACATAATTATCAAAATAATTATATCATTATTATCATAGGATGACGTTTTTTGTATATTTTATAAAAATATTTCCTTTTTAGTGAATAGGGAAAATTAAAACTTTTATAAAAAACTAAAAATTATTTTCAAGTAAATTTTCTATGATATTTTTTATTTTATATTGAAATCAAATAATACTCCATTAATTATAAATAATATTATTAATTATATATTAATCATCATTATACTTTGTTTTTGTATAAGTTCATTTTTGGGCAAATTTTTTTTCTTCTGGATACAAAATTATGCACGTAATTTGTTTTTATATTTTTAAATAAATTGATATATATTAATTAATGTTTTTAATGAATTTATATATTATATATTCATTCATATATTTTCACATTAATTTTATGGTCTTTACAATGAATTGATTAAAGTAAATTATGTTTTATTCTTAAAAATTTATTTTTCTAGAAGGGGTTTTCATTGCTATTTGCATGGCTATTGAAAATTTAATTATGAAACATATAAAAAATTAATATATTAAAATAGATTTAATATTTTTATTAAGATTAATTAATATATGTTAATAGGGTCAACATAATTACATTCCCTAGAAAATAGTAATAACCACATTTTCTCCATGACTAAAGTTAAAACAGGTTTACCGAGGGGTTAAACTACGATATAAGTTTAGGATTTCTAATAAACGATTTAAATAATTGTTTTAGGTTATTCCAACCTTCTATAACCCAAAATTTTAATCCTTTTCCATTTGTAACATCTAACCTTATATCATTGAATTTTTTTTAAAATATTCTATGAATGTCCTTCTCCTTTCTTACAAAAGGGATCCTATTCCCCTCTATTATTGAAATAAATAAATATATATATATATATATATATATATATCTGAAAATAAAAAATCAAAAACCATTATATTATACATAAATCCATCCTAGATCTTCTCGTATTCTATTGAAACCAATCCTTTGACACTTAAGGTGTTACCCAAAGGGGGTCTCTTAAAGAAGAGGTATAAATCCTAACTAGAATCTAACAATTTTATTTATTCTTACATGTTATCTAAATAAATATCAATAATAAAATTAATAATAAGTAATAATAAATATAATTATATTTTATTATTATTATTTCATAACCATTTACTACCTCATCTCCATTAAATGAGAAATAAAAGTATCACTCGGGTGTACGTGTGGACTACTACCTCTACATAGTGATAAGATTCATTTTCCTTCATTATTTTTATTGGGTGGTAGTAATGATAAATTTAATGTTTATATATGATTTTTTAAAATAATTATTATTCTTGGATTACAATAATTTATCTTCCTTCTTGCCTTCTGATTCATTGGTAAAAGATAACTTAGTTTATGAATATGTACGGATTACCACCTCCATAAACTAATGTGAGTTGTTTATAATTTTACCTTTATTTATATAGTAAAAATTATTGATATAATGTTAATATATTATATTAATTATGCAATAGTTTTTTTATTTTGGTTAATTGTAATTTACCGTTCTTTTTTCAATCCATCAAAAATTATAAACATCACTCATGTGTATGTACGAATTACCATCTCCAAAAAGTGATGTAATTCATTGTTAATAAAAAATTAATATTAATAGATATAATTATTTATAAAATAATATTTATTATATTTATATCATAATTAATATTATGGATTTGGATGAACCATGATGAAACTACAAGGACTATAACTACTAAAATTAAACATACATGAAAAACGATACAGTTAGCTCTCAAATGATGACTTTAATAGTGAATTGTTAATAAATTGGTATTTAAATGATATTATAGAATATATATGATATTATATTTGTGAATATGATTTTTTTATATAATGATAATAAATCTAAATTTATTTTACTTGAGGTTATTGTACTTATGAATCACGTTTGATATAAGGTAAGTGGTTTTTTTGTCAAATTTCAATTCCTTGAGACATGCCTATGTTATAAACCTTGTCTTTTTCATGTTGAAGATAAAACCCAATTATAATTTTTTATCAATATTCCATTATATTTAATTACATAAAATTTTATTCCATGTTCATTCTCTTATGGGGTTTTTACTCAATGATTACAAAAGATGTGAGAGTTTTTTATCTCAAATTTGTTTCATTAAAATATGTTTGATGTTATGCAACTATTTATGTGTATGAGGATTATATAATTATCCTTTTATATGTTATATCATGTATCCATATTAATTCATTGTATTAAAATTTAAACATTAAAATATTTCATCCAAGGAGTTTTGATTCAAATATTACTAAAGTGGTAAGGGTTTATCAAATTAAATTTTCTACTTTTGGAAATATTATTTAATATACGCTTATATAATTTTATGAGTATTATCTACTAAACCTTTAATATGTTCTTTCATAAATTTCATTATGTTCATGTTATGTAACGTTTCATTTGAATTTATTTGTTTTATGTATTTTTTGAATCAAATCTTACAAAAGTGGTATGGGTTTTATGTTACAATCTTATTATTACCACGATTGTTTTTTCCAAATATTAAAATAATGAAATTTTATAATCTATCTCTCTGAAAATTTATGTATTTTATTATACTCTGGTTATTACTAAAGATTTCATGTTTTTATTTTACTTTTATTGTCTTTCAATACCCAGCATATGAAAATAATTGTTTTGGGTAAAACCAACATTATTTCTCTCTTTAGTCATGAATATTTTCTATCATACCATCGTTTTCATTAAAAAAAATTAATAATGTTTTCAATATTATCTAACTATTTAATAAAGTACATTTTACCCATTTTTTCATTTTTAAAATAATTAAAATGAATCTTTTTTCCCATTTTCCAAATGATGTACTTTTGAGTTTTTACTAAAAATATGAAAGGAATATTCTTTTTATATAAACCACATGAATAAAAATTCCCATTATAATGTATTTTATAATAATTAAAGTTCCATAACAAGTGTACAAGTTTATTTTAAATTAAAATGTTCTCTATAACAACTTATACATTTTTTAATTTTAAATAAGTAATTTAAAAAATGAAATTTGTATTTTCCTCTAGAAATTTATCAATGATTTTTAAATGGTATTTTCATCAATAAAAAAATCCTTTTATGTTTATTTTACATTGTAAGGGATAGGACACAATGTTACCATGTTTATTATTTCTTTAAATAGTTTATGATTTTGATGATGAAATATTTATAAACACCATTTTCCTTTGCACTAGGTATTCTATTATATAATGATAAATGTTGCAATAGAATTTTGTATATATATGAGTGAATTATTTTAAGGATGGGAGGTTCTGTTATAAACTAAATATTGGTGGCATCATTTTAAGCTTCAGATATTTGGTTATGTTATAAACGAAGGAGGGGTGGATCTGTTATATTTATCCAATATATTAGGTAATGATGATGGAGTTGAAGTAGTTAATAAAATCCTAAGTGGTGATAGAATTTAATAAATATAATTTTCACTAAAAATAATGTTAGAAATAACTTGGCTGGGATTTCTATTATGGTCATTTGATCACAATAATAGTTTTGGGAGTCAACCTAGTTTAATTTAGTACTTCTATAATATTATACGAATGAAAAAACTTTATATCGTATTCTTTTTATATGTTCTCAGGGATCATAATAGATTATTGATGATTCCATAATCTTATTTATAATGTATATTGATTGAAAACCTGTATTACATGAGTCATGATTAATGATCATTGATTTATTTGGTTTTATTATTCTATGTTTTGCTCATTTTCTCATTCTCGTATTCCTATCTAATGTTAATTTATGATAATTGATTTATATATCTTTTGTTTAACCTTACATAGAATAAAATATCACCCTTTATTACGTTTCCCTTCAATAGGATATGTAGAAACGTTTTATGTATGTTATCTCTAAAAAGGATTATATTTTTGAAAAAAAATGTAAGAGATGATGCATATAGTTTATATAGTATTTGTTTATGTATCCATGTTTCTAACGACACTAAACCTTTATTATTATCAAATTTATCATTTCAATATCTAATTAATAATCCAATAGTATGATTTATTATTTTTGGTATGAAAATTATTGGTCACTATAGTTGGTATTAAATAATGATTTCATCATTTTTGGAAATTAAGACGAGAAACAATTAATGAAAACCCTTAAGAGAATCCTATGTATAAGAGAACATACAAGGTAATAGTAAATTACAGAGTGTGGTTCCCCTAATAAATGAATAAATTTATTGTATTATGAGTCGGTATAATTATGCAACATATGTATCTAGGGATAATAACCTCAAAAATAGTTGGCTGAGTATATCTTAATCATAATTTTAGTTCATGAGGAATGGTCTATTATTACACACCTTATTTGAAACTCCAAGATGATTTGATTATGTTAATTTAAAAATTATTTATAAACCATTATAAAGTATTAGAATAGATAATGACCATTGATACCCTAGTTTAAACCTAAGGTTCCATAAGTTGAAAAGAAGATGACCTGGTTTAGATATCCTATGAATTATTATTCATGATTATATTATTAGTCATTAATATTTCTCACACTATGTTTTTTTGTTTCAGTTAATGGTTAGAACCATGATAAATCATGTTAATATTGAATGTGATGGACGATGCAATTATTTTCCTCATGAGAACCCAAACTAGATGGGATATAGAAGGAAAAATATTGTATTATACCTAACTAACTATCTAGTTATTTGATAAGAAACATAAACATATGTTAGTTTCTAAATGTACCAAATATGAGAAAGATGGACTTTCATGATAGTAATAGAGGAAACAAGACTCAACTTCCTATATGTCAATAATTTGGGATGAAACACCTAGGTAAATGTATCAATGGATTTAGAAGATATTTTATGTGTATAAAATAAGTACATAAAGAAATTATTTATTGAGGAAAAAATAAAATTTCTATGGATATAAATAAGTAACATCTCATGGTAACATTTATAGATCAATATATTATATGTGGGGAATATAGTAATTATCTAATCCAATTCCCTAATCCAAGGGACAAATCATAATCCAAGGATGTGTGTATGTAATTCCAATCAATAAAGTGGAATTATTAAATTTTTTATGTATTTTAATTTGACAATTATAGTATAGAATTTATGTTTTGATAATATTTTGGTTATAATATTCATGAAACATATATGGATTATTTCATAATGATTTTTATTTAAGGATTATATCATATGTTGAAGAATACAAATAACTGATAAAAGTGATTTAGTGGTAATTTAATGTTTTTGAAAAATAATTATTGAAGGATGGATAAACCATAATATATGACAGTGGTTGAGAAAATAATGTTTACTTGGTATAAAGAGATGACTACTTATTATAATGTAAAATAGATAGTGTTAATTTCCATAAAAAGAAGTAGTGATATAATGATAATGTGAATTATGTTATCCTTTTTTATGTTTATTACATTTTTTTAATTAAAGAATGTAATTGGTAGTATGTGAAATTATTAAAAGAATAAATATAGGGTTAATTTATGGAAGAGTCTATGTTTTAATCAAGGATTTATTTTGATTCAAGTTATTATAAATTTATAAGGTAATATATAATAAAGATATTAATTTTTTTGATAGGTCAAAATAAGAGATACTTTATGTTGTCTGAGGATAAATATTAAATTTGATCATGAAAAAAACAATTAATAAAATATTTCAAAAAATGGTGGTTTTGAATTTTTTTCAACATATTTTGGTTGTGTTTCAAGGTTAAATATTTATGGAATGGTTTATGTTGAATTCTGGGGGGGGGGGTTAAATTTTATAGATTAGTTTATTATTTAACCATAAAAAGATTTATCCATATTTATGTTTCATTAATTTATGAATCTTAGAATCCATTGAAATTTAATTTTTGGGCTTAAAATATTATATAAAATCATGTTTTATATTCATAATTTGTATATGGATAAAGATTTGTCTAAAATAATTGAAACACACATATAATATGAGAAATTACATTTATGGATTTGATGAAATCAAGTAAGTATATTTTTCATATTCTATGGTTACCTAAATCCTCAAATAAATAAAAAATTATTGTAAAAATGATTTTTTTTCTTTTATAATTATTTATAGGTAATTGGTGTTTTTCTCACCCCTCACTAATCTAAGGTTTTTGGATGATTAACATTATCATGACCATGTTCCTTATTGGACTAAATGATTCGTTGAAAATTATCTTTCCCCTCAATTTCCATATTATCATTTTATATTAATGTTCTACTTATTAGGGAACCTAGTCATATGTTATTTCATGGATCCATTATGTTTCCAAGTTTCTCTTTTCAAAGAACGTTTAATTGTCCCATTTTTAAATATGGGTTTTAAAAAAATGTATTCTCAAATATTAAACCATTGATTACCGAGTTAAAAATCACATGCACGTAATTTATTTATTTGGGTGATACAGTAACTCCAAAATATTTTAGAATATATATTTTTCTTTAAATAAATAATACGTATTAAATATCTTTCTTTACACATAACATTGAATCATTATGAACAGTGATATTGTAAGCTATTATAATCTAAAAATTAACTTGGATGATGTTAATAGTTACAACAACATTAAAAAGATATTCTAAAAACTAAATAATGGAAATTTATTCATTGATTCATAATAAGTAAGCAACCAATTTTTATAAAATTCATTTTATGCTCCGAAAATATGTTTACTTCAAAAAAATTTAAATTGTATTTTACACATATTGACGTTATAATAAATTTTAACCATTTCTGTAAATTTTATTTGTATAAATTAATATAAATTTTTAAATACTCATATTTATATTATCATTTAGTGAATGTTTTTGATTTGTTTAAAATATATTTATTTTTTATTGAATAGTGAAAAATACAAAGTTTTCTAAAAATTATCAATTATTTTCATGTAAAAGTCCCATTAATTTTTTAATTTTTTTATTAAGTACCTTAATTATTATTTTATTTTATATAATAGAATTAATTACATCATAAGCATCACTATTGTTTATTTTGTTATGAGCTCATTTTTTTGGATTAAAAACACATTTTCCCAAAAAATGTATTTATGTGAAAAATTTGTTTTTGTCTTATTAAATTTAATTTATTTCTAATAATGAAATATTTTAATGAAATTAATAGAATTTATATGAAATATTATATTTTAAAATTAATTTTATGGTCATCAAGAGAAAATTATTGGAACTAAATTATTTTTTGTGCATAAAAATAAATTTTTCTAAAATGGATTTTACTGGGGGATTCTATGCTTATTTAAAATTAAATTTTGAAAATTATAAAAACTGAATATATTGAAATGAATTATATATTTTTTAAATAACAAATTAATTTAATTTAATATTTTCAAATTATTTTTGTTCATCAAGAATAGTGAAAAGAATAAAATTTTGTTATCATGATTAAAGTTAAAACGAGTTAATATAGGGGGTTAAACCAATAGGTAAGGGTAGTATTTCCACCCAAATATATCTAATTGTTTTTGTTTGAAGATATATCAACCTTATCTTGTTATAAATTATAATATATTTCCATTTAGAGGATCTTCCCCATTAAAGTGACCTTATATTATAAAAATCAATTAAGAAATTCCATCTTTGTCCCTCCCCTAACTTATAAAGGGGAAACTATTCTCATCTATTAATAACACTATTTGATCTATTTAACTTATAAAATCCCAAATCAAATAATTTCATTCATCCTAGATATTATATTCTTATCTTAAGACCAATCCATTACGGATTATGGTGTAGGCCAAAGGGTATAACTCAAAGAAGAAGTCTAAATATTAACCAATATCATACAATTTTATTAATTATTATGGTATATCTAAACATTTTTATCCATAAAAAATTGATTAATATAATATCATAAAAATACTGAGATGTTATTATGGTTATGAAACAACCATTTAACACATCTTATCCATCAAATGGGAAATACAATTTATTCTCATGCATGCTTGTGGACTACTGCCTCCATGTAAAAATATTATTCATTTTCCATCACCATATAATATTGGTGTAACAACCTAGGTTTTATTTAATATTTTTGTGGATAAAATTTAATTTCTTTGAGACATTTCATTATGTAAAACAATGAGTATTAGTGAAATGTAATATACTACTAATATTATTATTTAATACATGACCTTTATAACCTAGGTGTTAAACTTGGTGGAATGAATATAAATAACAACATTTTGAAAATTAATTATAATGCTTTTTGATTAAGAAATTAATTGATCAATAATTACTTATTTCTTGGTAATTTCTTTATATAATTAAAAGTAACATTTTAGTTGAAAAAAAATATTTTTATTGATTTTTGTGAACAAATAATAAGATTAATTTTGTCTAATTTCAAAAAAATTCATTGAAAAAATAAACTTCATTTTTAAATTATATGTGTCAAAATTAATGATGACTGAATTTTTGAAAATTTTCTTAAAATATTGAATTTTTTAATGACTAGAAAAAATAGTAATTTTTATTATAAAATTCTTTCTCGTTTAAATAATTTACAAGATCCATTTTATTTTAGATTGATTTTAAAAGAAAAATTGTTTTAATTATATATATTTTTTAATCTAATTTAGTTCATTTGAATAAATTTGATATTTAATTTCAACCTTAAGAAGTTCAATATTTATGATAAGATTGTCTTTGGAAAATCAATTTTTCATTACGTCTACTGGTTTAATTTTTAATTAATTCCTAAAACATATATGACTCTATTTTGATAAAATTTATTTCATATTTGTAATAATAATAATTAATATTATATAATAATTTCAACTTTATTTTTATTCATAATGAACAATATGGATAATAAAAATTAATTACCCAGATTAAGGTTGAGATAGATTTCTGCCGTTACATATGCCTATGTAAAAGTAATCTTCCTAACACATAGGATTTTTAATTGATAAATTTTTCTTAATATTTATAACCATCTGGTAAATTTTATCTAATAAGGCTCATTGTATTTTTATTCTTTAGGGATAAATCACCTTGGTAAATAAATAAACAAACTAGTTACAATGGTGAAAACTAAAATGGTAAAATTATGTAAAATTAATGAAAAGGGAATAATTTTTTTAAATAATGTGGTTTTTTTTGTTTTGTAGGTGTGGATAAAACTTAAATTACCCCCATTACATTATTTATCAATTTTTGAGGCACTTGGGTTGATACTGACTTCTCATTATTGAATAGTTTTTTGTATGTATAAAAATGTCACTCTTTCACAACTATAAAAGAGAACATCCTACCTTCACTTATTCACATATCTTAAGAAAATTAGGTCAAAAAATCCCTACCAAAATTTATCTATAAAATCCTAATCTATGTTCTAGAGTTTTGTTTCCTCCAACAATTCCAATCCTATTATCCTTAATAAGAGATCCAAATGAGGTTTTTCTAAATGATGGTAATTGTCTTCATGAATTTTTCATTTTAATTATTCTATTAAAAAATTCATTCATGTCCTAATAATTACAATATAATAACAAAATTATATAAATTATACTAATATGTTTTTATTTTTATATAATAACCTATATTCATTATATCTTCCATCAAGTTTGAAATGAAATTGTCAATCTTGTGTATGGTGGACTACCGCATTATGAACACATTTAATTCATTTTCCATCACCACCTCTCATTAATGGATATAATGATATATTTAAATTATATATATGATATTGATAAGATAATTATACTTATTAACTTATTATTTCACATATAACTTCTTAATTTCCATTCTGTGGGAATATAATAAAATCACCCGTGTGTAGGAAAACTACTGCATTACGAATCAATGGGATTCGTTTTCCACTTATGCTTAAAATTAAAGGATAAATTAAATGAATATATTTTATATATATGATATAATAATTATTCTATAGAGTTCATATATTTTTTACCTTCCTATCATTCCATCCATCGTGAAAATGGAAATAGTGTTCATGTGTACGTAGGGCCTACCATCTCCATGAAAAGTGTAATTAATTTGTCTATCTATAACTTTAATGGATTAATCTAAATAAATATGTAATAAATATGTAATTTTTTTATATCATTTTTTAGATTTTGGATATTATGTAATCAGGATCAATGTAAAAGGACCGAAAATACCAAACCCAAACACCCAATAAAAATAAATCAATTATTACCCAAACTTTATTTTAACAAGGGATTATTAATAAACTCATAAGAAAATGTTATGAGTAAATAATATATGTTATGATATATATAATTATGTTTCTTTAATGTATATATAATAAATCTATACTTATCATATAGAATTTATTAATGTGTATGAAGGGATTTGATACTTACGATAAGAGATTTCTTGTCTCTCTTTTATTTCTATGAGAGATATGCAATATTCACCACTCAATTATTTTTTTAGTATATATAATACCCCCTTGAAAATTATTACAATGAATATAAACATTTTCATATTTTTAATGTTTCATTTTATGTTATCATTTTATATATCTTATGATTCAATATTTTTCAAAGCATTAAGGTATTTTCATGTCACATTTATTTTTTTGGCACACAAGCCATATTCAAAGTTTGTTTCTTTTGTGTGGTCCATATACTGCACTTGAATGTATTTTATGATAATTCTCATGATAATTATGGGATATACATATTGATAAAATGTTATTTCTTTCAGGGAAATTATGATTCAAAATCTACCAATGTGGTAAGGGTATTATGTCACAACTTCATTTTTTATTAGGGTTGTTTGTGATTAAGTTCCGATAATGAAATTACAAGATCTATCTCTCAAGATACCCATAAATTTTCTTCTCCTATTTTTTTAATTAAAATTCATGTTTTCCATTCATTTTCCCTTCTTGAGGCACTCATGGGTCCAAAATAATTTTTGAACATAAAACCAACATTAGTTCCCTCTTAGATCAAAAATAATTTTTTATATATTCCTATGTTTTATAAAAACTTTTTAAAAAAAGTACTTAGTATTATATAAATATTTATTAAAGTCAGTTCTATCCATTTTGTAGTTTTTTTTGTGAAAAAATAAATTGAATCTTTTTTTTCATTTTATGAATGTGGTATTTTGACTTTTATTGAAAATATAAAAAGGAATATCCATTTTACCATCTAAGACATGAATGGTATTTCCCCCAATCGTGACCACTAAATGGTTTAAATAATCTTGTATAATATTATAATGTTATTTTCAAGTAATATATTCTCTTTAAAAATTATAGAAATTTTTTGACTTAAAATAACTATCTTCAAATTGGAATGGTTATTTTCCCCAAGAAATAATTTAATTGTTCTTTCAAAAACTTTTCATTCTAGGATAAAATACATTGATGTTAGTTTAGGTTTCTTAGGGATATGATCCAATGATTAAATCAATATTATTTCTGAAGATGGTCAAATATATGATAAAAATATGTTTATGAAACATATTTATTTCCCATGTTATATGCTATGATGAAATATTTATAAACCCATTTATTTTTAATAGATTATGATATGTTGAATTTTTTATAATCTTGTTACATAAATATTTATTTATTATGTGATGGTGGACCATTATATCCCTCTAATGTGTTGATTAATGATTAATTTTATGTAATCTCATTGGTCACACAGGGGGTTATCCCAAACTCAAAGGAGGCTACACGGGAGGTTATCCCTAGCCTAGAAAAGGGTACATGAGAAGTTATCCCAATCCTAATATATTGTAAATTTCATGGTTGGTAGCCTTGATAAGATGTTTTTATGCTTATGTTAATTCCAAAAATATATGTCTTATAGATATTTTGTATTCTCTTGGATAATTTTCTTTGATTCCTTTATGATCTTTGTGTTATGAACTTCTATGATTTATTCTATGACTTGAGTTTCTTATCTAAGATATGAAGGGTATAGTGTTCAAATATTATTCTCAAGTTCTCATAATCTTATACTCATGTTATTTTGATATCCCCCTTTTTTACTCTTACTGAGCATATAATATCGTCATTTATTATGTTTTCTTTCCCCAGGATCAGAATAATGGTTTTAAGTAAGGTATGTATATAAAGTTTAATCCATGGGATGATATTTAGGGAGATGTTAAAGATATTTCATGAAATAAAATGATTTTATATCTTGTATCAAAATACACTAATCCAATATAGCCTTAGATATTGAATTTTTGAAATATACTGAATATTCATCTATTAAGATGTAACATGTATTTATGAATTTTTTTATTATTAGTAGTAAGTATAAGAGTTAGGGCTCCAATCCTTGGGAACTCTCATGTGTGACCATGCAGAATAGCATGCCTCTCCTCCCAAAGACTTCATGAGGAAAGGGTTATCACAAGGTATAGTGGAAATAATTTTACTTTGGAGGTGTATATACCCATTGAGTGTTATAATATGTATTAATAAAATACCACTAGTAATAATTCCAATCCACTATAGTTGGTATCATAGAATGATTTTTTTTACCTTTGGAAACATAGATGAGAATACTTTAGTAATATCCCTTGGGGGTTGTTTAAATATCTATCTATAGATGCGTCTAAGGATATATCGAAGGATAATTCATGTTATTGGATATTGACTGAAATTTTGGTTAAGGATATAGAAGCGGTTTGAAAAACAATTACAGCCTTGTCTGGATAGTACAAGTGGATGTTGGTATAGATCAGTTGTACTTAGGTGTAGTAACATTGAAAGGGATGCATTGAGTTGGACTTGGTCGTCACCTATTGTATGAAAATGGGTCTTGATACAATTTTTTTTTGAAACTACCAGGGTATATTCTTTAGAAATTAAAAAACTATTTAATAACCATGATGAAGGATTAGAATGGATATTGACAGTGAATAAACTTGGATAAACTATAGGAGTCGTAGATTGAAAATAATGTGTCATTATTTATAAATCATATAATTAATTGTTCATGATTATGTGGTTTCCCGTTATGATTTTTATTGCTCACAGTATGATTTTTCGTTTTATTAAATGCTTACAACCAAAAGGAATCAAATTAATACTAAATAAAATGTAAAATAAAATTCTTTTCCTCTAGTGTAACAAAATTTCATTGGAGTTTGGGTTAAATCATTCTTGTTATTCTTACACATCTTTCTCATGATATGAATCCTGATTATATTCCAAATGAGTAAAGGAGGGAACAACATTCTATTGAGTCTTTCATACATAAACTTCCACTTTATTTTATTGGTTCTATTAATATACAATTGTTTGAGAAAAATATTAATACCATTAAAATGAAATTTTCTATTCTCCCATCTTTAGAGAATGAAAAGGTCATTTTTGATATCTATAAATTAGATAGTGAAGTCGAACAATTTTTTACTCTTATCAAGAATATAAGGAAATATGAAAAAATTGACTCTATGGAGTCTAATGTGTTTAAGATAATATTTTTTAATAGGTAATTTCCCTGTATTCTTTGTATGAAAGTGGAAATCAATTCCATGATATAATAGATAATTAGGATCAATCTATTGGTAACTGTGATGGAATTTTTTTAAGCCATTTGAGGTAAACATAATGTATTATCATCTAACCTAAATGGTAGGTTGATCAATTAGTTAGTGGCTTACAACTAATTCTATAAAGGATATTATCTATAAGACACTTTAGTATCTAGGAATAATTTTTTGTCCGTTATTGAGGTGGATATGGAGATTTCAGTTTCCCATTAATATCAATGTTTGGATAAGGAAATAATGATGGAATTAGAATGAAACTCTAAAAATAAAGGTTGAAAGAATATTATTCCACCTTCATGCTCATATTGTGCAGGAAAACAAGGATGAAATTATCTTTTGGAGAGTACCAAAATTTTCAATTATGGAATGGTAGATCATCAAATGGCTAAATTGAAAAGTTATTGGATGAAGATATATAATGATACAAATAATTATAAATCTATATAAAATTCACCTCCCACACTTCCATGTATAAAATTCAAAGAGTTTATTCATTATTCTAAAAGTGATAAATTATAATGTTTTATTATTATGATTGATGTTAGAAACCTATTAATCCTCGAGAAAATTGAAATATCATGAGTTCACTATTTCTAATGAGGGGTATGATAAATAAATGGATAAATGTACACTTACTATCCAATATAAATCTAGTAATGTCTTATTTGACTCTTGATATACCCACAATTGTATATCTAAATAATTTGATAAGGTTTTCACAATACAACATCAATTATTAGATATTGATTTAGTAGTGAAAACCACTAATTGTGTGATGATTGCAACTCTGTTCTATGATTCATACCCAGTTTATGTTTGTTGGAGTGTGTTTCTAGAAAATAATTTTATTATCCCTATTTCTGAAATATTTGCTGGGGCGCGCGCATCTATCTTTGAGGATGTGCAGCTGTTGCCCCGCATTCCCGCTTTCCAAAGACGGGCAGTATTTGTTCCTTGTACAGATACATTTACTCCTTGATAAAAATGGGATGATGGGATGTTGTTACTTCCTTCTGTGGATTCCTCCATGGAACTCACCACCTAATCTGGGTCACTCTTATAGATTTAAGTCATTATTTGTGAATCACTTTCCTGGTTCCATATCTTCATGGACGCCGGTTAATTACACTACTTCCGTCAGGACATCCCATGGGCTCTTGACATGGTAGTAACCATAGGTCAGAGTAGATGACAACATCAGGAATTTCTGGGCATATCTGGGTGTGTGGACATTGGGGAACCCGTATTCTTCCTCATAGGAGGGAATCTCAAGGGTGAAAAACTTAAGGAATCCCACATCAGATGCAAGGAATCATATTCCATAGGCATGTATCTGAGGTTTTCCTCAGATTCCCATGTTTAAGATGGGGTACGCCCTGAAATTAATGTCTTATGGAGAGGGTTACACCAAAGTCGTGTCCTCTAAGGATTTCCTATGGAATTTCATGTTTAACACGAGGTAGGCCATGAGTTTAATGTTATACGGAGACGGTTATGCCAAAGTCTTATCTTCTGAGGTTTTCCTCAGGTATCTCATGTTTAACATGAGGTCAGTCGTGAGTTTAACATCTTGCGGAGACAAAATGAGGGTGATCAGAATGTCACAAAGAGACGGATCAGAGGTGGTGTGTCCCATAGAGGGGAGATGTCACACTGTAAAAACTGATCTGGACACCACTGAGGGAGGATCAGGGAGTGTGCACCCCAGAAAGGGGGGACACCACGGTTTTCCATTGGCTAGGATTGAACCTCAGGGAGGATTCCTACATACTATGTGTAGACAACAAGGATCAAAACCCATTTAGTTCGAAGGGGTGATGAATTAGGGTGTACACAAAGGAAAACATCCAGAATACAAGTTGGGGCTTACGTGTTGATAGCAGCCTAGGTACTGTTAGGAGTAGTGGAGAAATGGATTACATGATCCCATCAGGATGTGGCGGCCCAAGTGAGAATCAGGATGGATGATGGAGAGTTGAATGGAGTGGAGGGGGAATTAAATGGGACCACTATAAGGGTGACGGTGAAGTTGGACTTGAGCCTCGAAGAGACTTCCTACGTATCCCCGTGGCAGGGAATCAAAGTCTGCGTAGTTCGGTGGCACAATGGGACACTTGAGGAGGTGTCCCATGAGAATAGATGCATGTATGGGACCCAGAGGAAGTGGAACCTCTGATATGGGGCTTTACCTTCCCATGATACATTGGCTCGAGGGAGAGATCAGGATAAGACATGAGTGATGGGCTTGAGCCTTAGGGAGGCTTCCAACGTACCATGCCCTGACATGGATAAAAATCCACATAGTATAGTTTGGGTGCTGGAGAACCGATGTAAAGATGGACTGGGGGTCCAATGGTTGATGGGATTGAACCCCAAGGAGGCTTCCTACATACCATGCCTTGACATGGATCAAAGACCACATAGTTCAGGAAGGTGTGGGGCTTACACTCTAGGCTGCCCAAAGTGTCGATGAACTAACATGATGGTGGACCTTGGTCTGATGGGTTTTGGGCTTGATCCTCGTGAGGCATCCTACGTACCATGCCTTTACATGGATCAAAGTCCCCATAGTTCATAAGGTATGTTGGTGAACCAATGTGAATGAGGACCTTGGTCCAGTGGGTGTTGGGCTTGAACCTCGTGAGGCTTCCTATGTACCATGCCTTGACATGGATCAATGTCCATGTAGTTCAAGTTGGAATGGGGCTGTTGAACCAAAGAGAAGGGGTGTCAGAACAACAGGATGGTGGGATCACAATGTATTACCACTAGATTGGTATGCAGTTTAATGTCATGCAGGATGGGGGTGAACCGGCGTGAAGGTGGTCGGAACAACCGATTGGTGGGCATGAACAACAGGAAGTCCTTCTACTTACCATGCCTTGACATGGATAAGTCCACATAGTTTAGGCATAGAGTTTAACATCATGAGGGACATGGGTGGTGTCATGGCCAATGCATACTATAAGACCACGTGAGTCGTGCTTAGTGTGAGAAATAAGAGGCAGTAGAGGCCTGACAATCACGTCGCGAATGGTGAGGATGTGGGATGTGGAGTGGGGCTTACGCATGGAGCAACTCAGGTAGAGAGATAGATTGGGACTTACTCAGAGATGGAGGCCCATGTGCCACTATGGAGCAACAATAGTGGATGGGGCTTACGCAAGGATGCTGCCCGGGTGTTGCTTTGGAGTGGCAATAGTGGATGGGGATTATGCAAGGATGTTGCCCGGGTGCCACTGTGGAGCGGCAATTGTGGATGGGGCTTACACAAAAAGCTACTCAGGTGCCGCTATGGATTGATTATTATGGATGGGGCCTACGCAAGGATGATTCCTGGGTACCTCTATGGAGCAGAAATGGTGGATGGGGCTTATACAAGGAAGCTTCTCAGGTGATTCTATGGAGAGACAATCGTGGATGGGGCTTACGCAAGGAATTTGCCTGGGTTCCATTATGGAGCGGCAATAGTGGATGGGGCTTATGCAAGGATGTTGCCCGGGTGCCGCTATGGAGTGGAAATGGTGGATGGGGATTACACAAGGATGCTTCCCGAGTTACACTATGGAGCGACAATGGTGGATGGGGATTACGCAATGATGATACCTGGGTGACGCTATGGAGCGGAAATCGTGGATGGGGCTTAAGCATGGAAGATTCCTGGGTGCCGCTATGGAGTGAAAATAGAGGGTGGGGCTTACCCAAGGATGTTTCCCGGGTGACTCTATGGAGGGGAAATGGTGGATGGGTCTTATGCAAGGAAGATGCCCGGGTGCCGCTATGGAGCAGCAATGGTGGATGGGGCTTACGGAAGGAAGCTGCTTGGGTGCCGCTATGGAGCAGCAATGGTGGATGGGGATTACGTAAGGAAGCTTCCCGGGTGCCGCTCTGGAGCGGCAATTGTGGATGGGGATTATGTACGGAAGATGCCTGGGTGCCGCTATGGAATGAAAATCATGGATGGGGCTTACGCAAGGAAGTTGCCTGGGTGTCTTCCTCATGCCTGGCCATGAGGGTTTCCCAACCCACTGGCGGGTAGAGTCCTTCACCTTTGCGCTAGTGCGCAAGTGGGATAACGCCAAAGGCGTTGGAGTTAGTCTGAAAAAAGGGATATGAAATGTGTGAATCACATGCCCAACATCCCGAACACGGTGAGGGTGGCGTGACGATAGAAGATGACTGGTGACCATGTTCGAAACACAGCATCTGTATCGCGTCAGCCTGATGTGGGGACAAACAAATGAGGGTCGACTGTTTACTGTGTTCTAAACACAGGACCTAACTCAAAGTGTCATCCAAAGTCTTCCAGGGATTTTGACCGGGATGGTAGGTGAGACGATGTGGCATGGGACCAGGCCATTAGGGGGTCCCTCCAGACATGGAAGTGGATGAGGATCCAAAGGAAGGACACGAAAAGCATGAGGTGATGTGATGTAATGTTTGAAGAAATTCCAACAGTCTTAAAATTATGCCACAATGATCACGGCATTAGGCATATTATGATTAGAGCATAAGGCATCTCTTGTTTGGAGAAAGTGGAATCCTATGATTGGAATATAAGGAGTACAATAGTTTATAGTCATGTAGAGAGGACTATTGGAATCTCATGCTTGGAGCATAAGGAATCTCATATATAGGGAAAGAGGCATCCTATAACTTGCTAAATAGAGAGTACTACAATTTATAGTCATGTAGATAGGAATTTTTCCATCTTATGGTTGGAGAATAAGGGATCTATTGTTTGGAGAAAAAGGCATCCTATGTTTGGAACATAGGGCACACTACAGTATAGAGTCTTGTAGATGGGACTATTGGAATCCTATTCTAGGACCATAAGCCATCCTATGTTTGGACCATCGGTAGTACTATAGTTTAGATTCTTGTAGATAGGACTATTGGATTCTTATGCTTGGAGCATAAGGCATCTCTTATTTGGAGAAAGTGGTGTCCTATGTTTGGAACATAGGGAGAACTATAGTTTAGAGTCATGTAGATATGATTATTGGCATAAGGTGCATGGGAATGGATGGTGTTGGCACTTATGCAAGGGTGTACCTTTCTGGTTCGACGTGGCATAAGATCCAACTGATAGGGTATGGAAGAGTTGCCTGAGGAATGGTTCGACCAAACGTACTCAGGGAATTGATGATGGGGATCTCAACTCACGACATGGGAATGAAACCAAGAGGAATATGTCAACTCAAGGTGTTTCATGGTCTATGGAGGAGTCTCTCAAATCATTCTATTATACAGGTGGATGGTAGGTGAGTATAAGGGTGAAATGAAAAATCCCAACGTCCCGGCCCGAAAAGTTTGCGGTGCGACTCTCCATTTTTCAGGGGGGGTCTCTGACGGTAGCGAAGGGACTGGCCCAGAGGGCCGGGACTGTAGCCGATCAGTGACCCTGAGTGGGGGTGTAGGAGAACAGCCCCTGCAGTATTGAACGGTGGGTGGGAATGTAAGATCCTCACAATGGATAGGTCTTCTTGAAGTAGCTTTGAGGCGCATGGCCTCGTGAAGCAAAGTTCTCTCGC
This sequence comes from Viscum album, assembly GCA_963277665.1. Taxonomy (NCBI): domain Eukaryota; kingdom Viridiplantae; phylum Streptophyta; class Magnoliopsida; order Santalales; family Viscaceae; genus Viscum; species Viscum album. The sequence goes on from OY728145.1 coordinate 2,048,450,856, forward strand.
AGAGCAATGGCGGCTCGCGGAGCAGAGGTCTCTCGCAGTGTAGAGGCGGCTCGTGGAGAAAAGGTCTCTCATAGAGCAGATGTCTCACAGAGCAATGTTCTCTCGCGGAGCAGAGGGCTCTTGTAGAGTACTCGTGGAGCATGAACTCACGAAGCATCATCGCGAAGCATTGGCTCGTGGAGCATGGACTCGTGAATCATCGGCTCGCGGAGCAGCAACGCGAAGGAAGATGCTTGTAGAGCATGGCCTCATGAAGCTACAAAGCGGAGCTCCGTGAACCAGGAGGCCGGTCGCCCAAGGGGTGAAGTGGCTGTCAGGAGAAAGGGGGATGAGATGGGTATTTATAGGCAAGGGACTCCACAAAGCATAGTTCGCTCGGCGCGAAGACGGAGCTTTCTCTACGGCAGGGCTTCACAGCGCGTCAGGAACATCAAAGGCATTTGCAGAGCATCTGGCCTCCTTTCTTCATGGAGGGCCTTTGCGGCACATCACAAATGTCAAACGGGTTCACAAAGCATCTCTCCTCCTTTATTCGTGGCGGCACTCCGCGATCGTGGAGGAGGTTTCGCGAATGGGCTTCGCGAACCAGTTTTCTAGCCGAACTTCAAATGTCCATAAATCCTAATCCGTAGCTTTTTTCGGGCCCTGAGACCTACCAAATCAAAGCTCGTTAAAAGGAATACAATCTTGAATCATGTATGGATGAATTTGAAAAATTTTGGGGACGTTTTTTCCAGTGCCAAAACATGCCACCACAAAGAACGGGGCCCAACGAGGACAAGGATGGCAAGGCGGACCGTGTTCTGAGGAAACTACTAAGGAAAACACATGCCATGAGGTCCATTGAACATTGATCACATTGAGGATACAACAAACTAAATCTCTAAGCCCATGTGATCCATTCTCGGTGCGGGAAACAAAAGATAATAGGTTCTCTTGTACGAGATTGTAAAACAACGGAATTTGTGAAGGTATCAACATGGGACATCGATCACCATTTGGGAGAATCATCGAAGAGAGAGTGGTCACAGCAAGAGACCATGGCTCTCTGGATAGGTCACCTACTTCTCCTACCATTCTTTGTAGCACGAGTGGGGTAATGCCAGGGGTGTTAGAATCAATCCAAACATATGGGAAAGGGAGCCGTGAATCACGATACACATGATTCAGTACATTGTGAGGGTGGAATGACAATAAAGAATAATTGTTGACCACATTCGAAACAAAAAAAATATTATTTTATTAGCCTGGAGTGGGATAACAAATGAGGGTCGACTGTTGACCTTGTTCGAAACATGGGACTACACTCAAAACATCATCTGTTAGTCTTCTAAAAAGTAGGCCTAGGTCAATAGGTGAGCCATAGGCTAAGCATCAAAACTGTTAGGGGGTTCCTCTAGATGTGAAAGAGGGAGAGGGTCCGAATAAGGGGCACAGAAATCCAGGAATGTGGGGTGAGGGTTTGTTCAAATTGAATCCAACACACTTGAAATTACGCCACCGTGGTGGAGACACATTGGATGGACGCATCGACTTGATCATGGATCATTCCTTCTTTCAGACAGGTCCTCTCTAGAGAGGGAGCCATCACTTCCCAATGTCATCTTAGGGCATCTCGAACTTGTTTAGGGTAGAGTTACAGTTGTATGGTTCCCCACATGGGGTCAGGCCAAGGGCCCGAAAATGGTGAGGAAGTGGACCTTAGGATTCTTGGGGCTGGACCCAAGTCAAAATACCGGGGTGTCTCTATGTATCCCATGAGGATGGTAATCAAGCTGTATGTAGTTCTAGAAGCACAATTTAATATCATGTGGGACAAGGAGAAGCCTGGTTGTTCCGGTAGACATCCCACCAAAACTAATAAGCTCACATGAGTCATGATCGATGTGGGAAATAAGAAGTAATAGGGGACTTTCCTGACATAGGAAGGGGCATGTTAGGACAGAGGGATGCTCAGTGAATTTTGGCCCAATGATGTTAACCTGTCCATGTGGAACACCTAGACTCATGAAGAGGTAAAGCCAAGTATTTCTGAATTCCACTTGAACATGAGGAAGTGGAAATGTGTGAATCATGACGCTCGAAATCTGGATCACAATGATGGTGGTATGACGATGGAGTACAACTATTGATTGTGGAGGAAACGAAGAATCCACATCATGTTAGACTAGAATTGGTACAGACAGATGAGGGTTGACCGTTGTCCATGTTCAAAACACAGGACCTATCGCAAATGTCACCCGAGATCCTTGGGGACGTTGGCATGAAACGGTAGGAGAGACCATAGGCCTCGCATCCATGGAGAGACCTTAGGCCTAGCATCCATGTCTTATGAGGGTCCTTTTGGATTTGTAAGAGGATGAGGATCCAAATTGTGAGCTTACAAAGCGTGGACATGGAATGAGGGGAATGTCCCTATGAAAATTCCACACTTTGGTCTATTCGTCAAAATGCATCTAGATACGGCAACAAAACGTATTAGATAGAGGGCGTCGAGTCCCTTCCTATAGGGAGATCTTAGTTTAGGCTCGTAGAACTCAGACCATAGGTTATAGGAAACATGAGAGACTCATGGTGAGTAATTACAAAAACCTGACTTGAATGGGAACTGGGGGTTCCAAACACTACGCATTCCTTGGAGAGGTTTTAGGTCAAGAGACCAAAAATGAGAGTTGAGCTGGGCCTAAGGAAAAGTGCACAGGTGTACCTACGTACCCCATGAGGATGGGGATCAAGATGGACCTAGTTCTTGTTGAAGATATTAGTTTATGGTCTTAGAGCTCGTACTGTGTGATCATTGAATGATGCCACATTGTATCATTGTCCCACCGACTTGCAGAGGTGCACTAAGGGATAGTGCCAAGAGTGTCGAGATTCCACCTTGACATGATGGGGTGGAACATAATGTGATACATGAAACCAACATTCAAATCCTTAAGGGGTTGGTGTGATGATGGAGGATTACTACTGACCATGTTCGCAACACAACATCCTATCACGTTAGCCTAAAATGGGGACAAAAAATGAGCATCGACCGCTGACCAGGTTCATAACGTGGTATTTGTATCAATTTATTGTCTAAAACCCTCGGGGGCATTGACATGTAATGGTAGGAGAGCCCTTAGGCATGGTATCCATGCTATTCTTTGGGGTCCCTTCAGGTGTGAAAGAAAAAGAAGGCCCAAATGAAGGGTAACATGACTCTTGACAAGTGGAAGGAACATGCCTAAGTTGAACGTGACACTCCTAGTCCTAGACTAGAGTACGCTGAACATGTTGTTGAACCACTGCAAGGGGTCAAGGGAATCAACATGAGGGAGGCTGAGAGATGGCAGATTCCTAGGAGAAAGGAGTCATGGTGCCAAAAACGTAATGTGAAGGAGGGCATAGCCCTGTACCACACCTATATATACCCCCCATGGAGTGGGACATGCCAAGGGGCCTAGGTGACTGGGAGATTGGGAGATCTCTAAGAGATGGGGCTGGACAAGAAATCTAAATGTTTAGGTGGTCCTACGTATCCCATAGTGATGGGAATCAAGCCACATGTAGTTCTGAACGAGATCTTAGTTTATGGTCTTAGAGGTCGGACCGTAGAGGAGCAAAAACCCTCCAAGTAAGTGAAGACTGCAACCCAATACCTAAGCCCACATGAGTTAAACATGGTGTGGGAAGAAAGGTAGGAAGATGTCTTTTGAAATTCCTAGAATGCACGTTAAAGGGAGATCAGTACGGAGCCACAAATGACACCCCTTTCGTGGCTTTGGTCCTCCTAACACGCGAATGCGCACTGAGGAATAATACAAAGAGTTTTGAAGTTCTACATGGACATGATGAGGTGGACAAGGATGTGATTCATGTAACCGAAATTTTGGGATTAATGAGGTTGTCATGGCGATGGAGGATAACTGTTGACTGTGGTGGAAATGCAGTATCCATATTGCGTTAGCCTAAAATGAGAACAAAAAATGACCATTGACCGCTGACCATATTCACAACACGAGATTTGTATCGGTTTGTTGTCTGTGACCCTTAGGGGAGTTGGCATGTAATGGTAGGAGAGACCTTAGGCCTAGAATCCATGCCACTCGGGGGGTCCCTTAGGGTGTGAAAGGTGTTGGATGCCCTAATGAAGGGGAATAAAAAGCCTGAAAAGTGGGTGGAAGCATGCCCGAGCAGAGTCCGACATTCCAGGTACTAAACCAGAGTACTCTTAGGAGAATTGATGAATCGCCGAAAAGGGTTGACAAGGGTTCTCATGAGGGAGAATAGGCCAAGGGGCCAAGGAGAAAGGGAAAGTTTAGAGAGATGGGGTTGGACCCGAAGTCTAGACATTTGGGTGGTCCTACGTATCCCATGAGGATGGGAATCAAGCCACACATAGTTCTTAAAGGCACCCATGGCGTGTAGGATACCCTAATGAGGAAGTGTACGTCATGGCAAGTAACCCAACATGAATGAGGACATAATCCCACACCACACCGCATAGTCCCATGAGAGAGAATTTGGGCTAGGGGCCCAAAAAGGCCAAGGGTCCTCAGTCAAGAAGGCCTGACCAGCATGCATTTTAACGTCTTGCAGTGAGGACGAAGGTCGGGACCAGAGAAGGCCAAGAAGCCTGAGGCTGGGCCTTGGTCAGGAAGGCCTAACTAGTCTGTATTTTAATGTCTTGTAGTGAAGACAGAGGTCGGGGTATGGTATCTCATCTGGGGATATGTCTGGAACAATCAGCAACCCGACGTGAAGGAGGACATAATTCCACACAATATCGTACAATCCCATAAGAGAGAAACTGGGACAGGGCCCTGAAAATGCCAAGGGGTAACGTTCAGGAAGTTATGACCAGATTTCAGTTTATCATCTTGCAATGAGGACAAGGGTTGGGGCCCGAGAAGGCCAAGGGGCCTGAGGTTGGGCCTCGGTCAGGAAGGCCTAACCAGTCTATATTTTAACGTCATATAGTGAGGATGGGGAGAGGATAAGGTGTAATATCCGGGGACGTGTACGAAACGGAGAGCAACCCAATGTGAAGGAGGACATAATCCCACGCTATACTGTATAATCCCATAAGATAGAACCAGGGCCGAGGGTGGGAAAAATGCCAAGGGCCCTGAGGGTTGGCATTGATCGGAGGATGTTCATCACTTAGAGATACAACGAGGCAGAATGAAAAACTACACTTGATGTTTCGGACATCTTGGGGTGACCCCAACAATCCAGGACAACTGTTGACCATGTTTGAAACACAGCGTCCCAGTAGTGACCTAAAATGGGAGCCATAAATGAGCGTCGACCGCTGACCATATTCCAAATGTGGGACTTGTATCATCATGGTGTTTAAAATCCTCTAGGGCATTGGCCCAAAGTGGTAAGAGAGGCCTTAGGCTTTGCAACCATACCATTTTGGGGCCCCTCTGGATAGGGAAGGTGGTGGAATCACAGTAATGGAGTGGCTGAAGCATAGATGTACCCATCTCTCAAAGAGGTGAACATCTCCAAGGAGCGGGACGTATGACCAGATCGAGGTTAGCTCAATGTGAATTGGTGAAAAGGTTTTCCATCCTACCACATGTCTTGACCCAAGGGGAAGACTCTGACATTTGGGCTGAGCCAACAGAATAAATGTTCGGGAGTTCCTTCGTATCCCATAAGTATGGGAATCAAGCCATTCATAGTTCTTGAAGGCTATATAGTTTAACGTCATGCGGTGGGGACGGTGGTGATCTTAGATTAAAGTCATAGAGCTCGTACCGTTTTGTAGTTTATTGTCATGCGGGACTATGCGCAGTTTAAAGTCATGCAGGACTAGATAGTTTAAGGTCATGTAGTAAAATTGTGCAGTTTAGAGTCATACTGGACTGGCGTGCAGTTTAGGGACTTGCGGGACAAATGCTGAGTGGTTTTACATCCTTCAGTTGGGGCGGATGATGCAGTTTAATGTCGTGTTGGATGATAATGATTAGTTTAACGTCATGATGGAAGAAGATGAATAATTTAACATCATGAAGGATGATGATGTAGTTTAATGTCGTGCAGGATGATAATGATCAGTTTAACATCTTGATAGACAAAGATGAACAGCTTAAAGTCATGCAGGATGATGATGTAGTTTAATGTCGTGTAGGACAATAATGATCAGTTTAACTTCATGATGGAGGAAGATGAACATTTTAACGTCATGAAGGATCATGATGTAGTTTAAAGTCATGATGGATGATACAGATCATTTTAACATCATAACAGACCAAGATAAAGAGTTTAATGTGATGCAGGAGGATAATGATTAGTTCAACATCATGAAAGACGATAATGATCTGTTTAACGTCATAATGGACGAAGATGAGTAGTTTAACGTCATATAGGACGATGATGTAGTTTAATGATGTGCAGGACAATAAACCACACGTGTTGTGTCGGTAGTGGGATGGTCATCTCTACCCCAATCTTGTGGGTTGGGATGAGGGGGGAATCATATGATGGGATTTCCATAAAATTCCATGATCATAATGAACCTTCCACGAATCGGTGCCAGGTCCACATGGATAACCTCTATAGTTGATGTAACGTGGTCATTGGGATGAAACGAAGTGTCACAAGGGTAGTAGGGATGACTATATTCCCTCATTCTGGAAGGCGTGGAATCCTGGAATGTCGGTACGATGGGGTGAAGGAGCCCAGCAGGTGTGTAAGCCTGGAATGTTGGTACAACGGGGTGAAGGAGCCCAGATGGCGTGGAAGCCTGGAATGTCGGTATGATGAGGCAAAGGATCCCAGAAGGGGTGGAAGCCTGGAGGTTCGGTATGATTGGGCGAAGGAGCTCGGAAGGTGTGGAAGACTGTAGCGTCAGTACAATGGGGAAAAGGAGCTCGGAAGGCATGGAAGCCTGGAACGTCGTTACGACGGGGTGAAAGAGCCCAGAAGGCATGGATTCTTGGAGCGTCGTATGATGTGGCGAAAGAGAACGGAAGGCGTTGAAGCCTAGACAGTCGGTAAGATGGGGGGAAGGTTCCCAGAAGGCGTGGAAGCCTGGAACGTCTGTACTATGGGGTGAAGGAGCCCTGAAGACATGGAAGCCTGGACATCGGTACGACGAGGCGATGGCGCCCTAAAGGTCTGGAAGCTTGGATGTCAGTATGACGGGGTGATCATGACCGGAAGGCGTCGAAGCCTGGAAAGTCATCCTCCGTAGTGGCTGTTGGTACTATTAGAGATCCACCATTGGATTGGGCGTGGTTTTCTCCTATAAACCCATGAGGGAGGAAAAGTCGATGAGGAGCCAATGGATTCGGGTGGTAGATGCCACTTGCGAGACCTCTTAAGGCAGCGGAGTGGGCAAGGAGCCAGTGGATTTGGGTTACGGATACCACCTACGTGGCCTCTTGAGGTGGTAGAGTCAGCGAGGAGCTGAGGGAGATGGGTGGAAGATGCCACCTGGCGGCCTCTTAAGGCAGAAAAGTTAGCGAGGAGCCGATGGAGATGGGTGGCGGATGCCACCTGCGCACCCTCTTGAGGTATCAGATTCGGTGAGGAGATGATGGAGTTGTGTGGTGTACTCCATCTATGCGGCCTCTTGAGGTGTTGGAATCTGCGAGGAGCTGATGGAGATGGGTGGCGGATGGCACTAGCGAGGCCTCTTGTGGTGGCAGATTCGGCATGGAGCCGATGGATATGGGTGGCAGATGCCACCTGCATGGACTCTTGAGGCGGCGGAGTTGGTGAGGAGTTGATGGAGTTGGCTGGAAGATGCCACATGTGTGACCTCTTTAGGTGGCCAATTCGGCGAGGAACAGATAGAGATGGGTGGTGGATGCCACCTGCACAGCCTCTTGAGGCGGCGGAGTCGGAAGGAGCCAATGGAGTTGGGTGGCAGATGCCACTTATGCAGCCACTTGAGGCGGCGGAGTCAGCGATGATCCGATGTAGATGGGTGGAGGATGTCAATTGCATGGACTGTTGAGGTGGTGGAGTCCCCAAGGAGCCGATGGAGATGGGTGGTGGATGCCACCTGCGCGACCTCTTGAGGCGTCATAGTCGGCGAGGAGATGATGGAGTTGGGTAGTGCATGCCACCTGCGGGGCCTCTTGAGGCGGTAGTGTCAGAGAGGAGCTGATGGAGTTGGGTGGTGGATGCCACTTGCGTGGACTCTTGAGGCAGCAGAGTCGGTGAGGAGACGATGGAGATGGGTGGCGGATGCCACGTGCGCAACCTCTTGAGGCGGCGAAGTTGGCGAGGAGCCGATGGAGTTGGGTGGCGGATGCCACCTGCGTAGCCTCTTGAGATGGCGGAGTCAGCGAGGAGCTGATGGAGATGGGTGGCGGTTGCCATGTGAACGTCCTCTTGAGGAGGCGCAGTCGTCGAGGAGCCGATGGAGATGGGTTTCAGATTCCACCTACACATCCTCTTGAGGCGGCAGAGTCGGCGAGGAGCCAATGGAGATGGTTGGTGGATGCCACCTGCACGACCTCTTGAGGTGGTGGAGTCTGCGAGCAGCCTATAAACATGGGTGGAGGATTCCACCCGCATGGCCTCTTAAGGCGGCAGAGTCTGCGAGGAGCCGATGGAGTTGGGTGGCGGATGCAACATGTGTAGCTTCTTGAGGCGGCATATTTGGTGAGGATTCAATGGAGTTGGTTGGAAGATGCCACTTGCACGGCCTCTTGAGGCAGCAGAGTCATCGAGGAGCCGATGGAGTTGTGTGCGGATTCCACCTGCGTGGCCTCTTGAGGCAGCAGAGAGGGCGAGGGGTCGATGGAGATGGGTTGAGGATGCCTCATGTGCGGCCTCTTGAGGCGGTGGAGTCAGCGAGGGGCCGATGGAGGTGGGTGGCGGATGCCACCTCCGTGGCCTCTTGAGGTGGTAGAGTTGGTGAGGATCCGATGCATATGGGTGGCGGATTCCACCTGTGCGGCCTCTTGTGGTGGTGGAGTCAGCGAGAAGATGATATAGATGGGTGGAGGATGCCACCTGTGTGGCCTCTTGAGGTGGAAGAGTCGGTGAGGAGCTGATGGAGTTGGGTTACGCATACCACTTACGAGGCCTCTTGAGGTGGAAGAGTTGGTGAGGAGCCGATGGAGATGGGTGGAGGATGGCACCTACGCGGCCTCTTGAGGTGGCGGAGTCGATGGGGAGACTATGGAAATAGGTGGAGGATGCCACCTGCGCGACCTCTTGAGGAGAAGAAGGAGGTAAGGAGCTGATGGAGTTGGGTGGGGGATGCCACCTGCTCGGCCTCTTGAGGTGGTGGAGTTGGCAAAGAGCCGATAATGTTGGGTGGCGGATTCCATTGGCGAGGCCTCTTGAGGTGGCGGAGTTGGCGAGGAGCCGATGGAGTGGGGTGGAGGATTCCACCTGCGCAGCCTCATGAGGCGGAAAAGTTGGCGAGGAGCCGATGGAGAAGGGTGGAAGATTCTACTTGCGTGACCTCTTGAGGTTGTGGAGTCGTTGAGGAGTCGATGGAGTTGGGTGGCGGATGCCACCTGCGTGACCTCTTGAGGCAGAGGAGTCGGTGAGGATCCGATGGAGATGGGTGGCGGATGCCACCTGCATGGCCTCTTGAGGCGGTCAAGTCGGAGAGGAACCGATGGAGATGGGTGGAGGATGCCACCTGTGCGGCCTCCTGTGGCGGCAGAGTCGGAGAGGATCCAATGGAGATGGGTGGTGGATGCCACCTGCGTGGCCTCATGAGGCAGAGGGGTTGGCGAGGAGCCGATGGAGTTGGGTTGAGTATGCCACCGGCATGGCCTCTTTAGGCAGCGAAGTCGGTGAGGAGCCGATGGATTTGGGAAGCGGATTCCACCTGCGTGGCCTCTTGAGGCAGCGGTGTCAGTGAGGAGCCAATGGAGTTGGGTGGCGGATGCCACCTCAGTGGCCTCTCGAGGTGGAAGAGTCAGTGAGGATCCGATGGAGTTGGGTGGTGGATGCCACCTGCGTGGCCTCGTGAGGCGGCGGAGTCAGTGATGAGCCGATGGAGATGGGTGGTGGATGCCACTTGTGCGACATCCTGAGGCGGCGGAGTCGGTGAAGAGTTGATGGAGTTAGGTTGCAGATACCACCTGCGCGACCTCGTGAGGTGGTGGAGTCGGTGAGGAGCTGATGGAGATGGGTGGCAGATTCCACCAGCGCAGCCTCTTGAGGTGGCTTAGTCAGCAAGGAGCCAATGGAGATGGGTTGTGGATGCACCTGCGTGGCCTCTTGAGGTGGCGGAGTTGGTGAGGAGCCGATGGAGTTGGTTGGACGATTCCACCGGCGTATCCTCTTGAGGCAGCAGAGTCGGCGAGGAGCCGATGGAGGTGTGTGGCGGAAGCCACATGTGTGGCCTCTTGAGGCGGCGTAGTCGGCGAGGATCCGATGGAGTTGGGCGGTGGGTGCCACCTGTGAGGCCTCTTGAGGCGGCGTGGTCGGCGAGAAGCCGATGTAGTTGGGTGGCGGATTCCACCTGTGCGGCCTCTTGAGGCACTGAGTCGGCAAGGAGATGATGCAGTTGGGTGTAAAATGCCACCTGTGCGGCCTCTTGAGACGGAGGAGTCAGCGAGGAGCCGATGAAGTTGCGTGGTGGATGCCACCTGCGCTTCCTCTTGAGTCCGCGAAGTCAGTGCGGAGCCGATGGAGTAGGATGGCGGATGCCACCAGCTTGACCTCTTGAGGCGGCGGAGTCGGCAAGGAGCCTATGGAGTTGGGTGGAGGATTCCACCGGCACGACTCTTGAGGCGGCGTGGTCGGCGAGGAGCCGATGGACCGTAGACTTCCATCACCGGATATTACTCATCCTATGAGATACAATGGAGAGGGGATTCACATGGGTGATGCCTCAATATTCCTGACATATTTGGTCTAATCTTTATTGAAGGTGAAGAGATTAACGTCAGGTTCACCATTTCTATTTCCAACACTTTCTCTAGGGTGCATGCATCTGTCTGTGATGACGCGTAGCTATTGCCCCGCATTCCCACTTTCCAAAGGTTGGCGACATACGTTCCTTGTTTAGGTACGTTTTCTCCATGATCGAAACGGGATGATGGGATTTCGGTTCTTCCCTCCGTGGATTCCTCCTCCAAACTCTCCACCTAGTCTAGGTCTCCCATATAGATTTAAGTCGTTGTTCGATAATCTCGTTCCTGGTTCCATATCTTCATGGACGTCAGTTAATTACACTACTTCCGTTAGGACATTCTATAGGGTCTTAACATTGTAGCGACCTTCGGTCGAAGTATATGACAACATCAGGCATGTCGGGGAATCTCTGGGTTTGTGGATATTGGGGAACCTGTATTCTTCCTCATATGAGGGCATCTCAAGGGTTCAAAACCCAAGGAATCCCACCTTGAATGTGGAGAATCATATTCCATAGGAATGTATCTGAGGTTTTCCTCATCTTCCCATTTTTAGAATGGGGTACCCTGTGAATTTAACATCTTACAGAGACGGTTACGCCAAAGGCGTGTCCTTTGAGGTTTTCTTTAGGCATCTTATGTTTAACATGAGGTAGGCCGTAAGTTTAATGTCTTACGGAGATGGTTATTCCAAAAGCGTCTCTTTTGAGGTTTTCCTTAGGCATCTCAAGTTTAACACGAGGTTAGTCGTGAGTTTAACATCTTGCAAAGACAGAATGGGGGTGATAAGAATGTCACATAGAGACGGATATGAAGTGGTGTGTCCTTTAGAGGGGAGATTTCACTCCATGAAAGCTGAGTTGGACACCACTGAGGGCAGATCAGGGAGTGTGCACCCCAAAATGGGGGAACACCATGGTTTTCCATTGGCTGAGATTAAACCTCAGGAAGTTTTCTTACGTAACCTATATAGACAACAGGGATCAAAACCCACGTAGTTTAAATGGGAGATGAATTGGGGTGTACACAATGGACAAAAACCCGAATACATGCTGGGGATTACGCATTGATAGCGTTCCAGGTACTGCTAGGAGTAGTGGAGAAATGGATGACATGATCCCACTAGGATGTGGCGGCCCGGGTGAGAATCAGGATGGATGATGGAGATTTTAATGGAGTGGAGGGGTAATAAAATGGGACCACTGCAAGGGCGACGGTGAAGTCGGTATTGAGCCCCGAAGAGACTTTCTACGTATCCCTGTGGTAGGGAATCAAAGTCTGCGTAGTTCGGTGGGATGATGGGACACCAGAGGAGGTGGCCCATGAGAATGGACGCATGGATGGGACCCAGAGGAAGTGAAACCTCCGAGTTGGGGCATGAACTTCCTAATACATAGAAGATCGAGGGAGAGATCAGGATGATACATGATTGATGGGCTTGAGCCTCAGGGAGGCTTCCTTCATACCATTCCTTGACATGGATCAAAGTCCATGTAGTTCGGGCTGGGTGCTGATGGACCAATGTGAAGATGGATTGGGGGTCTGATGGTTGATGGGTTTGAACCTCGAGGAGGCTTCATGTATACCATGCCTTGATATGGATCAAAGACCACGTAGTTCAGGAAGGTGTGGGGCTTACACTCTAGGATGCCCAAAGTGTCAGTGAACCGACGTGAAGGTGGACCTTGGTCCGATGGGTTTTGGTCTTGAACCTCATGAGGCTTCCTACATACCATGACTTGACATAGATCAAAGTACCTATAGTTCAGAAGGGATGTCGGTGATCCGACATGAATGAGAACCATGGTCCAATGGGTGTTGGGTTTGAACCTCATGAGGCATCATACGTACAATTCCATGACAAGGATCAAAGTCCATGTAGTTCAGGTTGGAAAGGTACTGTTGAACCGACATGAAGGGATGTCGAAACAACTTGATGGTGGGATCACAATTTATTAACAGTAGATTGGGATGTAGTTTAACGTCATGTGGGACAGGGGTGAAATGATATGAAGGAGGTCGGAAAAACCGAGTGGTGGGCTTGAACCTCAGGGAGGCCTCCTACGTACCATGCCTTGACATTGATCTAAGTCCTCGTAGTTCAGGCATACTGTTTAATGTCATGCGGAATGGGGATAGTGTCATTGTCAATGCTTACTCTAATCCCACATGATTCATGCTCGGTGTGAGAAATAAGAGGCAGTAGATAACTAGCGATCACATCGTGAATGGTGTGTTTGTGGGATGTGGAGTGGGGATTATGTGTGGAGCGGCCTAGGGAGAGAGAGAGATTGGGACTTACTCTGAGATGGAGGCTCGGGTTCCACTATGGAGTAGCAACGGTGGATGGGGCTTACGCAAGGATGCTGCCCGGGTGCCTCTATGGAGTGACAATAGTGGATGGGGATTACACATGGATGCTGCCCGAGTGCCGCTGTGGAGCGGCAATCGTGGATGGGGCTTACGCAAGAAGCTTCCCAAGTGCCACTATGGAGCGGCAATAGTGTATGGGGCCTATGCAAAGATGCTTCATGGGTGTCACTATGGAGCGGAAATGGTGGATAGGGCATACACAAGGAAGCTGCCTGGGTGCCGCTATGGAGCGGCAATCGTGGCTGTGGCTTACGAAAGAAAGCTGCCCAGGTGCTACTATGGAGTGATAATAGTGGATGGGGCTTATGCAATAATGTTGCCTGGGTGCTGCTATGGAGTGGTAATGGTGGATGGGGCTTACGCAAGAATTCTACCCGGGTGCCGCTATGGAGCGAAAATGGTGGATGGGGCATACATAAGAAAGTTGCCCAGGTGCTGCTATGGAGCGACAATCGTGGATGGGGCTTATGGAAGGAAGCTGACCGGGTGCCGCTATGGAGGAGCAATAATGTACGGGGCTTATGCAAGGATGGTGCCCGGGTCCCGCTATGGAGTGGAAATGGTGGATGGGGATTACACAAGGAATCTACCTGGGTGTCGCTATGGAGTGGAAATGGTGGATGGGGATTACGTAAGGAAGCTTCCCGGGTGCCACTATGGAGGGGAAATGGTGGATGGGGCTTTCGAAAGGAAGCTGCCCGAGTGCCGCTCTGGAGTGGAAATCGTGGATGGGGCTTATGCAAGGAAGCTTCTCGGGTGCTGATATAGAGGGGAAATCGTGGATGGGGCTTATGCAAGGAAGTTTCATGGGTGTCTTCCTCATGCCTGGACATGAGGACATCTCAACCCACTGGCAAGTTGCGTCCTTCACCTATGCTCTAGTGCACAAGAGGGATAACACCAAAGGCATTGGAATCAGTCCGAACAAAGGGAGATGAAATGTGTGAACCACATGCCCGACATTTGGAATGTGGTGAGGGTGGTGTGAAGATGGAGGATGACTATTGAAAATGTTCAAAACACAGAATCCGTATCGCGTTAGCCTGATGTTGGGACAAACAAATGAGGGTCGACTGTTGACCATGTTCAAAATGCATGACCTGACTCGAAGTTTCGTCCAATGTCATCCGGGGCGTTGGCCCTGGACGGTTGGTGAGCCGATGCGGCATGGGACCAGGCCGTTAGGGGGTCCCTCCAGACAAGGAATTGGATGAGGATATGAATGAAGGACACAAAAAGCATGAGGTGGAGTGACGGAATATTTTAATGGATTCTAACACTCTTGAAATTACGCCACTATGATCATGGAATTTGGAATCTTATTCTTGGATCATAAGACATCTCTTTTTTGGAGCAAGAGGCTTCATATGATTGGAATATAAGGAGTAATACAGTTTATAGTCGTGTAGAGAGGACTATTGGAATCTCATTCTTGGAGCATAAGACATCTCTCATATAGTGCAAGAGGCATCCTATCATTTGTTAGATAGAGATTAATACAGTTTATAGTCAAGTAGATAGGATGAGTCTTGTAGATATGACTATTGGCATCTCATTATAGGAACATAATGCATCATATTTTTTGACCATAGGGAGTACAACAGTTTAGAGTCTTGTAGATAGGACTATTGATATCTTATTCTTTGAGCATAAGACATCTCTTGTTTGGAGAAAGAGGCATCCTATGTTTGGAACATAGGGAGAACTACAGTTTAGAGTCATGTAGATATGACTATTGGAATAAGGCGCCTGGGAATGGATGGTGTTCGAACTTACGCAAGGGTGTACCTTTCTGGTTTGACATGGCATAAGAGCCAAGTGATAGGGTTTGGAAGAGTTGCCTGAGGAATGGTTCGACCCAAGGTACTCAGGGAATTCATGATGAGGATCTCAACTCACGACATGGGAATGAAACCAAGAGGAATATGTCAACTCAAGGTGTTTCATGGCCTATGGTGGAGTCTCTCAAATCATGGTATTCCACAGGTGGATGGTAGGTGCATATAAGGGTGTAGTGAAAAACCCCGACGTCCCGCCCTGAAAAGTTCGCAGTGCGACTCTCCATTTTTCATGGGGCTCTGTGGCGGTAGCGAAGGGACCGGCCCGGAGGGATGTGACTGCAGCCCAGCAATGACCCCGAGTGGGGGTGCGGGGGCACATCCCCCGTAGTATGGACTGGTGGGCCAGAAGGTAAGTGTCTTGCAAAGGATTTCTCTTCTTGAAGTAGCTTTTTGGTGAATGGCCTTACGAAGAAAAGGTCTCTTGGGGAGAAAAGGCGGCTCGTGTAGTAGAGGTCTCTCATAGAGAAGATGCGGCTCGGGGAGAAAAGGTCTCTCATAGAGTAGATGGCTTGTAGAGCAAAGTTCTCTCACGGAGTAGAGGGTTGTTGCGAAGTACTCGTGGTGCATGGACTCGCAGAGTAGCATCGCGGAGCATTGGATTGCGGAGCATGGACTCGCAGAGAATCATCTTGCGGAGTAGAAATGCGAAGGAAGCTTCTCGCGGAGAATGGCCTCACGGAACCACAAAGCAGTGCTCCACAAATCGGGAGATCATCCGCCCAAGAGGGGAAGTTGCCATTGAGAGGTGGGGGGGTGAGCTGTGTATTTATAGGCAAGGGATGTCGAAAAGCATAGTTCGCTCAGCGCGAAGATGGAGCCTACTCTGCGGCTGGTCTTCACGGCGTGTTGCAAACGTCAAAGGTGTTCGTGGAGCATACCGCCTCCTTACTTCATGGTGGGTCTTCGCAGCGCATTGAGAACATCAAACGACTTCGCAGAGCATCCCACCGTTTTGATTCGTGGTGGCGCTCCGTGATCACGGAGGAGGCTTCTTGAATGGGTTTCACGAACCTGTTTTCCAACCCAACTTCAAATGTCCATAAATCGAAATCCGTAATTCAATTCGGGCCCTGCAACCTACCAAATCGAAGCTCGTGAAAAGGAATACAATCTTGAATCATGTATAAAAGCATTTGGAAAATTTTGGGGACGCGTTTTCCTGTGCCAACAATTCCCCTAGTTGAATTCAAAGTTATATTTTCTTGTATTAGATTTATATATATAAATACCACATTAATTTACAATGATGGGGAGACAAGTTAAAAATTAGGAACCAACCCATGATCACATACCACTGCAACAATAAATATTAACATCCAATGGAAATTTTACCTTCTATATAAGTATTTATTCTTATTAAAAAGGTAATTTTATTTTATATGGTTGCATAAAAACTCATCATCAATGATATACCTATTTTGTGGGGGTTTATTTATGTATTTCTAGAAGAGTTTTCTATTCTTCCACCAAAACATGATGTTGAGTTCTCCATAAATCTCATACATAGTCTTACACCTATTTTAAATACTCACAATGTAATGGCGCTAATTAAGCTTCATGAATTGAATAATAAAATAGTTGAGAATACTGAAAAGGGATTTATTTTCCCAAGTGTGTCATAGTGGGGTGAAAATATTATTTTTTTCATGAAGGAAGTTGGATCAAGGAAGATTTATTATTTGTAACTAAACAAGATCACAATTAAGAAGAAGTTACACAAAACCCATATTGATGAATTTTTTTAAAAACTATGTAGATATTAATACTTTTCTAAGACTGAAATTCATTCTTGATATCATAAACTAACGGTTATGAAGGAGGATATACCTAATAAAACATTTCATATAACGTATGAACATTATGAATATATAGCGATTCAATTTGTTTATACTAATACCCCTACTATATTCATGGATTAAATAAATAGAGTCTTAATAGATTACCGAGATCAATTTGTGGAAGTATTTATAGATGATATTCTTATATATTCCAAGAGAAATTTAGGCCTTCAAGATCATTTGAGGATTTTATTAAATACCCTATGGAAGGATAAGTTGTATAAAAAAATTTATTATGTGTGAATTATGGATACAATAATTTTTATTTTTGGGTTATATAATCTCAAGTATATGTTTATTAGTATCTCCATCAAGGATGGAGGATATTGAGGTATGACCCAGACCAACCATGGTGACCATCATTTGATGTTTTTATGGTTTGGATTGATATTATTGATTTTTTTGAAATTTTTTCATGGTTTTCCAATCCACTCAACAAGTTGACTTGAGAGGGAGACAAGTTCCTCTCGATAAATGAATGTGAGGAAAATTTCAATTAACTGAATAGAAGATTAGTCAATTTGCATCTAATTAAATAAGACTATAGTAGATAAGATTATTTAATCTATAGTGATTCATCAAAAAAGTAATTGGAATTCATTATTATGCAGAACAATATGGTTATAGATTATGTCTCATGATAATTGAATGTTCTTGAGAAACATTACCCAAATCATGATTTGGGGTTTTTTGTGGATGTTTTTTCATTAAATGTATGAATGAATTATATTTATTGAGAGAGTTGTGATATATATAATGTTTATAAGAGTTTAAATTATATATTAAAACATGCACCAGATAAGATGGTTGGAACTGATTAAAGATTCATACTGCTCAATACATTACCCCTTATGAAGGTGAATAGGTTGCCCAATGATTTGAATCAAAAGGATCATTCTAGAATCTCTATGATGAAGACAAACAAAGATCTAATATTTATGGATTTCCAAAATATTGATCTATAAATGTTGTTAGAAGGAGAGAAATATTATCACTCTCCAATGAGTATTCAACAATCTATCAAATCCATGATTAAAGAAGCACAAAAGGAAAATAAGGAGGTACAAAAAACGTTATAAAGTTTCATGAGATTATCCATGATTGGGATGGTATGATAAGGTTTAGTAACCATGTATTAGTTCCATATATACCATATTTTAAGAAGTATTTATTACAAGAGGTTCATTTTTCTCTATTCTCTATTCATCTTATAAGTATGAAGATAAATAGTGATATGAAAGAATATTTCTAGTAGGATTTCATGAATAGAGATTTTGCGGAATATATATCTCGATGCATTGTATGTTTACATGTTATGTATAAGAGACCAAATTATATAGGGATATTAAGACCATTACCCATATCATAATAGAAATGTGAAAAATCACTTTGGATTTTGTCATCATTATTAAGAAAACATCTAAATGGAGTAATGATATATGGTTTATAGTTTATCACCATAAAAAGTCATCACATTTCATAACTATTATAGAATATTTATATTTTAATCATATTTCTAGTTTATATGTTTATTATGTGGTAAGGTTTCATGGAGTACTACATTCTATTGTGTTTGATTGGGATCTAATGTTTACCATGATGTTTTGTTGAAGTCTTAAGTAGGGACTAGATATAAAGATAAGTTTCATCTGTGTGTATCATCCTTAGATATGTGGTCAATCGTAGAGAATAATTCAAAACATATAGGATATTATGAGATCATGTTATCTGTATTTTAATGGTGTTTGGGATCAACATCTTTTTATATTTGTGTTTTCTTACAACAATATCATTCACTTGATCATTAAAATGGTCCCTTATGAATTCATAAATGGAAATAACTATAAAAATACAATATTTTAGGATGATGTTATAGAAATAAATCTATTAGTACCTTAACTAGAAGATGAAGTGGTAGAGAAAGTGAGAGCTATTCAATAGTACATCAGCGCATCATAAATTTGATACAAAATTTATTCTTACAATCTTCGACATGATATGAATTTTAAAACTTCTATGAATGTATTAATTAAATTTTCTAAATGGAAAAAGGTTATGAGACACCAAAAGATAAAAAATTGATGCCTAATTATATTGGATCATTAAATATTCTTGTCGAGTAGGGATTCTTCCTTATCACTCGGTTCTTCCACTGAACCTCTTTAAACCCCAAGGTGTGTTCCATATATCTCTCCAGACAATGTACATACCTAATACATAACATGTAATAAACTCAAAGTTCATATTAATATATCGTGATATTTCCTATTATTAATAACCTATGGATATTTTGTTTTATAGAGAGAAAGTCCTAAAAAATAAAACCACTAACCTGGTCATGGTTTTATGGTGAAACCACCAACTTTAAGTATCTACATGGGTACTTAAAGAGAAGATGAGGCATAAGTATCCTCATTTTTTTATATCAAAGATATTATTTTTATGGATAAATTAATTTTAATATGGCTAAAAGGTAACACCATAAGTTTTTACGAAATAGTTTTTTTCAAAGAAATTTAATTTCACTGATAGCTTTTGTAACAACCAACACTGAGTTTTAATAAACCGCAGAACACTATTAATATTAATATTTAAAACAATATAGATATAATATAGTTTTTATATATGGTGTTTTAAATTATAATAAAAACATTTTTAAATTTATGTATAATTTTTTTAGATAAAGAGAATATATTGCTAAAAATATACTTAATTTTCAGTAATGTCATTATATACTTTGAAAATGAATTTCTCTTAAAGATTAATTTTCATTTCTCTTTGTGAAAAACTAATAAAATTAATTTTTTCCAATATTATAAAATTTATTTTTAAAAATAAAATTCATTTTTTTAATATAATTTTTGAAATTATCTTTTATATAATTTCAGTGAATTTTCTAAAGAGACTTTTTTTATGAATGGTAAAAAAATACATATTTTTATTAAAAACTGAAATCTCATTAAAACCATTTAAATGATCAATTCTGTTTTCAAATTATTGAAAAACTAACACTGGTTCAATTATATAATTATTAATCCAATTATTTTCATTTTATTCAATTTCATATTGAATTTTTATATTATAATTTTCTAAACTTATTAAATCTTTTTATTTGGAAAATATTTTTTCATATCATCGACGAGTTTAATTTTAAATTAAATCCTCCATATTATATGAATAAAAATATTCAATACTGAATAAATATTTATAATAATAATGAGTAATATTATATCATAATATAAGAATATTTTATCGCAATTATTAATAATAAAAATTAATTACCATGATTTAGGTTAAAACAGGGTTCTGTACGTTACATGCTCCTATGTTAAAATTATTTTTCCTCACATATATTAATATTATTTGACAAATTTGAATTAATATTTTTGAATTATTTGGAAAATATTCTTTAATAATTATGATTTTATTTTAACTCTTAATGGATAAATCACATGCGTAAATAAATAAAAAAATAAGATTCCATAGTGAAAACTAAAATGGTAAATTTAAGTAAACATAAAGGTTAAGGAAGATCTTATCCAAAAAAATTAGTTCATTATAAACCATATATTCTAAAAAATTATTTATTTATCAGTTTTTTAATCAGATGGGATGACACTTACTTCCCATTATTGTATAGTTTGGGGTATTTAAAAAAATTTCACTCCTCCTCAATTATAAAAAAGGTGATTCATCTCCTAACTTATTCACACCCATTAATCACTTTGGAATGAAAATAAACTAAAAAATTATCTCTAAAACATCCTTATACATTTTCGGTATCTTATGGTATTTCCAAAATGGTAATCCTAGGGTCTTTAATAAGATATTTATTGAAATGTTTTCTATGGTGAGGTGGTAGCCTTCACAAAATTTTTCTTTTTTTCTTCTTCTCTTCAAACATTAATTCACTTAAAAATAATTAAAATATAGTAACACAATTATCTAAAATATATTTATATATTTTTCAGTTTATGTAATTACCTATATACATATCTTCTTCTGTCATATAAGAAATGAAACTGTCGATATTGTGTACGAAACACTACTTCCTCACGAACAAATTTCTTTGTTTTCCATAACAACATCTCATGAAAGGATATAATTATGGATATATAATTTATATAATATATTAATAACATATTTATACATCTATGTTAAAATGTCACATATGGTTTCTTACATTCCATACTGTGTGAATATGATAACTTCGATCATGTGTATGATGGACTATCACCTCACGAAGTGATGTGATTCGTTTGTAAGGTAGAATTTACATGAATAGTAATGAAGATTAATTTAATTAATATATATTTTATATATAAAATAATAATGATGCAAGAAAGGTGATATATTATTTAACTATCTTTCATTCCATCCATCAAGATTATGGAGTTAGTGTTCATGCATATATACAACCTACCAACTCCATAAAAGGTAAAATTTATATTCTACATATAACTATAATTTATTATTATAAATATATAATTAATGAATATAAATTCTGTATATATATTTCATAACATTATATAAGTGATTTAAACATGACCATTGTAAAAGTACTGACGATATCAAACCAAAAAATACATGAAAAATGTAGTAGTTATTACCTGAAACCTAATTTTATCATGGAATTGTTAATAAATGAGTAATAAAATAGCATAAGTAAATAATATATTGAATTATATATTTAGTTATGGTTATTTCATATATTTATATTAAACCTATTTTTACTATACATGAGAATAAAACATGTATGAATTAAATTGTTACTTAAGGAAAGATATTTATAGTCTCTATTTTATTTCAGAGAGACATATGTCATATTCCACAAACATGTATTTTGTGTGGTGAATAAACATATCCTTTTAAAATTTATATAATTAATATAAATATTTTAGTGGTATTTTAATCTTCATATTATGTTATTATTTAATGGGTATTATGATTCAAAAGTTTCCAATGTGGAAAGGATTTTCATCTCACTTTTATTTATATGAGATACTTGCCATATAGACCACCTAATTCTTTTGTGCGGTCTGTCCATTGACCAAGCATTTATTTTATGTTATTTATCAAGAGAATTTTGATATAGAAATATCCTTGTATGGTCATTTATGTCATGGGTATTTTTGATTAAAATTATACCAAAGAGGTAAAAGTATTATGATATAGACTCATTGTTTATCAGGGTTGTTTATGCTTAAATTATAATGGTGAAACATTGATATCTATATATCAAGAAACTAATTAATTTTTGTATCCTTTTTTTATTTCATGTAAATAAAATTTCCCATAATTTTTAATCTTTATATACTCAAGGCTCTAAAATAATGTTTTTAATTAAAACTAGATTTATTTATCTCTTCAATCAAAAATAATTTTATTACATGTACATGTTTTGAAAAAAGATTTTGGAGATTGTTTTTTATAGTGACCCTATCTTTTTAGACATAATATTACACGATTTTAATATTAAATATACATTACAGTTCAATCCAAGGATTTTTAATTCTAGTGTCTTCGAAGACTATTTACATAAACTGAAAACATGGGACTAAATAAAACACATTTTTATTTAATCTTCAAAAAGATATCCTAAATACCATGAGCCCTTAAATAAGCATATGGTACCTTGGGGAACAAATGAACAATGGTATGATCTAAATATCCCTGTAGACAAAAATAACAGTAATAAAACATTAACACATGGGTTAGAAAGCATGGCATAATGAAAATAAAAGGCATGGAACACATAGAGTCATAACACATAAACATGTAATCATAAAAATATGAATTCATAATAATGTGGATGCAGCATAAATCATGAATTTATCACAAGTCATATCTCATTGTATATAGATTATCACAAGTCAATGTTACCCACGAAGATCATTGCACATGGTAGCACAAGTCAAGGATAACAGCCAAGACTATTGCACATAATGTCTCATGAGACTAAAATTTACCCAATGCATTGAAGTTAAATCTAGTCACACTAATATTAAAATGTTCACGGATATTCATTCCACATATAAAATCATAAATAAACAACCATAAATATAAGGGAACCCATAGAAGGAAATGGGTATCATAATCTTGTTATAAGGCCTAATGAGTGGGTGTATCATAAAAGTTTCCATGAAAGAAAGGAATTAGAACATACATTGAAATTAATAAGGTAAAATATGAATATATCATGGTAAGTGATTTCAAAAAGATGTGAAAATATGTGAGAGGTGTATTTAATAAATGTTAGCAATAAATCATTTTAGTGGGGTTAAGGATAATACCAAAGGGCATTTAAAATAGATAAGGGAATAATCTTTTAAAGAAAACCATAAGTGAAATAAGAATCATTTAATAATAAAAATACTTATTTTATAAAAACATTTGGGGATTAGAAATATATAATATAGTGTACATTATGATTGGTTGGAATTTGGAAATTTCTTTTAAAATTAGTTTTCTTATCAAAAAGTATTGAGGATGGAATCATTTAAAAACATATATATCCCCAAAATAAAATGAGGGATGTATCATGAAATATGGTTTTATATCATATAAACATTATTTATAAGTTTTACATAAATGGAAAAGGAAACCTCATTTGGATAAAAATAAATATAGAGAAACCTGAAGGAATATAGGAGGTTTGGGTAGAATCCCTTATAGATTATCGTTATGGTTTTGGGAATACATGAGAGGTATTAGTGAGAGATAAAGTGGTCTATAATCACTTATAATGAGGGATGAATGGGGGAGGTGTGAAATAATACCACATCATTAGGTTTTATAAATAAACAGGAAAACATAGAGGACATTCTAATAAAAGTGAAATAGAGAGGATCCATTACCTTTACTCAGATGGTGTTCTCCACCTGATATTAATGACATGAATAATCAAATTAGGCTCATTAATTAATAATTAAATAACTAATTTTACATTTAAATTATTTATGATAACCTTTTTGAGTTTATCTATACACCTGTTGATTGGTTATGAAGTTCAATTTCACTATTTGAGTCCATTTGTTTCTTTGGTTTTAATTATTGGTTCACTTATATTCATGTTCAAATACACAAGTATAATGAGAGTGGTTGTAAAAATTTGAATTTATATAACATTAGTGAACATCAAAAGAAGATTATATGGTTATAAAAATAATTTTTTTCTTTACAGTAAAGGTGAATCATTGTATAAAACATTAATGATAAACGCTTGAATTAATTTGGTGATTTTTCTCTTAATTAACTTGTTTTTATTATTATTTTACATCTTTCTTTAAAAAGGATTCCATAACAACACATAAGATAAAATTTATATTCAGTAGTCTTTTTCAATCGTAAAAATGGTTTCATGACCATAATTGAATATGGTAATAGAAATTGATAACCCGTCATCCTTCATTATGATAAGTTAACACATCTCACGCGATTTCATTGCCTTCATATAAAAGGAGGGGAAATGAGGGAAGATAATGAATTATTAAATTAGAATAACAACCTTCCAATACATGTATGTTTCTAGGTTTATGATACCATTCGGTTGATGATGATTTAATTTGGCCTTTTGAGGTGACCAAGGGATGTTTTACATTGAGAAGGATCTAATCAAGATATTTTGTAATCATTTAGGGAAGTAACAGCTCCTGAGAGTAATCAAGAGAATAGGGGTTTGTGGGTGGTTTTTATAGTGGAGTGGAGGAGGGTTTTATTAATATTTTAATCATTAGTTTATGATTTTTCCATAATAAAAGAAATAGTGATGATTATTGGGACTAAAAATTGTAATATTTGCTTCTGAGTTTGAGCCAATGGTTATTTACATCATCCATGACTCAAGAATGATGCATAAATTCAGTTTTTAACATTTATTGTGAATTATCGGGTTTTACTATTCATAAAAAAATCATTTAATTTTCTAAAAATCCAAAATATTCAACCTAAATATTTTTCGATGTGTAGAATCCAAAAATGAACTCAATTTTTCAAAAACAAATTTTTATATATGATTAATTTCATTTTTAATTAAAATCACAATTTACTTGAAAAATACAAATTTTAAAACTATAACTGATTTTATAATGCCTTCAAAAATTACATAAGGTCTTATATAATTATCCTAAAACCAGAACACATAATATTTATAATTTTTGAATACCTTATAGGATGATATATTTTCTTTTAAATTCATTAATTAATTGTAATTCATTATTTATGACTTACAAAAATACCAATTCTTTTACTATAGTCATATTATCACTTTTAAGATGCTTTAATTTTATTTATACATTCATGGGTGAGGTTACTATTCTTTTGGAAAATTTACTATTCATAAGGGTAATATTTCTCTTAATAAGGGTAACATTACTATTCATAAGGGTTAGTTACTATTCGACAAAAAATAATTTTTTCTTATCTATCTCTAATCATCTTACTTATCACAACTGTGTAAGTTATATTTTCAAAATTCAAAACATAGATGTGTTAAAATTATGTTTAAAGGTCACATTGTAATTCGTAGTTCATTGTGTTGTGATTTTATGGGATTAGATGACATATTTATAAGAAATGAATTTGCATTGATAAAACATTGTGTTGTTACATTACTCACCCATATGGAATTTTTCCCTCAAAATTTCATTTTACATTCTCACCTATAAACAAGTGTAGGTACATTCCTTACATGATTCCACCAGTTCCCATGTTTATTTTTTGTAAATATGGTTCTACCACAGTACTTTAACCAAGTTACTATTCTTGTTGCATAGAAATTTATCTCTACAATCCAAGTTCTTCATTTGGTGCTCCTTGTAAGAAATATCATTCTCCAACTGTATCACCTCTAAAGAGAGTACATGTGAAGGATCTAGTATGTACATCCTTAAGAGGGATACATGAAAGACAACATCTACATTGGACATGGTAGGTGGAAGTTCTATTCAATAGGACATAGCCCTTACACAATCAAGAATATTGAAGGAGATGATTTACCTTGGACATGTATTTCCTCTCTTCCCAAAACTCATGACCTTCTGTCATAAAGATATGCGCAGAAATACTATGTCTCCAAATTTGAACTCAAGGTCTCATCGAAGATTATCTATATAACTCTTTTATAGACTATAGGCTACCCTGATGTATTGCTGAATGGTTTTCACCTTCACTACTATTTCATTTTCCATTTCATGTCCTAGAAGCTTACTCTCACCAACATCATCCCAACATGCCGATGTTCTGCACATTTTCCCATAAAGGCCTTCGTATGGTTCTATTTGGATGCTTGAGTGCAAACTGTTTTTATATGAGAATTCAACCAGTAGAAGATTTTGGTCTCATACTCCTTTCTATTCCATAGAACATGTTTTCAACATATATTCCAATCAATGAATAGTCTTCTCAGATTAGCCCTTAATATGAGGATAATAGGTCATACTAATGTTCTTCTACGTGCTTAGATCAGATTTGAGACTTTTCCAGAACATTGAGGTGATTCTCAGATCTCAATCAGATAGAATTGATAATGATACTCCATCTATCCTTACCAATTCTTTGAAATATATCCATGCAATTTGATCTAATGATAATTCCTCTAGATTCATGAAAAAGTGATCTATCTTTGTAATATAAACCACAATGACCCGTATAGCATTTTTTCCATAGTGAGTCCTTGGATATCCAGTGACAAAGTCCATGGTGATGTTCTCCCACTTCCATGTTAGTATAGGAAGTTGTTTCATCATCCCCTTAGACTTCTATCATTTTACCTTCACTTGTGGACATACTAGGAACTTTGATTTATACTTAGCAAATTACTTCTTCATATTGTTTGACCAAAAGTTCTCTAGGAGATCTCAATACATATTTGTACTCCCTAGGTGAATAGAGATGGTTGAGATATGTGCGTCATTCAAAAGGTCTTTCATTATATCTAGATTGGATGGTACACATAATCATGACCCAAATATTACAACTCTTTCCTCATCAATCATGATCTCATATGATTTCCCATTTTTAGTGGAATCTACCCTTTTCTGAATTTCCACATCTTTTCCTTGAGCATCCTTTATTTTCCCTGTGAGGGATGGTTGAGAAATCATTTGAGAAAGGATTGATTATATTCCTCCCATAAGGATTCCCATATCAATCCTCTAAAAACATAAGAATAATGAATCCATTTCAATCCTCATCATTGATAAATATGAAGGATTCTTTATACATAGAGCGTATGTAAACTTATTTGCTTTGTTGGGATGGTAGTATATTGAGAAGTCATAATCCTTGATGAGCTATATCCATCCTCACTGGCACATATTAATATATATATTTATGTGAATACATATTTGAGACTCCTACGATCAGTATATATCTCATACTTCTCCCCTATAGATAATTCTATAATATTTTGAATGCAAAGATCACACCCGCCTACTCCAGATCATGCGTAGGATAGTTTTTCTCATGTATTTTCAGTTTACTTGAGGCATAGTCTATCACTTTATCATTTTTCATCAGTATATATCCTATTTCCTTCTTCCAAGCATCACTATACACCATAAATAGTTCTTTACTTTTTGGGAGTATGAGTATTGGTGTAGTGATTAGCCTCTTTTTCAACTCTTTAAACTAGTATTCATTGTCCCGAGTCTAGAAAAACATTACTCCATTCTGTGTCATCATGGTCATTTAGTTTTGTAATCGTGAAAATCTCTTCACAAATAATTTATAATAGCCACCTAAACAAAAAAAACTAATGGATCTTCATTTCATATGTTTTCCTGGGCCACTAGTTGATTGCATTGGTCTTGGAAGGGTCAACAGATATACCTTTTTTGGTGATAAAATTCGCCAACAATGATACACCCTTCTTCCAGAACTCAAATTCACTATAATTTTCCTACAACTTCTCCCTTCACAAAGTCTTTAACGCAATATTCAAATGATCCTCATGTTCCTTCTTACTCTGGTAGTATATCACAATATTGTTAATAAAGACTAAACAGAATTTATCGAGGTAATATCTAAAGAATTTATTAATTAATTCTAAGAAAATTGTTGTAGAATTTGCGAGACTGAAGTGCATCACTATGAACTCATAGTCTCCATACCATGTTGGAAAGTTAGTCTTGGGAATATCATCATTCTTCACCATTAATTGGTGATATCCCAACTGAAGCTCCACCTTAGATAAATAACCGGCCCCACAAAGTTGATCATACAATCAATCTAACTTTGGATTATATAATTTTTATTTATCATGATATTTTTGAGCTCGTGATAATCAATATGGAGGCACATTGATCTATGCTTATTTTTGATGAAGAGGACTAGAGTACCCCAAGGTGAATCACTCAGGTCTAGAAAACCCTTCTCCATATTCTCCTATAACTGCTTCTTCAGCTCTTCTAGCTCTAAAATGGCCATTCTATAAGATTTCGCTGATATAGGCAGAGATCTAGGAATAATATCAACTGAGAGCTCAACATATTGATCAGGAGGAAGACCAGGAAACACTTCAAATAATACATCAGTGTAATCCCTCATGATGCTAATTTCCTCAAGCACGATTCTCTAATTTGTCTTGATCATTTGAGCTAGACATTCTTTCTCATAAGGATTTAATATCCACATTTTAGACAGTGATTCTAATGAAGATTCATCGTCATCCTTACACTTGTAAAGAATTTGACGATGCTTCAGGATGTGAAGAGTGATATACCTTTCTCGATAGTTGATTTAAGATTTTTATAATGATAGACAATCCATACTATATATAACATCGAACTCCACTAAATTATGTATGATGAGATTTTCTAGGAGGTTCATTCCACAAACGTTAACTGAGGAGGAGTTTCCACATATTTTCTTTGAGAACCGTTTATTTTATATATGTGAGATGGTTGAGCAACCATTTGAGAAAAGATTGATGATGGTCTTCCATTATTGATTCACATGTTTATCCTCTAAAAATCTAAGAATATTAGATCATTCTCAACTCTCATCACTGGTAAAGATGCAATATCTTTTGTACTTATAGCATCAGCCACCCTATTTTCCTTAGCATGATGGTAGTAGATTGAGTATTCATAATCCATGATACACTATAAATATCTTCACTATTTCATATTAATATCATTTTATGTGAATATATATTTTAGACTCTTGTGATAAGTATATATCTCACAGTTCTCCCCATAGAGATAATGCTGCCATATTTTCAATGAAAAGATCACGACTGTTAACTCTAGATCATGTGCGAGATAGTTTTGATCATAGATTCTCAGCAGTATTGAGGCATAGGCTATCAATTTATTATTTTTAAATAGCACACAAACATTTCTCTTATTTGAAGCATCACTGTACACTAGAAATATTTCTCCAATTGTTGGATGTGTTAGTACTTGAACTATGAGAAGCCTCCATTTGAGAACCTTAATGATTTACTCACAAACATGGGTCTAGAAAAACATCACCCCTACAGTGTCAGCTTTGTAATTGGGTTTGGAAATCATGAAACATTCATTATAAATAATTGACAATACCATGATAGACTTATAGAGCTACGGGTCTCCATTACAAATATTTTCCTAGGGAAATCTTCAATTACCTTTGTCTTGAAAGAGTCTATACATATCTTGTTTCTGGTTATAACATGTCCCATAAATAATACTTCCTCCTTCAAAAAATCACATTTACAAAACCATTCAAAGTTACCCTCTTTTCAAATGTATCATCATAGTATTCATATGTTTTTCATGTTTTATATTTCTCTTGGAGTATACCCGAATATCATCAAAAAAGACTACCACAAATTTTTTGAGGCGATCTCTAAAGAGTATTTTCATTAAATCTATGAATATTATTAGATCATTAGTGTGTTTAAAGGTAATCACTATGAACATTTATTTTCCATACCACAATAAAAAGGCAGATGTGGGAATATCTTCCTTCACCTCCTTTAATTGGTGATATCCTCAATGAATGTCCACCTTATAGAAATAACTGGCCCAATGAAGCTGATCAAACAAGTTATCTATTTGTGGAGGGGATACTTGTTATTTATAGTGAGTTTATTAAGCTCATGATAACCAATTCAATGGCACATTGATCTATATTTATTCTTGAAGAAGAGTACTGGAACACCCCATGGTGAAGCACTCGAGCTTATAAAACCCTTCTCCAGATTCTCTTGTAACTGCTTCTTCATTTATTCCAGCTCTATAGTTGGAATTATATAAGCTTTATTTGATATAGGTAGGGATACAAGAATATTCTAAATTGAGAACACATCCTTTTGACCTGAAGGAAGGCCATGAAATTATTCAGGTAATACATCATTGTAATCCATTATAGTGGGTACATCTTCAAGAAGAATCATATCATTTGTCTCAATCATTTGTGAAAGATATTCTTGCTCGAAAGGAAACATTATCCACACTTGAGAAAATTATTTTGAAGAAGATTCATTTTTCTCCTTAAACTTGTATATGATTCAATTAAACTATTGGATGTTACAAGTGATCTCTATTTCCAAACATTTAATGTAGGCTTTGTATAATGATAGCCAAACCAGGCCAAAAATAGCATTAAACTTCACCATAGGAAGAATGGAAAGATTTTATGGGAGGTTTAGTCAACAAAAAATTATCCCAGAGGAGTTATAAACCTTGGATGAATTAATTTCCACATTCTTTGTTCTCATAGATGACTCAACCTCCAAATTTTTAGGTGGTGTTTGAATAGTTCTACTAAACTTGGAAGATATGAAAGAATGCATAGAATCAAAATAATGTTGTATGTTCTCTATTCTTGAATGAATAACTAGAATACTTATCACCACATTATTGTATGGCTCCACCTCAGATATACTAATAGTATAAACCCTTCCTTGTTTCCTTGGAGGTTGTTGTTTATTGCCTCTGACAACCCTCGACTTATGACAAGTGTAAGCATAATGCACATGCTCCTTGCACTTGTAATACTACACTATAGGTTGAGTGTTTATATGAATCTTCCTTTCTTCTTCCACATTAGGGGGATTATTCATATACCATTGATCATTTTTACCATATGTCCCAACATTACACAATTTAAACAATTATCGGTGACCTCTACATAGTTCCCATGATTATTCTTCCGACAATTTTTACACATGACATGGTCGAGTTTCTTTCCATCATGGATTCTTTTTTGAACCGCCCACATTATATTCCATTTTCCTCTCCTTGTCACTGGACCCATGATACTACTAAGATTCTCTAATCTCCATTTCATCCTTGAGGGAATAATGAACCATCTACTAATAACTGTCAAAGTCTCAAATCACTAATTACTTTCATAGACTCGACTTTAGTTTGCAAAATAAGTGATTCACCATGCTTTCAGTGTTCATGATGATGCTAGAGGAAAATCATTAAAGAATTTTAATTTATTCTTTATACTCCATGATTGTCACATCCTCCTTCTTCTTGAGACTGAGGAACACTCTTTCCATCTTGATATGGAAGGTTTGGGGAATATATTTACTAAAAAACATTCTCTTGAATATCTCCAAATACATGGAATCAATTTCCGCCTGGGGCTTTGTATTTTTGGTTAGTTTCCACCATTGATCAGCTTCCCCATAAAAATAATAAACCACAAGTAAAAAATTCTCTTCTTCAATGCACAAGATGATAGATAAAATCTTTTCAATGGAGTTAATCCACTGTTCCGTGAGGAGGGGATCAAATGATCCACTAAACATGGCATGCCATTCCCAGATGAAGGATTCAATGAAAACTTGATCTTTACATGGAGGAGGATGGTTTTCCATATTATTCATCTTATTATTCATAACATTACCTTGTTGGGAAAGTACTATCATGAGGTTTTGAGCACCCATTCCCATCATACTAGTCATATCATTAGGGAAATCATCGCATTACCTATCACATTATTGTTGGAATGTCTTCTTCTATTTCTAACTATTAATTAAGAAATAAAACGTAGAATTATAGGGCTTTAATTCTTAGCTATTGGGAATAAAAATGAATCTTTGAGCATAAGAGGATAATGTTATAAAGGAGAAGTATATCATAACTTGTGATTCCCTATGCTTAAATCTAGGTTATCCTTGATATATTTAATATCTTATATTATTATAGGGTTTTTCATTCCCTTAATAATAGTTTGTACCAATTTTATGAATTTACCAAAACATATCCCCTAGGAGTGACAAACCAAGAGTGCAGCAAGCCATGTTTTTGTGCACTAGTTCCAATTTGAGTCTAGCTCAAATCAGTGTTTTTGGGTTTTACCCCTAGATACATCTGTGCTCAAGCCACATTTTCCTATTTGTATCTTTATAGGGATGTATTTACTTTATAAACAACTTAATTTAAACATGCCAAAATTTAGGGGTGTTTTCTTATACATAGTCTCATCATTAATGTTCTTACTAAAATTATATATACCTAATCTCCAAAAATAACTTGACCATCCTGTGATTAAAACTATAGTGAACCTATACTTTAACACATTATATTACATGATTTTAATCATAATTATAAATCAGAGTGCAAGACTAGGATTGTGAAGTCTAGTGTCTTCAAAGACTATGCACTTAAAACTGAAAACATTGGACTATGGAAACCAATACATTATTTAATATTCATAAGGATATCCTAACATCCTTGACCCCTTACATAAGTATCATGTAACCTGGGGGACACATGAAGAATGTGGTGATCTAAATTGCTCAACAAGGAAAATCTCGTAGTAATTAAACTTTAACAGATGGTGTAGAAGGCAAGGAATAATTAAAACAAAAGTTACGGAACACATGGAATCATAACACATAAACACGGGGTCATATAAACATTAATACATAGTAATGTGGCAGTAACATAAATAATGAATTTATAATGAGACAAGGTTCATTGTATATAGAGGAGCACAAGTCAAGGTTAACCACCAAGACTATTGCACATGGTTGCATTAGTCAAGGTTATCTGCCAAGACTATGGCACATAACATCTCATTAGACTAAAAATTACCCAATGCATTAAATATCTATATAGGAACACCCATATTATCAGGTTCATGGATATTCTTGCCACATATTAAATCATACATAAGAAATCATAAACATATGGGAACCCATGGAAAGAAATGGGTATTGTAATCATGTCATAAAGCATAATGAATGGGTGTATCATAAACGTTTCCACACAAGAAAGGAATTTGAACGTGGATAGAAATTAATATGATAAAACAGTCATATATCATGGTATGTTATGTCAAAAAGTAGTGACAAAATGTAATAATAGTATTTAATAAATTTTAGCATTAAAACATTTTTGTAGGGTTTTAAGAAAAATTCTAAAGTGATTTTGAAATAGAAAAGGGAATAATATTTTACATAAAACCAGAACTGAACCAAGAATGTTTTTATAATAAAAATACTGATTTTATAAAAAAATGGTGGCTTAAAATAGATAATATAGTGTACATGTTGATGTGTATGAATTTGGGAAGTTCCAATAAAACAGGTTTTCTTATCGAAAGGTATTGAGGAGGGAATCATTTAAAAAAATGTATATCCCTGAAATAGAATGAAGGAAAGATCTCAAAAAATGAGTTTGGAGAATATAAATAGTATGTTTAATTTGTACATAAATGTGAAAGGAATATTAATTTATATGAAAAGAAAGAAATAGAAACCTGAAGGAATATAGGAAGATCAGGTAGAATCCCTTATGGATTATCTGCATGGTATCGGGTGTACTTGAGAAGGTTTAATGAGAAGAAATGGGTTTATAATCAATTATACATCAAGAGGGAATAATGGTGGAGGTCATGAATCATATCCCATAATTGGGGATTATACATAGAAGGTCATAAAATAGAGTACATTCTTGAATAAATGGGAAATAGAGAGGATCCCTTGCCTTAAGTCCGATGGTGTTATCAACTGGATATTAATGACCTTAAAAATAAAATTCGGTTAATTAACTAATAAACACAAAACCTATTATACATTTAAATTATTTATTATAACATTTTTGAGTTCATTCGTAACCTTTTTTATTGGTTATAAGGTTCAATTTCATTGCTATGGTCCGTTTGTTTCCTTGATTTTGATGATTTTTTCACTTATATTCATGTTCATATACACATATATGATGATATTTGTTTTACAGAATTGATGTTATATCACATTAGTGAACATAAATAATCTAAAATTGTTATAAATTTCATTTGAATAGTTGCAGTGAAGTTGAATCATTATATAAAACATTAATGATAAATGCTTGGATTAATTTGGAAATTTTTCTCATAATTAACTTGTTTTGTATTACAATTTTACATAATGTGTGAAAATTTATTTCAGAAAAAGTCACAAGATAAAAAATATATATAATATAATTTTTCAACCCTAAAAATGGTTTTGTGACCAGAATTGAATATGGTATTATAAATTGATAACCCATCATCCATGATTGTGATAAATTAACGCATCTATGACGGTTTCATTTCTATCGTATAAAAGTATGGGAAATGAGAGATGATAATGAATTATTGAATTATAATAAAAACATTCTAGTATATTTATGGTACTATATTTTTCATACCATTTTTATATGGATAGTTTAAGAAAGAAAAGAGAACAAATGAACATGAAAAAAACGAAAGAAAAGAAAAGAGGAATTTATCTCTTCATTCTATATTCCTTGAGATCCCATTAAGGGGAGAGGATTTGGTATTTTTAGGTGACCAAGGGATGATAAAAGTGGGGGAGAAACATGGCAGGATATTAGGTCATAATTTAGGGAAGGAACAAGGCTTGTGAGAAGTTAAGAGAAGAGGGGAGTGTGGGTGGTTTTTTTAGTGGAGGAGATGTGGGATTTCTTAATATTTTAATCATTAGTTTATTATTTGTCAACAAGAAAAAAAAATAGTGATGACTATTGTGACCAAAAATAGTAATATGTGAATATGAGTTCCAAATAATAGCCATTTATATCATCCAGGACTCAAACATCATGCAGAATTTTAGGTTTTAGAATTTATTATGAATTATCGTATTTTAATATTAATTAAAAATTCATGTATTTTAGAAAAATCCCAAAAAACTCTCCCTAACCAATTTTAGACATGTATAATTCAAAAACAAACTCTATTTTTCAAAAATAATTATCTAATTAATTTAATATTTTATTAAATTCATAATTTACAGGAAAATTGCAGATTTTGAAATTATAACTGATTTTATAATACTTCAGAAATTACATAAGGTCTGATAATAATATCTTAAAACCAGAAGACATAAAATTTTTCATTTATAAAAACTATTTAGAAATATAAATTTTATTTTAAATTAATTAATTAATTGTAATTAATTATTTATGACTTAAAAAAATAAAAGTACTTATACTATTGTTATATTATCACTTATAAGATTCCTAAATATTATTTATACATTCATGGGTAAGGTTATTATTATTTTGGAAAATTTAATATTCACAAGGGTCATATTACTATTCATAAGGGTTAGTTACTATACACCAAAAATTAAGTTTGCCTTATCGAACTCGAAACATCTTACTTATCATAACCGTGTATGTAAGATTTTTAAAATTCAAAAGAATGATGTGTCAAAATTATGTTTAAAGGTCGCATAGTACTTAGTAGTTCATTATGTCACGATTTCATGTGATTAGATGAAAAATTTATAAGAAATTAATTTCCACTGATAAAACATTGGGTCGTTACATTTTTACCATTCACCAAATACATTTAAAAGTTATTTTTACCCATGATTGATTTTTTTACAGAAAAATTAATAGAATCAACTTATCATCATCTGAATGTGGAACTTTTGACTTTAAACTAAAATATTAAAAGAATATTTCTTTTAAAGTTTATGACATGAATGGTATTTCCCATATTTATGACAACTAAATAGATTAAATCATCCCTTTAAGAATTCCAAGTTTATTTTAAAATAAAATATTTTCTTTAATTTTTGTGAAATTGTAATATTTTAAATAAGTATATTCAAATTGGAATGGTTGTTTTCCCTAATAATTTATCTAGGCTATTACAAAAAATCATTTTCCATCTAAGATAATATCCATTGATGTTACATAATCTTTTCTAGGTATATGATCTACTAATACCATCCTAAATCATTCTTTTAATGGTTTATGTTTAGGATGACAATATTTTTATGAAACCCGTTTTTTTCCATAGATTATGCTATGATTAAATGTTTATAAATACCATTTATTTTTCATAGGTTATGATATTATATTTTTTTCATCTTGTGGAACTAAAATATATGGATTATGTTATTGGTGGGAACTACATATCTCTCCAATGCATTGTCTAATGATTAATTTACTATGAGATCAAAGGGTGAACGAGAGGATATACCAATCCCAATAGCTAGTACAAGGGAGGTTTTACAAAGTCCAAAATATGTTATATTTGAGGTTATCCCAAGCCTGTAGTAGGAACATGGTTTGTTATACTAAGCCTAGAAAGTTATAAATTTCTCTATGGGTAGGGTTTAAATGAGATTTTCTATTCTTATATGTATTCCCAATACCTATGTCTTATGACAATGTTGCATCTTATAGTTCATGTTATTTAATTACTTTAGCATCTATGTCTTATGAATATCCAATATATATGCCATGAATCATGTAATAGATCTATGATATGTATGGTATGGTTTTCCAATGTTTGTCTCATGGTTTTATACCCTTATGCTCATGTAATGTTAGCATCTGAGCTCTCCCTTTATTATGTTTCCTTTACCCTATTTATAAAGAAGGGTTTTAAGTAGGGTATATAAATAAAGTGTAATATAAGGGAATATCATTATGGTACTTATTGAATATCATTCATGAAGTCATAATATTTTTCATCTAGTATACAAAGTCACTAAAAGATTATGGTCCTTGAGCATGTATTTGTGAAACATACTGAATATTTATCTATTAAGATATAATATATATGAATGAAAACACTGGGTAATTAACAAGGGTTGTTATAATGATGTGTTGAATGTTTATATATGATATATATGACATAATTATGATTATGTAGTTATAATATCGTACCTACCATTGTACCTTCTAATCCATTGGAAAATGATAACATCCCTTGTGCGTATGTGTGGACTACCACCTCCAAGAAGAATTACAATTTTAATATAATTTATTAAATATTTAACTATTAAATATAATATATTTAATGAACATATATGATATTTATGATATATGAAGGATTTTATAAAGGTAAATTATTACTTACCTTACTTTCGTTCCATCTATTGAAAAGTGGAAACATCAGTTGTGTGTACGTATAGATTATCGTCTCCATGAAGTGATGTAATTCATTTCATAACCTCTTAAATTGAATGGAAATATATATATATATATAATTAATATGATACATATATATATATAATATTTTTAACATTATATCGATGGAGGATTCATAATCTAATTGCAAGGGCTATAACTACCAAACTAAAACATATAAACAACGAAGTTGTTAACAACCAAAATGATGAATTCAATAGAAAATTGTTAGAAATATTGATAAAATGATATAATTATATCATATATTATATTATATGCATGAATATGATTATGTTATATAATTATAATAAAAATAAATGTATTTTACATTATGTTATAACACATATGATTTAAGTTGTAAATAATGTAAGGGGGTTTTGTCTCAAATTTGAATTCATTGAGACATGTTTATATTAAATGCCTTGTTTTATTTTTCATGTTAAAAATATCACCCCATTATCAGTTTTTTTAAATATTTACGTATATTTAATTTTTTTCTATGTTATACTATGTTCACTCTCTAATTGGGTTTCAACTTAATGATAAAACAAATTGTGCGGGGGGGGGGGGGGGGGGGGGTTCGTCTTACTTATTTTCATTGAGACATGTTTGATGTTACACACCTAATTATATTTATTATGTGTATATAGTGATACTTTGACATGTTATATCATGTACCCCATTGATTTTTTGTATTTAAAGTTACCATTCAATCTATTT
The DNA here is from genome assembly GCA_963277665.1 of Viscum album. Taxonomy (NCBI): domain Eukaryota; kingdom Viridiplantae; phylum Streptophyta; class Magnoliopsida; order Santalales; family Viscaceae; genus Viscum; species Viscum album. Next base: position 2,048,488,814 of record OY728145.1, read on the forward strand.
TACAAAACTGTTTTTTATGCGAATGTTTCTAATGTGGTAATCATTTGTTATCTCAAATAATATTATTTTGGGAATGTATTATATTATTCACTTATATTATTTAATGAGGTTTATCTAATAAAAAATTTATTTATTGATTCATTAATATCCTTAATTTCATGTTATTTAATTTTTCATTTTAATTTATTTTATTTATGTGGTTCCTGAATTAAAATTTACAAAAGAGGCAAGGGTTTTATTTCACAATATCATTTTTACCAGTATAGTTTATGATGAAATTTTTTATGATATAGTTACATGATATATCTACCCAAAATATTATTTATTTAATTATTTTATATTTTTTATTAAATGTCACTTGTTTTCATTATTTTTTTCTCTTTATTAAGTACTTAAGTGATTAAATGAACATTTTTAAGGGAAACTGACTTTATTTCACACTTTTGTTGAGAATCTTTTATTCCACGTACGTATTTTCCTTAATCTATTTTAATAATTTTTTTACTATTCTAAAAATATTTACTAAATTATATTTTACAAATTTTTTACTTTCTATAAAAAATAAAATTAGTCTTCTGGTCATTTTCCAAATGATGTAATTTTTATTTTTTACCAATAATGTGAAGGAAATCATGCTTTTTATATACACCGCATGAGAAAATTTTATAGTCAACAAGTCTCATGTTTCATCTTATTCTTCCTTTACAATTTTAAATCATTATCTTAATTTAAAATGTTTCCCATTTTTTTGTAAATTATTATATTTTATATAAGCAAGTTTTAAATTTAAATGTAATTTTTCTGAAGAATTATTTTAGTTATTTTAAAAATCAATTTTCATATAGAAAAAAATACATTTATTTTTCTTAATATTTATTGTAAATATTATATAATGTTAATATATTTATTATTTTTATAGATGGTTTATGATTATGATTGAAATATTTTGGTGAAACCCATTTTGTTTTCTATGTGTTATAATTTTATATAATCATATATATTTTAATGGTCTTGTGGAATACATAAGAATAGATTATGAATTTGGATGGGTGGTTATGAAATGAACCAAGGATGTTTGGTTCCATTATAAAATAATAATACGTGGTTATGTTATTAATGAAGGATGGGTGGATCCTTTATATCCATCCAATTAATTGGTTAATGATAATGGGATTATAAAACTCCTAAGAGGTTATGGAGTTAATAAACTATTAAGAGGCGATGGAGTAAACTTGTTGGAATTTACCCCTATGATAATGTTATAAATGGTTTTATAGGTAATTCAATTAGGTGAATTTATCCATAATTATTTCCTTGGTAGTGAAACTTGACTAAGGAAGTAATTTTATATGCTTATGTAAATGTGAAAAACTTATGTCTATTGCATTAAATATAATCACATGGGTCATGATTCATTATTTATAATTCTGAACTTTTATTTCTTATGAAATTTGATTGAAACCCCTTTATTTCTTGATTCATGACTACAAATCATTGTCTAATTGGGTATTATTATTTTATGTTTTTATCATGATACCAAAACCTAATGCAAGTATTATTATATCTTATGATCATCAGTTGACATATCTTATGTTTACACTTATTGGTCATCGGAGATTGCCCATTCATATGTTTCCTTTCCCTAGGTTATAAATAAAATTTTTATATATGGTATGTCTAAGAAGGGTTTTATTGTGAATTATATAGTAAGAGATAATATAGAACCTGTATGTACCATTTATTAATTTATACATTTCTCCCAAGACACTAAAACATTGTGGTTATTACGTGGATCATATTGACATGTAATGAATATTCCTTTAATGAGATTCAATATTTATATATGAAAATTATTGGTTGTTAAAATGGAAATTCAATAACTCCACATAGTTTTACTGATGAGGGTCCATATTTTTATATAATTTCCTTTTCAAGTTGGATGAAGATATATCTTATGACTTTTGGGGACTTTTCATCATCCTAGAAACCTATTTCATCTATGTAAATTTCAATGTGTTGAACAATATGAAGGAGTATCAAATTTTATCTAGACATGGATTTGTATAATAGTGATATTTTTAAGATTTATAAAGGGGTTTATAGTAGGATAAAAATTTTACGATATTATGATTGGTAAATTATTTTACTAATTCCTAAATCTTTTCTTGGAGAGGTATTAATTATTTTATGTTGTTCTCATGCCTATTTTATTTTTTATTCAACTCAACAACTCATTTTAGTTGGTGATGATACAAGGATTTTGATTAGATTATCATAAGAAACCTTGGGTAAATGCCTATGTAACTGGGATGAGGTATATACCATTTTAGATTTTTCTCTTGTCAGTTACCTGTTTTAGATTCGGTTATGTTCACCATAGGCTAGTGTTCTACAAGTGAGTATTCAAGTTATTTTCCCTTTAACATCACAACCTGATGTTAGGTACCATTTTATTCATTTTTTAGGATTCTTTTAGTTTATTTGATTCTTACCTTATTATATTATATGATATATATGGATTTGATATTATGATTTTAGTATTTTTGATATACCTATATTTTTTATTCCATTTAGGAATTTTTATAATTTTATTATAAGGTTGTTGTGGTTTTTTTATAATGATTATATCCATTTCTGATTTGATTGAATTTTTTTACTTTAGTTTTATATTTCTCATATGAGTGTATATCATTGGTCTCATAATAATAGATAAATCCAAAATGGTGAGGAGACCAATTAATGGTCTTCTTGATTACTAGCATCATGCTTCTGGGTTATATCTTATATTATGCTTGGAGATGTAAGATGGTGTTTAAGGATTTTTTTCTAGTATTTTTTGTATTTTTTGGGTTTTTTGGTGCTCGATTTTCACATGAACTATTTTATTTCTCTTGAACCCTTGAACTATTATTTTTCATGTTGAGGTCTTCAGTCATTCATGATTACAATTTTCCAAATACCTTTTAAGGGTAAAATGTGTCATGGTATAGAGTGGACAAGATTGAATTCTTTATCTCTCATAGAAGCTCGACTTGGTTCATGTCTTCCTTTTGTAGCCGACTTAACATGTAGCGGCGGTCCTTCCTAATAGAGTATCTAGGGACTCCTATCTCCTCGGGTAGACTATGGATTCATGATTTTGACCGCATTGTAAGTATAATCTCATGTCGAGTTCTCAATTGGAAGAATCACCTCCTCTCTTTCGGTGGGCGAATCACTCTGGTTAACAGTGTACTGTCCGCCATACCAATTCATGCAATGGCATCTTCGAATGTCCCAAAAGGAGTAATCAAACAAGTTAACTCGATCTTATGTACGTTTTTTTGGGTTGTGAAGTCTGAGGGGAAGAGGAACTATACCTCGTGGGATAGGATAGAAAGACCCGTCCATAAAGTAGGGATCAACTGAAAATGATTTTAGAGCACTATCTAAGGATCGCATACTAAGCTTGACTGGGAAATTATTGAAGAGCGTAATTTATGGGGACATAGGATGTCTTAGTTTTGTGGGAAAAACACGGAGGTTTGTAGTGACTCTGTTTCTCCTATTTGGTCGAAACTCTAGCCCCTGCTTCTGACCCTGAAACTCACCTCGCGATGGATAGTGGGAACATGGGAGATTATCTTCTGCCACATGAATTGGGAAGGCTTTGTTCTCGCATTCCAAGGGTTACTTGTTCCTCTGATCACTTTTAAGGAAGCCCGGTGTCATAATCGTTTCACCAAGGTGGTTCTGAGCGAAGACTAGTAGGCCCTGTTCGATTCCATTGAGTTGAATTACAAGCAGGATAGATGCGTGTTTACTACCTCCTCTTCGAGCGCCTTCAATATCAGATATTTCTAGAGGCTTCTGTCCTTACAGGTTCTCCTGGATCGCTAGAACGGAGAGGCCTGGTGTCACATGATTTTGGTGAAGCTCAATTTCCTTACATGGCCTATCAGAAAGCACTCCATTGTGACAGACGAGTATATCAAAACAATGGGGATCATCTTTCCCTCTAGATGCCATTATTGTAGATCACGCAGGGAGGAGAGTGTCATGTACTTGTTTAATGAGGGATAATGGGCTCATGATGTGTGGTCGTTTCTAGGAGGCTTCTCGGCTCCTCCCGACCGAGAGCAGGTTGAGTCTTCTTTCCTGGAGAGTGGGTTAATGGCTCATTGGGGAAGGAGAAGGATCGGTTGGCTCGAGCAGCAACCCTCAATGTGGGGTGTTGGTGTATCTAGCAAGCCATAAATCTGGCTCGGTTCGAAGGTGCAGTGCCCTCGATAAGGTCCATTATTGCATGTATACATTTCCTGCTGCTGGACATGATTTCAATCAATAAAAAATGGTAGGAGGCTCCTCCCTTACCATGCATGTAGGGGTCAGTGTCACACCTTCCTCTCTCATTTTCTGGATCTTTCGTTAAATGGATCATATGGATTCTCCCTACCTCGGGCTATAAACTCAATACAGATGGGGATTCTTCTGAAGGGGTGATGTCGGGAGGGGTGTTGTGAGAGGAACAGGGGGAGGTGTGGTGTTGTCCTTCTCTTCCTCCTTCGGCATCGGTACCACAATCCAAGCTGAGGCCCAGGACCTTCTCACGGGGAATTCTGTATGCATCCAAGAGAATGTGGTCATTTCTGAGGTCACAGTGGACTCCTTGATTCTCCATGATTCCTTGAAAGGTAATTGTTCAATACCTTGGTCTATAGCCTATAGTATTAGGAAATGCCTTTGGATTCTTCGAAGCAATATTCATGTTTCCCACACCTGCTGCGAGGGGAACAAGGTTGCATATTTTTTGGCATCCGTGGCCGATCATAGGTCTACCAATAGTTGTCTATTTCAGCTTCACATCTTAAATCCGGAATGCATTAACATGATCGGAGGGGATGCACTTGGTTTGAATTACTATAGTCCCCCTAGTTTGTCTTGTTGTTTGTTACACTCTTTAATAGATATTTGATTTCGATGGATGTATGAGTAATATTAGGGGTCATTTTACAATAGTATGTCGGAAAATTACCAATAATACTACTAGTTTAATGATGGTATTACCTTAGGTATTTTTTCCATACTTTATTTCTATACCCCTGTGTTCATTTAGAGTATTATAACTATTGATTGTATGTTTCCTATTTATTTTATTCCATTTTTTCAGTACGGTTTCTATTTGATTCTTGTAAATTTATGTCTTTATGGATTTTTGTAATTTTAAAATTCTATTGGAAAAGGGGTAATTTTTGAAAATTTCTGAAATAACTAAAGCAATTTGGTTCTTTTAATAGTCTTAGAAGTCGAATATTTGTTTTAATGTTTTTTCATTTTAAATGCTATATTACCCTACATGGAGGAAAAGTGGTTAAAATATGATTTCAAAGGAATGTTTATTAAAAAATTATTTATAATCTGGGTTTTAAAAGACTTTTTTTCTTTGTTAATTTTGAAATGGTATTACCCTTGGTTTTTCAAAAAAATATATATTTATAATACTTTTTTCCCAAATTATTTATAATAATAAAATTATATTCTCTAAATTGTGTTCCAACAAGATTTTATAAAATGATTTATAGATGGGATTGAATAGCCTCTGTTTAAATATTTCTAGTTATATTTAGAACATATGTATCTATGCAATTTTGTTTGTGTGTATGGATTTCATGTTTTTATATAGGTTCCCATGTTGGGATCTCAGTTTTATTCGTCATTATAGTAGTTTGTTGATGGATGTTGTCGATGTGGTGGGTGACCCTAGGTTATATAGAAATGTTTTCAAGGTGGCTCATTTCATTGGTTTCTTATTTATGTTTTTAATGTTTATATATTTTCAAAATATTCTTAGTGTATTTTATTTTTAATCTTTCCTATTTATATTCTAGATAGGTATTTATATTTTATATTCTTTGTATCATTTCCTTTAATGTATAAAACTGGTGATGTAATTGTGAGAGTGAGTTTGGTTGGGTTGTTCATATTGCTTATGTTGTGTTTGGATTAATTATATATTTATATATACTTATTTTTCATGTATTAATGTCTAATGTATGGACAAACTATTACAATTTATTAAAATATTCTACTACTTATTTCTAATTATTTGATAGTGAAACTATTACCTCGTAGTTTCATTTTTATATCCTATCACTAGTTACCAGACCATGGTGATCAGGAACATGCCTCATGCCATGTGGATAATCTTCCTTGGTACTTGTTCAAGGGAATTATATGAAAATTCATTACACCTAGAGTTATATATATTCTTTGACTTGGGATCTACCTTCATTTTTAGAATAAACTCACCAGTACATGTTTCTTCCTTTAATGCATTGTTATTGTAACCTTCATCGTGTTTTCTCAAAAATTAGTGAACTATTTAACTAATATTCACTTTATTAACTTGGGGTAATATTTTTGAAAAAACATAGGCATTTTTCATTGACGTTATCCTCAACAACTATAAGGTTCACCATAAACCTGATTGTCTTTGATGAATATTTATAAAGAAGTTAAACCACCATTCCAATATATGGAGAAAAATCATTATTTTTCATATTATATATTTACATATGCTCTCTAAATGAGAGATAATTTGATTATACCATCATTGGTTATTTTTTTCACCCTTAATTTAGCTCTATCGTTACTTATTTTAATATGATAAATATTTTTCCAATACAAAAAAATATTCATTTAGTGTAAACTATTTTTACTATATTCATATGAATAATGGATTTTCCTATAATTCCTTTATCTCTTATATTCATATAAATTATTTCTACATGCATGAGATTATCACAAATAAATAATCTGACATTAATATCATACGTCGTGTATTCATTACATAGTTTAGATGACACTATAGAAAATTTTATTCCATCATCATGCCGTCATTTTTCTAGACACACAAACATGGTGTGTCCCATGATTCCACAAAATCATCACTTCATACTAAATTTAATTTGAGAGACTTGACTTCAAGATTTATTATAAAATTATATATTTTTATAGATTCTATATTTCCAACATTTTGGACTTCAATTATTGTGTTTTTCTTAAAATGAATATTCTTCTTGTAATTGGAGGTTTTAAACCTTTATTTTATCTTTTTAATATTCTCATCCTTATCCTTTAATTGGGTACCCATTTCATTCACCCTATAGAAATATTAATTTTATTGTTTTAGTTTCTATTCATGTTGTGTTTTTAGGGGAATAATAGTCACTTTTATTTCCTTCTCTATGTCCATTTGTTCTCCCAAGTCCTTTATAATTTATCTAAGAATATCACTTTGAACATTAATCATTGCACCCATTTTGATAACGTCTTCATTAATGTAATCCTATAATTTCCTAAATTTTCTATTCTCCTTGGATATATATTCTATGAATTCATATTCCATGTTATTAATGTACTTCATTTGATCTAATTTTTCATAAATGGTTTGGATGTTTTATTAATTTGTTGATGATACTTCAATGGACTGATGACTATATATAATTTCCACTTATTCCAATGAATATTAATAAAAGTCATTCACATTTAGGGGATATGATGTTATATATTTTCCATATTATTATAAAATAATGTTATAAATAGATTAATAGTTGATCTCAAACTTATATACCTCATCATATGTGTTCTTCTTCTCGTGATTCGTCATCCTATTTTTATCTTATTTTCTTTTTAAATAATGATGTCAGTAAGAAACATTTATCTGTTTTCTCATCATAACCTAATTATAATTCATCTCATGAGGTAGGATCTGAGGCCTTTTATATTCAACTAATTTTACACATATTTCTTCCAAAAATATGCAACTACAAAAAGTAATTTTATAATGAATGGTTTTCTTATATATATAATTGGTAATACCTCTTATTATAATTTTATATAATTAATATCATGAACATTTCCACTATGATTCTTCAAATAAACATTGTATTGTATATATTCAATGATATCTATAATGTATTCTAATTGAAACCAATACATCCCCTTTTCCATCCATAAAGTTATAACCACCAAAAAATAGGATTGTTCATCACTAAATGTATGGGTATAACAAACCCAAAAATATAATTTAAATATTTAACCTAGAATAAGAAACTTTAGGATATGATTCCACTTATTAAAAAATAACTAAATGTAATCACTATAATAAAGGGGTGAATCTAGGTGCACAAAAAATATAAACTTTATTCTTTGATGACCCCTTTCACATATTGATCATATTCCCTAATTGAAAGGAGAAATTTCAATTTCACAATCTATCATCATTGATCGCATTGAATATAAATAAGATATATAGAAATTTAAATAATAGGAACATTAGAAATTTTTTGTGGATCACCACTAATGGTTAATTAGGTAATAAACACAAATATCTTATAGTGTTATAAAGTACACTATAAATAGTTTTTCAGTATATAAAATCATTTTTGTTTCATTTAATCCATTCCAAGGTATAGTAGACTGAAAAGATTTAGGAAGGTATCACAATTTATCTTATGTAAACTCCCTCTTCATTTCCAATATAAACTACTTCGGAAAAGTAAAATATATTATATATATGTTATTTTCTCTTTAATAGATTATAGATATGCTTGTTTCTTTCATATTTGTAATTTTTTTTGAATATTCTTTCACCTTCCACTCTTGAATTGATTCATTATTAATTTCATCTTAATTGAACTTCTTAATAAACAATCTGGAAGAAAACAGTACCTCAATGTGGTGGTTATGTATTATTTCTTTCAAATAATTACTATAAAATTACCTCTTACATATATGTAATAATTTATAAAATAAAATATTCTTATTATTTTTCATATTGAATATCTAGATAGGTAAATTTAAAATATGTATTCTATTTATATCCTTATTCCTTCAGAAAAACAAGATATGATCAATGGTGTGACATCACATAACCTACTTCCACTCAAAGCATCCATGAGCCTAGTTGGAAACTTATCCTTGGGTGAATCACCTAGAATACTATAGACTTCCAACTAATAGTTATGGCCTATGGTGTGTCTATGGGAATATTATTATCTCATTAACATATTTTATCACATCAGATATATAGGATATTCAGTAAATATATAAAGAAATATAAAATAAATAGATGGTACTATAGAAGCAAACAAGAATAATAAACAACTGAAAAAACTAATAATCATACACAAAATTTAATGATACATGACATGTCTCTATAAAGATGGGAAACATGGATACAAAGAAGCAGATATAACATGTTATACAAAAATAGCAAAAAGAAACCAAAAACTCTCTAAGCATTCTGAACTTCATCTCGGTCGCCTTCTACCAAGATCTATACTGGTGCAAGAAATTACTATCAAGTGACCAGAGTGGGATTCTTATGTTTGTCAAAACTTTTATACATGTAATCATATCGTGTACCAATGGCACCTGGATATGGTAGAGATAAATCTTATCTGGCCACCACTAACAGTGTTTATAATTTAACACCCCAAAATTACATGGTATATATCCTCTAAAATAAATTCAATTCATTTTATAGAATTATTTCACACAATGTTATTTCATATAGTATAAGTAAATTAAAATCACATAGATAACACAAAACCGACTTTATAAATAAAGAATGGAATAAATAAGATGATTTTTCTAGAAATTAATAAACATATATCAATGAAATAGTAATATAACATTTGGAATAGTAATGTGACCCTTTGGAATAATAATTTGGCCAATAGAATACAAAACTCACCTATGAAAGTTTAAATTAAATTTACAGATCTTATAAATGAATATATGATATTACTACATCATAGTATAAGAAAATAAATTTTTTAAAAATGATAAATTAAATGTTGGTGTTTTTATAATACATAAATGTTTGTTTAAAATTTTATAATTAATATAATTCTTTAAAAGATAATTTATTTTCATAAAATATATACATAAATAAATATTTTTTTGTCTTATTAATATAAGATAATTTTATGACACTTTAATTAATTTTTTAAAGAGTTATAAAATCAGTTATAATTTTAAAATTGGTATCTCCCATGTAAATGATGATTTTAATTAAAAATTAAATTTATCATATTTAGAATTTTTTTTAATAAAATGGTTTTAATTGTTCAATTATAACCATAAAAAATATTTGGTGTTAAAATTTTGTATTTTTCAAACATACATTATTTTTTGGTGAATATGGAAATACGGTAATTTATAGTATATACAAATTTTATGATTAATACAATATTATATGATTAGGAATTGATTTAAGAACCATAATATCAATCTATACTTTTCTATTTACTGTATTTAGTAATAGAATAATCATTATTCATTCCTTGAGATAAAATAATCAACTAATGAATAACATAATAAAAAAACACCCCTCTCTTCCACTATAAATACAAACCCCACAACCTCTTATCCTCAAATCTCTTACGACTTGAATCATCCATAATTAATGCTCAATACTGTTAAAAATTATTTTCTCTATTTTTATAATCCTTTTTTATCACAAGAAGTCCAATTTAAATCCTCTTAAGGAGGTTCTCATGGAGGATAATTAAATAGGTCAAACCCTCAATCCATAACTTTCAATTTCATTCAATTTCATTTATTTTATTGTATATACCTCACCTCCTCTATCCAAACATGAATTAAAACATCAGTATTTTATATATACTGTAATTTTATTATGTTAATAGAAAATCAATCATCAAACCCCTTCCCCTCTCTTGTTAATTCTAAAACCTAATATACTTTCGGTGAACTTCCGATTTACAGCCATGTTGGATGATGAGTTTTCATTTTCCATTACCACGTTCAATGATGGTCATAAAACCATTATTATAGTTAATTCATTTATTATTATACATACTATCAGAAAAATAATGTTATGGATCAAGAATATATATATATATAATTAATTAATAAAAAAACTGGTTATTTATAATCGAAAATACACCAAAGTAAACTAATGTACATCATTAATATTTTATCTAATGAATCATACTCATGTATTGAAAAAGGTGATATATAAGACCATTTTATATTATTTAAGTCTATTAATAATATTTTATTAAAATTCTAGATAATTAATCCCATTTTTACACTAACTTCTATACATGTATTCAACTGAACCAATTATGAAAACCAAGGAAACAAACACTCCCGAATGATGAAAATGAATCTTATAACTCATCAAAAAGGCTATAAATGAACTTATTATAATATAAATAGATAAAATAAACGTTTAAGAGGTTATGCATTAAATTATTAATAATATAATTTTATTATCTAGGATATTAAATGCATGTTGTGAATACTTTCAGACATAAGGTAAGTGAATCTCTCTGAACCTCCATTTTTCATCGGAGTTACATTTTCTCTATCTTTACCCCAATATAATTCTTAATTATTATTATTAAATCCTCCTAATTTTTTTTTATACACCAAACATATTTTTATATATCAACTTTTCTCTTTTTTATGTTAAATACATGTTTTATAAGCTTTTCTTTTTAATTCCTCTCAATGTGTAAACCTGATTTAAGGGAACATTCTAATTTTACACCCATTTTTTAGTACACTCCATAATATTTTGTAATCCACCAATACTTTTATAAAATAAAAAATTTTACCATGAAAAATATTATTTTATAATTTATGGTTTTAAAAAAAATTATTCATTTTCAATTTTAAAAATACTCTTCGACCTTTTTCCTTAAACTGCACTAAAGAGTCTCTTTTCTAAAGTCTCTTAAACACACTTTTTACATGTTTTCATTTTATCTAGACATGATTTATCATGATATATGCCTTATTCAACACTTATTCCCCGTTTTTTATGCATACTCTCCTTTTAATTTTGATCATAATTCATTGAAGATTTCATTAAAAATCTATATTTAGTGTATCATTGATAGGATTAGTGTATTAACAGTATACCATTTTTTACTTATTTTGTTTTCTATGAATGTTTATAAATTTAATTTATGTATAAAAAATTATTTTTTCTTATATTAATTGGTGGATATTTTCTATAAATATCCCCTAGATGCATTGATAAGTATTAGGAGAAAAAATAGTTGGAGAAAAAAACTTTTTTTTTTGTTTCCAAACAAAATAAAATGGGTTTTTACCCACAGAATTAAATCATTTTGATGTTATAATGGTTCATTTTCCAAATAAATAACATCCATTAAATAATAATATTCTTCATTATGTATTCATTTATTAAATTCCATGTGCTTTTCATTGTGAAAAACCAACGGTTTCATATTCATTCTCAGTGTACTGATGGAATGGTTTTTTCATATTATTCACCTTTCCATAATGTATATGGATTTTTAAATTTTCTTCATTTACTATTATATCACATAACTCCTACTGATAATTTTACTTAACCCTCTTTTTCCTTCCTTAGGCTTTTAAGATGAAATATTTTAATAAGTGACAACAAGCTATTTATTTTATTTTGTCATGTTCTATGTTTAATTACCAATGTAATAAGGGAACCATGTATGTATATAGTTATTCAAGAATATAAATTGATAAATAACTCTTTATGTGATATCTTTTATCTATGACATTGTAATAAAATGAAAACCAACTCTAGGATACTGAGGTTATGGTTATTACAGATGGTTTTAGAGCATGTTTACTAGAATCATTGGGAACTAGAAGTTAAATTAAAAAGATAATTATAATAACTCCTTGAAGTTAATTTTTTGGGTCAATAAACATGCTGATTATGAGATAACATAGTGTGTAACATTATTTATTTATAGTTCCTAATTTAAGGAAAGTAATCAATACATATGAAAAATATAGGGATTTCCCTTCTAAAAAATCCAACACAGTTAGTTTTAGATAGGAGCAGATCATGTCCATATTAGGACATCATACTTAGGTTAATGCGAATAACCATACTATTCCTATTTTGGGTAATTTAATATGGTATAATGCCTCTTATTTTAGTGGGACTACTAATCTAGTAGTAGATTGGTAGGGGATCAATCCCATTGAAAATATATTTCTGGCGATGGGATGTAATGAAAACAAATAGGTAGTAATTTTTTAATATTCCTTAAAGGGAGATTCTGATGAATGTTGTTCGTTGAACCAAAATACTAACGAGGAAGATGAAAAAGAATAAATGAAATGGAGAAATTTTAAAGAAATATTCATCAAAAAATATGTCCCTCATGATCAATGAACCGAAATGAATAGAAAATTCCCCTGATTAGGCAATAGGAATAAGAGCCTTTCAGAGTTTGTGGCTACCTTCACAAGACTATCTAGGTATGTTATTGATAACATACATAATTCTAAAGATAATATTGATCCTTTATATGAAGGTCTTAATAAAAGTCCCCAAATGGATCTAGATTCTAAAAAATCATCATATGATTAAGTAGTATTAAGTTCCATCAAAAAAGAGAAAGAAATTTATAGATCCAATATTTTAAAGTGAAATCAAGAGAATAACAGGGCATATAATAATCATGGAAAAGGTGAAGCATTAAAGAATAATAATGGAATGAAACTATTTTTATTATATATAAAATGTGGAAGGAATCATCTCATAAAATTCTTGAAAAGTATGGGAGTTTTATATAAGCTTTGTTAAAAATTTTATCGAGTAAATGATTGAAAATGGATTAAATAAATCATTTATTTCGAATGCCTCAATTGTAATAAAATTGTTAATTATTAAAATAAATTATCCAAAATTCTGGGGATTCTACCGTATAAGTGGCCAAGGGGATATATCCAAGCTTATGGAATCACTAAATTTGAAGTATAAGTACCTAATGATGTGGTTACAGGTATATAAATCCTATCTTCAAATCTATCCAATTATTTGTCTGATTTATGATCATCACACTCTTTTTTCTACCTAATTTTCCAAAAAATAGACATTTCCCTATTTATTTAACAATCGAGTTAATAGTGAAAACTATTAAGGGTTGTCTCATTGCAAAAAAAGTATCAGTTAGTACCCTTTATAACACATATATGTACTTTAGATTCTGAAATTATCATCATACCCAATGTTGATATTGATATCATCATCAGAATCGATTTTATTTAAAAATATGATATGGTAATATGTGGCAAGAAAAGAGAAATTTATATTTATGAGGAAAATATAGAATACCTTATCTTTAGAGTAGAAACATCATCATATGATTCTTATCTAGATACACCCCTAGTAGCTCTACTGAATGAAATTAGTTGGGAGGAAGTGAAAATAACATATAGGGATGGGGAAATTTATATTTTAATTTAGTATGTACCAATTTTTCAAGAATACATTGATGTATATCTGGAATAATTACCTAAACACTCGTAGAGCATGAATTTGAATTTACCATTGATCGAATCAATAATGCAAGACCAATGCCAATGACTCCTTATATAAAAAAACATTGGAATTAGTTAAGTTGAAGAAACAACTAGAGTATATGAGTAACATGGGATTTATTCTCCCTAGTGTTTCTCCATGGGAATCCCATATTCTATTCATTAAGAAAAAAGATGGACCCTTAAGCCTATGAATTGACTATTGAGAAATAATTGTTATAACAATAAAGAACATGTATCCTTATCATTGGATTGATGACTTATTTGATGAACTTAGTGGACCTTAATATTTTTTGATGATTTACCTTCATTCTAGATATCATAAATTGTGTGTAAAGAACCATGATATTACAAATAATCAATTTTGTACTAGGTATGGGCATTATGAGTTCGTATTAATTCCATTTTAATAGAATAATGAACACTCTAATTTCATGGATCTAATGATCAAAATATTGAAGGAATACCTTAATGATTTATTGTAATGTTAATTTATTATATTATGGTTTATTCTGAAAGATATGAATACCATTATAATCACTTGTTTATTAAACTAGAGACACTGAATAGGAAAGAGTTACATGGTAAATTTTGTAAATTTGAATTATGGATTTAGGAAATTTCTTTTCTTGGCCATATTTTCTTTAAGGTTGGAATATCAGTTGATCTCATGATGACAAATGAAATCAATGAATGTCTTACAACAATTAACATAACCATGATAGGAAGTTTCATTGGTTTAGTTAGTTATTATCCGTGTTTTGCTCAGAATTTTGACTGATTGGATAACCAATTAACCAAGATCACATGTAAATGGGTTATGTTCGTATGGAAAAAATAATTCTAGAATGATTTGAATAATTGAAGATAGTATTATTCAATGATCTTATTTTGACTCTACCATCATTAATTTATGGGTTTGTGATATAAAATGATGCATCAAAGAAAGGACTATGTTGTTTACTTACAAAAAATAATAAATTTATTTCATATTCCTCAAGGTAGTTGAAGACTCGTGAACAAAATTATCAACTCGTGATCTTGAGTTAGTAGCCATAATCTTTGATTTGAAGATATAAATACATTATCAATATGGTTAAATATATGAGTTATATATGGATCATGAGAGTTCTGAAAACAACATTACACAGAATGAAATCAATATAAGGAAATGTCAATGGCTTGAATTACTTAGAGATTATGATTTATCAATACACTACCATACACGAAAAAAAATAAGGTAGTAGATTCAATAATCAGATAATATTAGGGTTTTTTTACCCAAATGAGGATTGAGAAAGGTCCTATATTCCAAGATTTAGTAAATATTGATATGGGGATTGTTGAGGAAATGGAAACATCACTCCTTTTTAAAATGATTCTTAAATCATCATTATTGGAGAAGATAAAAATATCTCAATCTAATGATGATAATTTTCAAATGAAAATTAATTCTTTTTTTGATGGATTATTTCTAAACATTGTGTATGATGATGAAATTTTGAAATTTAGAAAGAGAATATGTGTTCTTTCAATACTTGATCTAAAAAATTATCTAATTGATGATTTTCATAGCTAAAATTTATCTATACACCCTGGTAGTACCAATATGTATAAATATATGAAGAAATATTTTTTGAGGGATAATATGAAGTAGGAAATTTCTGACTATGTGTCAAGGTGTAAAGTTTTTCATCAAGTAAAGGCTAAAAGACAGCATCCTAGAGGAGTCATGAATCCTCTATTAATTCTTATGTGGAAGTGGGATAAAATTAAAATATATTTTTTCATTGGAATACCAAGGATATCTAGAAGGAACGATATAATATGGGTTATTATTGATCATCTTACAAAAATAGAAAATCAATTTTCTATAAGAGAATGTTTTCTTTTTTACTGCCTAAAAAGACTCTATATTGATATGGTTGTAATACATCATGTTGCATCTCTATAGATTGTGTCTGATGGAGATACCAGATTTACATCAAAATTCTTGAAGACTATTCATAGGGATTTGGAAACTGAGCTTCATTTGAGTATGTATCACCCTCAAACCAACGGACAGTCTGAAAGGGCTGTTCAAATATTTGAAGTCATGTTGATATCATTCTAAATTGACATTCTAGGTTTGTAGGATTATTATTTTCATATGGTTTAATTTTCCTTCAATAAACGTTTTTCTATTATAGTATTCCAATTGTGCAATATAACGCATTATATTGAAAGATATTTCAAACTCCAACTTGTTGGGACAATTTTGGTGAGAGAAAACTTATAGGATGGAATTTTATTGAAGAGACAATAGAAAATGTAAAGAAAATTCAGTATCATATTAATGAATCGGAATGTAGACAAAAGAGTTGTGGTGAAAACCATAGAATGGATTTGGAATTTAAAGTAGGATATCATATATTTATAAAAGTATCTCCATGGAAGGGTGTCATAAGGTTTGGTAACAAATATAAATTGAGCCTTAGGAACATCAGACTATTAAGAATTTTGGAAAGAATTTATTATGTATAGTACCGATTAAGAATGCCGCCAAGTATCTCCAAAATTTAATTTTGTGTTTGATATATAATTGTTAAATAAGTACATGCCAAACCCCGCACATGTACTCACCTATGATGAAATATAATTGGAATCAGATTTGTTGTACTATGAAGAACCTATCGAGATTTTTGACACAAGAGAGAACGTATTGAGAAATAAAATGACTCAACTAATAACGATTCTTTAGAGAAACCATGAAATGGAACATAAAACATGGTAACTTGAAGATGTTATGAAGAAGAAACACCCGTATTTATTTAGGGGGAAATATTCTCAAAAAACATTGAGGATGAAATTTCTGAAGGAGAGAAAAATATAACACCCAAATATTTTATAGTATGTATCTTCACAAGTAAATTCATTTAACTTAATAGCATAAATTTCACACAAAATTATTTCAAATAGTATAAATCATGTAAAATAATATACATATCATGAAAATTATGTTTATTAATGGATAATTAATGAAATAAAAATCTTTTTCTTGAATTTATGTAAATAAATATTTTGAAAATGATAAATTAAGTGTTGGTAGTTTTATAAAACATAAATGTTTATTTACAAATTTATAATTAATGAAATCATTTAAACGAAATTTTATATTGATAAAATTGAATCTTAAAATAATATTTTTCTATCTTATAATTAAAATATAATATTATGAGACCTTAATTAATTTTTCAATGTGTTATAAAATCATTTATAATTTTAAAATTTGTATTTTATAAGTAAATAAGAACTTTAAATAAAATTTATATTTATCATATTTATAAAATTATTTTCATAAAATTAAGATCATTTTTAATTATACTGGTTTTATAATGGTTAGGGTGAATTCTTGGGATTTTTCTAAAATACAAGAATTTTTGTGAATAGTGAAATATGGTAATTTATTGTATATAGACATTATAAATTAAATATACTATAAAATCACTCATCACTTATTTAAGAATCATAATATCAAACTACCTTTTTCTATTTACAATATTTATTTTTTGAATAATCAAAATTTCCTGCCCTAATCCACAATAATAAACCAATAAAAAATAATCAAAAAAATCCCACTCCTCGACTATAAATACCACCCCTTTCCACATCTTCTCCTCACACATATTAAGCCTTTAATATTTTCCATGTTCTATCCAATACACTTTCCAAGTATATTACCCCTGTCTAGGATCTTTTTTTCTCCCAAAATAACTATCCCAATCTACATAAAGAGGTTCTCAAGGATAAGAATTAAAGAGGTAAACCCCTTAATCATTCTCTTTCAATTTCTTTCAATTAAATTTATTTCCTTGTCCTTCCCTCAACCAATCTAACAAAAAAAATCATGATAACTACTTTATATAAAATATATATTTTTTTTTATTTTAATGAAATATCTATCCCCAAACCCCTTGCCCTCTCGCTTTTATTCTAAAAATGAAAATAGCGTCTCTGATGTGTCGATTTACCATCATCGTAGATGATGCCTTATAATTTTAGATTAAAACATTAATGGATGGTCATAAAAACATTATTATGTTTATATAATAGTTTAATATACATATTATAATTGATATAATGTTCTATAACTATTATATATTAGTAATATTAATTAATATTAGAAAACCTGTTCCAGATAATCGAAAATTTACCAAAAACAACTAATGTTCATAATTACTGATTTATCTAATTAATCATCCTCATGTCTAAAAAAAATAATATATAAAACCATTTTATTTTATTTAATTACATTAATTACATATAATTTCAATTCTAGATTAATAATACCATTTTTTATGAACTTCCATACATGTATACAAGTGATCTAATCATGGAAACCAAGGAAACAAACAATACTGAATGATGAAATGAATCATATAACTAATAAAAATTCCTTAAGTGAAAATAATAAAGTTATAAATAAATAAATAAAAATTTAATTGGATATTAATTAAATTATTAAAAAATAAAATTTCAATATCCAAGATATTAAGTTCAAGTGTAGAACACTTTCAGACAAAAGGTAGGGGATTATCCCCAAACTTCCATTTTTTTATTCATGTTATGATTTCTCTCTATTTACCCAATTCAATAACTAATTACTATTTTTTAATCCTCAGAAATTATTTTTTTATGTTCCAAAAATATTTTCCCAGAACAATTAATCTTCTTTTAATAGTAAAGGCATGTTTTATAAGGTTTTTTTAACTTCTCCCAATGAGAAGACCCAGTTTGAGGGAACATTTCAATTTCATACCAATTTTCAAGAACCATACATAATCTATTTTAATACACCAATAATTTTATAAAATACCTTATTTTACCATGAAAAATTATCTTTGTTCATTTTTGGTTTTATATAAAAAAATATGCCTTTCCCTTTTAAAAGACTCTTAGATTATTTTCCCTTAAACTGCACTAAAGATGCTCTTTTCTAAAATTTCTTAAACACACTTTTTACATGTTCCAATTATATTTAGACAAAAACTATCATGATATATTCCTTATTCACCACTTATTCCTTATGTTTTTATATGTATACTCCCATTTTTTTTTGTGATCATCATTTATTGAATATTTCATTAAATATAAATATTTCTTGTATCATGGATATAATTATTGTATTAATCATATATCATTTTCTATATATGTTGTTTTATTTTTATGTTATTGAATTGAATATATTTGTGAATAATGGTTTTTAATTTCATTTATGGGTGGGTCCCAATTATAGATATCACCTCGATGCATCCATATGCCTCATGAGAAAAATAGTTGGTGACAAACCCATTGTGTTCGTTTCCTAACATAATTAGAAGTGTATTTAACCACAAAGTTAAATTGTTTTGATGGTATCATGGTTCATGTTCCATAAAAATGAAGTCCAATAAATAATAATTTTATGCATTTTGTATTCAGTAATTACTTTCAATTAGGTTTTCATTTAGAAAATACCTATTGTTAAAATTTTATTCTTAGAGTACTAATGGTATGTATTTTTCATATTATTCACATTTCAATAATTTATATGGCTTATTAAATTTTATTTATTTATTATTATCTCATATATCTCTTACTAGGCTTTTAAGTTCACCATTTTTCCCTTCACTGGGTTTTGAATATGAAATCCTTGTATAAGTGACAAGAAGTAGTTTATTTTTTTTGTTATGTTCTATGTTAAATTACCAGTGTAATAAGGGAACCATGTATGAATCTATTTACTCAATATTACTAAATTGATATGTCCTTGGTGATGTGATCTCTTTAATCTGATCTATTCTTATAAAATTACCACCATATTTGGTCTACTGGGTTCAGGATTGTGACATATAACATCTGTTCTATGTAATATAAAAAAAATCAGTGTCAAAGAATGCATATATGAAAGTAAAACATTATAATAATGTAAATAATTAGGTGCCTACTTCAACATCAATAGGTAACTAAACACGTGACCATTTAATTTATTAAATATGTCCTAATATATATAGTAGGTCATGTGAGGTATAACCAGCACTTAAATCCTGATATAGTCTTAATAATGACAAAGGATCAAAG
Source organism: Viscum album (assembly GCA_963277665.1). NCBI lineage: Eukaryota > Viridiplantae > Streptophyta > Magnoliopsida > Santalales > Viscaceae > Viscum > Viscum album. The sequence continues at coordinate 2,048,509,274 of OY728145.1, forward strand.
GTATAAAATTCATCCTTGATGATAATAATAAAGAATACATTTCAAGGTAATGAACAAGGAATCATTGAACTCAATGGTCAATCTAAATCAGGTAATAAGTTGGATCATGTCTAAAAGGGGTAGGATTGTAACCAAGGGGAAACACCCAAGGCATTCCACAATAATTTAATTCTAACTGAGTCTAACGAAAATAATCTAAGGTAAAATGGGATAATCAGTGACTAGGACCAAGGGTGTATCTATGGTGAAACAAGTATGTAGAGGTTATAATGGATTCAAGAAGTGTATCCAAGGCATCCTATAATAATAAAGGAGGGATCCTATAGTGTCATATCAGGTATCCACTGATATAAAAGGATTGGGTTCCAAGGTTTGTATCAACCATGGAATCTGGTATCCCAGAATTGGTATGACGTCCACATGTGCTCATATAATTCCCCCAGGAATCCAAGGTAAGCTTGAGTCTAACCACTTCCTTTAATAATTTCATGTTATGCATATGTTAGGCACATTATACTAAATTTATTTAATAAATTACTCCATGTAATACTTGTTCCATTTAATAATTCATCTGGTTCAAGCTATTTCCATTCATTAGTGTGACTGGGATAACTAGGTATGAAATTATTTATTAGTTCATTTAAGTCATAATCATTTTATATGGTTAAATTTACTACCTTCCATTAGAAATGGAAAGGGGTGATACATATGTTAAACCAATCCATTCAATTATATTCAATTAGGACAAGTCATGTATGTAGGATACATTACAACTTCACCATTTAATAATGATTTATCAAGTTCAACTTACCATATGTGTGTCAAGTTATAAGAATACATGTTCTAGCAAATAAAAATTCATTGATTTAATTAATAACTTACCTTTATCAAGTTCAATCCAAGGAACACTTGAATAGTGGTGCAGATAGAAATTAAAAACCAATAAATGAATATTTAAGGAAAACAGAATACTTGGGGATGTTGATGTTGAATTCATAACCTCTAGTGAAGGATAAAATATTTAACAAGGGACTTATAACATGGTTCTAACAAATATAAGAAAGTAATTTTAATTAATAGACCATGTCTGGTGGAATTGGCACATGCACAATGGTAATTTATAAACTAATTAATGTTGAGGGATGAGTTATAGACCACATACCTTAGGCTCATAAAACTCTCTTCATCAGGTATCAACCTTCAATTTGGAATGTATTGGATGTTATTTGAATCATGGATCGATACCTTAAAAATATGTCATATGTTCCGGCATAAAAATAACATCACCAATAGAAAAAAAAGACTATTGAATTGAAAAAAATAATTAAGATCTTATTGTTGTGGATCCAATGATACAAATAGAGCTCTAATCAGTCTTCAGACATATGAACAAGATCAAATGATATAATCAATCTTTAAGGTTCTCAAAATTGGAGAAAGGAGGGTTAGTTTGCTATTAGATAGAAACAAGAAACAAGGGGTGTGTTTAAACATAGTTTAAATAAAAATATATTCATTTTACACACACACACAGAATTCTTTACATGGTTTGGTTGCACGGTTGGCCATATCATGTTCCATTTGCTTCTTTAAGGGAAACATTGCATGGTTATGCATCACGGTTAGGGAATCCATTCTGTAATAGTCCAAAAATCCTCTGAAATGCATCTAATATTTTTTATACGGGTTTGCAGCCCTTGCCACATGGTTTGGGAAATATTTGTTCCCTACATCACTCAATTGTCTAACTCTATAGGGTTGGGAGATATCATGAAATCTTGGTTGCACATTTTCTACTAACCATGTCACCCAGTGATCATCTCCACTTTCTGTGGTTCTGAGAACTGAACAAGCACTGAAAACCCCTAAAACCTCTAAATCCTTAATAGGAATCTGTATTAGGTCCGTAATAAATAATTATACAAATTTTAAAAGATCAATATCTGAGATAAAAATTATATTCTTAAAATCATTCCCCCATAAAGGAACTCTTCCCCGAGATCACCTTCTAATAGTGGAAAAACAATATCTATGAAAAATGATCCCACTAGGTGCATACATCAGCATCTCATTCCCATGCCTCATAATATATATGGATGTGCTTCCATAGAAGCCCCTACTAAAGGGATATACCAACCTCGAAGATCTTTTGTTCTCTGTTAAATGATTCATATAGGACACTACGCAAATGAAGCATTGGCATTGTTTTCCCCCCTCAGAACTTGTGTTCTGGTTATGAATCACTACATATGGGTGGTTTACATTAGATTTAATATGTAATTAGATAAATACTATGGTTATTTATACAAACGACCTTCTTTCCAAAGGAATGTGTTCTTTAGGTTTGGACCTACGATACTTAAGAAAATAATTTTTCAAGAATATGGGAGGTTGGACACATCGCACCCTTTTGGGGGGAATTATTTCTTACTCCAAGACTCTCTTATATGTTTTATATGTTTTTAGTAATACATATTAATTCAACAATTATATTGTATGTTTCCCTTGTAATTGTTAATCAATTATTAGCATGTGTGAAATTTAGAATCATCCATATGTATTCAAGGTTGTTCATTAATGGATATATCCATATGTATTCTAGGTTTTCTATAAATGGTATCTTCTTTTATATTATTTAGAGATTCTTTTAACCGTTCTTATGATAATAATAGCTTATAAGCCACACAATGGTGCACTCCAGAATTTATTTTCATCCAGGGAGATGAAAGTTTGTTTTGTTATTGTGATCGTACCCATAAATGGGATTCCTATATATCCTTTTTAAAAGAATTAGATCCATCATATTTTGGATCCACTTACTGGGACACAACATGCCTTTTAAGGTCATGTGATAAGGATATAACAGTACAATTTATTGTCATGTGGTAAGGATATTTAAGCGGAAGGTGCATAGTCAAATATTGGTGTGGGACCAATCCCCTTAATCTGAAAAAAATGGAAATGATATGAGTTCTCTAGGTTGGATTATACCATGTTGGTAATATAGACTAGGAAGAATAAGGTTTCTTTGGCGTTTTGGGTTTGAACCTTAGAGATCCTTCCTATGTATCCCACTTGGATTGGAATCAAATACCATGTAGTTTGATGAATCTCACAGGGGTGTTTGACCCTTTGATAGAAATTGATTAGGAATTACTCTTAAAGTGGATGACCTGATTAAGGGAGTAAATGTTTTATTCTAGAAGTAGGTATCTAATGAGCTTGGGCCCTAGTTTAAGGATTTCTACGTATTTGAATTATTGTGGGAATCAGAGTTCTCGTAGTTCAAGAGAAGTGGATTGTGTAGAAGTTGTGATCAACAAAATTCTATAAGCCCATGTGATTCATGAATGGTTTGAAAAACAAGAGGACGTAGAAGATTCAACAAACCACATAATCTCTCTTCTGCTGATGTGAGAGGGAGGTCCAATAGCTAAGGAAGTCAAGGAAATGTTGGGTGAGGGCACGGATCAATGAACCTTTCAATGTGAAATGAAATTGAAGTTCATTGGATCCAGCCAAAAAGACTAGGTGATTACTCCAAGAGGGATTCCCTAAGTGGGTCCTAAGAGAGGAGGGAGACTTTTCCTTTGTTTTAATGGAAAATAATGTGTGACACTCACTCTCCCCATTGGAAATCAGAGACTTCAAATATTAGATATAAGAAGGGGAGTTCATATTCCCATTCCAAAAATCTAATATAGGGAAACTCCTAACATTATCTCTAGGGTAAGGATCCATGTGACTATAGATATAAAAACCTATAAACATCACAATGATCTTGAATCCCATAGAAGATGAATGCAGGAAACCTCTGACAGTAGACATACAAACCCAAATAGGAGACATGATGATGTTCCATTCCCAAAGGTTTGATAAGTCCGGAGGTTTTGGTGGAGGCTTCAACTTAGTCCCTTTCAGATAATGGAAATAAGGAAGGATAAACCCTACTATAAGTGTCTTTGAAGAGGTTTTACATGGTGATATGTATAGACATTGAGTGTAGCTATGAAACGTAGCTATACTGCATAGGTATGTCGTGTAGGTAAACCGCCCATGTATCTTGTGTAGGTGTGTCATGAATGTCCTATTGATGACTAAAAAAGTTCTTGACACAGGAGAAACAATCCTATACAATCTTAAAACTCTGAAAGGATTTCAAACATGCTTATCCCATTTAATTATATCTTCTCTCATGTTTTAGAGAGCAACTTGAGAAAATTTGGGTGGACTTGCATGAAAGAGCTACACAATGGGAGCTTCAAGAGTTCTTTAATATTTTTTTCATTGTCAAATGAGGTTCCCATGAGTCAGGTTTATAGAAAATAAGGGGATCTAGTCAAAAAAATTCATCAGCGTAGGTTGGGTGGGTAGCTCATCTATATAGATCCTCTGCATAGGTTTGAAAAAACATCTTGTTTCATAGATCTATCGTGTAGGTCCTCTGCGCAGGTCTATCACAGAGCTCCTCTACGTAGGTCTCTTGGACTTTTAGGCCTTTTAATTCTTTTTTCATTATCTTGAGACTTTTAAATATATGGATGACATCATCATTATATTTTTTTCCTATAAAGAAGTTTCAATATGCATTTATCTCAAGTTCCTCGAGGTCGAGAGTATGAGATGGTTCGGCATGATATAGGTGAATCTATGAAACTTCGAAGACACAATTAAAGGAATGATACTTTTGAAGTAGTAGAAATTTATAGAATACAATCCCTACTCTTTCTATAATCCTAGATGAACCCACAAAATGAGACAATATCTTCCATTCCCTCTATATATATATATTCCCATGCCTAGGAAATACCCATAAGAAAAAACGATCCCCTACCTTAAACTCCAATGGTCATTGATGGAGATCCACATAATATTTTTGTGTATAATTATTAGAAAACATACGCTTCTTGATCATTTGAACATGATTTTAAGTCTCTTGGATAGGATGAGGACCTTGTGGGGTTGCCTCTCCTTCCTCTAGCCATCATAGGGGTAAAAGTCATATCCTAATGTTTAAGGACTCTAAAAGAGTCATTTGACTATTCTCCTGAAAGATATTATTATAGGAGAAATCCACAAGAGGGATATACTTCTCCCAAGAACCACTTAAATCAAGGATTCATTCTTGGAACTTGTCCTCTAGAACTTGTATCTTCTGTTCTAATTGTCCATTATTCTGAGGGTGAAAACTCATGCCTAGAAGCACCAATTTACCCATATCCTTCTACAAATCCTTCTAAAACTATAAAATGAATCAATTTTCCCTATCTAAGATTATATTACAAGGGACCCTGTGTAATTAGATGATCACACAGACATAAAATCATGCTAGCTCATCAACTAAGAAACTCTCCTCAAAACGAAAAAGTGTGATAATTTCATCAATCGGTCAATGACTACCTGTACAACGTCAATACCCACAGGAGAACGCTTTAATCCTACTATAAAATCCATGGAAATATCTTCCAATTTTAATTATGGGATTGGAATCATATGGAATAATGATGATGGTCTTTGGTGCTCCACTTTCTTCTGATGTTAGGTAGAAATCCTAGTGATTAAGATTATTGTCTACAATTTCAACCAATACCTCAACTATTAAAACCTCATATCTCAACACATCTTTGATATTCCTGGATAAACTACCCATTAAGAAGAGTGTGACTCTTACATAATTTCCTCTCCCATATCTGTAGGAATCCAAACATGTCCATTTAAACTCAACAATTCATCTATATCCCCAGACCAATCTGTAGCTGGGAGAACTCCTGAAATACTCTCATAGGTAACCAATCCCTCAGGATATGAAAATATCCTACTCTTCACCTTCTCAAGGAGGGAATATGTAACTATCAATGCAAAGAGATAATATTGATCATGAATATCGTGAAACTCTACATGCATATTAGAAAATAGTGCCATCAATTTCTATCCATCATTGGTTTTTGTACGACATGTGCGTGATTTTTCAGACTCAGTGCATCCACTATCATATTACCTTTTCTAGGATTATAGGCATTATGAAAATTGAAGGAATGAAGATATTTGACCCATATATGCTATCTAAGATTCAATTCACAATCTGTAAAGATATATTTTAGTATATTGTTGCCTGTATATACCACAAAATGGTTACCCAATAGATAGTGTCTCTAGCAATGTAAGGAATGGATAAATGATTCTAGCTCAAGTATGTGCATCATGTTGTTTATCTCATGAGGCCTAAACAACATAGATTAATTTACATTTAATTTTTTCTCATGTAACATCACTACACCTATCCCGATGTTGGATGCATCACATAACACAATAGATCATCTTTTAGGCTCTAGGAGAATCAGAATAGGTGTCGAGAGAAGCCTCTCTTTCAAATCCTACAAGAATTTATCACACTCTTCTAACCACATGAACTTGACACCCTTCTTAATATGATTATTAAGAGCTAAAAAATTCATGATAATATCTCTATGAAATTATTATAATATCCATCCATCCCTATGAAACTCTATATATCATACAAGTTCTTTGCATGATCCCAGGAAACCACAACACTCACCTTCTCATGGTTTATAGAAACTCCTGATTCAAGGATTATATAACCTAAGAGGTGAAAGTTTTCAATCCAGAAGTAGAACTTATCAAGATTTTAATAGATATCAATCTTTCTTAGTGTACTCAACATGATCACAACATGTTTATCATGGCCTCTATGAGTGTGAGAATACACCATGATGTCTTCCATAAAGACCATGAAAAAATATTATAGATAGGAGTGGAACATCTTATTCATCAAATCCATGAAAATAGAAGGTAAGTACATGATTTTAAATAGCATAAGAAGTTATTCATATAGACCATACCTAATATGGAATGTTTTACTAGGTAATTTTGATGACCTGAATTTCACCTTATGATATCCCGATCTCATGTCGATCTTAGAAAACATGCCAGGTCATCAGAGGTAGTCAAAGAGATCTTATATAAGAGGTAGTGGAAATTTTTTCATGACCATAAACTGGTTCAACCATTTTTATTCCATGTATAAACGAATGGTCCCATATTCCTTCATAGTGAAAATCATGACAGAACGCCAAGAGGATGTAGTGGTCTGCATAAAACCATAGGCCTTTAAATCCTCTAACTGTCACTTGAGATCCTAGAGCTCAGTATGTTCCCTATTATATGAATGAATGGACACTATTGATGCTCCAAGAATGAGCTCAATCATAAACTCTACATATCTCTCATGAGTAAAGACATATAAATTTTCAGTTAAAATGACCCTCAAGTGATCTACCCCAAGAGTAAAAACTAACTGTTGTAATCCCGTATCCTCTGTGAATAGAATAATTTTTGGGGGAGCCACTATACATAGTCCATGATGCTTAGGTCTATCTCTACAATCTTGGGCATCCAACTCACCCTTATGTAGATAACTACTTGACTACGATGATGTAAATGATACCCTACTGTGATATTAATCTAGAAAGGCATGATACAGGGCCAAAAAATCCATCTCAAGAATGACATTAAAGCCTAGCATATTATGAACAATGAGGTCCCACAAGAAAGGGTGACTACCTGACTAAAGGGAATATTACCTGTGTTGGATTATTCCCTCTTACCATGCTACCAATGGTTCATCCTGGGTTATTACACCACAGTAATATTGTATTTCCATTATGATACTTTCCATGGTATAAAAAGAGATAAATGAGTGTGAATCTCGTGCATCAAAAAATGAAGATACTATTATGGAGGCTACCTGAGTAATAAATCATAATATATATGGTCATTCTCTGTGATCCTTTTTATCAGATATAGAGCATGAAAACATCTAGATTCATGGGCATGTACTATAGTTGGACAACCTTTATCATCATCACTCTGCCGGTACTGTTGAAAAACTAAAGTCTTGATACTATATCCACAACATCCTCCTCTGGAAATCATACTGGTGATACTCCAACTCCCCTCCTGACATGTCATAAATGAACATACACCTGAAGGTGGATTTTATGTGGAGTCTCTTTCATTGGAAGCAAATGGAAAGATCTAACAAAATCTCTAAATGTTCCCTAAATGACTGCAAGAATTACACTCCATCAGGTCTCTATCACATTGAGGCTTCATACTCCACATTCATCAACACTGATGGAATACAACATAGCTTCCGAGGTAGTTACTCTAACTACCACTATTCTGATGGGAGACCTCTCTATAACATTTCCTACTATAATAACAACTAATAGCCTATCGTGGAACTTTTCCTCTATGCCTGGTACTGTCACATTCCCTTAAGATTCACATATTGATACTAGCATGATTGATAATCTCAGAAAACATAGTTAAGATAGAATATATTCACCTATGTATGGATAGAATACTTGATCCCATCCTCGAATAATCTAACATGCAAAATATCATCACCATCTAGAAGTGGTGTAAAGTATTAGAACTTAGTAAAATTTTCTAAACACTACATGAATGAAATAATACACTTCTATAGATGCATGAACTCTCTAGATCAGTCAAATATCATCATTTGAGGAAATAATTGATCAATAAAGGCATTTTTTAAATCATCCCACACCATTCCGTGATATGGACCTACTTAGGTAATTACATCCCACCAGTGATTAACTAAATGATGCAGCATGTGTGTAACTAGATTGGCCCTCCACTCTAGAGGAATCTCATGATGCTCAACGATAGATAAGGAGTACTCTAGTAAAGAATCAATAGAATATAGAACACCATACCTAGAGAATGTGGAAGGATGTTTCGGCTATAACTCAAGGGTCAAATCAGCCATTGTAGGTGAAATTCAGGGGGCACATTTAATGTACTACATCAGATGTAGAAAACTCTCACAAATATGATCATTAGTTCCATGTCAGGTATACCATGTTGCTTCTCAAGTGTAACTCCTAAATATAAGACTAATGGATTAGGGCTCACCACATCTGAAGCATGTCTGTTGCCATCGTGCACATTACAAGGATTTCATGGTAGTATTCATCTAAATATTCCATGCACACTCCACATATAAATATTTAAAAAGTTATATAGTAATAGAAGAACCTAAATGCATGTGAAGTATTCACTACCCATGGTATGTGTTACTAGATACTCACTTTGAAGTATATATATTGTTAAATTCATGGGTATTAATTATGGGGATTTCAATAGATGAATGGTAAAAAATACCTTGCCTCTTCATTTACTGGAAACCACTTCATTTTATATGTCAAGATTCACTTTTATAGTTTATATTTTCTAATTTTCACTTATCAAGGTCCATTTAAAATGAATCACCATTCTCATATAACCATGTCCCATAGTCCTTATCACTAAATATGAAACCCATTAAATTTCATTCTAATGGCATGACATGGTAAATTACCCATTCCAACCCATGAGGGCCCATACAACTCATAAATTGAAACTATTAATCAATCAATCACAACCAAATAGAAGCATGAGTATATATATAGACAAGTCTAACTCAATAATCACAGTCATAATGAGAAAATGAAATTAGTGAAATGTAACTATATAGAATGGCATATGCATGACATCTGAATTCTAGGTATCTATAATGATTAATGTAACAACGCTCATTTACCCCATATCATTGGTCTAAGGATAAAATGAAAACCTTAATAAAAAAAATAATAATAACCATTACACATCATTTTCATCACCCATTGGAGAAATGATATCAATTATAATAGGAAAAATAAGAACAACAAACATAATTTAGGAAACATGGAATTTACTCCAAAAATGGGTAAGTTGCACCTAATCACAGAATATAACCAAGTCCAAAAACATTCCTAATCTCATTTCTACTATATCCAAATACTAATGTAATAAAAAAACTCTAATACCACTTTTTAATGTCCTATTGGTTGATACCACTCAATGTTTTTTCGATCTTGGTTAGCCGCATGCCTCAAGCACATCTCACCGAACTCCAAAGGCTACCGAATAGCTATGACGGACAAGGGTGTTTTTGTGGGGAGACTATGAACTCATTACCAGAGTGTATCAAAATAGATAAATAAGATATTTGGTAAATAGACAAAGTAGTTTAAAATAAAAATAATTTACAATAGAATAAGACAAGATTAATAAGCAACTAAAACAATTTATAATCATACACAAAAGCTGGTGATACATGTCATGTCTCTATAAATATGGAAAACATGGATAAAAAGTAGTAGGTATAAAAATCTATATAAAAGTAGAAAAAAGAAACCTAAAATTATCCAAGAATCTTGGTCTCTAGTTCAGTCATCTTCTACCATGTTCCATCCAATTGCAATCATGTTGTATCGAGTGTCTAGAGCGGGATACATACCTTTGTTAACACTTTCATACATGTAATCTACCCAGGTACCAATGAAAACTGGGTAGGGTGTGAGATAAATCTCATTATTCCATGACTAATAGTTTATATAACATGAAGTACATGTAATATAAATTGAAATCAGGTGTATGAATTAAGATATTAATGTAATGGAGTAATGTAATGAAAATAGTCAAATACATGCTTCATCATCAGTCGATGTCTGAATATGTATCCATTTCATTTATTAATTATGTTCCAATTTCTATAGTGGTTCACATGAGGTATAACCATCACTTAAATTTTAACATTATCTTAATAATAAAAAAGGATCCAAGTTATAAAAGTAATCCTTGATGATAATAATAAATAATAGGTTCTATAGTAATAAGCAAGGAAACATTGACCTCAAGGGTCGATCCAACTCAAGTTAAAAATAGTATCCAGAATATAAGTTGTAAGAGTTTAATACAAGGGTAAAACCAAATTTTTTCCTAATAATGTAATTATAACTAAATATAAGGAAATTTATTAAACAGAAAAATGTGATAAGTAGTGACTAGTCCCAATGGTGTATCCAAGGCGCCACATGTCTATGGATTTCATGTTCGGTTCAAGGAGTGTATCCAAGGAATCAAATAATAATAATCGATGTATCCTATGATTTCATACCAAGAATCCACTGATAGACAAAGATTGGGTTCCAAGGTTGGTATCAACCATGGAAAATGATATCCCTAATTCAGAATGGCATCCATGAGTGATCGTGTGATTCCCTCAGGAATCCAAGGTGAGATCATGTCTATGTGCTTCCTATAATAATTTCAAGGTCTGAATACATTCTGAACCTTATATTTAATTCATTTAGTAAACTAGGCCATGTAATACATATTCCATTTAACATTTCATTTTCTTCAATCTATTACCTTTCATTAGTGTGATAAGGCTAACTATGCATGCAATGATTTATTAGTTTATTTAAGTCATAATAATTTTGTAATGTTCAATTAAATACATTCCATTAAGCATGGAAAGTGGTGCTATGGATGTGAAACCAATCCACTAAATTATATTCAATTATGCCAAGACATATACCTATGAAAATTTACATTTTAACCATTTAAGATTGATTTTCCAAGTTGAAGAACCTACCTTATATGGATCTAGTGATAAGAATACATGTTCTAGAAATAAAAAATTCATTTATTTAGTTAAAAACATACCTTTAATAATTTCTTTTCATGTCACACCCGAATAGTGGCATAAGAAGCAATAGAAAACCACTAAATTAATTTTTAAGGAAATAAACCTACTTGGGGTGGTTTTCATTGAGGTGATAACCTCCAATGAAGGATCACATATTTAATAAGGGTCATAGAACATGGTTTGAACATATATAATAGAGGAATATTAATTAATAGGACTTACTAGATGAAATAGGTGTGTGCCCAACAACAATTTATAAAATAATGAAACATGAGGTAAGGATTATATACCACCTACCATAGGCTCACATGACTCTCCTCATCTAGTATCAGGCTTTAATTTTCCATGGATTGTAAGAGATATGAAGAACTTATCAACTCCCTAAAAATATGGAATATGAGCATGCATCTAAATAGAATAATTTATAGAATGAATAATTAATAATGGATAAAAACAAATGAAGATATTTCTTTTGTGGATACAATAAGACAAATGGTGCTCCGATCAGATACCAGATAGATGAATGGGATCAAAATCTATAACAGATATTCAATGTGAACAGAAGAGAATTTATGATGGTTTATTGTGTGTTGGATAGAAATAATAAATAAGGGGTGTGTTTAAAAATATAATTACAGAAAATATGGACATTTTATATAAAAAAGGGGTCACATGGTTTGGATTCATAGTTGGACAAACCATATGCCAACTCTATGCCATCTTCTACTTCAAGGGGAACATTTCATGGTTAGGCCACACGGTTACAGAAGCTGTGAGCCAACTATGAAAATCTCATCTGAAAAATATCTATAATTTTTTTCATGGGTACACAGTCCCTTGAACATGGTTAGGGAAAAATGTGTTCCCTACTTCACCCCACTATCCAACCCCACATAGTTAAGAGTGGCGATATCGGATAGAGAGCATGGTTTTTACTAACCATGTGGCCCATTGATATTCTCCACCAGTCGCGGTTCTGAGCTCCGAAAAAGCATTGTACACCCCAAAAATCTCTATAACCTCTTTAAGAATCTGCATTAGGTCCATAATAAAGAATTTGACTAAATTTAAATAGATCCATACCTAATAAAAAATTGGGTTCTTACAAATGGGACTCAATTTTCTATGGCTCTCTTATCTTCTTCCTCTATTGAAACCAAATATAATAATATAATCAATCACCCCATTTTTACAGAACTGTTGTAATTTTTTTATAAATATTTTCCAAGAATCCAACCCTTGACCGAATTTTTTGGATCAACTCCTATTCTCATAGACCACTATGATAATGCCAAGTGTACCACATAGTTAAATGTGGTTAATTTTATTCAATTGTGTTGAGTCAACTTCCCAAACTAAAAACCAAATATTCAAGATAATCAAGATTTTGACACGTCATAGTACATTCTAATATATTTTGATGTTATTTAATACAATTATCTTCAATTTATGAAATTTTGTCATTTATTATGGCATAATCCTCAGTCAATAACAATGTCCAAAAAATCCATTCAATATCTCATTTAAAATTCCTTGAGGATCTCGATATTATTTTCTCAAATATCCTTAAATCGTAAAATTTTTTTTGAGAGGAAATGTTATCCACTATAAAATAACATCTTATTTTACTAAATTCAGAATTCTTGTACTATATAGAAAATACATCCTCTAGGATGAAATCTCTATATAACATCATATTCCTTACAAAAATATCTACCACTTGTTTCATAATTCATGTATTATGGGATGATTCCTTTATAAAATTATATGGTTGTGTCATTATCTCCCAATTTATCATAATGGTACAGATTCATCCAATAATCATTATATATTCATATTTTTAATATTCGATAACTTGTATCATATTCGGTTTTCTTCTCTTAAAACCCCACCTCACGTTTTCCTGGGATCCATTCATCACACTTGTATTTATTTAGAATTTATAGCATTTTTCTTTCTATAGTAGTGACACTATATAACTCCCATCATTAAATATTTCCTGAATCATATAAAGGGAAATCATTTTTAATTCATTATATATGAGTGACAAAAGTGAAAATTTTATAACAGTAACGATGTTAATTATTGATTTAATTTTGTTTTCACATAATTCTAGGTCCTCTTATTATTCTTGAACTATTATTATCAAATCAAATATATCTTATGATCCATCAATCATTAATGTTTTTATTTATTTATACTAAAAATTGATGTTCTCTAAGATAATATCCCTTCTTGGTTGAATCTTATTTATCTTTGAATTTAATTCAATAATACGATACTATATTTTAATTGAGTGATCAAGGTTAACCACATCTAAGACACTTAGTTCTAAAATAATCCCATTAATGACATATATATATGCTTATTTAAAGATAATCTTAATACTAAATTCCACTCTCTTCCTTATTCCATATTTCAAAGAAAAAATAATCTTGGTAAAAGTAAAAGTTGATTAGAAATTATCAATGGAGGAAATCAATTTCATGAAATTCAAAATTTCTTTTTCATTGAGGAATTGAAAAAATTAAACCCACTTTGAGATCAAGAATTGAAAGTGACTGATTTTATTCATTAACATCTAATAATTAATATATAGTGAAAAATAATTGTTAGCATACATATAGTTGAGAAAACAAAAAACATGACAAAAATACAATTTGTAAAGCTGCTGGTGTGGTATTTAAGAAAGTAATTTCTAATTTTAGATGAGGAAACAACTAAAGTGGAAAACTTACCCAGCAAGAGATATATAAGTGGACTAAAAGGTAAATTTACTAGATCAAAATAGAGAAAATAAAAATAAATAACCATGTAAATATAATAATATTGGAATATATTCAATTTAAACCTATATAAATAAATCAAATTTTATTATGGCATGTGGTGTGGTTTGTGTTAGTAAAATTTTGAAAAAAGAAAAAAAATTGAATCCATTTAATTTTTTAAATGTAAAATATTACCATATTATTTTTCCATCTTCAATTTGGTCAAGTAGGTAGGGTATGTGGGTGTGTATTACCTATAAAAAATGGGCTACTATCTTTGGAAATCATAATTTAAATATTAAAAATCTTCTTGTATATATTTCATTATTTGAGAAGTTTTTGTGATGAATTTATATATTTATTCAAGAGATAGTATTTTTTTTATACTTTTAATATTTATAGAGAATATATACCTATTTTTACCATATTTATTGTAGATATCCCCAAACTAGTAGATTAGATTTGGTGGTTACATTATTATATCATCACTAGATAAATGTGATCACATCCCAAAGGACTGAATAGTTTAGATGTTTTGGAATACTAGATACAGACTTGAATCTCAAATTATAATTGAAAATATAAAATAAAATATTTTTTTCATTTAGTACACCATTATTCTTTTTATCATATCCCTTCAATATAATTACAATGCACTTCCATGATTTATTGGTAAAAGAAACTTAAGAATAGGGTGAACTCAGATGATCAATAAGGGTTTTCATATAGTGGAAGCTAACACAATGTAAATAAAACATGAATAATAATGATGTGATAAAAAATAATAATATATTACATATAAATAATACAATAAAATATGAGACTAAATATATGAATAACATCATCACAAAAATAATCACATGGATAATAATAAATTTTTCATAATGATTTAATGCATAATGTTAGACATCCAAAACATACCCTTAAAGACTCATTCCAAGAAATAATATACAAATGGGTAATGTCTCATCCAAATAGCCAAAATATTTTTTATAATGAGGCAATTTGATGCATCATGGGTCTATATTGTACGCCACCCATCACTTGCTAAGTCCAATGTATTCACCATATTAAAGGGTTCAAACATAAATAATGCAAACATCTGTATTGAAAATGAGTATAAGAAATGTTAATAATTACTCCCATAAATAAAAATATAAATCATATATCCTAATATAGTGAATAATATAATAATAAAACATCCAAAAAAATCAAAATATTCACCTAATAATGTTGACATTTATTAATATTCTTTAAAAATAATACTAAAATATTTCTTCTGTAAAATACCATTTTCATATATAAATCACTTATTCAAAATCTAAAATGTTCAAAATTTTTATGAAAAACAATTTATTTTAATGGATACATGGAAAATATTAATGAAATTTTTAAATCATTGAGCATTTATGATGGTGTAAAATTGTATTCATGTTGTACAAGTAAAAAATAAAACATTACTTTCACACTTATGTAAAACAGAAAAAACATTCTCATTACAAAAATGATAAGAATATTCTTTTGAAAGATGTTTAATGAAGGTAACACATGTTTAAAACACTAAATTTTTAAAAGTAACCATATTATAATAAAATATTTTGGTTTTAATATAGAAAGATAAAATAATTTCTCCAGTGGATACAATAACATAAACAATCCTGAATATTGATAAGATTATGAAATAAAACCTTACTTTAGGTTTGAATTTCAGTTTAAGTTATTTTAGACTCCTTTATAATAAATATATAATTATTATAAATATATTATATAACCATACTCATATATATCATACCTTTATCACATATTTATTAACAATTCTATATTAAAATCATTATTCTAGTCGAGAAATGCTTCGTTTTTCATGTCTTTTTTGTTTTGGTAGATTCAGTACTTATACGTTGATCATTGTTATATCATATACATAATTTTATTAATTTTATAATTATCATATATATTCATTATATTCACATTTATATTCATCAATAAATTGTATTGAAACAAAAGATGTATTATATCATTCATGTGGATGGTAGGTTGTATGTACGGATGAATGTTGTTTTCATTTCATGATTGATGGAAAAAAAAGAAAAATAATAATTCAACAGTATATAATAATTATTATATCTTATAAATCATTTATATTAATTAAATATATCATTATTACCATCAATGTAAAATGGAAATTAAAAACAAATCACCTTGCTTTGTGAAAGTGTTAGTCCACGTGTACGCACAAGCAACGTTATTATTGTCCAATGGACTCGAAGGTAAGAAGTTACGTGGGATATTATAATTAAATAATTATAAATATATCATAATTATTATATATAAATATTAAACCCATCCTAATAACTATCCAATAAATATGATAGTGTAAAATGAATTGTATCGCTATATGGAGACGGTAAGTCATACATGCGCGTAAGAAGTAATTTCACTTCTTATTTGATGGGAAAGTGTGGAAAATGGTGATTTAATATTCATATTACAAAATTTTGATACTTATTTGATTATTTTATTAAAAATACAATAGATTTATAGTATGTAAATATGAATTAAAAAAGAAAGTGATCGGTTTGGTTGATTACCTCTCCTCGAAAATAACTCCTTTATATCTCATCTAAAGGATCCAAGAGTTGGTATTTTTGGAATTATGGAACCAATATAATTTATTTAAGGAAGTTTATAAGAGTTATATTTCAGTTTATGGTTGATCTAGATGGTTAAAAGTTGTGTAAGTATGTGAGTGGGGGAGGTTCCCTTTTATAATTGAGGTGACGAGAACTTTTGGAATTTCTTAAAAGATTAAAAAACGATGAAGTCATTATCAACAAAAAATATATATAAAATTACAATTGTTAGAATATAATATATTATTGGGTTCAAATACCATAAAAAAATAAAGGTTTCACATTTTTAGGTGGTTTTTTAAACCTTATATTTTGGTTTAACCGTCAAGTTAACCTATTTTAACTTAAACCATTGTAACGTCTTTTTACTCTTAATAGAATATACTTTTATATATAAGGTGAAAATTAACTCATAAATGGATAATGAGTTAGATTTTTTACCATATATTATCAAAATTTACATATTTAAATAATTTGTTGATTTTTAAATAATTTAACAAAAAATTATTTTTATAAAATATCATAAATGTAAATTTTTAAATTATTCAATTAATTTGACTTAAAGCAATAATGAAAGCATTGGAAATAAAATATAATCATTTAAAAATAATAATAATATGCCGTGTTAATATATAAAATTCATGGAATGCTATAAATAACAAATATTATATTATTTTAATATTTTTAAAATCATTTATTATTTTTTTATTAATCTAGAATATACTGTTTTAGAGTTTCATAAGAAATTATGGTAATTATTTGATTAATAAAAAATTATAAATTAATATTCATCCTGAGACAAAAAAATTAATTATTCAAAATAATAATAATTTTTATTTTTTCAAAAAAGTCATTTTTTCCAATGTGGGCACATGATTGATATTTAAATGTAAGAGAGTGACATTTTTTATTTTTTATTGATTAAAATATTATATTTTAATTTTCATGGGCATGTTTTGATTTAATAAATAAATTTAAATCCTAAGGCGATAATTTTATAATTATTTTCATCCAATATAGATTTATAAGAAAATTTCTGACCTTAAAACTTAGTTTTAACTAAGATTATCATGATTTCCCCTTTAATGAGGTGATAAATTTTACTAAGGTTACTATTCATATTTTAAAAGAAATAAAAAGGAACTATTTACTAAATTTGAACATATTGATTCCAAATAAGGAATCCATATTAAAAATTAATATTTATATAGTTTTCTAAAAGAAATTTTAAAATATATGTGAAAATGTGATTAAAACGAATTTTTTGAAAAATACATTTATAAGCATAAAACTATACTTAATCATATCTCGTGCTTAAAAAAATTATTAATTGAAATTTAAAACATTTATTGAATATATAATATATAATTTTTATTAATATAATTACCAATAGTGATTATTTGAATTTATTAATAAAAATATAAATTGCAACAAAAAAAGTTTTTCAAGAAAAACAATTATTTTAATTTCAAAAGATTCTTATTTTTAATTTTAATCAATTAATACCCAAAGACATTATTTTGTACATGTTTAAACTGTATAATATTAAATTTTTTGTTAGAATTATTTAAACCCACCAATTTAACTTTAAGTTTATAATGATATGCTATATTATAGTTCATTTAGACTCACTATTGCATGTATCGTAAGTTATTAAAGAAGTTAAATTTATTGAAAAATAAATTTATTGTAAAATATTGGGGTGTGAAATTATTCCCTCCTTAAAAAACATCCATCCTAAAAATTTCCATATTTTTACCTCATGAAATTATTTTGATATTTATTCATTATAATTTCTTCAGGTTCACACATTGCCGCTTCTATATTATGATTTATCAAATTTACCTTTACTAGATTAGTAGTCTGATTCCTAAATAGTTGTTCCCTACTGTCCATAATTTTTATAGGATCCTATCAGTAAGAAATATTATGTTCTAAATCAATTTCTTTAGAGGTTAGGACGTGCATTGGGACTATAATATTCTTCCTTAACAGTGATATATGTAACATATCATGTACTTTACTGAAACTCGGAGGCATTGTCAAACTGTAAGTCACATCTCTAATTCCCTCCAAATTTTCAAAAGTTATGATGTAACTAAGGCTAATTTTATTTTTCTTACTAAACATTATAATACCTTTTTATGGGGATGATTTCAATAAAATGTGATATCTCATGCTAAATTCCAAATATTTTCTTCAGTTATCAGTAATAACTCAACAATAACTCATATTACATGATTTTTTATAAGAGTATTTGGTAATAAAATGATAATGTCTATATTAATTTCATCCCATTAAAATGAATGAATAGTTATAGGTTTCATGAGTCCAATAGTATGTTTTCTCATAGCCTTTACCTGTTCAAAAAACTAATATGTTGACACATAATCAACAATTTCCATCTTCATATTATTCTACCAAAAATGTTCCTTCAAATATCTAAACATATCGTTCCTACCAGGGTGTAAAGAGAAATTAGAGCTATGATCATCATCTAATAATTCGTTTTTCATCTCAAGTATATATGGAATACATATCCTCCATCCAAATTTTAGAATGCTACGTTCAAATATGAAGTCTTTTAATTTCCCATTCATCATGAATTTAATTTCCTTTTGAAAATTCTCATATTCAGGATGAAAACATTTTATCTTTTCAAATTAATATGGTTCAAAAATCATTTGAAAAATTAATGTTGTTTTTCCTTCTTTAATAATATCCAAATCCATATTTATTCATTCCATGAATAAAGTATCCCTATCAATCCTTATTTTGATTATAATTCAATTATATTTGTAGCTCAATGTTTCTTCTATCCTAATCACCTTCCTTGAGTAGTAGTGTACTAAGTTATCATAATCCTTGAGTAGCTTGAGTCGTCTCCTTGGCCTTATGTATCTCTCTTTCTGTGAAAATATTTATTTTAAACTCCTTTGATCCATATATATAATACATTTTTCAACATAAAGATAATTTATACATATCTTCAAATAAACTATTATGGTTTCCAACTCATGATCGTGGGTTGGATAGTTTTTTTCATTAGTCTTTAACAGCCATCATGCATAGAAAATAACATTATCATTCTGTATAATGACAAAACTAAGTACCATTTTAGATGCATCACTATAGATTAAAAATCCATCAATTCTCAATTTGAGATTCATGATTTATTATTCACCAATATATTCTTAAATTCATAAAAAAATCTTCAAAATTCCTTTCTAAAAGAACATAACATTGTTATAATTAATCTTGGTAAATGGGAAAACCAATCAGTAAATTTTGGAAAAATTCACAATTGTAACCTTTTAACACAACAAAACTACATTCCTTGGGTATTTTCATTGGTTTAGTCCATTCTTGAATTTCCTTCATATTTATAGTATCAACTAAGATTATTACATTGATAAAATATGGCCAAAAAAATAATCTTTTTGTATTTATAAAATCAACTAAGATTCCTCCATTGAGAAAATATGTCCAAAACAATAATCCTTTTTATGCTAGAATTTACAGTTTCAAAATTTACCACATAACTCTTTTCTTCTAAGAGTCTCAAAAATGATATTAATGAGAATTGTATAGCCCTTATATATTTTATAATATACTAAGATATAATTAATAAATACAACAAAAATAATCTTGATATTACATGACTACTTTATTCATTAGATCTATAAAAACATAGGGTTCATTAGTCAATCAAAATGTCTTCAGTGTAAACGTGTAATATCCATATCTCATTTAGAATATTGTCTTCAAAATATCTTCCTTCATTAATTCCAAATAATGATTCTCATGTTGAATGAAAATCGTTGAAATATATTTATCTCTATGAATTTTATAGAATAAGTCATCAATGTGCAGAAGAGTATACTTATTCCATATCATGATAGAATTAATTTCCCAATAATTAATTAAAATACTAATAGATCCATATTTATTCTTAATGAAAATAATTGGGCCTTTCCATAGGGAAACACTGGGGTGTATAAATACCTTATTAACAAATCCTCTCGTTTTTCCATAAATTAAACTAATTCCATAGTGTCCACTCACTAGGGAGGCTTTGATATAGGTCTTTCAACAGGAATTAAATAAATGGAAAATTAAAAATAATACTCTGGGTGATATCTATGTAATTATTCTTTAAATACATCAATATATTCCTAAAAAATAGGTATACATTCAATTTAAAGATTAACTTTTCTATTTATAGGTTGTGTCTATTATTCTTCCCCTTGAGTCTTATTCGGAAGAGCTAGAGGGGGTGGATTTAGACATGACCTGGATGATGAATTTTACCCTTTAAATATATTTAAATCCACATCTTCACTATGAATCATAATTTTCTTTCAATTTAAAATAAATGTTTTCGTAAAATATTAAAATCTAATAAATATTAAGTATCATATAAAAATACACCATATGTATAATAATAAATTTGGAAATAGGTAGATTTTAAGAGTCGAAATGGGAAATGAATAATACATCCTTGTTGTGGTGATACTTACACTATGAGTCTTGAATGATAATTCCCTTTTTAAGGTGCTAAATAAATATAAAATGTTCATAGAAATATTAGAATATATAAAAGTGTGTGAAGTTCTAAAATTAAATAATTCATTATATATATTTTAGGATGTGATTAAATTACCAACCACCACATATTTATGAACTTCACCCTCGTATGTTATGATCACATAAGCTCGAACTTTATCCCATGGATTTTTTTGGGTAAATTCCCTAAATGCTTGGGGAAATAATCTTTATAGCATCACATATCCTTAAATTTAAAGCATTGAAAATTTGTAGTTTCTTCCTTTGCCTTAAAATCATACACTTAGGGGACTTTATATCTATACATAAAGTAACCTCTCATTCCCATAAATAAATTTACATAGTTTTTCATTCCTTATTTATTAAATGTTGGAAATTTCATCCTTCCCATATTCCATTTTTCTAAATTTCCTTTTCTAGAGTTCTCAGTAAACTATTTCTTAGCTTGTTTTTCAACGAAATTATAAAACATGTAGAATTATTTATGTATCATGATATAACATGATTCTATGTCCTTGTATAATGATAATATTTAGGATTCCAGGTCCCTTTGAAGAATTTAATTTATACCAGCTTATAAATGGTCAATATTACTCTTTGGATTATGTGCATAATCTATAGAATGACTTCCTAACACTGCAAGGTGTGATTCATACATAGTAAAATTTCCATATTCCTTTTATCTCAAAATCAATAATTTTTTTATCTATATCCACTTATTTTTCAGGAGGAAAATATTTTTTCAAATAAAAGTTACATAAAGTCATTTCATTCCATGATCATTAATTCTTACTCATATTTAATGTTTTGAATCAGTGACCACAATTGATCTTAATCCCCTGAGAGATGATAAGCTATCTTGAAGACATTCTCTCCTTCATTAATTACAAAATAATAAATATTTTTTTCAAAGAAAATTATCCATTGATCAACAATAAACAGATTTATTTTCCCATTAAATGATGGAGGTTGCTGACGCATGAAGAATACTAACATTGTTACACTAAATTAGGTATTCATAGGCTACTTTATATAGGAAGGGTTATTTCTCATGACCTAAGTCAGCTTCCCTAAAATAGTTATAATTTGTCCAGCTCCATCTCCAACTTCATTATATTTCCTAGGAAGGAAATCCCTACATATATTTCATTTATTGGTATGGTTTTCATTCCTTCCACTGTAATTTATTGTCTAAAAATGGAATATACTAGATATAGTCATTATATTATGAATCATAATGTATAATTTCATATATAGTGATACGCTTAACATAAAAATAAAATTTATCTATTACCAATCTCAAAATTTTAAGTTTATTTTCTTTTGGAATATTCTTAATGTACATTATAGGTATACATTCCCTAATATATTATTTCAAACATATACTTCCCAATGTTTATAATAAAAATTCTCTAATACAAATTGTAAAGACAAAAACCCCAGTAGTCCAAATCTAATAGTTACTTTATAACATCTTATCTATATATATGTGGTATCATCCCAAAGGACCCAATAATTTAATAGTCTTAGAAAAAAATATACATACTTGAATCTAATATTTAATTTGAAAATATAAATAAATATAGTATTTTGTTTGATAAAACCCTTTTTTCCTTTCGAATATCCATACATGTCAATCCTAATACACTTTATGGAATCCAAGAGAAGGGAAACATAAGAAAGAGGTGTTATATGATTCCCATCAAGGGTTTGTGTACAATGACTGCTTACATATAGTAACTAAAATGTGAGTAATATGGACAGTACTACAAATACTCCCTTTATCGGTGATAAAAATGGCCTTTAACAGTGCTAAAAAATCATTGTTAAAGCCAACGAAGATAGGGGGGTCCCCTTTATCAGTGCTCAAAAAGCACTGATAAAGACCCCTTTTATCAGCGCTAAAAATAAGTGCTGATCTAAGTATCCCTTTATTAGTGCTTTTTTTAGCGCTGATAAAGGGATCCTATATCAGCGCTTCCTTTATCTGCGCTTTCATTTTAGAATTGATAAAGGACCCTTTTATCAGTGCTTTTTAAAAAAGCGCTGATAAAAGTTAAAAAAATAAAAAAAAATCAAAAAAAAAAAATTCAAAAAAATTACAAAATATTAACAAAAATCATGCTAATCCGGGGGGATTTTATAGCACTTGAGCCCCACATTAAATAGCTCTTTCCACCCCATCTATCGCCCCACACTCACCCCCACCCTTTATCAGCACTAGACCCCGACATCCACCCCAATGCGTGCGCCTATGCCTCTAGTAGCTTTTGAACTCGAGACCTCCCCTTGCGTGCCTAAGCCCTTACCACTACTCTATTTTGATTTGTTTAGTATTTAATGACATCTCTATTTATATATATATATATAGTTATATTTATTCATATAGTAATATATTTTTATATTATTATATATATATAGTTATATTAATATATATAGATATATTAATATATATATAGTTATATTAATTTATATCTCTATTTATATATATTTAGTTATATTTATTTGTATAGTAATATATATTTATATTAATATATATATATATATATATAGTTATATGAATATATATATTTATAGTGATATTGATATATATATTTATAGTGATATTAATATATATATATATCGTAATATTAATATATATATATATATATATAGTTATAGTTATATCAATATATATATATATAGCTTGATTAATATATATATAGTTAGATTAATATATAGGTATATAAAAATTCATATATTTGTATTTTAAACAAAATGGATATTAGTTATGATTTAGATAAAGCTAATATATTTTATATGTAAATATATTTTGTTATTTATATTTATAATTAATTTTTTTTGTGAATATATAAAAAATATGTATATATTGTTATATATTTGATTATAAATAGTAGTGAATTATAAAGAATGATAAAATTTCAAAGACATAATATCAATATAAATGTAATACCATGGAATAAATTCAGTCCCTACTATAAAAATTCAATAATACACCCGGTCAAAGTGACGTAGAGCCTGTCGCAGGATTTGATTTGATATGTGGTAGAACTGAAACAGACACTCGGATCAAAAGTTGTGTCCATTTGAAGTTTGTGTTGCATTTTCAACATATTTTGGTTCTTTTTTTAAATTTTTAAATTTTTTTTGTCTTCAAATTGTTATTAAATGACTATTACTACATAATAATTAGCAAATTATTAGTTAAAAATATTTTTTTTTATTTTTTAAGAATCCATTTTAACTAAATATCTTATATATTAAGTGTAAATGTACATTTATACATATCTAATATATATTTTAAAAGTATATATTATATTTATATAAATATAACTATATTTATATATTAATTTATTAATTTATTAATTTATTAATTTATTTTTTTAAAATATTTTTTTTTGAATTCAACCCTTTATCAGCGCTTTTAAAAAAACGCTGATAAAGCCCCCATATCAGTGCTACTAAACAAGCACTGATAAAGGGGGTCCCTTTATCAGTGCTAACACTATTGGAAATTGGTCTTTTCTCAACAGTTGTATACCAACTGTTCTTTGAACCATTGGTATATAGTATCTTTACCAACAGTTTATGAAAACCGTTGGTAAAGATGTTGAACAAGTGACTTTTCCCAATGGTTTTATAAAACCATTGGGAAAATTGGGGAAAAATAATTTTTCTCAAACGTTTGAGGAAACCCTTTGGAATGATAGGGAAAATTTTAGTTTTCCCAATGGTTTCATAAAATAGTTGGGAAAGATTGAGTTTTCCCAACAGTTTTTAAAAACAGTTGGGAAAAAAAACCCCAAATTCTCCAAATATAGGCAGCGGCCTTCCCACGTTTCTAAAACCCTTCTACTGGTGTCCAGAAACAATACCTTCATAGAAGAACTTCATAATCCCAACATCTTCCATCCGATAAGTGGCTACCAGGTTAGAGTCCTTCCATATTTTATCAAGGATATAGTTCCACCTCTTCTCAAGCATATCCTTCTAATTTCAACGATTTCGTTATTCACAATTTTTAGGGTTTTTATAAATTTTTATGATTGTTCTATGAATTGTTTACTCAAATCCCTATATCGGTGTATGTCCAATTAATGTTTTCATTACACATTTACATTTATAAGGGCATGGTGTCTCTTTATTGTGTTCTAATTTTGATGATTCATAGTTTTTTTAATCTCAATGATCCAAATATTATAATTTCATGTATATAAACTAATAAGAAATTGTTTGAAATATTTATTGATATTATTTCATGAAAATCACTCCTTTCATTAAGATCATTCCATACATGAAGATCTTGTTCATCTTAATTTTTATACACTATGTGTATTACATAACAAGTATGTATCATGTTTCTTTCAAAATCTATATATATATATATATATAAAACGACCCATTTTTCAATTATCCTTTCCATAATAGAACATATGGAGTATCTTATTGAACATAGACAAATAGTATGTGGTCCCTAATTAGTACTTCTTCCTTCTTCATGAAACTAATTCACAAAATGTCAAATTCGCAATATTAGTGAATATTAGTTTTTTTAATATAACCATTAACCATTCTGTCTTTGACATCATACATGTGTTATTAAATCACCTTTTTAAAACACAATGACCATTTTCAATGATTTGGTGTTCCTCAAAATGCTTGGGAAAATCAGAAAAATTCATGTATTGAATCTTTTTTCTCATATGGTTTCATGGATACAAGTTCATCTCGAAAATCATGACTGCGTGGTTCAAATATCATGAGGACCATGAAATTATTATTCTTCACACAAATGAAGTTGTTTTCTACAACTATTTGTTTTTGTTTTCACTTTTGATTTGGCCGAAAGGGGAGCTTTGTGGTCATTAATTATGTTTTTGGGTGGTCATTTAGGATGTAAAATAGAATGAATTCATTTTACTTGATATATCCAATATTATTATTGATTTATGTTAAATTTTATTATCTTTAAAAAGTGATTCTATTTAATAAGTTGTTATTAATGATTGTAATAATGATGATATTGTATAAGAGTTCATATGGTATGTATAATGGTTAACATGGTGTGTATAACGGTTGACATTGTATCAGTGAACTCAAGTCATTAATTTAAGCCTTCATTCTCACTAGCATGTAAGAAATTGAATGATGTAAACCCATTCTCACAAGATTTCTTACATTAGATAGTGTCCAACATATGGAATACAAGATTTTGAATTAATCAGTTAACCTAGATCATATATTCCATTTCCCCCAAGATGACGGTACTAATATAATTTTTGGGTCAACAAAATATGGTTCTCTTTGTACATTGAATATTATGTGTCCTTCTTGGCCAATACTCACTATTATGAGGGTGGGGCGCTTTTCACTACCCATTCTGGCATATGTAGATAGCCAATAAAATGTTAGATAAGTCACAAGTTTAATTCAGTAATGTTGTTATCATTGTCATACATTATTAATAATTTCAAATTTAAAAATAAATGGTTTTGTCTATAATTAATGAAATTAATTCTTTTTACAAGTCATGAACAACCTATTAGTGTAGAAGCCAAAAATTTATTCACCCATGGGGTGCGCTTGACTTGGGGAAGTAATTGGGTAATGAAAATTATGGCCATAGAGGTGTCAATAATGAGTTATTAAACATGAGTGAATGCTTTGGGATGACTATAACACATGATGGGACCTGAGGCAGGTGCCTCTTATAGACCAAATTAAAATGAAAATAAATATATTTTAATTTAATTTATGAGTACTTGGTCTTTAAATTATTTTAATAGTTCACTACATTGACTAGAAACTTATTCCATTATCATTTACTGAAATGTATTTTCTTTTAAGTTTAATCCTATTGAATTGTTTATGACAAAATGACTTATATAAATTCTTTTTACATAATGGACAGAAGTTGGATATATGAAACCGATCGGATCTCAAGCAATTTTCAAAAAAATTTGGAGAGCTTTATAGATTTTTCATTTTACAATGCTTCAGATAGTGGTCGCATACACCATCGATGTTCCAATTGTGCTGGTATACCTTGATTGAGCCATGAAGAAGTCAGCTACCACATAACCAAAAATGGTTTCCAAGCAAACTACTTTGTGTGGTATCACAATAGGGAGAAAATGAAATCTCAAATTGGTAATGATCGAAATGAAAGGACTGGAATGGAGAATTTGTTAGATGAACAGTTTCTGTTTATTCATAATCATGAAAAAGAAAGGATTATAACTCCAGAAGACTTCAATATGATCATAGCTGATGCATCTATTGAAAATGATGATATTGATAGGGTGAAAAAAATGAATGATGATGCCACGACTCTAGTATATCGACAACGCGATAAAATAAAAAAACTGAAATTTTTAATCGGATTGTTTCATGGGAAAACTATGTATTGGATTTCTAATACAACAATCGATTACTTTCTTAACCTCTTAAAGGATTTACTTACCGATGATGCAGATATTCCCTCAAACCACTATATGGAATATAATTTAGTTGAGGAACTTGGATTTTCAAGAAACAAAATTCATGCTAGTCTGAAAGATTGTAGTTTATTCTAGGAGGAAACCGCTGAACAGAATGATTGTATAAAATGTGGCACATCCCGCTGGAAGTCAAAATCTGATGGAACACTATCCCACATTCCACAGAAAGTAATGTGGCACTTATTATTGATCCCAAGACTCCAGAAGCTTTTTATGTCTGATGACAAATCAAAAAAAATGATATGGAATGATACTGAGAGAAAGAAGACTAATGATGAGTTGGTGCATCCTACAGATAGATTTGCAAGGTAGAGATTTGATGCTCGACATCTTGATTTTGTAGCTGACGTGCGTAATGTGAGGTTGGGTCTTTCATGCGACAGTTTTAATCTGTTTGGGCAGATTCTTACTTCGCACAACACATGGCCAGTTTTTATACACATTTATAATCTTCCCCCATGGTTGTGTATGAAAAAACCTTTCAATTTCATGAGTATACTCATATCTGGCCCTTCTGATCCTGGCATTGATATTGATGTATACATACAACCTTTAATAAAAGAGTTGAAACTTCATTGGGATGTGGGTGTGTGCACATACGATGCATGTTCTAAAGACATATTTCAGATGTGTGTTGTGCTTATGTGGACGATCAATGATTTTCCGGCTTATGCAATGATGTATGGATGGAGCATGAAGGGAAAACTATCATGTCCATTTTGTATAAAGAATACACGATCCAGAAGACTGAAACATCGTTGTAGTTTCAGTTTTATGGGACATTGACGATTCTTGACAAAGGATCATCCATATAGAATGAATCTTCGAAGATTTGATAATACCATAGAGAACGATGATCCACCTCAGTGTATGTATGAAACTGACATGCTTAATGAATTGAAAGATTTCGGTTTTCTGTTCGTGAAGGGTCAAATGAAATTTGGAAAGAGAAAGAATGTTTCCACTGAAACCTGTTACAATTGGAGGAAGAGGAGTATCTTTTTTGATTTTCCTTTTTGCTCAACCAATTTGTTATGTCATTGGTTAGATGTAATTCATATTGAAAAGAATATATGTGAAATTTTTCCTTTGGTTCTTCTAAATTTCAAGGGGAAGACAAAAGATGATTAATGATCTCAGCATGACTTGGTGGATTGGGGCATCAGACCATAATTGCATTTGGTGCGTATCAGTTATAATAAATGGAAACTTCCATGTCCTTCTTATATGATGAAACCTATGGAAAAAAAATTCTGGAAGTATTAGAGACTATTAGAGTTCCTGATGGATATTCAAGAAACATATCTAAACGGGTCAACAGAAGTTATTTGAACCTAAAATCTTTGAAGACTCATGATTATCACGTTCTACTGCATGATTTGGTTCCAATAGAAATCTATCATCTTCTATCCAATAATGTAAGGGTGGCTATTATTTGGATGTGCCATTTTATTAGAGATCTTTGTGATAAGAAGTTGTCCAAGTCATTCTTGTAAAAAATGTTGACCGATGCCCCATTAATATTGTATGAGTTGGAGAAAGTATTTCCTTCATCATTTTTCAATGCATGATGTATCTGACTGTCCATGTTCCCAATGAAATACTTCTCAGAAGACCTGTTTCTTTTCGTTGGATGTATCCAACTAAAAGAAATATGTTCACATTAATATCTAATGTTCAAAACATAAATTATCCCAAAGGTTCTATCGTCAACGGTTACCTGGCTCAAGAATGTATGGATTTCTACTCGATGTATTTGTTTGATCTTAAAACAAAATTGAACAGACCAATGGGAAATGAAGAAGAACAATATGAGAAAATTGATCCCAGTTTTCCATCACTTCTTCAAATAGTAAGAATTCGTTGATCATTGTTTCGCACGGATTTCGGGGATGACCTCCTGGACGGGAGATTCAAACATTCTGATCGGTTTCTAGCGGGTTTGTTCGTAGAACCGGAAACATCCAATGATTCCACATCCGTTTGGACCTACTTTCCAAAGGTAGGAGCTCATTAGATTTTGGACTAATGAGGCTTAGGAATTTGCATTGGTCGAGAGGATGGGAGGTCGGACTCATCACACCTTTTTGAGGGGAATTATTGTCTACTCCGGGACTCTCTTTATAGATTTAAGTTATGTTCATGAATCCTTATTACATTACCAAGTATAAAATGTGCTTTCCTTTATTTTTAACAATCAATGATTAAATATGCACGAAATTTAGAGAATATTTTATATGTATTCGAGGTTCTTCATCAATAGAGAATCATCTATATCTGTTTAGAGATTCTTGGTCAATGGTATCCTTCAAAACATTTATATAAAAGTCTCTTGGTCATTATGATGACCAGGCTGGTTTTAAAGCCACTCAGTGGGGCACTTGAAGTTTATCTTCATTCAGAAGGACATGGATTATTTCAAAGTTGGGATCGAACCCATAAAATTGGCTACCTACGTATCCTTTGTTTTGGAAAAGGAATCAGAACCCACGTAGTTCGAGTGATGGAGTATGATGTTTATGATTGATGGCTCAAAGAAGAATTTCATAATTACTTTTACACTCTAAGCTCACGTGAGTCATGCTCGGTGTGAGAAACAAGAGGTATTGGTAAAAATTTAGACAATTGTGCCATGAAAGATGCAATCATAAGAATTTTTTTGGGCCTTATGTATGTATGACTGCCCAGATAGATGAAGGTTTAGGATTCACTTTTAGGGATAAAATCCATGAATAGGGTCCATAAAGTTATATGTGCTTCATGGAGATTTGAATACTCTAATCTTGGGGCTTACTCCTAAGGAGGATGCCCAAGTTAGGAGGGGACTTATGATTGGATTTTACTCCTGAAAAGGAAACCCAAATCAAGGTTAAATTAGGACTGGTTAAGAGAAATTTAAGGGGGCTTGGGGTTTACTCCTAAAAAGGAAACCCAAGGTTATGACTAAGACTTACTCCTAAAACAGGAGGCCCAGGTTAGGGGACATGGGGATTACTCCTGAAAAGGAATCCCAAGATTATGACTGAGTCTTATTCCTGAAAAGGAGACCCAGGTTGGGGATTAAGGTTTGGGGCTTACTCCTGAGGAGGATGCCCATATTTGAGGTTGGGGCTTACTCCTAAAAAGGAGGCCCAAATTAAGGGACTTGGGGCTTACTCCTAAGAAGGATGCCCATATTAAAGGATTGTGATTGGGGCTTACTCCTAAGGAGGATGCCCAAGTTATGTAATTATGTTTTGGGGCTTACTCCTGAGGAGGATGCCCAAAGTTTGGGAACTTTAAGAATTTGGGGCTTACTCATAAGGAAGATGCCCATATTAAAGGACTTATAACTGAGGATTATTCCTAAAAAAGGAGACCCAAGTTAAGGATTCTCTCATCTTAAAGGATGAGGTTGAATGAATGAAATCTCCATATTTAGTGACATATGGATATTTAAATCACTAGGTTTTGAGAGATATTCCACAGAATTCCTTTCAGATAACGAAGTCAAATCAAGAAATCATGTCATAAATGGCTTTGAAGAGTATCTTGAAGACTGAATCTTGAAAAGGAAAGGTGTAATGGCTTAAGAGGGGTAAAAATGGGCAAAATGGGCACCCAAAAAGGTAGGGGCGCGCAAGTCTTGGAAGGCACGCAAGTATTGCGGCGGCGCGCAAGTTTTGGTCGCGCAAGTACACTTGCGCGACCTGAGGGGTACTTGCGCGATTCTAAAACATTGTTAGAATATTTGAGCGACTCTTTATTAAACCCTTTAGAATCCTCTTAAGGTTCTTCCAGAAAAAGGACGCGCAAGTTATATTGAAGGAAAAAGTCGGCGCACAAGTGTTGATGAGGTTCAACACTTAGGCCTTCCTTCTTCTCTTTAAATCTACCGTTCTAGGTAAGAAATTACCTTAGAAGTGTTCCAGAAGCTTTGAGAAGAGACTTGGGCATCGGGAGCTTCAATCCGAGTTTCTGGAAAAAAGATCCTCTCTAATGGGGGGGCCACGGGGCCTATTTATAGGCAGGAGAAGACCCTGGGCGGTTACCGGGCGGTTACCACTTAGTTCGCGCAAGTCACTTGCGCGACCAAGGTCGCCGCACAAGTACACTTGCACGACAGTTAGATAACTTGCGCGGTGAGGTTTCTGTTGATCCTTTCTTCCTTCCTTTGTTGATTTTTTATGATTTTCTTCAAAGGATGAATCACTTTGAGCTCAGATATTCCCTTTTCCGATCTTTAGATTCTGAGACGAAAGGAGCGTCAACAAAAGTCCCCCCTCAGAGTTGGATCCGGAGAGAAAAGAGGATCGGACTCTCAGGAAATCGAATTCCTCCAAAGGAAAAGGGAGGCATGCAAGTCTTCAGTGCATAGAGGGCGGTACACAAGTTTTCGTCGCGTAAGCCTTAAGCGCTCTGAGTGCGGTGCGCAGATAGGCCTCCTGGCCTATAAATACACCTTTTTTGGCCTTGGATAACACCTGATCCCGAAGTTCTCGAGCTCTCACCGCGCAAGTCTTCCTCGCCGCGCAAGTCTCTTTTTCCACTGTTTCCTCGCTGCCGCGCTACTCTCAAGGTAATAGGGCTTGCGCGGTAATACTTGCACGACAAAAACTTGCGCGACGCATGTATCACTTGCGCGACATCTCCATACTTGCGCGCCTTAATGCCTTAGCCATTTTTTCAAATTCTTTCACAAATTTTATGAAAAATAAACACATTTAAGAGTTTAATTTATTCAACCCCTGTGCAGATTCAATGTCTCTTAGACCTGGATTAATTGATGAACTGGCTAGCAAGCGGATAGATGATATGATGGACATCATTGGCCCTGATTACTATACTGTCAAAGATAGTACTCTTCCAGATTTGGCTAAGTATCTGAAGAAATATCATCGCAACTTTCCTCACTGCACTTATCTACCTTTGTATGGCTATGGTCATCTACAAGAAGTCATTATTCCAGAAGTAAAGAATTATCTTCCATTTTCGTGGTTTCAGAATTATACCAATTTTTCTTCAGCAAATATCTCAGGTGGAGGAGTATTTCTAACTGCTGGAACAGTGGAGAAGGCTTATGTGATGCATCATAGCCCTTGCACACCAGATCTGAAAAAACATACACCTGAGCTTCAACCACATTGTCATCCTTTAATCTTTCGAAATGCTCATATGGATCAATCCAAAGGCTGGAAGAAAAGTTGGGATTTCCGTCCTGGGGGAGGTGTGAAGCCAACTTGGATGTGGGCATACTGGTTGCGACAGACTTGCGCAGAGTTTATCGAGGACCTGAAGAGAGCTGCAATATATGAGGCTGTTTGGGTTGGGCAAACATATGTTTACAGACATGATAATTTCGTGCCATAGATACTCAGCCACTGGAGCCCAACGACTAATTCTTTCCATTTGACTCATGGAGAAGTAGGTATTAGTTTGGGGGATGTCCACAAGATTTCAGGAGCTCCAATCTTGGGCGATATGTATGATGAATTCATTCCTCCCAAGGTGACTTGGAATGATTCAGAGAAGACTCCTGCTTTAGCTCGAGAATTATTTAAAATCTTTCACAGGCTCAAGAGTTCAGAGACCTCATTAACTCATTTTAGAAAAGATATTCATCTGGAAGAATGGATGAATGTGTTTCTTACTGAGAAGAAAAGGATGAAGCCAAAAGAAAAAGGATCCAAGAAAAATAAATCCAAGGATACCTGGCCCAGACGTCCTACCACTTGTCCAAAACCTGAGAAGAGAGGAGATCCTGGCACATTCTGGCCAACTCTAGAAGCCGGAGAGTTTGAAAAGTGGGGATATGAAGTGAATCAAAGAATTCCAAAGAAAACTCGTCTGGTGGGTTTCTTGGCAATGTGGCTCAGTGCTTATCTCTTGCCGGTCAGGGATTTGAAGGGAGGCGTTAGGCCAGGGACCTTCATCATTGCGGAAAAGTTGGCTGAGGGAAAAATGGTTGGGTTAGCTACCCCCATTTTAGCAAAGATTCACCGGAGTTTACTTCACGTCTTCCAGGGTAAATCTCCTTTAAGAATAGTGGGACCATTCCAGGTTTTGTGGGGATGGATCGCCACTCACTTCAGGACTTACAATGTACATAATGGATTACAAATTCCTGGAAGCTCTTTCAGACCGTCAGTGCAAGCATTCTCTGGAATTTCTCCATTAGATGTTAATGGTTATGACATGAAAGTAAGACTGAGCATGTTTAAGGAATTCAACTTCTTTTCTTATGGAAGTCCGCCATCCGGGCGGTTTGTTGATGATGGGACAACCCATTTGGATTTGAGGGCATACATGCTAGCTTGCAGGGATGGCGTGTTAGTAGCCAGGATTGATGGAGAAATCATATGTGAGGCCTATGATCCATATAGATTTGCACGCCAATTCAAATTTTTGCAACAGATTGTTGTATCCCCTTCGGTATATGTCAGGTTAGAGCAACATCCGATGGTTGCTCGACAACTATGGTTGCTGACATCAAGAGAGAAGACTGGGGCGGTTTTTGATCTACCAGTTGAAAAAGCGGCACATAATCTGACTACATTTTATGCCGAACACTGGATAACATCATACCCTAAAGGGATATTGAATCACCCAGTATATCAAGTGGGAAAGAGGAAGAGGACTGTAGAGAAAGAAACCCTTACTCATGAAGGTGACGCTTCTCCACCTGAAATAGGTTCAACAGACTCCTCTTCTAGAACTGATTCATCGGATTATCACGATGGGGATGATGAGGCACAACCGGTAGCAAAGCGGTTTCGTGCCCGATATAATCCTACGACCAGAGTTAAAAGACCCACTCCATCAACTCCTGGTGAGTTATTTCATTGTAGAAATTTCAATCACTGCTACTTTATAAAGTAATAAGTCTTACATTATTATTCTCTATTTGTAGTTGCAGGAGCTGGGAAGAGATTAAAATCAAAAATTGTAGGACCTTCCTCACAGCCTTTATATCTAAGACCAGAGGCTGTTCAGCTATGGCAGAGCTTATACTGTGATACTGAGACTGCCTGTCTGGATTTGTGTGAGGGCCTACAACTTCTTGGAATAGGAAATCTTGTAGCTTCTAAAAACCTTCAATACGGAGATAATCCCAATGAAGTGCGAGCTTACATCAGAGAGCTGCAAATGCTCATATATGCCACTGATGATTCGGTTCCTATCACCAGGCGGGTGAAGGAAATGATTAATCGTGGCGCCACTGAGGGGGCTGGTGGTTCTGGAGATGAGGAATGGAAAGAGTACGTGGCTCCTGAAGATGTAAGTTTTCTTTCCTTATTTTCTTTGCAACTTCATTTCAGTTGAAGCTTTGTTACTTAAGGAAGTTATTTTCTTCATCTTGCAGATTGCAAAGAAAGGAACCGGGGTTCCTTCGCCACAATATAGCCCTGGTGGTACTGCTATCGGGGCTGCTGCTGATTCTCCTCGCGAACCAGGAGAGATATATCCAGGCCAACAGGCCATGAATGAGGCACTGGACATAGCCTTCCATTCGCCAATCCAAGTGCCAATAAGGGAGACTACTGATACTCCGAAAAAACAAAAGAAGCCAAGGCAACGAAGGAGGAAATCCATAGCTAAACGTTTCATTAGAAGTGGTAAGTACTTAAAACAATCATGAGTTTATACCCATAATCATATGGTTACTCATATTTCTAAGGATTGCAGGGGCTTCTTCAATTTCCCCCTTGAGGGAATGGACTGAACCTCCTTCAAAGGTCGTGGAGGGTGCTGTAGAACAATCACAGACCCAGGCTGACTTGGTTTCACCTGGAGAAGAGCTACCATCCATTCCCAGTATCCCTCCTACTACTGAAGATGCTGTCCAGGGTTAGGGGTTGCAGGACATAAGTCGGCAAGAAGATGTAGCAAATGCTCCCACTGGTGAGACTAATCAAGATTCTGAAGTATCATTGGATGAAATGATGAATCAAGGAATGGATTTTGAAGAATTTTATGATCATGCTATGTTTTCATATGATTTAGAAGACCTTGGGCGTGAGTGCTACCCTTCGCCCAATTTTTTTTTAGAAAAAATATACTTCTAACCATGATGGAAAATAATATGCAGTTTCTTCCGTAGAAGCCGCTGAACTGCCAATGCCCGAAGAGGGTGTGGACACTGATGTCAACCCTATCATTGCAGAAACATTAGCTCAAGTAGAGCTAAATCCAATAAACTCTCCTGAGACCCATCTTGAAAATCCTGTTGAAACCGGGAAAGATGGGGAGAAGTCTTCTCAGGTTGCTGAACCACCCTTGGGTAAGGGATAACAATACTTGTGATTGTACATTATTCGCAAGACAATCTATTCTTTTGTTATCCTTTGAAGCTGACTAAACCTTTCAATTAATCATGAAGGACCATCAACTGCAATGACTAGATCTGGAGAAGAGGCCTCAGCCTCTGTCCCAACGGGAATTGAAAGTGAAGAAGTACAAGTCAGGGGGGAAAGAGCAGGACAAGGCACTTCCTTAATCGCCCTAATTCCAGATTACATACCCCCTTCTGACGATGATATTGAATCAGATCCAGAGATGCTTAAAGCATTCAGCTTTTCACAACGTAAGGCATGGAACAACATATGGAACATCATATCTGGGGTGCCTTTAGAAGAGCTACCATCAAAAATTTCTCGATTGTCATCCCAATTTGTTATACTGGGACTTGGTGGTTTTGGGTATGAAAAGATCCATGCTGCAGTGAAACAGATCATTTTCAGGAGGGAGCAAGTGCAGAGAAGTCGCGAAGATTTGACCAGAGTGAAATTGTCAGTCAACATAGGCGAATTTGAGGCTGCGATATCCCAAGCTGAAGCTGATTATGCTACCAAGATGAAGGATCTGAAGCAAAAAATCAAAGAAAAGGTCGTCCAGCAGGTGCAACTCCAGCAACAGTTAGATGCTGTTACTGGGGAACTTGATCAGCTTAATAAATCATTGGATGAAACTCATATAAATGGCATTAAATCCATCACATATGCTAAGAAGGCACTTCAGCAAGCTGAAAAGAGTGAAGCTGGTCAAGTGCACGAGCTTCAAGTAACTGCTGATAAGGCTCAGGATTCTATACATCAAATGAAGACTTATGATGACAATCTTCTGTAATTCTTGAAAAAGAGAAGAGACTTCAGTCTGTGGATGTCTTTCTATCTCCTGTGTATCAATGAAAAACACTTTCGTCTTCAATCATTTGTACCTGCATTCTTTCATTACCTGCTTCAAATTTACTTAAGCCAATGGGCCAAGTAAGCATAGTTTGATTTTTACTAGGATTAGTAAAAATAATCCTACAAACTTTGAACTTTTTAATTGCTCAATATTAACTAAATTATACAAAAAATGTATATTTAGTGAGCTAGAACTTGACTTTTATTCAGAGTTCCTTTTCCTTTTGTGGGCAGTTTAAAGTCATGCATGCCTGACATAAAGGGGATAATGTTTAAGGTCGAAATAGCTTTGACCAAAAATAGATTAAAATTGATTCAATTCCTTGACAATTTATCTGAAAACATATTACCATACTCAAGTATGAGAGAAAAAATGTAAACTATGGCTTAAGAATATTTGAATCTGAGGAATGATATGAAAAATAGCTAAAAGGCATTAGAAGAAGTAGTTTCCAAGAATGAAGTTACTATTATTTAACAAAACCCGTTAGGGGGTTGAAATATGCAGGGCCACCTATGGGCATTGGCTGCATGGTCATATAAATAGCATCTTTTGGCTGACAAGTTTGTTATGTGGACTGTTTATGCAAGGCCACCTATGGGCACATGCTGCATAGTCAGGCAAAAGAACTCCCAGAAATTTACTTTCCTAGTGTAAAAATCCAGTGAAAGTTTATGGAGATTCAAATTTTCTAAAGTATAGAGTTTTTTGCATGGAAAGAGGTACTTGAATATGGATAATATATTTCCGAACAAGAATATCGAAGAACTGGATGAACATCACTCCTACGAAGGTCTGACCCAAACGTAGGGAAGAAGAATAAACCATAGACTTGAATACTTTCAGATCATGAAGAAGGATATGGGACAAATATGTTAAGGATGCCTTTTTTTTTGCGGATCCCTACATACTGTCGTTTAAGAAAAATAAGGACAAAAGAGGTATTCTTCCCAAGAATGAAGTTACCATTATTTAACAAACCCGTTAGGGGGTTGAAATATGCAGGGCCACCTATGGGAATTGGCTGCATGGTCAAATAAATAGTATCTTTCGGCTGACAAGTCTTTTATGTGGACTGTTTATGCAAGGCCACCTATGGGCACGTGCTGCATAGTCAGGCAAAAGAATTCTCAGAAGTTTGACATTTTTGTGACTAGAAGTCATGAAAAGGGTTATAAAGATCTGAAAATATTTAAGGTTAGGATTATAACACATAATGATGGGTATTGTCCAATGTATATAGAGATACATAGGTCAATGATAACCATAATCATGTTGTGGCTGGGTCCTGAATTGAAATTTTGGACTTCACTACGTATCTCATAAGAATGAGAATCAAGCCATACGTAGTTCTTGAAATGCAGTTTAACGTCGTGTAGGATGAAAGTATGAGTGATCTTAGTTTAGGGTCCTAGAATTCGGACCATAACAATGAAAACACAGTGTGTGTTTTCATGAGGACTTTTCAGCCAAGGGACTGAAAGTGAAATTTGGGGTTAGGCCCAAAAGACTTGGGGCTGGATTCGAGGGATACTCGAACGTTATTACGTATCCCATAAGGATGGGAATCAAGCCCACGTAGTTCTAGAACTACCCTTTGTACCAATTTGGTTCGTACATGTGAAGGGTTAAAGGGGATTTTAGTGCAATGATGGTTTAACCTGAGATAAAAAGTTTAGGCATTACCATGTATGCACGTAGTCTTTTGAAATGAAACATGATTTAAAATCAATGTCAATAATGGTTCCTTCTCAAATGAGGAAATCAAAGAATATTGTAGTTTATTGTCGTACCAGACAAAAGTGTTGTATAGTTTAATGTCATATAATAAGGACGAAAGTGAATCAATGTAAAGATATTGATTCTAGGGGTGGTTTCACAAATCAACATCATATGAGATGGTGGTGAACCGATGTGAAGAGATTATTTTTTTGGGGTTGAACCCTGGGAGGTTGCCTACATACCCAGCCTGGAGGGCAAGGATCAAAGTCCGTGTAGTTCAATTAAATAATGAATTAATGATCAAGTTGTTCTTGGGGACAATGATCTAATAAAATATGTTGTTGGGACTTACACATGGTTAGTGGCCCAAAGGGAGTATTATGGTTGATATTTTCTCTAAGCTCACGTGAGTCATACTCGGTGTGAGAAACAAGAGGTAATAACAAACTTAACGATGCACAGTTTAATGTCATGTTGGACATAAAAAAGGGACTATGTAGTTTAAAGTCTTGCAGTTAGGACTATTGGTGCTGCACAGTTTAGTGTCATGTAGCAGAGACAAAATATAGTTTAATGTCATGTAGGACATATCAAGGATTTTCTGTACAGTTTAGCGTCATGTAGTTAGGAAGATGAGGATAAAATAGTTTAACGTCATATTGGACGAAAGGGGGACTATGCAGTTTAATGTCATGTAGTAAGGACAAAATAACACACCATTTATGTCATGTTGGACGAAAGTGAGAATAGTTTAAGGTCATATGCATGGACTGTGGATGGTGCAGTTTAATGTCATGCTTGACCTTTGATTATTATTTAGTTTAACGTCTTTCCGGACGTGAGGGACTTTTATACAGTTTAGCGTCATGTAGTTAGGACGTCACAGTTTAACGTCTTGCTGGACATAAGGGATTTGAAAATAGTTTATGGTCATATACATGGACCAGGGATGATGCAGTTTAAGGTCATGCTGGACAGTTTAGGGAATTTTTTCACAGTTTAATGTCATGTGGGACGAAGTTGCAGTTTAAAGTCATACTGAACCATTGCTATATAGTTTAACGTCATATAGCAAGGACGAACTGGTGCTGTATAGTTTAAAGTCATGTATCTAGGACTAAGGTGAACCAATATGAGGATACCAGTTCTGGGGACTTTTTACAGTTTATCGTCATGCTGGACGTTGGAAGTTCCACACAGTTTAATGTCATGTTTCTAGGACACAATATAGTTTAATGTCATCTCAGACAAAAATATAGAACTTCTGTACAGTTTAATGTCATGTAGATAGGACAAAATACAGTTTAGTGTCATGTAGGACATAGAAATGGGACGATGCAGTTTAAAGTCTTGCAGTTAGGACTATTGGTGCTGCACAGTTTAGTGTCATGTAGCAGGGACAAAATACAGTTTAATTTCATGTAGGACATAAAAAAGGGACTATGCAGTTTAAAGTCTTGCAGTTAGGACTATTGGTGCTGCACAGTTTAGTGTCATGTAGCAGGGACAAAATACAGTTTAATGTCATGTAGGAAATAAAAAAGGGACTATGCAGTTTAAAGTCTTGCAGTTAGGACTATTGGTGCTGCACAGTTTAGTGTCATGTAGCAGGGACAAAATACAGTTTAATGTCATGTAGGACATAAAAAAGGGACTATGCAGTTTAAAGTCTTGCAGTTAGGACTATTGGTGCTGCACAGTTTAGTGTCATGTAGCAGGGACAAAATACAGTTTAATGTCATGTAGGACATAAAAAAGGGACTATGCAGTTTAAAGTCTTGTAGTTAGGACTATTGGTGCTGCATAGTTTAGTGTCATGTAGCAGGGACAAAATACAGTTTAATGTCATGTAGGACATAAAAAAGGGACTATGCAGTTTAATGTCTTGCAGTTAGGACTATTGGTGCTGCACAGTTTAGTGTCATGTAGCAGGGACAAAATACAGTTTAATGTCATGTAGGACATATCATGAACCAATGTGATTTTTTTGGATCCGGGAACAATATTTTGTGTTTATACAAAATACTTCTTCAGAAATCTTGCATTAGATGGAGTCGTGATGTGTTCTCCATCCATTGAGATTAGAGAATATGCTCCATTGGAGTAGACCTTATGTATTGAATAAGGTCCTTCCCATTTTGGTTCAAGCTTGGGAGGCTTCTTTCCTGGTATCATTGGTGCTCTGAGAACCAATACCAATTCTCCCTGAATGAATTAACGAAGACGAACTTTTTTGTTAAAAGCTCGTGCTATTCGATTCTGATAGATTTCCAAGTGGTGCAAAGTGCACAATCTTTTCTCATCTAATTGTTCCAATTCATTCAACCGCTTTTGGGATTGCTCATCTGTAGATAACTGATCACAAATGGCTATTCTGAGTGAGGGCAATTGAACTTCAATTGGCAAGACTGCTTCTGTTCCATATACCAATGAATATGGAGTTGACCGCGTTGCATTGCGAGTGGTAGTCCGATAAGCCCATAAAGCATGAAAGAGTTTATCAGGCCATGACCTCTTATCTTTATCCACCATCTTTTGCAGTATATTTGAAAGAGTCTTGTTAAAGGCCTCTATCTGGCCATTATCCACTGCATGATATCGAGATGAATGGTTGGACTTAATGTTGTATTCTTGATACAATTTCTTTACCTCAGAAGAATAGAAGTTGGTGCCATTGTCCGTCAATATGGTATGAGGGACACCAAATCTAGTAATGATGTTAGACTTGATGAAGCTAACAATGCATTTAGAACTGACTTCTTTGAGAGGTACTGCCTCTTCCCATTTGGAAAAGAAATCAGTAGCAGTAAGAATGTACTTAAACTGCTTGGCCGTAGCTGAAGGGT
The DNA here is from genome assembly GCA_963277665.1 of Viscum album. Lineage (NCBI taxonomy): Eukaryota > Viridiplantae > Streptophyta > Magnoliopsida > Santalales > Viscaceae > Viscum > Viscum album. The sequence goes on from OY728145.1 coordinate 2,048,551,034, forward strand.
AAAGTCCCACCACATCCATTCCCCATGTGGAAAATGGCCATGAGTATTTAGCTATATGAAGCAACTCTGGAGGTTTATGAATGAAGTTGGCATATACTTGGCATGAATGACACTTCTTTGTGAAATTAACACAATCTTGTATCATTGAAGGCCAAAAGTATCCAAGCCTTCGAATTTGATCAGACAGTCTATGTCCAGACTGGTGGGCACCACAGACTCCTGTATGCACTTCTTTTATGACAGCCATTGTCTCTTCACCATCAATACATCTGAATAGAACTCCATCAAAACCACGTTTGTATAGAATTTTCTCGAGGTGGTTTGGGCTATCATAAAGAGTAAAATTGACCACACGTCGCCGAATTTGTTCTTTCTCGTTTCTATCAGGTGGAAGTGTTCCATTTTGAAGGTATTCCCTGATAGGTGACATCCATCCTATAGTATGACCATATGGTTCGGGAATGGGACTAATTTCATTAATTTCCTCTGTTCTGACTTGAACATAAGGTGAAATTGCACGACGGTGAGCAATACAGATGGTTGTCTCGTCCCGATTTGGATCTGCTAAAGCTGTGGCTATATTAGCCAGTGCATCAGCTTGAGTATTTTGTGATCTTGGGACATAAGAAAATGTCTGTTCTGAAGGGAATTCCAACATTAACTCTCTGACGTAATCATACAAAGGGATTAATTCTTCTTTTCTGATGGCATAATCCCCATTGACCTGTTTGATTACCAGGTCTGAATCACCTTTCACCTTTAAGTGATTCACTTGTGCTTGAAGCGCTAACTCCAAGCCTGTAATGAGAGCTTGGTATTCAGCTTCATTATTGGTACCACCTTCCCACAACAAAAAGGAATAAGGTAAAACTGCCTTATCTGGAGAAATGAGCACAATTCCTAAACCAACGTTGTTGAATTTAGGATTTTCCATTTTCTTCCCTGTTGGACTTCTAGAAGCACCATCAAAATACATTTCCCATGTTTGAGGACTCTCTTGAATAGAGAAAAATTCCTCATCAGGGAGTTTGATATCTGAATACGTGTCTTCCACTGAAGGATGTTCAGCCAGGAAATCAGCCAGAGCTTGGCCCTTAATTGCCTTTTGAGACACATACTGAATGTCGAACTGCTGTAGAATAACCGCCCACCTTCCCAGACATCCTGTAAGCATTGGACGACTAAGGATGAATTTGAGCGGATTATTATGAGATACCAATTGGACCTCATGATGTTGCAGGTAGTGTCTCAGTTTCTGAACTGTACAGATTAATGCTAGGCAGCACTTTTCAATACTTGAATACCAGGTTTCTGCTTCAAGCATAGTTCTACTGAGATAGTAGAGACTATTTTCTTTCCCAGCATCATTCTTTTGAGAGAGAAAGGCACCCAATGATCGCTCTAAAGCTGTCACATAGAGGATAGGAGGTCTACCCTCAACAGGTGGCATGAGTACTGGTGGACTCAAGAGGTATTTCTTGAGAACATCAAATGCTTCTTGACATTCTTCAGTCCACTGGTAAGTGACTCCTTTCTTCAATAATTTGGTAAAGGGTAAACTTTTGCCTACCAAATTGGCGATGAAACGCCGAATATAGGCTAAGTGTCCTTGAAGTCCTCTTAATTCATTCAAATTCTGAGGAGGTGACATACCAAGGATTGATTTGGTCTTCTCAGGATCGACTTCAATACCACGATGGAGTACAACAAAGCCGAGGAATTTTCCTGAGGTTACCCCAAAAGCACATTTTAAGGGGTTCATCTTCAAATTATGTTGTCGAAGCTTGTGGAATATGACTTCCAAATCAGCCAAGTGATCAGAACGTTGGTTGGATTTAACAACAAAATCATCTACATAGCATTCAACAAACTTCCCTAAAAGAGGTTTGAAGATACGATGCATGGCGCGTTGATATGTTGCACCTGCATTCTTTAAACCAAAGGGCATCACCCGGTAACAAAACACACCTTGAGGAGCTCTGAAGGCTGTATATTCCTCATCTTCTGGGGCCATTTGGATCTGATTATATCCATAATATCCATCCATGAAAGAAAGTACTTCATAGCCAGCTGTCGCATCAATTAAGAGTTATGTAATCGGAACTGGGAAATCATCTTTAGGACAATACCGATTAAGATCTCTGAAATCGATGCAAACCCTAATTTGTCCGTTCTTCTTCTTTACAGGTACAATATTAGCCAACCACTTGGGATATTGAATTTCTCTGACGAAGTTGGATTTGATCAGCTTATCCACTTCAGCTTCAATTTTGGAAGCAAAGGTTGGGTGTGTTCTTCTCGCGGCTTGTTTAAAACCTCGATGTTCTTTTGGTAAACCCAAATGATGAGTAGAAACATCAGGATCAAGCCCAGGAATTTCTGTATAATTCCAAGAAAAAATATCTTTATTTTTCTTTAGAAAAGAAATATACATCTCTTTCTCTTCAAGGGTCATGGCCGCACTAATTAAAGTAGGGCGTGGATCTTTCTCTGTACCCAGATTTACTTCTCTGAGTTCATCCACAGTGGTAGAGATACCCTCTTCAAATGCTAGAGGAGCATCTCTAAGATCTTCCTCTTCCTCTTCATCATGTGTTATTTCTTCCGTTTCTACTTTCAATGTAGATGAAAAAACGAAATTCTCATGATCATAAGAGATGTCAAAATTTTCACATTTTGAAGAAGAAGCTTCCATTTCCGACCCTATTGATAATAAAGGGTCTTCTTTGGGAAATAAAGAGGAGATGATGGATCGAGAATCGACATCATTATTCACCTCTGGTGTTACTATAACTTCTTCTGGCCTGATTAGCGAAGTATAGACTTGTTGGACTTCAGCAGATGAAATGAAAACATCACCACTTATGCTTTCATCACTGCTTGGTAGGTTACCAATTTTTCCCATGTCGTCTGGCTCGATCGCCGTAATTGACATTATGGATCTTTCCATAAGAGTATTTTGATTTGGGCCTAATTTGTCAATTTGACTGATAGGTAATACATAATCTGTACTCACATGTGAAAATGGATTTATTGGAATTTTCTCCAATCCATATGGAGCATTAACTTTGGTAATTTCCTTCATTGTAGATTTTTCTCTTCCCTTCATGTGATAAAATTCCGCCTCAATGTATTGAGACTCACATGTATTGAACATGGCCTTATCACCATAAAATGTTCCAACTTGACCATCGAAACAGTATTTGAGACATTGATGGTATGATGAAGGAATAGCTGCATGCTAATGTAGCCAGGGTCTTCCAAGCAAGATATTGAAAGCTGAGTCTTGATCAACAATCATGAAATCCGAATTGGATACAAGATCTCCAAACTGAGTTCTGAGTGTAACTTCTCCCAGTGGTTCTTGTTCATTTTTATCATATCCTTGTAACATCATGGTAGAAGGAGATAAATCAGATTCCGTGAGGCCCAATCGACGAAGTGTACGAATGGGCATGAGGTTGACTCCTGAACCATTGTCAATGAAAGCTCTTCGAACATCTACACCATTTACTTTTCCAGATAAGTACAAAGGTTTTATGTGCCCATGCACAACATCATCTTCATATTTATCAGTAAAAGATATCACTGCATGACATTCTGCAGGATTATTCTCTATGTGATAGATTTCAGCTGCAGCAATTTCAGCTTCAAACTCCGGAGGACTTGACAAAGCTTCGATGAGTGCTTCCCGAAGATCTTTTGACAGATTCAAAGCATCCAAAATTGATAACTTGGCTGGTACTTGGGCCAAGTGTTTCAATATATCATACTTTTGATCTATTGGTCTGCGTTTCCCAATAGGAATATGCAGTTTAGCAGGTACCTTGGAAGCAGATGCTTTGGAAGCTGATGAATCTTGTATTGAAGTTGGCAACATCCTTGGTTTTGGAAGATTAGACTGATTAGATCCATTTACTTGCTGATATAAAGAAGATGGAACCTTTAATCGGTCTTCCAAAATAACTGTGCCAAAACTGTGTTGGCCATCGGCAGAAGAACTTTCTTGTTCTTTTTTGAGCTCGTTGAAGGGCTCTACCACGAGTTTCTGCTGCATATACAGTGCTAGCAGGGGTAAAATTAGAGTAGTGGCTTCGGAAAGATCCACGTCTTCCCCTATATCCTGAACCTCTAGAACCTCCTCGGATTCCCTTATTTGATACAGGGAATTCAGGCTCATCAAGACTGGAATATGGATCTGTTAATTGAATCATATTAACAGAACCAAAGATTAACTCTTCGTCTGATAAAGACTCTGCCTGGTTAGCCTGTTTAGGCTGTGCCGTTTGGTGGGACGGTGCCCGTGGCTTTGAAGTAGATGGCATGAAATCTTCCAGAGTCAAAGACAATTTAGGCTTTGCTACATACTCATCTTCTCCTGATTCCTCTTTCTTCTTTGAATTGCGCTGCCCTTTTGAGGATTTGTCTTTTGATGGAGGCTTTACTACAGCTTTTGTAGGAGACACAATTGGCTTATTCAATTGTGTTCGCAAAATGGAATGGGTCCGATTGATTGTCTTTCTGACCATCCAATCATCATATTTTTTTCGCAGTTTTTCTTTTGACTTCCTTCCACTCGCCTCCTTCCTCTTGATCTGTAGCGGTAATACACGCTACATGAGCTGAAGAACCCTTCAATTTGACTTGTCCCAAGTCGACCATCTTTTGCAGGAGGTATTTAAAGACAAAACACTCCTGGATGGGATGCCCCAACATTTGATGAAAGGGACAATAATTGGGATGGTCTTCATCTCCTTCCTTGTTTGGCCGCTTCAGCACTGGTAATTGAACCAAATTATTTTCCAGAGCTGAAATGAAGTAACCAGGAACTTGCTCACTTCAGAATGAGTATGTTTTACTCATCATATCCTAAAATTGTTTTCGTCGTTGATATCTTTGATCATTTGGACAAAACAGCCTCTGTTGTTGGCGTTCAGGAGGTGGAGTCCTTAGAGAAGATGAATGTTTTGAAGTAGATATAGGTACAGGTGCTTGTTTAAGCATAACTGTAGCTGTTTCTGCTTTACCCATTCTTCTTCCTGGAGCTGATGGAATTACACGAGATTTAACCTTAGCCTGTATAAGGGAATCTTCAATCTGCTGAGCGATTGAAGTAAGGTCTCGAAAGCCTCCTGTGTATTTCATAGGGATCAATGGCGTGCATAATTCGTCACGCAGATTTGCCACACAGATTGGAAACAATTCCTCCTGTGGGAGTGCTAAACTCAAGGAATACGTTAATCCCTTCCAACGAGCAATGAAATCAGAGACTCTTTCATTCTCCCTTTGCTTGCAGTTTGTAAGATCAAAAACTGTCGTTTTTGGCAAAGTTGAGCTAAACTGAAGAAGGAATTTTTGACGAAGATCCTCCCATCCGATGACTGACCGGGATTGCAAGCTTGTATACTAGAAAAAAGCTGGTCCTTACAAGGTTCGCACGAAGCATCTGAGTTTCACTGCTTCTTGCTGCTCTGGAGTTCCCATCATAGGATCACAACAAGACACGTAATGCGTCAAATGTTGTTTAGGGTTGCCTGATCCATTGAAAGTAGGGAAAACAGGGTTTCCAAAACTGGATGAAGGAGAAATTGAATCTACCCATTCAGGGTAAACTTTCTTTTCAGGTTGAACTTGCGCCCGTTTCCCTTCCATAGTTTCTAACCGAGCTGTTAATGACTTAATAGTAGTTATTAACTTTTGAGAAACATCAGGTTGAACTTGGTTTTGAGTAGGTGCAATAAATGGAGCTTGGACAAACGTGGTGGTTGGTGCTGCAATTGATGGTAGTGATGCCAACCGTTGTTGCGTCTGACCCGTAGGATTAGACCTATGAGGGTGTACTGATAAAGGAGGATATTCCTGATCCATCTCAGTAGTTACAACAAATTCCTTCGGCTGTCAGACATCAGCATTCTTAAGAAGAAGACTTCTCTGAAGTAGTTCTGCATTCAACCTTCTTAATTCTTTCATTTCTTCTTCCTATTGTGCAAACCTTTGCTCTAATGAGAGCGATTGACCTCCTTCAGAGGAAGGGTGAGAAGTAACCTGATTCTTTCCTTTCCCCTTATTGGATTCTTTTCAGAGAGGGGGAAGTGGGTTACATGAAGGAATACCCAGATTTTGGGTAAGCCTTTGATTACGTGTGCGCACACCTTCTTCATTTATGTCTGTGTGCGCAACTTCTTGAGAAGGAACCTCTTCGTCTGATCACTCTGATTGAGCCTTATCTGGTGAATCAGCAGCAACGACATTGATGAAATTAATGGATGCATATTGCATGGAATCCTTTCTATCAGCATTTTTGTGATATTGTCTTCTTCTATGTCCATGATGAGACATGGAATTCCGTTGACTTGATCCCTCAGTAACTTCTTGGAGAACCGTCACTTAGAGAGAATCTCCTGATAGCTTGGCTCTTCGTTCCTCTTGAGGATTATTCCCTAATCGAGAGAATACTGACTTTCTCTAAGGGAGGGATTGAGAATTTGAAAAAGTCCCCAGTCCGGTGGACTGGGGATGTTCCTGCTGCTTCCGCTCAACTCCTCGAATCCCATTTGTTGACTCTGAGGGTTGGGTTAGAGAAGTCCCCAGTCTGACAAACTGGGGTGTCTCTTGACATGCTATGTCTGAGATCTTCTTAAAATCTCTCTTGATCTTGCGAATCTTAGTTCAAAAATTAGCTGGATGCATTAACCTGTATCCAATTTTGTCACCTGGTTCAACAGATCGTTGGATGATTTCCAAAACTTCTGTCATTTGATGACGTGTTTGCTCCAGACGAGAGGCTTGTGCAATATTCTCGCCTGCTTGATGTAGGAGCAATTCAACAACTTGTTCTCTATATACTTGATTTTGAGAGGAACTAGTTGAAGCCTGTTCTTGAGCAAGGTTTTGATTATGAACAAAGCCCATTGACTTTGGCCGGCCATGGGCAATAACATTGCATGAGACCATTTTCGGCGGGCTTTGCTGACCGGAAAGCACTGTGAAATGTAGTGCTCCGTGAACACCCCATCCTCTGATATAAACATCAGATGGAGCATTGGCAATTAACTGACGCAATTTTCATAGTGCGCCAAGGAATGAACGTTGAAGGGTTCTTTGTTGCTTTTCAGCCTTCGGATACCGAGATACTGATAGAGATGCCAAATCAATCTGGCGTTGTAACCCTTCTGTTATATTAATATGATTTTCATAATCACAGTAAGATAATACTTTCTTCTTCAATTGACAAAGAGTCTTCCATATGTTGAGACGAATATCATGGATTCCATCATCCGTCAACATCTTTGGAATGTCGTACTGGGAGTCAACCAAAGGCCAAAACATGACTGGTACTTCACCTTTTGCCAGTTTTTTCCTCATGTTCAGCATTTCCTCTTTATCATTAAATGAAGATTCTTCTTCCTGTTTGGACCAGAGTTGGTGTTTCCTTGTTGCTTCATCGGATTCAACAAGATTGGTAGAGATATCACTATTCATGCTAGAAGATGAATGACCCAGGGATGGTTCGGAGAATAACATGAACCCCAGGATATCTTCTGATGTAGAAAGAGTTTCACCTTCCGATCGTAAAGCATCAGACATGACTGGTTTTACGTTTGCAAGTGCCTCGAGATAGGAGGGCTTTCTCATCACTACATTGCATTCTGAAGAATTTTCGAGACAACGTGAATCACTACTGCGGAGAGGACTTTCGCAGCGAAGTTCATCACCATGAGGAGGACCGTCATGATGGGTTACAGTAAAAGATGAAATCTCTTGCTCCTTGGTCTTCTGACCACACAGAGGGTTCCTGTGGCTCTCATCTGAAGAAGAAACATCAAGATTGACCGAACTTTCATGAAGCAAGCCTTCATGAGGAAGTGTCTATTGAAGACCTTCAAAATTAATGTTCCCGTTATTGAGAACTGAGGGAGTAGAATCTTGAATTCTGACAGATAAATGTCTGAGGGCTTCAAGAACTCCAGCATCGAGTAAGGCCTTGTTGCAGATTGGCCTTTGATCTCCTGACTGTGCTGGGCGGATCTTTTTCTTAGATACCTTCTTACTCACTTTAGAAACCACTTGTTGACAAAAGTGGTTACTCTGAGCAGGTGTATGTGCCTGATCAGGAATGATGGTCAGGTTAGGCTGACGATCTCCACTCAAATAAGGTGTATGTGCCTGACTTGGTTGTCCGTTTGATATGGGGGAGTATGCCCCATAACCCTCTTGGACCGGAACAGATGTGTGTGTCTGTTCCGGAGTGAATCGTTGATGTGTCACTCCACTGCTAGGGATAGATTTATGTGTCTGTCCCTGTGATGATGCTGAAGCTGTTATGATATCCTGGCAAGCATCCCGAATATGAGCAGGAATTTGCTTCTGCTCTTTCACCATTGACAAAATATGTTTGGTGACTTCAGCCACCAGAACGGGGATATACGTCCATTCCGGGATTGGAGTAGGTGTATGTGCTTGCTCGTGTCCTCCTTTTCCTGTCAGTGAATCCTGACAGTACTCAAGTGTGGAGGCAGAGAGTTGAGTCTGCCTCCTGTTTGTCGTCGGGACTTTCCGACTGACTTCTCCATGCGCTATCAAGCGAGACTGTTGGTAGGCTTGATTAGTATTAGCAGGTGTATGTGCCTACTGATTACACTTCGCCAAAAACGGTTGACGAGATCCATCTTATGTAGTCAGACGAGCCTGCTGACTAACTGGTGATGTATAAGCAGGTGTATGTTCCTGCCTACAGTACTCCACCGGAATTGCCTGGCGGGATTGGCTTGATGCTGCCAGACGAGTCTGCTAGACATCGGAATTAAAACGGGCAGGTGTGTGTGCCTGCTTGTTGTTTCCCACCAAGTTAGGTTGGTGGACTTCTCCGGAGATGGAAGGGATGACAACCTGCCCATTGTTCACCGGATTCCGTCTCTGGCGGTTCATCTTGCCTGCTCGGGTTCGAGGAACCTGAGCTGAATGCCTGGAGTCAGTACCCTCATCATGTTGAGGGCGCCCTACCGCACGAGTCTGGCGGCGATTGTTGATGGGAGCCCTTGAGAAGGACTCCTGTCTTTTTGAATTAAGGTCCTGCGGGACCTGCTCATTCACTTCCTCATAGTAAGGGAGTGAATGGAAATTGCATTCCGGGGATAACGACCTGAAACGGTTGGAGACGGTAGTCATCACCGCCTGCTTCTTGATCGCTGGCCGCCGTTGTCCGGACGACCAGGTAGAGTTGTTAACTTGGAGGGCTTGACGAGCGGCCTCCAGAGTTGGGATAGTACCATTGCGACGGTACTCCTTAAACAGTGCATTATAAACCCAGCGTTGAAGACGCTGAGTTGGTGATGTCATCCTCAGAGTGGACGACGTTCCAGCAGGAGTAGCAGCATTGGTTTTCACAGCAGCAGACCTCACAGTAGAGGTGTTCACAATAGCAGTATTCACAGGGGTGAATTTAAGGAAAGCCATTTTGCAGAAGATCGTGAGAAAAGAGTGCCTGTTCCATATAACAGACATAATCAAGATGAATCCGGCCACTGCATCTTTTGGATGAGCACATGTCAATGATTGCTCTGTTGGCCCAAGGGGCCTAACAAAAAATAAGAACATCATTTTAACTTGGCTAAGGATTCACGTCGGGTTCACCATTTTTTGTTTCGCATGGATTTCGGGGATGACCTCCTGGACGGGAGATTCAAACGTTCCGATCGGTTTCTAGCGGGTTTGTTCGTAGAACCGGAAACATCCAATGATTCCACATCCATTTGGACCTACTTTCCAAAGGTAGGCGCTCATTAGCTTGTGGACTAATGAGGCTTAGGAATTTGCATTGGTCGAGAGGATGGGAGGTCGGACACATCACACCTTTTTGAGGGGAATTATTGTCTACTTCGGGAATCTCTTTATAGATTTAAGTTATGTTCGTGAATCCTTATTACATTACCAAGTATAAAATGTGCTTTCCTTTAGTTTTAATAATCAATGATTAAATATGCAAGAAATTTAGAGAATCTTTTATATGTATTCGAGGTTCTTCATCAATAGAGAATCATCTATATCTGTTTAGAAATTCTTGGTCAATGGTATCCTTTAAAACATTTATATAAAAGTCTCTTGGTCATTATGATGACCAGGCTGGTTTTAAAGCCGCTCAGTGGGGCACTTGAAGTTTATCGTCATTCAGAAGGACAGGGATTATTTCAAACTTGGGATCGAACCCATAAAATGGGCTACCTACGTATCCTTTGTTTTGGAAAAGGAATCAGAACCCACGTAGTTCTAGTGATGGAGTATGATGTTTATGATTGATGGCTCAAAGAAGAATGTCATAATTACTTTTACACTCTAAGCTCACGTGAGTCATGCTCGGTGTGAGAAACAAGATGTATTGGTAAAAATTTAGACAATAGTGCCATGAAAGATGCAATCATAAGAATTTGTTTGGGGCTTATGTATGTATGACTTCCCATATAGATGAAGGTTTAGGATTCACTTTTAGGGAGAAAATCCATGAATAGGGTCCATAAAGTTATATGTGCTTCATGGAGATTTGAATACTCTAATCTTGGGGCTTACTCCTAAAGAGTATGCCCAAGTTAGGAGGGGACTTATGATTGGATTTTACTCCTGAAAAGGAAACCCAAATCAAGGGTAAATTAGGACTGGTTAAGAGAAATTTAAGGGGGCTTGGGGTTTACTGCTGAAAAGGAAACCCAAGGTTATGACTGAGACTTACTCCTAAAAAAGGAGGCCCAGGTTAGGGGACTTGGGGCTGACTCCTGAAAAGGAAGCCCAAGATTATGACTGAGTCTTATTCCTGAAAAGGAGACCCAGGTTAGGGATTAAGGTTTGGGGCTTACTCCTGAGGAGGATGCCCATATTTGAGGTTGGGGCTTACTCTTAAAAAGGAGGCCCAAATTAAGGGACTTGGGGCTTACTCCTAAGAAGGATTCCCATATTAAAGGATTGTGATTGGGGCTTACTCCTAAGGAGGATGCCCAAGTTAAGGAATTATGTTTTGGGGCTTACTCCTGAGGAGGATGCCCAAAGTTTGGGAACATTAAGAATTTGGGGCTTACTCTTAAGGAAGATTTCCATATTAAAGGACTTATAACTGGGGATTATTCCTAAAAAAGGAGACCCAAGTTAAGGATTCTCTCATCTTAAAGGATGAGGTTGAATGAATGAACTCTCCATATTTAGTGACATAAGGATATTTAAATCACTAGGTTTTGAGAGATATTCCACAGAATTCCTTTCAGATAAGGAAGTCAAATCAAGAAATCATGCCATAAATGGCTTTGAAGAGTATCTTGAAGACTGAATCTTGAAAAGTAAAGGTGTAATGGCTTAAGAGGGGTAAAAATGGGCAAAATGGGCACCCAAAAAGGTAGGGGCGCGCAATTCTTGGAAGGCGTGCAAGTATTGCGGCGGCGTGCAAGTACACTTGCGCGACCTGAGGGGTACTTGCGCGATTCTAAAACATTGTTAGAATATTTGAGCGACTCTTTATTAAACCCTTTAGAATCCTCTTGAGGTTCTTCCAGAAAAAGGGCGCGCAAGTTATATTGAAGGAAAAATTCGGCGCGCAAGTGTTGATGAGGTTCAACACTTAGTCCTTCCTTCTTCTCTTTAAATCTTCCGTTCTAGGTAAGAAATTACCTTAGAAGTGTTCTGGAATCTTTGAGAAGAGACTTGGGCGTCGGGAGCTTCAATCTGAGTTTCTGGAAAAAAGATCCTCTCTAATGGGGGGCCCACAGGGTCTATTTATAGGCAGGAGAAGACCCTGGGTGGTTACCGGGCGGTTACCACATAGGTCGTGCAAGTCACTTGCGCGACCAAGGTCGCCGCGCAAGTACACTTGCGTGACTGTTAGATAACTTGCGCGGTGAGGTTTCTGTTGATCCTTTCTTCCTTCCTTTGTTGATTTTTTATGTTTTTCTTCAAAGGATGAATCACTTTGAGCCCGGATATTCCCTTTTCTGATCTTTAGATTCTGTGACGAAAGGAGCGTCAACAATCATATACATTGAAGACAGTAAGCCATGAAGAGCGGGAGATAGAACATCGCACAGTTTTGTTCAACTATGATTTTTTTGATGACTATATATGGTAACTAAATTGATTATTTCTATCTTACATATATATCTGTTAAAATATTCGTATTTTTTATCTATAAGGAACATAAAACAATGATAAATAGGAAGCATCGTTCTTTATATTTGAAAAGGATAGAGACTTTTCCTAGCAAGGAGTCTTCTACTTGGTTAAAATTTAAGGTAAAAATATTAATGTTTAAAATAATTATATCAATATTTAATTATATTTAATAGTCATTTATATTGTAGGAATTGAGTTTGTCTGCTGACTCTATGTCTGAGGAAATAAGAGCTTTGGCTTTTGGTCCTAATACTGTGGTTCGTGACTGTAAATCAATTGTTATCAATGGGTACAAATTTATTGTCACTGAATGAGAAAATAATATGAGAACACAACATGATGGTGTTATGGTTACTGCTACAACAGATTGTTATGCCAATGCATCAGATAGTAGACCACGATATGAAAATGTTGGTTATTATGGAGTTGTTGAGAAAATAATAATACTGGATTATTACTCTCATGGACGAGTCACAATGATGAAATGCCTTTGGTTTTATTCGATGACGAGACATGGAACATTTATTGATGAATTTGGATTTTGAGTAAATAATATGACTCGCACTCTTGCTACCGAAGAACCATATGTGTTGGCATCAATGGCTAAACAAGTTTTTTATGTTAAATACAAACTTTGACCTAAATTTGATGTCATAATTGAAGTAATTCTAAGAAATATTTTTCATTATGGTTATGACGGAATTGAAACTGTCCCTAGTACCATTGGAACCAATCCATTTATTTCTTTTGATGACTCCAATAGCTCAATCGTCAGAGTTGATTGTGAACCGTAAGTTGTGGTTGAAAATATATAGAATCATTCATCCATGTTCTCAATTCTTTTTGTTTACCTCGAGTTGGGTTGTTAAGGTTGGTAATATTCAAATTGATTTAGTATTGATCACAAATATGTTTTAGCTGACTTGACTGTTATGTGAATTTTCAATGTTTATTTGATGCAGTTTTATTTGAATTGCATTTTCTAATTTGGAATTGAACTGTATTCAAAACTAGTCAATCAATATTTCCAACATGGTAAACATTACAACATTAATGATTTATTAAATCCATTCACGATCTTCTAAAACAATTGATAGCTGAATTACCAATGAATCCCCTTATTCCCTCATATATTTGGTTTTTTGGGTTACACATTAGTTTCCTTTTTCTAATTGATTACATATTTGTTTTCAAAAGCAGGAAATGAAGCCAATTGAAGAGAGACGAAGGAAAAAATGATGGAGAACAATCGTCAAATGACGGAGTTGGAAATTCCATCATTAGTTCTTGTAGTGAGTACTTTATTTCAAATAGATATATTTAAAGAATATATAATGTCATGTGATTAATTTTTTTGTGAACATTTTTGTAGGATCCGCCTATACGTTGACAGTTATTCAACGAGGACCCTAGTACTGGTCCTAGTACTCATGCCGGTGGTACGAGGAGGGTTCGTACCAGAGGTGGATGAGCAGCTGCGCATACCCGACTAGACCCTGCCCCTCCCACTGACATGTCATCCTTACCACATTCTAATCACGTTGTTTAGTTAGAGACACACGGGATATTTAGGCCTCCCATGTTTTTTCTACCTTCTGCATCATCTGGCCCATCATTTTCACATCCATTGATGATTCCCACTCCCCAGTCAGAATCCGGTCAGAAAACTGTCCCATCTTCTTTTCCTTATACTTCTACCTCTCTGACCTTCTATATTCCATCGTCATCAACTCCTATTCCACCACAGGGTGTTCCATCAATTTATTTGGATCCAGCAGTGGTCAGCGATCAGACCGGCACAGGTATATTTATAGAACCCTAAAATTTTTTTATAGCAATATTAATCTTCATTATAACATGCTTTGATAAAATATTTGTTTTTAATTCATGACAGATACATCTACTAATAGGAGGTGTGGTCGGGGGCGTACACGCATGCGTTCAGTGTGGAACTGCCGCACACAGGTTATGGTGGATTATAATGAAGACAACCAAATGGTTGAGAAAACCGGATAGCGATGTTAGTGTTTTTTGGTGATGCTTTCCAAATACTCTGACATCATTCCCGTCAGCCCGCTATCGTTGAGAAATTTCCATATGAGGTCAAGGATAGATCTTGGGCAGAGATATGGGTAAAATAATATGTTCTATTTAATGCCATTATTATTTTTGTATTTATATGAATTAATATTTTGATGTCAGCTTCGATTTAATTTTCCCGATGGTGAGGGTGCATGACCAGAACGTCTAGAGGATTTAGGCGAGCTTTGGAGAGCCTACACACATGAGTTGTATATTGGCTGGGTTACTAGAGTTGGCACTAAGTTATAGGCGGTACTAGTGGTGGATGATTGTCTTATAGAGCAGTATCTTCAGATGATTAATCATTGGACGAGTACCCAGTTTAAGGAATTAATTACATTTGAGGTATTTAAATAATAACATTCATGTTTTTCATTAATAATATTTGTTGCATTTTCAAATTTTATTTAGGAATAATATGGAAAAATTAAAAAGAACATTGATGCAAAAAAATACCTCCACACACTGGGACGCACTATGATGCATGATCACGAGAGGAAGCAGGTATGACAATTGTTTATAAGTTTTCTTTATGACTTACACTTTTTTTGTTTCTCAATTATTTAATAGTTTTCTAATGTTTTCATATAAATTTAGTTTTAAATGTCATTGTAGATCCAAACACAAAATATTGAATGATGTGTGCCTCGAGCAAAAATATTTTGCTCGAGTAGAAGGAAAAAGGATGGAAGTGCTATCAACGAAGCGACTCAGCAGCAGATTGTAAGTTTTAATCTATTGAATTTATATTTTAATATCTATTTTGTAACTTATTGATATATTTATATTTGTAACAGGCTGCTTTAGAGACCCTCGATTCCCAAGAACCAGACAATTTTGGGCCAACAGATCACTTACATCAGGTGTTGGAAGAGAAGCATCCTGGCAGAGTACGCTACCATCCTAGGATAGCCCTGAAGAGGTATTGGCCCTCCTCGGGTACGAGTTTTAGTTCCACCGAGCTGCAGCATGTTAATTCACAGGCTGAAAATTCTGAGAAAAGGGCCACAGAGACGGAATAATAGTCTACTAGGGCAAACAATGTGTTTATTAAATTTATTGAAGTTCTACGTCCAACACATCTAGCAGAGGCCAGCCTAGCTTTTGATGAATATATGTCATCGATACGTTCTATATATTGTGCACCAGGTGGCAGTTCTGGTGGTGGTCAGGAAAATTTCTAGCTTGACGATGATGATGGTGAGGAGTCTGATGTGGAAGAGGAGAGAGAGGAGGAGGGCGAGGTGGGTGGAGAGGGAGAGGAGGAGGGAGATGAGGAGGGCGAGGACGATGATGGGGATGGGGAAGAGGGTGATGATGATGGTGATTGTGATGTTTGAAAATTGATCCATTACATTCTTGACTAATATTACTGAGATTTGATATTTAATCTATTCTAGATTTTGGTTTTATATAGACTTATAGTTTAGTATTAGAGTTGAGTTATTTTTATATATTATCTGTTTTTATGGATGTTGTTGCCTTTTAATGGTTGTGTGTTTGGGAACCCCCCTCCTTCCTGGACCCTGGACAGCCCCCCCCACCATCCTCCTTGGAACCTGGGCACCCCCCACCATTCTACTTGGTCCCCAGACAGCCCCCCAGACAGCCCCCAGACAACCCCCCGAACAGCCCCCCGAACAGCCCCCCCACCCTCCTCCATGGACCCCGGACAGCCCCCGGACAACCCCCCAGAAAGCCCACTGGATAGCCCCCCACCCTTTTCCTTGGACCCCGGACAACCCCCTAAAGACCCCCCGGACAGCCCCCCGCATATCCCCCCACCCTCCTTGGTCCCCGGACAGCCCCCCGGACACCCACCGGACAGCCCCCCAGACAGCCCTCCCACGCTCCTTGATTTTATTTACTACTATAAAATCTATAATATATATTTTATTTATTTTCATAATTATAATCAATGTAAATCACATTTACACATCAAATCAATATCATACATTCTTGGTATGCTATAAAAGGGATGTATTCATTGGGCATGACATTGTTACCTCTTAAATGTTTCATAGCATGATAAAATAAAATCTATTACATACTATGAATGATATAAAAATATTCTATATGAAGGTCAAAAAGATTTTATGTAAATACCATTCCACTAATAGACACTTGAGGATTCTCATAAATCATGTTTACCTTAATACCTCCGGAAGGATTTTTAGTAAAAGTTTTATCTTCTATTAATTTTTTGATATTCTCAATTTGAAAATAAATTTATCAAAAATAAATTAATTTAAAGACCAATAGTCAAATAGTGTATTTGAATAATGTGAATAAACAACTAACATACCACTCTAATTGTGTCTCTTTTGTTTAAAATGGACGGAATGATAAGTGAAAAGAACAACTGGCATAGGGAAAACTGACCAAACGCATTCGGATTCTGTTGATAATTTATCAAAATGGTC
This sequence comes from Viscum album, assembly GCA_963277665.1. Taxonomy (NCBI): domain Eukaryota; kingdom Viridiplantae; phylum Streptophyta; class Magnoliopsida; order Santalales; family Viscaceae; genus Viscum; species Viscum album. The sequence goes on from OY728145.1 coordinate 2,048,567,686, forward strand.
CATGGGTCATATGGGACGTGTACGAGCCAACCCGGGCTCACTACGATGCACGATGTGGTCGGGATCAGTCTAAGTGGCTCCCCTTTGTTTTAAATGGACAACATTTTAAGTACATACGGAAAACCGACCAAACACATTCGATTTCCATTGAAACATTAGGATAACGATCCATGGGACATATGTGACGTTTATAAATCAACCCTGCCTCAATCGGAGATGCAGTGTGGCCGACACCACTAAAAGTGTCTGTCTTTTGTTTCAAAAGGACATCATTTTAAGTGAAAAACATCAACTGGAAAACGGAAAACCAACCAAACACATTTAAATTGTGTCTATACTTTAGAAAAATGATCCATGGGTCATATGTGACGTGTACGAGTCAACCCCGCCTCAATCCAAGGCGTGGTGTGGCCAACACCATTCACAATGTCTATCTTTTGTTTAAAATGGACAAGATTATAAGTGAAAAGAACAACTAACATACGAAAAACTGACCAAATGCATTCAGATTCTGTTGATGCTTTATAAAAATGATTCATGGGTCATATGTGACGTGTACGAGTCAACTCAGCCTTAATATAAGGCACAGTGTGGCCGGGATCACTCTTAGTGGATATCTTTTGTTTAAAATGGACAACATTTTAAATACATACGGAAAACTGACCAAATGCATTAGGATTGTGTCGATACATTAACCCAACGATCCATGGGTCATATGTGACATTTATGATTCAACCTCACCTTTATACGAGATGCGGTGTGGCCGACTCCACTATAACTGTGTCACTTTTATTTTAAATGGACAGGATTATAAGTGAAAAGAACAACTGTCATATAGAAAATCGACCAAACGCATTCAAAATGTGTTGATGATTTAGGAAAATTATTCATGGTTCATATGTGACTTGTACGAGTCAACCATGCCTTAATCCGAGGCATAGTGTGGCTGGGATTACTCTAAGTGACTCCCTTTTGTTTAAAATGGACATCATTTTAAGTACATATGAAAAAATGACTAAACGCATTCCGTTTCCATTGAAAATTTAGGAGAATGATCCATGGGTCATATGTGATATGTATGAATCAACCCCGCCTCAATCTGAGATGCGGTGTGGCTGACACCCCTCAATGTGTCTGTCTTTTGTTTCGAAAGGACGTCATTTTAAGTGAAAAGCATCAACTGGCATACAAAAAAATGACCAAACGCATTCAGATTGTGTAGATACTTTAGCAAAATGATCCATGGGTCATGTGTGACGTGTACGAGTCATCATCGCCTTAATCCGAGGCACAGTGTGGCCGACACCATTCATAGTGTCTCTATTTTGTTTAAAATGGATAGGATTATAAGTGAAAAGAACAAGTGACATATGTAAAACCGACCAAACGCATTCCAAATGTGTTGATTCTTTAGGAAAATGATCCATGGGTCATATGTGACCTGTAAGAGCCAAACTAGGTTCAATCCGAGTCGCAGTGTGGCCAGGATCACTCTAAGTGGCTCTCTTTTGTTTAAAATGGACATCATTTTAAGTACATATGGAAAACTGACCAAACGCATTCAGTTTCCATTGAAACTTTAGGAGAATGATCCATTGGTAAAATGTGACATGTACAAATCAACCCTGCCTCAATCTGAGATGCGGTGTGGCCGACACCACAGAAAGTGTATGTCTTTTGTTTCAAAAGGACGTCATTTTAAGTGAAAATCATCAACTGACATAAGTAAAATAGACAAAATGCATTCAGATTCTGTAGATACATTATCACAAAGATACATGGGTCATATGTGATGTGTACAAGTCAACCCCAACTCAATCTGAGGCGCGGTGTGGCCGACACCATTCACAGTATCTCTGTTTTGTTTAAAATGGACAGGATTATAAGTGAAAAGAACAACTGACATATGGAAAATGGAACAAATGCATTCGAAACATGTTGATGCACTAGAAAAATAATCCATGTCTCATATGTGACCTGTACGAGCCAACCCAGGCTCAATTCGAGTCGCGTTGTGGTCGGGATCACTCTAAGTGGTGCTCTTTTGTTTAAAATGGACAACATTTTAAGTACATATATAAAACCAATCAAACACATTCGGTTTGCATTGAAACATTAAGAGAAAGATCCATGGGTCATATGTGATATGTACGAATCATTCCCACCTCAATCTGAGATGCGGTGTGACCGACACCACTCAAAGTGTCTGTCTTTTGTTTCAAAATGACGTAATTTTAATTGAAAAACATCAACTGGCATACGGAAAACTGATCAAACGCTTTCGTAATATATGGATACTTTAGCACAATGATCCATGGGTCATATAAGGCGTGTACGAGTTAACCCCACCTAAATATGAGGTGCAGTGTGGTGGGATCACTCCTTGTGTATGTATTTTGTTTAAAATGGACATGATTATAAGTGAAAAGAACAACTGTCATACGGAAAACCGACCAAACACCTTCGAAATGTGTTGATGTTTTAGGAAAACTATTCATGGGTCCTATGTGATCTGTACGAGTGAACCCTGCACTTCATATTGAGGTAGGGTTGACTCGTACATGTCACATATGACCCATGTATCATTTTTCTAAAACATCAAAACATTTCGAATGTGTTTGGTCATTTTTTCATATGCCAGTTGATCTTTTCACTTACAATCATGCCCATTTTAAAAAAAAGACACACTTTGAATGATGTCGGCCACACCGCACCTTGGATTGAGGCGGGGTTGACTCATACAGGTCACATATGACCCATGGATTGTTGTGATAAAGTATCAACACAATCAGAATCTGTTTGGTCGGTTTTCTGTATGTATTTAAAATGTTGTCCATTTTAATCAAAAGGGAGACACTTAGAGTCAACCCATGGGTCATACGAAAAACCAACCAAATGCATTTGAAATGAATTGATGTTTTAGGTCAACGATCCATGGGTCTTATGTGACATGTATGAGTGTACTCTGGCTCAATTTGAGGAACAGTGTTGCCGGGATCACTCTAAGTGGCTCCCTTTTGTTGAAAATGGAAAACATTATAAGTACATATAGAAAACCGACCAAACACATTCTGTTTCCTTTGAATCATTATGAGAACGATCCATGGGTCATATGTGACGTGTACATATCAACACCGCCTCAATCTGAGACGTGGTTTGGCCAACACCACTCAATGTGTCTGTCTTTTGTTTCAAATGGACGTCATTTTATGTGAAAAACATCAACTGGCATATAGAAAACCGACCAAACACATTCGGATTGTGTCGATACGTTATCACAACGATCCATGGGTCATATGTGATGTGTATGAGTCAACCCCACCTCAATCTAAGGCACGGTGTGGCCAGCACCACTCTAACTATGTCTCTTTTGTTTAAAATGGATAGGATTATAAGTGAAAAGAACAACTGGCATATGGAAAACCAACCAAACGAAATCGTAATATGTTGATAATTTATCAGAATGATCTATGGGTCATATGTGACCTGTATGACCCAACCCGGGCTCTATCCGAGTCGCAGTGTAGATGGGATCAGTCTATGTGTCTCTTTTGTTTAAAATGTACAACATGTTAAGTACATACGTAAATCTAACCAAACACATTTGTTTTCTGTAGAAACATTAGGAGAATAGTCCATGGGTCAAATGTGACGTGTACAAATCATCCCCGCCTCAATTTGAGAGATGGTGTGGCCATCACCACTCAAAGTGTCTGTCTTTTGTTTCAAAAGGACATCATTTTAAGTGAAAAACATAAACTGACATACGGAAAAATGAACAAACGCTTTCAGAATATGTTGATACTTTTGGAAAACGATCGATGGGTCATTTGTGACATGTACAAGTTAACCTTTCCTCAATACGAGGAATGGTGTGGCTGGAATCACTCCAGGTGTATGTATATTGTTTAAAATGGACATCATTTTAGGTAAAAATATATGGTATACAAAAAACCGATAAAATTATGAATTGAATTCCGAATTCCACATATAATTGTCAACTAAATTTTAAATTGAATTCTAAATTAATTATGAATTTTTATAATTATGTTAGGAATTCTAATTTAATTATGTATGTGTATAGTTAATGATGCATTATATGTTAAATGTGTATGAATTTGTTCTCTATATGTATGTGTTAGTTGGTTATTACAGGTAAAATAATTGTATATGTATGTGTATGTTTATTGCAGGTATAATAATTGGATTGAAAATTGGAGGTAATGCACAAAATGAGTCCTGGTGTGAAAATTGCAGACCTTCTGTGCAAATTGCAGGCTGTTGTGCAATTTGTACAGGATAGGCTATGCCAACGGTTTAAAACCATTGGCATACCATATGTGTTTCTTTTTTACCAACGGTTCAATGAACCGTTGGTAAAATTCCTTTCCCAACAGTTCATAAACTATTGGGAAAGAGGGGAATCCTTGGGATTTCCTAACATTTCAAGCCAAACCGTTGAAAAAACTATCCCAATGGTTTGGAACAACTGTTGGGATAGGTTAGGCTTTCCCCACCCTATCCCAATGGTTCACAGTAAACCATTGGGAAAACCTTTCCCAGGGGCTTACTTCCCTATGGTTTGCAGAACCATTGGTATAACATATAGCAATGGTTCTGCAGCCTTTCCCAATTGTTCAGAACCGTTGGGAAAGACTGTATTTCCAGTAGTGTAAAAAAAGTGATGATAAGGGTGGAGGGGCTTTATTAGTGCTAAAAAAGCACTGATAAAGGGGTACTTTTATCAGCGCTTTTTTAGTGCTGATAAAGGTACCCCCATTTATCAGCGCTTTTTCATTAGCATTGATAAGGGGGTGGGGGGGGGGGGGGGGGTGGGGCGCTAGGAAAAACTGTTTTTGTGGTAGTGGGATGAGATCAAATATTATCTAATGATATATAAAACTAATACCATAAAATAGGGGGCTAAATCTATAGATATCATAACAAAAAAAAATAATCACATGGATATTAATAAATATTTTCATAATAATTTAATTAATAATTTTAGATATCATAGTCTTATCGTCAACTCTTCATGCCAAGATATCATATAGAAATGGGTAAGGCCTCAGCAAAATACCCAAACTATTTGGCCTCATGTGACCTCCTAATGCATCGAGGGGATATTATGGGCCCTAACCATCACATATTATATCTAATGTATACAATATATGATATTTTGAATGGTATCATAATAATACATCCATTTTAGATCATATTTTTCAACAAATAATTTCCACATAGATGAATATACTTCTATAAATCAATAAATGTTTTCCTTATGAATATAACCTTTTCATTTTAAAATCTATTACTCAAAATCTAAAAATTTAAAAAATAATAAGGAATATTTTTTCTATGAAAGTATACATATAAATATGTAATGGAAACTTCAAATAATTGGGTGCTCATGATGATATTATATTCAATTCATGTTATATAAGTTAAATAAAACATCCCTTTCACACTTTTATGACAACTCAAAAACTGCCTCATTCAGAAAAAACCAAGAATATTACTTTGAATAATTTTTATATAAAATAATACATGACAAAGTTTATAATTTTAATAAAAAACTATAGGAGAATAAAATTGGATGTGTTAAATATAGAAAGATAAAATAATTTCCCAAGTGGAGACATAAATATAAAAAATCCCAAATAATGATAAGTGTATGAAATAACACTTACAACATGTCTAAATTTTATTTTATGTCCCAATATCATCTTCTATAATAAATATATCATTATTATTAATCTATTATAAAACCATATTCATATATATCATACCATTTATCACCATTTTATCAATAATTATTTATTATAATTTCTATTCCATGTGATAACTGCTTCGTTTTTCATGTGATTTGGTTTGATGGTTTCTTTCCTTGTACTTTTATCATTGTTAAATTATCTCTAGAATGTTATTAATAATATAAAAATAATATATATAACTTATAGACATATTTATAATCTTCTATAAAATTTATATATATAAAAATGAATTACACCATTCATGGTGATGGTAGGTCATAAGTACGAATGAAAAATGTTTTCATTTTTTGATGAATGGAACAAAAAAGGGTAAAAAGAAATAAAAATTATAGAATAATTATTATATCATATAAATTATTTGTTATTTTAATCTATCCATATTACCATCCATGTAAAATGTAAATGAAAAAGAATTCACATCACATCATAGAGGTGGGAGTCAACACCTAAATACTAGCGACATTATTGTTTTCTAATTAATTTGAAGGTAAGAAGTTATATGTGATACTATAATTGTAGAAGTATAATAATATCATAACTATCATGTATAAACATTAAACCCATTATAATAAACATCCATGAAATGTGGTGGTGGAAAACGAATTGTATCTATATGTAGAGACTGTAAGCCATACATACACACATGCAATAATTTAAATTCACGTTTGATGTGGAAAAGGGTGGATAATAGGGATTTTTAATATAGATAAAATTTAAATATATTTAAAACAATTAATTTATTATTTTATTAAAAATAACATAGATTTAAATTGGTTAAATATAATGTAAAAAATATAATGTGATCGGTTAAGGCGATTGCCTCTTCTTTCAAAGAACTCCTTCAGATTTCCTTTTAATGATTCTATGGTTGGTATTTTGGGTAGACTATAACCTATATAAGTTCAATAAGAAGGTTTATAAGGGATTTTTTCCAGGGTAATGTCAATCTAGATGGATCAATTTTTTGGGAATAAGTGAGGGGTGGAGGTTCCCTTTTATAATTGAGGTAAGGGGCACTTTTGTAATTTCAAAAAATACAAAAATGAAATAAAGTCATTATCTAGGAAAAATTCTTTTAAAATTACATGTATTTGAATATAATATATGATGAGGTTGAAATACCATCAACCAATTAAACATTTATAGTTTTAAATAGTGTCTTAGACCTTATATTTTATTTTATGCCCTTAGTTAACAAATTTTAACATTATCTCTTGTCACGTATTTTTCTCTCTTAAAGGATATAGTTTTACATATATGGTTAAAATATCTCATAAATGTATAATGGATGAAATTAAAGATCATATGTTATCCACATTTTTCTAGTTAAAGATTTTTTATTTTTAAATAATTTGATAAAATACCAAGAATGTTCAAGACTCAATTGATCTCAGTTCTAAATAATTATTTAAACAAATATAAAAATAGTGAAATTCAACAAACATATGAAAAAAAACACTACCAAAACAGAACAATGGAAAAATAATGCAACCTCAAAACACCTAACAATCCAAAGACCCACATCACCCATATATAGATATATGAAAGACCCACAAGGCCACTTCATAAAGACCCAATAGAACATAAATGATTACCAACATTGATCCAAAATAAAGTGATAGAACTAAGGCCCACACACGAATAGATCAGATCCGATGACAACTCTGTTCGCCATCACTGACAGACTGTAATCAGATAGACTTTAAAACATAGATCAATGTCACTTCCAAAAGTCAACCCCCATCCTAAGAATATCATTTTCTTGAATCTCATCACCGGTAGAAGAACTGGCCGTGAAGTAATATGGTCGCTTGTGGTCATCACAGACATGCAACACCCACAGGAGAGGTCACCTGCCAGGACCATCTTCTCAAGATTGAACTCTAGAGTTTCCTACATACCGCCGAATATTATGTCATCAAGAAAGATCTATCCATCAAACACCAACCCCATAAAAATACAGGCTCCAAACTATCATGGATCATTGGAATCCCACACCTGCTAAATATGATTAATGTCAATTTTGATACTATTTATTTAATTCGACCTAAAATACATAACAATAATGTTATAATTATAATTTCTTTTTTTTAAACAATATGTCATATTGATCTAAAAAATTCTTGAAACGTTATAACTTCCACAAATTATATTACTTTTAATATTTTTAAATTGATTCATTATATTTTAATTAATTGAAAAAATACATTTTCGCTATTTGATGAGAATTTAATGTAAATATATAATTACAAAAAATTAGAAACAAATTTTCGTCATGAAAATAATTTAATTATTTACAAATTATAAATTAATATGTTTTCATAAATTTTATTTTTCTTTATGTGGACACGTAAAATATATTTACATATAATATAGTGAAATTTTGTGTAATTCATTTCCATTAATATTATATTGGACATTTTAAAGGACAAGTGTCTATCAAAAAAATAAATTTCAATACTAAGGTGATAAGTGTAGATTTAACTTCATCTAATATGAATTTTGATGAAAATTGGTGACTTTAAGCTTTAGTTTTTAACTAGATTTACCTGATTGGCCCTTTATTGAGGTTATAAATTTTACAATATTTATTATTCATGTTGAAGAAATTAAAGTTACATATTGACTAAATTTAAACATCATAATTATATTTAACATGCCAGGTTATTATAAAATAATACATTTTTATATTTATTAATAATTATGAATTATATAGTAATTTTATTTTATAAATGATTCTATGACTGATAGCATACCTGATTCATTATAATGGGTTTCTCTGAAATCTTACGTTCCACACAAGACTGAGTTATATCAAAAAATAATATATAATTAATATTAAAATATTATGTTGTAGATATTTCATAGCCATTAGAATAGTGGAATCAGATTATATTAACTAAATCATGAAAATAGGGTTTAAAAATATTTATATAATAATTTATTGCTTCTAAAATTAATTAGAAATGAAATTAAAAACCAATTGAATATAAAGGATCTGTTTTTATGAAAAATTATTTGTGTGTGAATAATTTTGTTTATAAGATAATATGATAACATATGTTGGATTATATTAATTAAATATATATTAAATATTATGTTTAAAATTCATATTTTTTTTCTAATCATGATGTAAGAATAAATTTAATTTTATGACTAAATGGAATATTTTTTAAAAAAGAAATTTTTACCGCCTTTTGATGGATATCCCTATTTAAATAAACTTTTTTTCATTTTTATATATAATATTTTAAATAAAAATCCTCTTATTTGGTAGAGTTACATAAAAATTTAGTTTGGATTTTTTTGGGTATTTTTATGATAATTTTTATATTTTAATGAATACTGAAAAATACTGTATATTAATTCAATACTATTTTTCATCTAATTTTTTGATATTATTATAATATCATTTTATAATATTTAATATATAATTATTATTAGTTTTCATAATTTAATCTAATTTATTTCATTTCATTTTGTTTTAGATTAAAATTAAATAGAAAAACAATATGAACATTTGAATGTTTTACTTAAAAAACTGTTTTCTCGATCCGTCAACGGGGGCAGTGTTGAACCTAATTTAACCAGTTCTATGAAATGAATTTTCAAATAGGTAAATATTTGGTTATAATAATTATGAAAAATTTGGTCCAATATGATCAAAATAAATTTTGGTGAATAGTAACTTTAGTATTTTATTTACCACGGTTAAAGGTAAATATGGTAATTAATGGTAAAGTTAATATATTAAAATTATAAAATTACCATAAAAGTTTTTATACTATTATTGGATGAGTTATTATAGATAATAACCATATATGGGTAGAAAGTTTGACCTTTGGAATCCACTTGGGTGTTATTATGACATTTATAACATTTAATTTAAAATATAGGAAAATTTGTCATAAATATGTCTCTTCATACTAAAATATTTATAATAGTGGGCTATTTATGTTATATCATAAACAGTAAATAGTAATTATAAATATAAAAATATTACCTAAAACATCGTAATATTTTATAATATTTAGTAATTAAATAATTATAATTAATTATGATACAAAGATGATGCAGTAATAGATTTGTTAAATAAAGAATCAAATAAATGGTATTAATACCATTTAAGTAAATATAATTTGCAATTATGATTCCATACAAGAATTTTATGGATAAATATTAAATTTTATGATTGAGTTGATGTTGTTTTTTTGAAGTAATCGAGATTTTATGATATTTTAAAAAAGTCATGTAATGAATAGTGTCAAAATTGACATAATTCATATTTTAAAATATAAAATATAAAATTAAATGATATAATATTTTTAAAAATATAAGATTCAGAAAAAATGTTTTTATAACTCTGAATATTTCCTTAATGACTCATTCATTGAGTTTTTTGAGTGATTTAGTAATTATTTTAACCCACTAAGTTTAAATTAATTGATAAAATTGTAAGTGTTAAAACGGGTTACAACAAAACGAAAAGGATTAAATAATACTAACACTTATATAATTTTTATTGGATGATTATATTTAAACCCATAATAATCATATATTTGAATGAAATGAGTTTATACCCATTTTAAATCGAAATTATATTTATATTAATTTAATACTTTTAATAGTTTCAAGGGTGCCCCTCCCCTCTCCTATAAAAAGGAAATCATTAATCTCTATTTCTCACACTTCCAAAACCTTTTGGTTGGGCCATTATATGCCCAAATCCCATCATATAATGCATATCCATATTATTGTGTCCTTAGTTTAGGCAGAAAATCCACTTTAGAGGTGTTGACGTGTTCTTCAAATGTGATCAATTGAGGAAGAAGTATTGTTTTCTTTAAGTATATCTATTTTATATCTTCTTCCACTTATTTAAAATCTTATTATTCCTAGATGAAATAATAATTATATTATACTCAATATTATAATATTTTATCATTATTATATCATCACCTAAATGTATCTCCACTTCCATTAAATGAGAAAGGAATTAATCATTCATACGTACGTGTGAACTATCACCACCAAAAACCGATGTAATTAATTTTTTATAAATGTCTCTAAATAGTGGTTATAATAATGTAATAAATGTTCATATGTGATATTAATGACATATTAATCATTATAATATAATATTATATCAATAAAATTCTTAGTTTCCATGTGCATAAAAATGATAATGTTATTCGTGTGTCTCAACTATCACCTTGATAATGCGATGTGACTTGTTTTTATCCATTATATCACTCATATGATATATATTTATATATATATGTATATTTAAATTATTAATGTCATATTAATTATTTTATGATAATTATGGATGGATAAAAAATATTTAACTTCTTTCCATAATGATCTGTGAAAAATGGAAAATGTTACTCATCTGTACGTACAACTTCCCATCTCCATGATTAAACTTTTGTTCATTTCTCATAACCACACTTAATGGGTTTATTTAATGGTATAATCTATGTATTAAATGGTCATTTAATGATTATTATTCTGTATATGAAGGACTTATGGCGAGCTAGACTATTGAAAATGTACCAAGTTCATTTTCATCTCAAGTATAAAATATTCACAAGATGTCTGATGTGAACATAAATCTTTATGTAATAGTTATAACAATTTAATATGTGGTATAATGAAAAAAGGAATATTAAAAAGGTTCTAAATAAATTAGAAAATAACCTAATTTTATTATTCAGGATTACAATATGATTCGTGCTTGAGGTAAGGGACTTCACCTCAATCTTCTTCCATTTAGGAATTTCTTGATAATTTGAACAATTATTATTAAATAAGTGTATACACAGACACTATGTCATCTATTATACATAGTTTATATATAATAACATTATTTAATATTTTCTTAAATTTATTAATTCATGGATTCTATGATTTAAATTTTCAATGTGGTATGAGACACCTTGAACATTTAAAGATTTTTTTATAAAATATTTTCTTTATGATATTAAATTATATATTTGTGTATATAGATGTTAAAGAATTATACATGATATTTTAAGTCTATATTTTAATTTAAATCAAATGTTTTTAAAAATAATCTTTTTATATGAACAATTTAACATTCATTATAAGATGTAAAAAGGAATTTTTTTAATGTATGTGGTGACAATGAATTATCAACCACTATAACCATTATTTTATATTTGGATTTCTCTATAATCCATAATATTTTTTTATGGAAACAAATAACTTATTCCTATTTTTTATTTTTTGGTAATGAAAATAATTTCCTAAGTGTATTGACAATTTCAATATCTTGAAATGATTTCTTGTGATTGAAAATGAAATTTTATGAGTAAAATGTTTATAATTGAAATATTTTATGTATTATGATTCTATAATGGTACTAGAACATTTGATAGGTGGTTACATCATAATCCAAATACGGGTGGTTACTTGATAAACCCATTATGGGTGGTTCCGTGATAAATCAAGGATGGGTGGTTATGTTATAACCTCCAATACATTGGGTATGGATGTAAGTTGTACGGTTATTCCATTTGTAATAGTTATATGTGTGGAAGTAGATTTTATAGTTATTCTATTTAAGTATGATTATGTCCCAAGTTACCTTTATATGTTATATATTTCTTTATATTGGTATTAGGGTAATCATTTTATTAAAAAAGGGTAATAAATGAGCTTATATTTAGTGATGTGTATTTGCTACTTATTAAAGGTGGAAAGTATTGATTTATGAAAAATTATTCATGGTTTATATGTTTTTGCAAGAATAATAGTATTTCTTTATTTGTGTATATGTTAATGAGATTTTTTTGCGCATACAATATTTTGAAAAAAAATCCTAGGATTTAAAGAAAATTATAGCCATTTATGGGATCAAATAAAAATTTATTAAGTTTAAACATGAAATGAAACAAGGTTTCCTTTTAAAATTTTGTTGTTTTATGAAAAAAATGGATAGTGGTTAGAAGTGTCAACATTGTAATATTTGAGTTTTTATATATGGGTTATGTCCTACTTTTCTAAATCTCTATTCATGAAAATATCTTGAATGTGAAATAAATTCATATTATTAACTTAACTCAATATTAAGTAATGTTTATGGTTGGATCCCTATAGTTGGTATCATAGGATGGTTTTGGAAACTTTATAGGTTATGTAGATGTTTAAGCAAAATTTACAAGGGATATACAACAACAACAATAATCAAAATAGAAATTGTCATAAATATTTTAGGTAAATATAATGAGTTTGAGATAACAAGAATAAGTATATATTAGTGTTCATCTTCCACATAAGATAGTATATGATGATTTAATTGATATACTCACACTAAAATCTTTGGTTTTAGTAAATGTCTGCAACCATCAAGATCCAAAGTAACCATGGATGTGAAGAAAAATGTAGTGGTTATATGAATAAGCCATCAAATGAAATTAGATCTATAATTATAACTCTTGTGGTTATTCTAAACCATCTATCAAGAGTAATGATTAACCACATAAACCTTGGTGGTTTTTTCTGATGCATCTAATATGAGGAAAACAAATCCCTTTGAAAGTTTGTGTAATAATGATCATAAAGGTAAGCATATTCATCAGCATTTGTTTCAAATGTATATAAAGAAACACCTAGTGAAATGTTTTAATGGGATGGTAAGGTGTAATGTATGTGGTAATGAAATTAATAAATCAATAACCTAATAAGGATAAAGTAAACATTCAATTGAATCCAAGAAAGGGAAATAAGTTCTTTATATGTTATCAATTGAATGTTTTAAATGTTTAGAGTATAATAATTATGAAAATAGATGTCCTAAAAATATATTTCAGTAATGGGATCATAAGGATCATACAAAAATATGTTTATAAATACCTAATTCCATTCAAATTAAAGATGAGGAAACTGAATATTACATATGAAATGTATGGATTATTTCTCAACTCATGTTTTTTACATAATTGAATCTTAGGAAATGATTCATGTTTTTTATTATAGGAAAGAAGTATTAAGTAATAATTTAGAATATTGTGGTTAAGGTTACATGAAGAATAATTAATGATTAATAAGTCTACATATAATGGATTTTAGAGTTATGTTAGATCTATGGATGATGAAATGTTAAAAGTAATAATGATATATTGATGATGGGATTACTGTGGAAAAATTTTTCTATTATGTGTAACCCTGAATTTTGTTATGTGAAAATGTTATTTGAGTAATAATTATCCTCAATTTTGTGGATATAATTATAAAGTAATGGATGACCTTTAAAGTTTATAGAATCCCCTTTTTTGAGGTAATTAAGGGTTATTAAATTTTGGGATAAAAAATTAATGGTATGAGATAACCTTGGAGGTAAATGTATGTTATAGTTTTTTTATAGTTTTATAAAAATGGTCAACCCACAAGATATGTGACAACCCGTTACATTCGGAATGTTTGTGGGGATCAAACACACAACTGAATGACAATAGGGGTGCATTTCCTACCATTGGCCTGCATGAAGTCCCTAGTTTGTATGGCTTTTCATTTTTAGTTAAATGATTTTATTGGATAAGAAAAAGTTTATTTTGGGAACCTATGTTTTATCAAATGGATATCCATTATATTGGAAAATGTTTTGAGGATTAAGTGATAAATGTAATTTTGGATGGCTGTCACTATTTTTGCTAACTTATATGGTTAACGTAAATAGAATACTATGTAATTTTTAGTGAGTAATGGTTGAATTATTTTTTAGAAGAATCTATGATTTTATATTGGAAATATGTTAATTTAGGTTATTTATGGAAGTTATTAACCTAAATTGGAGGATATGTTATTAGGGTAATTACTTTTTAGGATGACACATTAAGTGTGATTGATTTTATTTAAAGAAAAATTCTACAATTTATCTTGGAAGACTATGTGATCAAATCCTTATGAGTTTTGGGTTTTAATATTAGTTTTGATTATTTCCATAAAATTTAAGGATGAATATTTTTTGAGTGGTCTATTTTGATCTTTGGGTATTAGTGTTGAATTTTTTATATTGAATTAGTTTTTATTCATATAGTTTTTTTTATTTTTGTAAAATTTTCAGATCTTGTACTAACCATTTTAGATATATTTAATTTCTTGAGATATTAGAAAAAGATAGATAATTTTTTTTGGATTATCTGATTATATAGAAGTTGATTCTAGTGCTTCAGGCATAATTAACCATCTTAAATAATAATCATTTGTAGCAAAAGATGAGTTTGTGGTGGAATTCGATTAATGGATGAAACATTACTAGTCAATTAAGTATATTTCCTCATGTTCTTATTCTAAGTAGTAAAATAATTCCTTAGCCTTATGAAAAGAATATTAAAACAAAAATGATTTCTTTTTTACTATTACTTCTATGTAATCAAATACCGTTTAGCCAATCACAACCTTGTGATTTTCTGATTGTCAACTTTCTCCTAATCATGTTTTCTATCACTCTCTATCAAATCATGATGGTCAGGTTTTCTTCCATATCTATGTTTCCTTCATGGAATCCTAGTATGTCTAATCTCAGTTGACCTATGTACTTCAATTTCATTCTTTTTAAGCAGATGTTTTATCAACTATTTTTCTATTGTGGGATTTCATTGAATTAATTTTGAAAATTATAATATTATTTACTAAAATAAATTTTAAAATTGTGAGGATGCAATTTCCAAAAGGGGGAAGTATGTAACATCCTAGGTAATTATAGAATAAGTATTTTTCATATTTATTTATAATTATGACTTATATACTAATTTTACTTTTAAAAGGACTCTATGTATGATAGCATGCCCGACACACAACCATGGTTTTCTCTAATACCTTATCTTTCACAGAATACGGAGTTAAACAGAAAAATAATAGATTATTTATATTATTAATTAATGTTGTAGTTATATTATAGATGTCAGAATGGTGGGAATGAATTATACTCACTAAATTATTAAAATATTGTTGACACATGTTTATATAATGATTCATTGGTTATAAACATAATTATAAATGGAAATTAAAACAAGCTGAATATAAAGTTGTTTTCTTTGGAAATCTATTTATGTTTAAATAATTGTGTTTATAAAATAATAAAATCACTCTTATTTAATTATATTAGTTAAATATATATTAAATATTATGTCTAAAATTCATATTATATGTTTTCTATACATGATATAAGAAGAATATAAATTTTATGAAGAAAAGAAGCATTTTTCAAAAAAAATGTATTTTTACCACCATTTGAAACAGAACCCTTTTATATATAGTTTTTGTCACTTTTATATGTATTATTTTAAAAATTAACCTCTTATTTTAAAGTTCGACATCACTATTTAGTTTGGATTAATTTTGGGTATTTTTTTGTAAACGTTCATATTTTAATGAATTGTGAAAAATACTACATTTTAATTCAAAACTAATTTTTCATCTCATTTATGTATACTATAAGATAATCATTTTATATGGTTTTAATGAATAATTAAATAATTTATTTATAAGTTAATCCAATTTAGTTTAAAATGATAGGGTATGGCTATGCCATCGGTACCAGCCTGTGCTTGCACTTGAAGCCTATCCATATAGTCCTGCAAAGTTGGAGAGCTACTATCAAGATGCAGATGCTGGGGAGGGGCGGTTCCCTGTAGATAGTCTGGTTTAATTCCCTAAGACCTTTGGTTCATGTATCTCCTAAGCCAATGGTCCATGTAATCTCTAAGCCTACAGGCCTTGTAAGGGTTCCCCCTCATCCCTAAAAAGGGGTGTTATCAAAAAATCAATAAAAATGAAGGCCTTTGGGCCATTTAAGCAGGGAATCCATCAAAGAGAATAGTGTTAAACCTAATTTAACCACTTCTATGAATTAAATTTTCAAAAATTAGAATACATGTTTTTAATCAATATAAAAAACTTATTCCACATGGATTTAAATAATTTTTGGTGAATAACAACTTTATTATTTTATTTATAATGGTTAACGTAAAATAGGGTAATTAAAGATAAAATTAAAATAATAATATTAAAAAATTACACTAAATCTTTTTATAATATTATTTTATTAGTCATTATCAACCATTACTATCATTGGTCAAAAATTTGACCTTTGTAAGACACTTGGGTGCGATTATGACATTTATATCTTTTAATTTAATGTAAAGGAAATTATGTCATAAATATGTCTATTCTTACTAAAAAATGAATATGGGGTTATGTAAGTTATATCATCGACTAAAACATGGTAATTTATTTATTATTTTCATTAACTAAATAATTAAATTTAATTATGAAACGATGATGGTGCATTCATAGATTTATTTAAGAAAGAATCAAATAATGATATTAATAATATTAAAATAAATATAATTTTGAATATTTTATGCCATAAATGAATTTCCATGATTAATGATACGTGTTATGATTTATTTAATGTAGTTTTTTCAAAGTAATAAAGTTTTTATGATATTTTAATAAACTCATGTATTGAATAGTGTCAAAATAGACATAATTCATATTTTAAAATATATAATATTTTATTTAAATGACATAGAAGTTATAAAAATATAATATTAAGACAAAAAGTAGAAATAACTCACAAAATTACATTAATGACTCATTAATTGGACTTTTAGCATGATTTTTTAATTATTTTAATCCTATAATTGTAAATTATATGATAAAATGGTAAGAGTTAAAAGGGGATATAATAAAATGGAAAGATTAAAAAACACTAAAACGTTTATAATTTTAATTGTATGATTATATTTATACCCATTATCATCATATATTATATCTAAAATATTTTTTATCCATTTGGAATAGAAATTTAATTTAAATTGATTTAATACTTTTTATAATTCCAAGGGTGCCCCCTTCTCCTATAAAAAGAAACTCATTACTCTCTATTACTCACACATAAAAAAACATTTTATTAATACAATATCTGACTAAAATCCTTCATATAATCTATAAACACATTCTTGAGGCCTTAGTTTAGGCATAACACCCTCCTTTGAGGTGTTAATGTGTTCTTTAAAGGTTATCAACTGAAGAAGAGTTGTCGTTTTCTTTAAGTATTTCTATTTTAATTACTCTTCCACTTCCATGAAATATTATTCCAATTATATGAAATAATAACTCCATTATACTCAATACTCCAAGATTCTATTTAAGGACCTAGCCTTAAACCTTACTTAATATTGAATTAAATTGAATAACTCAAATTGAGGATCTTTTCTGGTGTAGAGTTTTAGAGAATTAGGACATAACTATTACATTTCAAAGATTAGAAAGTAGACACATATACTCAGCTTCAATTTTTTTCACAAAATAAAAACTCTTGAACAAAAGTGTCATGTCTAGTTCCTTGTTTTAGATAGACTGACATTTCCTTGATCCCATCCTTGACCCTATTTAACTTTATGACCTGTGAAAAACATTTCAAAAAAACTTGTGATGAGCATAAAAAGCTCAGTAAGGGTTACAAAAACAAGGAAAACTGTTAGTTTTTTAAAAAAAAACAAGTAAACCATGAATAATTTATCAACAAAATACTTTTCACCTTTATGAAGTAGTAAATACTCTTTACTGAATAAAAAAACATTACTTACCCTTTATTACCAAAAGATTACCATAAAACCCATATAAAGATCACATAACATATAAAGGTAACTTGGGACATTAAAATACATAAATAAAATAACCATACGGTCAACATCCACACATAATTAATGGGATAGCCATATGGACAACTTCCATACCCAATGCATTGGAGGTTATAACGTAACCACCTGTCCTAGTATTCCCAGCACCACTCGTTATATGGTTTATCACGTAACCACCCGTCAAATGCCCATGTACCAATATAAAATCATAATACATAAAACAAATATAATGGAAAGAAAACATTTCCACATTTCGATCACAATATATCACTTAAATATTTTGACATAACAAATCCATTATAAAAACAATTTTCAATACCAAAATAAATGGTATTCATTTTAAAAACATTATGACTTGTTGAGGATGCCAAAGACCAAATAATACTCATGGTGGTAGAAAATGTCATTGTCACTACGTATGTTAAAAGAAACATTCTTTTTTGTCATTTAGTAAAACTCTTCATAGAAAAAGATTCCCTTTGAATGAAATGAAAAGTCAAAGGTATTTTATACAGCATATAAACAAAAGTCTTGTATTAGAACAAAATATGCCTCAATGAAAGGATATTGAGACGAAGTCCCATACCAATTTGAAGCTTTTAACACTTTAAACCATTGATATCCATATAAATAAATCCTTAAAAACCAATTTGAAAACATGGATATTAATGATATATATTTATAAGAATAAATCATTAAAACATTTAAAACGATATTTTAGTTAAAGAGTTTTTTAACAAAATGAGAGTCACTTGAATACAAATAATTGAGGAATAAAATTTAATCAGAACTTTATAATATCATGAGAATGAAGGTATTCATAATATTATATTCCAGTGGACAGTATATACAACATATAAGAGTGAATTGGTCCATAACGACATTGACGTCTTAATATAAATGTAAAATGAGATGAAATCCCTTATAATAAAGGCATCCTTAAATTAATGACAAATCAATCTCATAACTATGTGTGAAAAATATAAATACACCCAATATAAGTGGATATTAAGTGTAAAACAACCATAGTTTATTCACACATATTCATAGGATGACATATTCAATAACTACAAATTGAACCCAAAGAAATCAAAATTGGGTTAAGAAGTTCCCTTGTAAAAATTAGACATCCTAACAACATCACTTTAAAATTCAGAAAACGAGTTGATGAGACAAAAAGGGTATCTCATCACTTGGAAATAAATTTTACATCAATAAGGATATATAAGAACATATCCCAACATAATAAGATGTAAATTAAAGTCTAAACAAAAATAAAGTCTTTTAAAAAGGGGAGGGTGAAAGGTTCCTTTACCGACTTGGGTAACTTTCCAAACGTACACCCCGTGAATGAAGGACTATACAACATTGATGTAAATACTCATAAAAGAAATTATATTACACAAATAGTAGAATATTGGGAAGTACATACACCACTTAAAGGAAATGGTGGAAAATGTAGCATAAATCTAACAGGAATAAAATTGAGATGAAAAACCCCTTACTACATTGTAATCAATCGAGACGTATGAACCAATGTTAATAACCGCCAAATGAATCACATAATACCATGAATATAATGATATTCATGATAATATATATCAAAAGGCAGTACACAATACACCACATGAAATAAATAAGTGTCCAACAATGGAAATCTCGCGGAATTAAAAGTGAGATAAGAAATCCCTTACGAAAATTCGGCTGCCTAACAGTGCCACTTAAAACGTCCAAAAATGGATTTATGAGATCAAATAGGGTCTTTCATAATATTAAAATAAAAGTACGGAATGAGGAATATAAAAAAACTTCCCCAAACATAAGAAATATGAGCTTAAAAGAAATGAAATATAAGTGAGTACTTAAAAAGAAAGAGAGAGGTAGGATCCGAAGCCTCAAGTCCGACTTGTCTTGTTCGTTTCTTTATATCCCTGAATAATAAACTTTGTTCAATTTATAATTTCATAAGGACCTCCTTTAAATATTATTATTCAATTCATATCACATATATTAATGTTATAATAATTTGTTAATAATGTGAGTTTTTATGAGACGTTTTTGTCAATGTTTGGTACATGAGTCAAAAATGAACTTGTTTGAGAATGATTGTCCATGTAGTTTTAAGTAAATCATATCCAGAATAGTATTAATGATTTATATATAATATATATACAGTACATTTTCATTTTATAATATTCCATAACATTTGGAGATAAAAATAAATGAAATGCACCATTCATGGATATGGTAGGCCGTACGTATGCATGAATGCTATTTTCATTTGTTTATCATATTATTGGAATTAAAAAATAAATGATAGATATATATATTATTATTACAATATAAAATATATGTTATATTGGTAACATATTTTCATTAATTTCATTCTTTATACATTCCATGTATTGCATGAACGAGTCCCATTACCTGAGGGGGCGGTAGTCCACACTTCCTCTTATGAAATTATCGCATTTGCACAACATGAAAAGAATAAAGGTATGTTTTAAATATAAAATATAGAAACATATAGAAAACATAAATACCATATATATCATATATAAAATATATTTACATCATAATGGCCACCTTAAAGGTGATAAAAGAATATTGATCAATCATTGTTTCGTGAGGCAGTAATTCACCATCCACAGAAACAGTATGTTCTTTAACCATTAGATGAATGTGTGTGTAAGTGTAGCTCAAATACATCATATAAAAACGTCCATGTATATTGAAGATACTGTTTTTGTTTCAAAATAATGCAATAAAAAGAGTCTATGGGGTTGGAGAATCAAAATAAAACAAAAGAACACAAGTGAATACATTACCTTTAAATAGGGTAACTCCCTTTGGTTTGAACCAAAAGGGATTCTTGAAGATCATTATACCTAAGGTGAGGCCTCAATTATTAATATAGGGATGTGGAGACATGAAATGGGAAGGTTTTTTCCTAGAAAAAGGCTTGAGATGTCTGGGTAAGGAGGTAGAGGTGGGGGCCTTTTATAAGAGATGAGGAGGGGCACTCTTGGAAAGTTATAAAATATTACTTTGTTATAAAATTATTTTAGGATTTTAAAGGTCCCAAAAGGATATACGTAGAAGATAAGGTGATAAGGTTTTTAAATCAACCCATCCAATAGGTTTGTGACATGTTTATGACTTATATTTTACCCTATCTTCTCATTTTATTTAAATCGTTCATTTATGAGGTAATCACTACATCATCACAGTGTCATAAATAAATTAATTTATTTAATGACTAAAATTTATTAAAAATATATCATGATGTATGAAATCTTTTTATATTTCTAATGAAAATTTATAGTCAAAAATATGACTTGTATAACCCCATGTAAAAAATGTTTTAGTAAAACAATACTTGTTTGTGACATTTTAATTTTAACTTCAAATAAAAAGTTATTAATGTCATTTTACTACCAAAGTGGCTCTATGGGGTCCCCAAGTTGACCCATGGATTGTATTGGTCTGCCATGACTCATCCAATAAGGGTAGGACATGTGTCAAGGTCATTTAATATTATTATAACATTATCTTTACCTTAAATTACACTAATTAACTTTAATCACGATTAATAAAACCTAAAAGTTGCTATTCAACAAAAAATTATTTTAATCCCATTGAACCAAATTTCAAATCCTAATGACAACCATGTATGTTGGATTTTTGAAAATAAAATCACAGAAGAGGTAATGTTTCATTAAACGAAAAATCAGTTTTTTAATTGCCACTTAGTGGTTTCACTATTCATCAAAAATTGAAGTTTTTCAGAAAAATACCAAAAATTCACCTTAAGCTATATTTTATTTTATGAATTAAAAAATGATGTCTATTTTAAAAAATTAAAAATCAATAATTTTCATTAATTAATTTAATAATTAATTTCTGCTGTCAAAAAAATAGCGTGTTTTTAAGAAACAATATCTATTAAAAGATTGACACTAGTTTAAGTCCAATTTCAAAGTGAAATTAATTACAATGACCACCATTGGATTAAATGGTAAAAATATATTCTAATTGAACTCTAAAACCAATTCAAAATATGATCTAATCATATAAATAAATTATATTAAAAAGAGGTTATGAATAAAAATACAACATTTTTCACTACTTCATTAGAAATGAACTTTATCGTAAAAATACCAAAAATTTATACAAAGTAAATTTTGAAGTCCCGATTATATAAAGTATCTTATTTTTTCAAATATAAAACATAAAATTGTCAAAAAGTGGATTTAAAAGAGGTTCTCCATCAAAAGGTGGTTAATCGACCTTTTAATGAATATTAGAATATTTTCGCTTAAAATTGGATTCATTCGCATTTTTAGCATCTAACATTTATTGGAAAAAAGTAAAAATATTTGACAAAAATATATAATCATTTTCTAGTAAGCTCTATTCATTCCAGCCATTATAATGTCTAGGTGTTAACTAAAATAATATTATTTTATTATTAGAGTACAACATAAGATTTTAAAAAAACTCGTTGTTGCGTATTGGGTACGCCATTGAGCATAGCATTACCTTTAAATTAATATTAATATTTTATTCAAAAATATGGATAAATTTGAAAAAGTAATATTGTTTATTTACCTGGGATGTTACATCATTCCCCCCTTTTGGGAATTGTATCATCGCATTTTTAAAATTGGGCTTGGAAACTTCATTGAAAACCCCACATCAAAAAAAAAGTAAATTAAACTATCACTTTAAAATGAATTAAAGGGAAGTACAAAGGTCACCCGATTTAACCCATACTAGGATTCCATGTAGGAAAACATGGATATGGAAGAAAAAAAAAGTTCATGTTCTGTGGGATAGTGATAGAAAACATATTTAAAAGAAAGTTAACCACTAAAAAATCACAAACTGGTGATGGGTTAAACGGTATTTGATTCCCCAGTAGGAAAAGTTAACTGACAACATTTTTTTTAAGTTACTTTCCATTGAAGAATATATTTATGAGCTTCACTAAATCATAATGAATCATACTTACTATTCGTGTAGACTCTCATCTCCTACTATATTTCTTACACAAACTCTTATTTTCTCCTAAAGATGAGTATTTGGGATGACTTGTTGACATTAAGAGAGTTATAATCAACTTTTAGAGAATCACCAAATCCACAAAAGAGAACTATATATTTCCCATGTCTTTATACCTTAACCAAAACCAAAATTGTTAGAACAAGATCAGATAATCTACAAAAGAATTATCTTTTATAAAAAGAAAATCTATTCTTAATCTCCAAAATTTGTCCAACAAAACCCAAAGTTCAACGAAGACCATTCGATGCACAATTTTCCCATTAAATTATTCAAAGTAAACCAAACTAAGAATGAAACCCAAATATTTGAAGGATTTAATCACATAGTATTCCAAGGTACAAATTAACATTTATCTCCAAATAATATCAATTACTTTTAAAGTCTCATATTGAAAAGTAATTAACCTAATCATATATACTCCATGATAGGTCAAAATTTTCCTAGATAACATAAAATCAACTTATTCTTGATTCAAAAAATCATATAACTAAAATGAATAAGTCATACTAACAAGGGACTTCATGTAGTCTAGTGGTAGGTGATAAATACCAGTCGCACTTTTGTTGTGGGTTCAATTCCCGCAGCATTCTTCGATGCGACAGGTTGTCACACGGTCAGTGTGTTGTCCTTTTTCCAATATTATATAATTCTTATAAAATTCGTCAAAATGAGAAAAAGTCTTAAAAAATAATCATAAAATATTTTAACCTCAAGATTATCTCATGCATTTCATTTTCCATTATGAAATATAATATCCCATAATTAACTCAAAAGTATGTATCATGTAAACCTTAATGGTTACCATTATAATTATGACCTGAAATTCAACATCGAGTTGGTTCTCTCATACATGATGCATTAGAGAACTCACCAAGGTTCAAGAGGTTCATCATGACTACTGATTGTTGGTTTAGAATAACCACAAGATTTCTCATTGAATCCCCCATTTCATCCAGTGTCTTAATCAAAGAACCACAACATTTTTCCTTCAAACCCATTGTCACATTGGTGCTTTCTAGATCCATCCATTTACTAAAACCAAAAAGGTCAGTGTGAGTATATTAAAAAAATCATCATGTACTAAAAAGGAAGATAAACACTAATATATACTTATCCAAGTTATCTCAAACTCATTCCAACATTCAAAAATAACAATGACTCTATCTAATATAATAACAATTGTGGTTATACACAACATGCCACTTATGCTTAAACAACACTCTAACCTCTAATGTTATCTAAACTGACCTCTGATACCAACTATAAGGACTCGGACTTAACCCTTACATAATCTTGAATTAAATTGAATAACTCACATTGAGGATCTTTTCAGGTTTAGAGTTTTAGAGAATTAGGACATAACTATTACATTTCAATGATTACAATGTAGAAACATGTACTCATCTTCCATTTTTTTCACAAAATAAAAACTCTTGAACAAAAGATTCATGTCTAGTTCCTTGTTTTAAATAGCCTGGCATTTCCTTGATCTCATCCTTGACCCTATTCATCTTTATTTCCTGTGAAAAACATTTCAAAAATACTCGGGATGAGCATAAAAAGCTCAGTAAGGGTTACACAAAGAAGGAAAACTGTTAGTTTATCAAAACAACAAGTAAACCATGAATACTTTATCAAAGTAATAATTTTAACCTTTATGAAGTAGTGAATACTATTTACTGAATAAAATATCATTACTTTCCCTTTTCTTAAAAAAAGATTACCATAAAACCCATATAAAGATCACATAACATATAAAGGTAACTTGGGACATAAACATACTTAAATGGAATAACTATACGGTCGACTTCCACACATACTTAATGGAATAGCCATATGGCCAACTTCCATAACCAATGCATTGGAGGTTATAACGTAACCATACATCCTGGTATTCACGGTACCACCCATCACATGTTTTATCACGTAACCACCCGTCAAATTTCAATGTACCATTATAAAATCATAAGACATAAAACAAATATGATGGAAAGAAAACATTTCCAAATTTCGATCACAATATATAATTTAAATATATTTACATAACAAATCCATTATAAGAACAATTTTCAATACCAAAATATATGGTATTCATTTTAAAAACATTACGGCTTGTTGAGGAAGCCAAAATCGAAATAATACTCGTGGTGGCGGATAAGGTCGTTGTCACTACGTACGTTAAAAGAAACATTCCTTTTTGTAGTTTAGTAAAACTCTTCATAGAAAAAGATTACATTTGAATGAAATTAAAAGTCAAATGTATTTTATACAGCGTATAAAAGAATGTCTTGTATTAGAACAAAATATGCCTCAATGAAAGGAGATTGAGACGAGGTTCCATAACACATTGAAGATTTTAACATTTTAAACCGTTGATATCCTTATAAATAAATTCTTAAAAATAACTTCGAAAACATGGATATTAATGAGAAATATTTATAAGAATAAATCATTAAAACATTTAAAACGATATTTTAGTTAAAGAGTATTTTAACAAAATGAGAGACACTTGAATACAAATAATTGATTAATAACATATAATCAGAACTTTATAATATCATGATAATAAAGGGATTCAAGATATTATATTCCAAAGGACAAAATATAAACCATATAAGAGTGAATTGGTGCATAACAACAATGAAGTCTCAATAGAAATGTAAAATGAGATGAAATACCTTATAATAAAGGTATCCTCAAATTAAGGATAAATCAATCTCATTATTATGTGTGACAAATATAAATACACCCAATATAAGTGGATATTAAGTGTAAAACAACCAGAGATAATTTACACATATTCATAGGATGACATATTCAATAACTACATGTTGAACCCAATGAAATCGAAATTGGATTAAGAAGTTCCCTTGTAAAAATTTGACAGCCTAACGGTGTCACTTTAAAATTCAGAAAACGATTTGATGAGACAAAAAGGGTATCTCATCACTTGGAAATAAATTTTACATCAATAAGGTTATAGAAGAAGATATACCAACATAATAATATGTAAATTAAAGACCATACAAAAATATGTCTTTTAAAAAGAGGAGGGTGAAAGGTTCCCTTACCGACTTGGGTAACTTTCGAAACGTAAACCCCATGAATGAAGGACTATAAAACATTGGTGTAAATAATCATAATTGAAATTATATTACACAAATAGTATAATAGTGGGCAGTACATACACTACTCAATGTAAATGGTGGAAAATTTAGCATAAATCTCACGGGAATAAAATTGAGATGAAAAACCCCTTACCACGTTGTAATCAATCGAGACTTATGACCCAAAGTTAATAACTACAAAATGAATCATATAATACCATGAATATAATGATAGTCATGATAATATATATCAAAAATCAGTACACAATACACCTCATGAAATAAATAAGTGTCAAACAATGGAAATCTCATGGAATTAAAAGTGAGATAAGAAATCCCTTTTGAAAATTCGGCAGCCTAACGACGCCACTTAAAATAGCCAAAAATGGATTTATGAGATAAAATAGGGTCTCTAATAATATGAAAATATAAATTATAGTATGAGGAATATAAAATAACATCACCAAACATAAGAAAGATGAGCTTAAAAGAAATGACATAAAAGAGAGTATTTAAAAAGAAAGAGAGAGGTAGGATCGCTTACCTCAAGTCCGACTTGTCTTGTTCGTTTCATTATATTCCTGAATAATAAAATTTGGTCAATTTATAATTCCTTAAGGACCTCCTTTAAAATCATTTATTCAGTTAATATCACATATTATAATGTTATAATAATTGCTTAATAATGTGAGTTAATATCAGACGCTTTTGACGATGTTTGGCACATGAGTCAAAAATGAACTTGTTTGAGAATGATTTTCCATGTAGTTTTAAGAAAATAATCTCCAGAATAGTATTAATGATTTAAATATAATATATATCCAGTACATATTAATTTTATACTATTCCACAACATTTGGAGATAAAAAGAAATGAAATGCACCATTCATGGAGACGGTAGGCCGTACGTACGCATGAACGCTACTTTCATTTCTTTGTCATATTAATGGAATTAAAAAATAAATGAGAGATATATATATATTATAATTCAAATATAATATATATGTTATATAGGTCACATATTTTCATTAATTTCATTCATTATACATTCCATGTATTTCATGAACGAGTCACATCACTTAAGGGGGAGGTAGTCCACACTTCCTCTTATGAAATTATCGCATTTTCACAACATGAAAAGAATAAAGGTATGTTTTAAATATAAAATACAAAAGCATATAGAAAACATAAATAACATATATATCATATATAAAATACAGTGACATCATAATGTCCACCTTTAAAGGTGTTAAAATAATATGGAACAATCATCGTTTCATGAGGCATTAATTCGCTATCCATAGAAACAGTATGTTCTTTAACCATTAAACGGATGTGTGTGTAACTGTAGCTCAAATAATTATTATAAAAACATCATAGAATATTGAAGATACTGGTTTTTTTACAAATGAAAGTAATAAAAATAGTTTAGGGGGTTGGAGAAGCAAAATAAAACAAAAGAACACAAGTGAAGACAGTACCTTTAAATCGGGTAATCCCTTTGGTTTGAACCACAAGGGTTTCTTGAAGAGAATTCTGCCTAAGGTGAGGCATCAATGATGAAGAGAGAGATGTGGAGAGATGAAATGTTCAGGGTTTTTCCGAGATAAAGGCTTGATAGGTGTGGGTAAGGAGGTAGAGGTGGGGGCTTTTATAAGCGAACAGGAGGGGCACTCTTGGAAGGTTATAAAATATTACTTTATTATAAAATGATTTTCAGATTTTAAAGGACCCAAAAGGATATACATCGAGGCTGAGGTGATAAGGTTTTGAAATATACCCATCCAATAGGATTTTGACATGTCTAAGATGTATATTTTACCCTATCTTCTCATTTTATTTAAATCGTTCATTTATGAGATAATCACTGCATCATCACGGTGTAATAAATTAATTAATTTATATAATGTCTAAAAATTATAAAAAATATATCATGATGTAGGAAATATTATTAGATTTATAATTAATATTTATAGTCAAAAATATGACTTGTATAACCCCTTGTAAAAATTGTTTTAGTGAAACAATACATGTTTGTGACATTTTAATTTTAACTTTAAATAAAACATTATTAATGTCATTTTCCTACCAAAGTGTCTCCATGGGGTCCCCAAGTAGACCCATGGATTTTCTGGGTTGGCCACGACTCATCCAATAAGGGTAGAACATGTTTCAAGTTCATTTGATATTATTATAACATCATCTTTACCTTAAATTACACTAATTACCTTTAATCGCAATTAATAAAACACAAAAGTTACTATTCACCAAAAAATTATTTTAATCCCATTGAACCACATTTTACATAGTAATGAAAACCATGAATTTCAAATTTTTTAAAATCAAATCACAGAAGTGGTAAAGTATCATTTAAATGAAAAATCAGTTTTTTAACTGCCACTTAGTTGTTTCACTATTCATCAAAAATTGATGTTTTTCAGAAAAATACCAAAAATTCACCCTAAGATATATTGGATATTCCAAATTCAAAAATGATGTGCATTTTAAAAAATTAAAAAGGTATAAGTTGCATTAATTAATTTAATAATTAATTCCGACTGTCAAAACAAATAACATATTTATAAGAAACAATATCTATTAAAAAATTGACACTAGTTTAAGTCAAATTTCAATGTGAAATTAATTCCAAGGACCACCATTGGATTAAATGGTAAAAATTTATTATAATTGAACTTTAAAACCAATTAAAAATATTATCTAATCATATAAATTAATTATATTAAAAAGAGGTTTTGAATAAAAATACAACATTTTTCACTTATTCATTAAAAATTAACTTTATCGTAAAAATATCAAAATTTTATACAAAGTAAATTTTGAAGTCCCGATTCGAAAAAGAACATTATTTTGTCAAATATAACACATAAAATCGTCAAAAAATTTATTTAAAAGAGGTTCTCCATCAAAAGGCTGTTAATCGACCTTTTAAAGAATATTAGAATATTTTCGCTTAAAATTGGATTCATTATCATTTTAAGCATCTATTTTTTATTGAAAAAAGTAAAAATATTTGACAAACATATATAATCATTTTGTAGTTAGCTCTGTTCATTCCTGCCAATAAAATGGCTAGGAGATAACTAAAGTAATATTATTTTATTATTAGAGTGCAACATAAGATTTCCAAGAAACTCGTTGTTGTGTATTGGGTACACCATCGAGCATAGTGTTCCCTTTAAATTAATATTAACATTTTATTAAAAAATATGGATAAATATGAAAAGGTAATATTGTTTATTTACCTGGGATGTTACATTTTATCATGATAATTTCATCCCTTAAATGCATTCCACTTCCATTTAATGGGAATGGAATTAATAATTCTTGTGTATGTGTGAACTATCACCTCTACGAACCGATCTAATTTGGTTTTCATAACCATTTCTCATAAAAGATTATAATAATGGAATAAATGTTCATATTTGATATTAAATAAATAATAGTCATTCAAAGATAATAATATATCAATTATGTTCTTACTTTCTAGGCTAATAAAAATGATAATGTCGTTCATGCGTACATGTGAACTATCACCTCCACGAAGTGATGTGACTTTTTTTATTCATTATATCACATGTATGATATAT
Organism: Viscum album; assembly: GCA_963277665.1. Classification (NCBI taxonomy): domain Eukaryota; kingdom Viridiplantae; phylum Streptophyta; class Magnoliopsida; order Santalales; family Viscaceae; genus Viscum; species Viscum album. The sequence continues at coordinate 2,048,597,916 of OY728145.1, forward strand.
ATAAATTTATTCAAATTATTAATATTATATTAATTATTTTATTATAATTCTATAAATATAAAATAATACTGAACTTATTTATATAATGGTTAATGAATAATGGAAAACATTACTCATGTGTACGTACAACTTTACGTATCCATTATTATAACATTATTTATTTTTGATAACCATGCATAATGGTTTCATTTAAAGATATAATTTATGTATAAAATTATGGTTTCATGAATATAATTATGTATATGAAATTATTTTTACCACATCGATTATTGATATTGTACGAATTTCATCTTCCACTCAAGTACCGAATGACGACAAAACGTTCAATGTGAACTTAAATCATTATTTAATTGTTATAGAATAGTAATAGGTGATATAAAAGGACTAATAAAATTGAAAAAGGTTCTAGAAAAATTATAAATTAACCTAAGTTTATAATTCAGTAAGATAAAGAACATACGAGATGATTCAGACTCGATGTAAGGGACATCATCTCAATCTCATTTCATTGAATAATTTCTTGGTAACATGCACATTATTATTATTTTTACATGTATATACATCCACTATAACATTTAAAACCCATATTTTATCTATGTTAACATTATTTAATGTATTGTTGAATTTATTAATACGTGGATATTGAGATTTAAATGTTCAATTTGGAATGAGACACCTAGAGCGTTGAAATATTTAATTAACAAATATTTTCGTCATGACATTAATTTACGTGTTTATTTATATGGATATAAAATTATTATACATTAAATTTTATTTGTATATTTTAATTTCAGTAAAAAAATTAAAAATTAATCTTTTTATATTAAGTATTTTACTTTCATTACGAATTGACAAAAGGAATGTTTTTTTGACATATGTGACGGCAATGACTTCATCATCGCCATAACTGTTATTTGATTTTCCTCTTCCTCTATAAGCCTTAATGTTTTTAAATAGGAAAGAAATAATTTATTCCATTTTGGTTGTTTTTGTATTGAAAATGATTTTGAAGTTGTATTTACTACTTCAATATCGTGAAATGATTTCTTTCGATTGTAAATGAAATGTTATGAGTCAAATATTGATAATTTCAATCTTTTATATGTATGATTATATAATGGTACATGTATATTTGATGGGTGGTTAAATGATAAAAAAATATGGATGGTTACATGATAAACTAAATATTTGAGGTTCTGAGATAAACAAAGGATGGATGGTTATGTTATAACTTTCAATGCATTGGGTATGGAAGTCATCTGTATGGCTATTCCATTTGCAAGAGTGATATATATGGAAGTCTACAGTATAGTAATTCAATTTATGTATGATTATGTCCAAAGTTACCTTTATATGTCATATATTGATTAATATTGGTTTTAAGGTAGTATTTTGATTACAAAAATGGTATGAAATGACTTTATATTTAGTAAAGTATATCTACTATTCATAAAGGTAAAACGTATTATTTTATGATAAAGTATTCATGGTTTACATGTTTTCACAAGACTAACAATTTTCTTTCTTTGTATATCCCTTATTTAGATTTTTATGCCCATCCAATTTTTTGAAATGTATTTCATAGGATTTAAAGATTAATATAGTCAAGGATAGGATCAAGGAAAATTCATGAAGTTAAAACATGAAATGAAACCATGTTTTTTTAATAGTTTTTAATTTTATGAAAAAATGGATAGTGAGTATAAGTGTCTAATTTTTAATATTCTAGTAGTTATATATGAGTTATGTCTTAATTACCTAAATTTATAAACTTGAAAATATTCTTAGTGTAAAATTAAGTCAAATTATTGACTAAACTCGTGATTTATTAATGTATAAGGCTGGGGAATTATATTATAAAAATTTAATATATTTTATTTAATTAAATATCTATGTGTGGCTTAAATTAATTTTAAAATAATCATACAAAATGTGATAGAAATAATTTTTTTATAAAAATTCATTTTAAGAATAAAATTGGATTTAATATTATCTCAAGCCTATAAAAGGTATTATATGAACATTAAAGAATTTATTGATTATATAACACATAAAAATAATTAAAATAATTCACCAATAGTGAGTTATTTAGTTTATTAACATAAAAACATTACGTTCATAACAATTTTTTTTAGAAAAATAGTTCTTTAACATTCAAATGATATTTATATTTATTTCTAAACAATTAATAATGAATGAATTTAGATTATAAATTTTCAATGAATATTCCATTAAAAATTTATATATTCTTATTTATACCCACCAATTTTATGGCAAGGTTTATAATTGTGTATTATATTAAGGATCATTTAGAATTGGGGATTCAAGTATCGTAAGCTATTGAAGAGGATATATTTATTTAAAAAGAAATATATAATAAAATATTGGGGTGTTATAGTGATATCCTTCTATTTTACTTTGGTTTTTACCATTTTTCAATTGAATTTTTTTTCAAAGTTTCATCTAGTGTCCATTTATTTTTTTCATTTTTCAAAATATTTTTTTCTCATAATTATCGTTACACAAATGGTTCAATTATTTATTGTCCCAAATATTGGTATTAAAGAATTGTTATAACCCAATGTGTTTTAGCAAGAATGTCATGTTACGAACATGGAAAAAATTAAGAAAGAAATATTAATGGGAATAAATTTTCTTGTAGAAAATAAAGACGAAACTGGTGTTGCCAAAAGTTAAGTGTCTAATGATAATTTCTAAATAACCAAAGGATGTAACATCATATCATTAGATGAAATATATAGTAATGGTATTTTAAGGATCCATTTTTATTTGATATATAGGTTATTGTTGATAATTTTGTAGAATTATTTAGTGAATAAAATTTTAGATACTCTAACAAAGTCGCACAAATCCAATTCACTGAACATAAAAAATATCATGGAGAGAATTTTATACACTCTTCAAGTGGAGTAATCACTATAAATGACCAACCACATAAACACCATCAATAACCTTTTTGTTCAGATTAATATATTTTGATACTAAATTTTGGATAACAATCATGTGATAATTTATCTTCAAACTTCACTAGATTTATGTAATCAACACATCATCAGCATCACTAATAATATCATAAAAAATATGTTTCTATTAAATATTTTTTGAGTCTTGGTACTTGAAGAATAAATAATCTAGAATAAAATTCACGAAAAAAACAACACCACACTAAAAAAAGGTTCTATCGAGAGAAATAATAGCAAAGTAGAAACATGGTTCCAATATGATCCAGAATCATTGTAGGTCTAAATGAAGGAGTACGAATAAAATTATATCAACTTTCTATTATGGTAAGAATTGAAATTTATAAAAGTATTTTTAGATGTAAAATATTTTGGTCCATTACTCTAAAGTAAATGTTTTGAGTACTTCTAGAAATCAACGTGTACTGGTCAGTGAATCAACTAAGCTGAAGGTAGACAATATCTCAATGACACATAGATAATCGAATCAGGGGAATCATGGTACATAACTTTTCAACAGGAATGGTTTGATAAATATGTACCTATAAGGAATAACATTTATAAATTGGGAATAATAAAGCCCTGATGATCACTAGAATTAAAGACATAAAATGAAAGATTCATGGGGTTATAGTTCAAACAATCTATGGATTACTCCGTGTGGAAGGCCTAGAGGAGAACATTTTTGTAGGATAATTTTATGATATCATATGAATGAATCCAAATAAGAAAGGAATGATGAAAATAATAAAGGTAATTCTTGTGGTTATGAAGGTGGATAAGATATCAATGAACTTATTCATGATTATGGGTGAAATATACAAGGAGGTGGATATAGTTCTCACATCAATTACATTGATGAAATTATTAATGACATCATGGAATCAGATGTTTGTTCATATATATGAATGAGTTATTAATATTATTATATATTAGATATTGTTTTATAGAATTATAAATGGATTATTACCATTTTTTGAGTATCTTTTTTTGAAAAAAACACAATATAATCATTGGGACATTGGTAGAGAGACCAAAAAGATCTTAGAGTTGATTTATTTAAATGATTTAAAGGCACGAGTCATATCATAAGAAGGATCTTGGTACTTTGGGTCATTAATTGATTATTATTCTAGTGGATTCTTGGTGTACAAAATCATGGAAAAGGAGGATATTCTTGAATTATTCAAAACATTAAATGAATTATTGAAGGTTTAATCTAGAAAGAATATCACGTGTTTGAGTTCTGATAATTGTAATGAATATACAAGTAATGTGTTTTATACTTTTTCTATCCATAAGTAAAAAAAGAGATATCTCACAGTGGCATACACTTTATAGTATAATGGTGTCGAATAGTGGATGAACATAACCATGTTGAATAGAATAAGAGTGATTTAGAAGATTTTCATATTTTCCATGACATTCTGTGAAGAAGTGTTGAAGAGTTCATGTTATTTGATCAACTGATCTCATTTAATAGTAAATATTCTTAAGATTTCGATGGATATTAGGACAATTCAACACATTTTATATTCCAATTTTTATACATTTGAATGTTTTATAATGTAAATATTTTAATTAATAGAAATTATAGATGTATTATTCAAGATATAGGAAATGTATCATCTTAAGATATGCTGATTGTATAAAAGTGTTTCATTTTTTGGAACTTATTCCAAAAAAATTATCATCATAAGATATTCCATTTTTTTACCAATATTCATGTCAAAGAACATTTTTATTCTAGAACATGAAAATCAATATGAGAAAAATCACCAATATTTTACTCAAACAGTGTCACTAAGAGAAATATTTCATAACACTTCTTAATGGAGGATGGAGAGGTATATTATTTGGTAGAGGAAACAGAGATTCATGATTTATCCTTAGAGATAAATGATATTTAATATGATCTATAATCCATTCTCAATAAAAAGACCGTGTATCTTGATCCATTACCTTTAATAAGAATGTCATTTTGGAACAAATGGTTCTTTAAGATCAAGCGTTGAGGAAACCAATAGGTAAAATTATATCATGTGAAATTAGTGATTAAAGGATTTACTTTAATATGAAAGTATTAATTTCAATGAAATATATTTATCTATTGATAGAATAATGACCACACTGAAGGTATTGTAATATGGTATATATAAAGTTGACATCTAGAGAATCAAAATGTGAAGAACTATTTTTCTCTATGGTGATCTTGATAAAAAAATATATATGCCCTGAAAAAATGATTTTGTTGAATAAGGTAAAGACAATTTTTTTTTCTTGTTGAAAAAAACATTATATGGTTTTAAAAACATCCAATGTTTTGATAGATGACATTTAATTCCATATCATGATCATTAGTTACAAGAGACCTTATTCAGTTCCATATGTATACTTCAGGGGTTTATATGAGAATTACTTTATCATTGTTATATTGGATGTGAATGAAATATTTATTATAAATCCCAAAAAAGATCATATATATGATACGAAGTCACATTTAGCTATATAGTTGGATATGAATTTCTTGGGAACCACAAAAATTGTTCTTTCGATATAGATTTACCGAGACAAAAATAATATTAATATTTAGCTAAAAAATGAACTAGTTGAGGAAATACTTGAAATGATTCAATATACAATACTATAATATAATCTATAAACCATTTTCAATTAATTATAAAATATCCACTATAATTTATTCTAAAACTGAAGTAGAGATTACAGATATGTCTTGAGAAACATATACATCAACAGAGGAGAGTATGATGTTTTTTATAGTTTTTATAAGACCATTAATTTAAAATTTATTGGGAGTGGTCAATAAGTACATTTTGAATATAAGATAGGATCTTTGGAAAATAGTGAATATCATCTTATGATACATAAAGGATACCTCATAAGGATCATATTTCACTATAATAGGATTTCTTGATCAAATTTTATTGGTGATTTTGATTAGAGGAGATAAATGATTGGTTGTGATTTCACCATTTTTGGTGGATATATGAGATGGATATATATATGTTGTTGGTTCCTAATAAAATATTCATATGCGATATATATAGTAGAATTTTGAAAAAGAAAAAAATTATTCCCCCAATATTTTGTTCAAAGGTAAATGACTCCCTCTTTAATTTACCTTTTTAATTTGATCGAGGGGGTGTTTGGGGGTTAATATTCCATATAAAAGTATTATCTCCCATGTTTAAAAATTATCATCTTAAAAATTCATCATCTTAATAATATAATTCAATATTTTAGAAGCATTTTTTAGGTTTTTCACCATTTATTTAAGAGATGGTATTTTGAACATTTTCTACCTGTAATATTATGAGAGTCTACACTTATCTTTACTATACAGTCATCATTCTATATTCACATGCTGTTTCTCCCATTTTTCATTTGGTTGGTTTACATATTATATCCACAGACTATTTATTTTTTTTTTACTTCAATTTTATATCACAATTAGTGTTTCACCAAAAGGACAATTATTTCCAATTCCGATAGATTAAAAACAAAAAGTGTGTTTTTTGAAATATATAAAAATAAAGAAATGTGCATAATATAATAAAAAATGATCAAACATAACTGGAATTTCATGAAACTTTATAAAAATAACTATTTATTTATTTATCACTGTAGGAATGAACCGTAATTCATTCTAACTAGTTGTATTCTCAAAATTATATGATGTATATTTTATGATTTACAATTTATTTTAAATTTATTAATTGTTATTAATAAAGGACTTATTGTTTATAATCATTTACATTTTATTGTTTTCAATTATACATACATTTTATATTTTGATTATAATTCAATGAATATATTGTTTTTCCACACTCTATTGAGTGTCTATTTTTTATGTAAATGTTTTATTTATTAATTATAGGATAATAAATAAATGTATAAATATTAATCCATACAAGAAATATCATGTGTCCCAATGACATTTAAATCATTAATATGGGTGAAGAATAAATCATTGTTCATTTTCCTAGTGTTTCATGAAAAATTAACTTCATTTTCTCAATATTTAGTATTTGATATGTGTTTTGAAAAAAATTTGACATCAAAATTAAAAACACAACTTTGATTCATTCTAATAAGATCATCCATTATAATGATATATGGTTCATTCCATCTTATAAATAATGAATCAACAAATATTTTCCTAGAGTTTAATAATAATCCAAGTGTATTCTCTATATTAAATATGTGAAGAACATTTTGAAATCAATAATTTCTAAGAATTAAAAAAATAAACTTTTAATCATAATGCCATCAAAAAGCATCAAAATATTTTTTGGTTCATTCATATGGGTAATAAATGGATCAAAATCCATTTTCCTAGTCTTTCATGATAGTGAGGTATCTTTTCTGGTTTGGGACATGTAAACCCACATTTTGATATAAAATGTCACTCTTAAATTGAATAGAAGAACTTTAAGTCATACCTGCCCCATCAGGTTTCACGATAATGTGTGGGCTGTTCTTATAGGTGAAAATTTTTTAAATGGTTATTTTAAAAGAGTTTCATTAGAGCCCAGTTTTTTCCCAAACATTTAGAATTTTATGAATGTTTTTTACTTCTTAAAATCTTAAAATAGAAATATGAAAATTAAATAATATCCATCACAACAAAAATTTGAATTTTGGTTGGTGTTTTTCCTATAGTTTATAAATGAATCAATGGACATTTTCTAAGGGTTTTATGAGAACATAAAATGAAAAAATACAAAATTAATCATACTACCCTGACCAAGTGTTAGAATAACATATATTTTATTCCCATATGTGAAAAATTAATCAATGATCGTTTTTCATAGAGTTTTGTTGAAATATGATCTCATTTTCTTAGGTTTTATCTTTTGGGTATACTATTGGAAATAAATTGTTTTTTTGAAATTTAATTCACAAACTATCATACATATTAACCACACCCCATGTCAGAATGATGTATTGTTTTTTCTAATAAATAAAAATTTGATAAAATTCACTAAAATGGGTATATCATGTTGCATTAAAAGCCTTAAATTTTAAAATTTGGTATGAAAGTGGTGCATAATGCAATTTCTTCTATTGTGGTAAATGGTAGGGAAATGATGATTTCTAGTGCATGGAAACTACCATGTATACCACATGGTGTGTCATTATTTATGAATCAAAAATATTATTAATCTATTTATTTAAAAACATATTGTTATTATTTAGGGATTTAATGATTATAAACCCTAGCTAGCATGCATTATGGATAACTCATGTCGAATGTCTAGCATTGGAAGCTGACCTTCACCCTCTTTTATTTCATTAATGAGTTTATATAAAGGGTGGGAATCCTCATGTTATAATAAGATGACCAAAATAATCAATATTTTAGGCTCTATTTTTCATTGATACTCTATTTTTCTTTATAAAGGTAAATGTTATCACACCTTAGTAGTTCAAGGGCCATCTCTGAGCAAATTAGGACCTAAGTGGAAAGTTTCATCCCTATAGAGGTCAGAGTCTATTTGTTTTTATTGGGTTATTTTAATAATGTATACTCCATTAATATTATTAGAGATAGTGAAAAATATATATAAAGTATGCATGTTTATATATTTTATGTTCTTTATAGTTTACTGATTTACGATGATAGATCGAGTAATATAATGGGTTTATTCTACTGTGATGATTGTCTTATGAGCCTTTGAAATCCATCTGTGGTATCATCTCAAATATCATCATAGAATCTCTATTTTTTTAAAATATCATTTGTATCATATTGTGTATTAAGTCATATCATAGTGTATAATATGAAACAACTAAATTTCATCTTTCTTAATTCATTTCTTAGATCATGATACATGTTATAATAATTTTTTATGCATAATTATAGAGTATAAATGATGTTTATTCTAAAGTAAGATACATATAAATCCTAGGATTTTTTTCCATAAGATATTATACAAGTGATATCATAGGCTATAATTATATCTTAGGATTCACAAAATAGACTCTCGAATCGTAATGGTGGTATATAGGGCATCATTGATTCTAACTAACCCTTATGTAAAAGGAATCAAATCCAAATTTATAAGGTGAAACAATCACTAATTTTTAGTTCTTACCTAATCACTAGATATGACATGTATCTCACATATGGGTGGATGGAAATCTTGCATTAGATTAAAAAAATTTCCCTTAATATATAATAACATATGATAGGGACCTATATAAGGAAATCAAGAACCCTCATAAAATACTATTCTATGAATTTAAAATTATGTATCTTTGAAAATTTAAATGGCACCCATATCATATTATTTACATATTGAATACAAAATCTAGGTAAGATTCCATATCCTAGTCTATGATTGTTAGTGGCCCCTATAAATCATTATATTTTACATCCTCCAAAAATGAATAAAAATTTCATTATAGACAACAAATGAATATGATATATCAAAATAAGTTTAATTGATTAAAAATAGGATATATTTATACCTAAATAAAATAGGATATGTTCATATTATTTAATCATGTTAATAATTAAATAAAATTTTATTTATTCATGAATTACTTTTGAATATTATTGTTTATAAGTTGTTTATTAAATGTTATATAGTGTATGCAATAATTTATGTGATAAATTACTACAAATAAATTTTTTTCCCACATTAAGTATGAAAAAATAGTTTTCATCTACCTTGAATTTAGTTTTTCACTGAAATTATTAGCTTGAAATTAGTGGTTGAATATTATTTATACAGATTAGGTATTAGATATGTGCTGGAATTAAATTATTTCTTGAGTAATGTATCCATGGGTATATTGAATTTATATTGGCTCCCCACTGACATGGAGGATAATGAATTTCTCTAAAAATGTGGGGTTGGCTATCTGTTTCTACCAGATTACTCATGTACTAGTGTTTAATATTATATAATTATAAACCTTTAGTTAAAAACTTTATGCTCTTTATGAATAAAATGAATTTTAATATGTCTAAATACATCTATCTTCTTCTTTAGAGTGATTAAAAAAAATTGTGATTTTTTTATAGTAACACATTAATATGGATTGAACATATTAATTTGTTATATGGAATATAGAATCAAAAACTAAACATTCAAAGCATGCGTACATAATCAATTAAAACACAAGATAGTAAATATTTTGTGGCTTTAAATGTTTATATATTTAATATTCATATAATTTATATTAAATTTTTTATATACTAAATTGAAACCCCTTAAGTTATATGTGTGAAAATCTTTCTAAAGTTATAAATTCTCTAGAAATCGATATTTTAGTATGGATGAACCTAAAAATTTGGTTCCCACAAATTATATTCTATATGGAATTAATATTAAAAGTAACCCAAATCATTAAATTCTTATTTTTGATATAACATTCTGGGTAGACATTAATTGGAATATTTAACCATTAGGATACCATTGGAATAGAGATTGGTGAATACAAATGATGGATTAAGATAAATAATTATCTACTCAAATAACCAACATTCATATATGATATTATTGACATAATTATTTACTACATTTTGTTGTCAGGTTTTTACATGCTTAACCAGTGTATTTCATGATTAAATATTTTTCTTCTTTCTCTAAACTAATATGATTTATGGGGTTATAATTTTTAGTTGGATTACATTCATTAAAACCCCTTTACAAAAATATAAAAATCAGGATGTTCACCCCTAGATATGTATTTTTTATATATTAAGTAACGAATAATGTTTATTATTTTTAGGACTTATATAGGTATGACTTATAAACCTATTATTTTTTAGTATCTATGGTTAATAAGGATTATTAAATAGAAAAATTATATGAATATAATTGTGAATGTTATAAAAATAAATTTCTCTATATCTGACTAATGGGTATTATATATCATGTGTGCATCACACACTGGTGCTCATAAACACTAAATTGGAGATATGAGAGAATTAAAGAATGGTTATAGAAATATATGTGTTTTAAATGGAGAAAGGGTTATGAAATTTAAGTTAAAAGCTTAAGATCAATGTCTACCTAATGGATTAGTTCTATAATTAAAATATATTATTATATTCCTATGATAAACAAAAAACTTATTATTGTATCATGAGTGGAAGAATTGGTATTTTAATTTATTATTAGGGTAAATAGTATCTATATATATATGAATTAAATATTCTATATCAATGAGAATAAGATAAATTGTTTATTATTTCTTGATATATATTATTCTATCTATAACATTCTGAATAAGAATGTGTGGGTGATTCTGACCCCACATACAAGTCGCCTTATCACCTTTGACATATAAATGGGAAAATGATTCAAAATATCCATAAAGATGGTTTTTTTGTAATCATTATATTCTGAATCATTTTATAATATCAATCTTATTTTTATGAAAAATAATTAAAGGACAATTTATTGGAAATTGTGAAAGGGATTTTCAACTATTAGATATTAAACATAGTGATTTATGTGAACAAATGAGTACTAAAAAATTGGTGGGTTTAGGTATTTCATAACCTTTACCAATGACCTTACTCAGTATGTTTATGGGTTTCATATAATATATATATTTTAAACTTTTAAAAATTTAAAATATTTAATGATAAAATAATCTAGGAAAAATTATTAAGATTCTCCTTTTAGATCAGGGTGTTGAATACATAATATTGAAATCCAATAATAATTAAAATATTGTGTTATATTTTAACACCAAATTTATCATATAAACCAATAATAGAATAGTTTTTTTGAGTGTTAAAATTTAAACCTATTAAATATATATTGATTGATGATATGTTAGTGTTACCTTTTTATTTAATTTTAGCGATATACTCTTGATACTAAATCATTCCTACCAAATTTTGTATCATATAAAGAAAACATCAATACATCATTTTAGATATTAACTAATAAATGTCTCAATATATATTTGATAATTATTTGGGCTTTTAAATCATATATACTACATTTATATTCTGATAAACTCCCATCTAAAATAGATAAATGGCCTTTGGTTAGTTATCCTATAGTGACAATGGGGTAGTACTATAATAATTTTACTAAACAAAAAGTGTTCATAGATTGACATGATGTTTTTCATAAGAAGAAAAAAAAATCTAATGATTCAATTAGAGTGTACTTAAAATTAGAGAAGATTAAGTCCAATAAAAACTAAATTACTCCATGATCAAATTTGAGTCAGTTTCACAAATAGTGGTGGAAGAATATGTTACCAAAGTTACACATGAACCTCAAAGGTATGGTAGGGTTCATCAGAATCCTGATATATTTAGATTTATTAAGGAAATTGATATTAAATTAGTGTTTTTAGATAAATAACCTACTACCTATTGAGAGTCCAATGATAGTTTTTATTCTATAAAATAGATAAATTACATTAAATATAGAATAGACTCAATGTAATCTAACTATTTATGGAACATGGTTAATGCACCTGAAGGGGTGAGACACATAGTTTGAAAGTGAATTTTCTATAAGAAAACATGAATGGATGGAATAATATAATCCTTTTAATCATACATAGTGTAAAAGGTTTACAAATAATTCATGGTATCGACTATGAATAAGCCTTTCTTCTAGATATGATGATAAATTCCATTAGGATTTTACATACCATATAAACACATTATTATTGGGATATATATATAATAGATATCAAACACTTCACATAATGAGAATTTTCATGAGGATATAAATATGATTAAACACAAATATTTTGATGTAATAAAATGAGAATACAGATATTTCTAAGTTACAATAGTGTATTTATGGATTGATGAAATATTTTAAATGTTGTATTATCTAGAATGATGGTGAAATCAATGTTTTTGTTTCCTCAAGTAATTTTACGATTCTTTGGTATCACTATCTAAAATTGTAATGAGAGAAAATGTCCTAGTATAAGTTATTTTGAAATTATATTAATCATAACTTTTAGTAGTTTCACGGAAACAACATACAAGGCTCCATGGTGATGGTGAAAATTTTTTGGCAAGTGAAGAATTCCATTCCATGAGATATTTTGATGATGTGGACCATTTTATGACTCGTGGAATTCTTATATTTGATCTCTAAAGTACCTAAACCACATAAAAAGTTATTAATAGATCATTAATGATATAAATTATTAATGATATGTGATAGTATTTTATGTAATCTATGAATGAAAAATCAAATTTTATATCTAATTTTATTTTTTTAGGTATTTTTTTTTGTGAAACTTTATGAATCGAAGTATTTTATAGTAGTAATGAGATAGTGAAAAATTAAGTAATATTAGAATATAGGTGATACATAATGAATATAATAATAATTTATATTGTTCAAGTATATTAGGAATATGGATAAGAGAAAAGAGAATAAGAATAATCACAAAGAAAACTTGATGGAAGTATAAGTTGATTAAAAGTATTTGTATTAATGAAAACTGAATTATAGATCACTGATTGTGTGGGAGGATGATAAAATTCAAGATAAACATTGTTAATATCATGTTTAAGGGTAATAACCACTCAATTATAATCAACATGGTGATTATATTAAAATATGGGATAGCTTGTTTAAATAGATCATTCCAAGAATGTATAAACTCATTTTGAGTAGAGATACTTATAAATATATAATATGAAAATGGTTTTCTTCCATATATTTTTCATGTAGGTTTTATAAAATTATCACATCATTATCTTTAATAGGTTTAAATGGTTTTTGTGAAAAGTTAACATAAAATAAATTGAATTCATTGATTCCACCTCCACACTCTTCATGAATTCTCACCATTTTCAAGGGTCATTTCAACTCGTATTAGAGTAACCAAGTTAAATTTGATGATGAACAACCATTTAGAGTTTGAAAATAATTTTTTTCCTATTACAAAAAATATCTAAATTTATATTGTGAACATTATTAAAATTAATTTAGTTAACAACATGGTGATTTTAAATATTAAAGGAAATAATTACTCTATTTTGAAAAATCAGATATTAAAATTTATTATATCAATTTGTCTGGTTGTATTGGAGGATTTCATCATGTTTTTTTACTCAATATAATGTTATTGAAATGATTATAGTAGGTAAAAATAATTTAGATAATGATTCTGGTACTCTAAATTCCATTTTATCATATCTTTATAAAAAGGAGTTTTTTAAAGATAATAGAATAAAAAATGGTTAAGCTAATTTGGGAAAATCTAGAAACAATTTATAAACATAATGAAAAGGTGAGATAATCCATGTAATAGTCTATTATATTGATGTACGAATACTTTAATATGAATGATGAAGAAAGAGTATATGACTTCCTCACTAGAGTTAAGGATGTTATTAGTATAATTAAAGGGTGTGGGGAGAATTTGGTCAATTATATAGTTGAGTTTAAGATTCTATGTGTTTTTATAAACTATTTTGATGTAAAGGATTCAAATATTAAAGACAATGATCGGGGTACACTTATATTGGACAATTTTAATAACATTATTATTTCTTTTGAAATGTGGAATATAAGTTACATTAAGAATAAGGGAATGTATAATATCATAGTATTCCTTAAATTATTAATGTAAAATAATAACAAAATAGATATTTATGGATATTAAAAATAATAATATGTTGATGAAGTAAATGTTGAAATGAAATTGGAAAAACTAATGACATTCATTTCAAGAAGAAAGATAATATAAAAAGGAAATTTTCAAGGAAAGATTCTAATTAGATGATTCAGGTGTAAAACTATTGTATATTTCATATAATGTTATTAAAAATTTAAATAAGATTAATTTATTGAGGAAGAAGAAGATAATCTATGATGTTTCTCAGAGAATAATGTGCAAATATTAGTGCTAAATGGGTAATGGTATTACACTATCTAAATTTAAGAATAAAAATTTATCATATAATATAAAAGATGATGATAGTTGTGAGGAGAAACTTGTAGTTAAAAACGAAATGAATACAGTGAAAAAATATATTATAATTATAATATTGAAGTACATTATTATGTTGAACTCTATAATGAAATATGAAATGAATAAAAACAAATGGAGTTCATGATGGAATGAGAATTCAAAGAGTGATGCTTCAGGATCATTAAATTTGAAAAATATAACTATAGTTTGGAGAAATATTGTCAATTATCATTATACAATGATAGCCTACATATTGAAAAAGAGTAATAGTAAAAAAATGATTGAAAATTTGAACATGTTTCAATATAATTAAAAGTGTTTCAAATTTACATGGAAATAAAGGTTATATAATATAAGAAACAACTTGAAGTTATTCAATAAAAATTAGGGGAAGGAGAAAAGGAATTTAAAAACATCAAATTAATCATTATGAATTCAATTTAAGGTGGTAAATAAATATTAAATAATAAAATGGTTTTATTTGTTGAAATATAGAAAAAACTAGAGAATAATTTTTTTTTAGTAAATCTTATCATTTCTCAAAAATCTTAAAATTCTAGGAGAACTATTTTAAAAGTGGAATATAATACAAATTGTGATCATAAAAATATAAAAGGAAGTATATAATGAATAAATAATTTTATGGAGTCTCTCATTACTTTTTATTGATATAACGGTCCATTTATAATTTCCATGTAAATAAATAACATTGAGAATTTACTTCCATACATCAAGAATGTTATAATGGAAACACAACCTTTTTGGTAACTGTAGGTATTATAGAGTTTGTGGGCATATTCAAATAATATGTTCGTTAAATTGACCATATGAATATTATTCAATTTCATATGGTAGATAAATATTGAGTGAAATTAAACTTAATAAAATAATAAAGTTTTATAAAAAACCAAAAAATTATAGGCTTATAGTTGTGAAAATGTTCTAATCGTTGTTTGAGTTTTTTGGATGAAGTGTCCAGCTAGGTCACTATATTGATGATTTTTGCACTATTTTTCCTCAATAAATATTTATAGATCATAATATTAGAAATTTAAAAATTAATAAAATTTAAATTAGAATACATTGGTTATTTATTTTTCAGTCAAAACATCTCAAAAGGTACATCCTTAGATCGTAGACAATATATGTTCCGCTCTATTTATTAGTGGTTTTGTTGTTTTGTATTTTTATTATATTGAATTTTTTACACTATAATTTTTTCTTTATTATCATGCATGATTAATACCTCCCTCCAAATGTTCATGTTGGTTATTCTTACCAAAATAAAAATAACAACATAGGTTCTTCCCAATCCCCAAAAATGCAAGGATGGTTGTTCCTCCACTTCAAAAAGAAAGATCTTAGGTTTGGAATTCACCCTTAAAGAATGCATTGGGTCTTCTCCCATAAATGGTTGAGTTTTTATCTATAAAATTAAATAATAAGGGTTTAGTTTTTGAGCCTGTATGTTGAAAAATAAATTTTTTAAAGAGTCACAAATCTCTTTCAAAATTGATTTTTTTATAGTTTATATCGTACCACTTGAATAATATAAGGGTGTAAAAAGTATCAGTAGGATCATTTGTATCCAAAACATTGTAAAAAATTGTTGTTTTCTCTTATAATTTATTATTTTGATACACTCTTCGTGTAAAAATTCTTTTTATGGTTGAATTTTCTAATCCATATATTCACCATGTTTATCATTATTGGTTAACTTTCTATACTTGGTTTCAAATTGATAATTCACCCCCACCCCTACCCTCTTGACTTTTGTATATCTCATGTTGTTAATCATAGGGGTAATTTTTGAGATAGTGAAATGGAATGAAAGTATTAGTAATAGGGTTTTATTGGGAATGGGAGACTAGGGATATTTTGTAGAGGGGAGTCAAAGGGAAGTGGTGATTTAAAAAATTAATTTTTTAAAAACCATAGTGACCCAAAAATTATGTTTAACTACTTTAAAATACATGATAGATAAAATATATTCTTATTGTTATAAAACCTTTTAATTTTATTCACATCACAAAACAAGAATATAATTATCATAATATTAATAATATAGATTTTTTAATATGCAAACAATATTTAATTTAATGATTCACGGGGGAGAAAAAATGACTTTCTCTTTATTTTTCATAATTATTTTATATTCATTGAGCTATAGAATGATAATAAAGGCTGGTCTTTATAGACACAGAATAATTACAAAGAAATCCCCCTTTCTCATCACTTTTTCTCTTATCACTAAGAAAGGGTCTCTTATTTAAAACCTAACCAATCCCTCTTTTTCTTCCCTTCTTCTACCTTTGTTAATTAACGTACATTGAACAATTATAACTATTTAGTTTCTCTAATAATAATCATAAAAATAACTTATAAATTTTTTATGTGATGAATTTATTCCCAAATCACTACAAACTGGTTTTTAAATCATTCTTCACAATTATCTATAGTTTTTTTTCATTCCCACTAATAATATACACACAAAAACACAGATATATATATATATATATATAATACATATATATAATACATATACATATACGCACACGCATATGTATATTTATTTAGTTTTTTACATACGTATATATATTCATATTCTTTTTGTATTTATTTTTTTGTGTTTTATATATAATTTATTTTTAATATATATTTATATTCTTTAAACTTTTTATATATAAAAATATTGAAATATTTTTATATAAATATTCATAATTTTTACATATAAATATTTCCAATGTTATATTTTAATTTCTGTTAGTTGTATATATATAATTGTATATTTTTTATAATATATTTATATTTATGAGTTTTATATTTATATTTATAGATAATACACATATTCATATATCCATTAATGTATATATAACATATATATATATACCATACATTTTCATTTACCTTTATGTATATATATAAATGTTTATTGATTTTATATGATATACTTATATGCAGTATATAACTCAAAAATGATTCAAATCCTTGTATTCATGTATTCCTGTATTGAAGTATATTACATATATCAATGGATGGGCTGAAATTAGGGAAATAAATATTTGATCTTACTCGAATGGTATAAATTCCGAAAAATAACAATATTAACTAGTCTAACCCATAATTCATCACACATCTTCAATGCCTTTCATAATATCCTTTATAAAATCATATTTTTCCTTAAACTCTTTTCATAATCTAGAAAAGAATATACATTTTCTTTTTTTATGAATAGGGAAAAAAATTCTTCCTGAAATGAGAATAAAATCATAATGATTTATAAACAAAATATATTATTTTTCTATTTCTCTAAATTATTATTTTGAAATAGATTAAGTGATTCTCATAAAATATCACATCCCCCCAAGGAAAATGATGAAACTCCTATAAACAAAATCCTCATTAATGGTCAAACATGAAATATTCTCCTAGGTCCCTATCGACATTATTCATCTTTTACCATTTATTATATTCAATCACTTCAAAAATATTGTTATATCAACCATAATATTAAATTAATTAGTGAATCAAAATAATTGTTTTTGTGGAAATGGTATATGTAAGGTGATGACATCATATTGTTAATAACTAGCTAGTATTTTACAGCAAATCCAACCACAACTCGAAGAAACATGTGTTCATTTTTTCATGAACAAATCTATTTTCACTGTTATTTTAAATGATATAAAAATGATATAAAATTTCATATCTTATATCGATGATTATTAATATGAAAAATATATTTTTTTCATTGTACAATTATATTTATAAGAAAATGTGTCATCCATTGTCAAATTTTTACAGTATGATCATTTCCTTGGGATGCTGCATGTATTTTTTTTTGGATATAATGGAGTTGGTGTCATTTATGTTAATGGTTTACATATATAGAGAATTCGGATAATCAACAAAAAGGTCATATATTTTAATTTATATTTCTAACATGTGATATAGAGAATTTATTCTTCACCAAAAGATAGTACTCACACTGATGAGCAACATTATAGTGATCCGGAGGAAGAGAAAGAAAATATTCACGATTAGAAACTATAATAAAATATTCATCATTAGATTAAGGTTTTAATAAAAGTTATTAAACAAAAAATAAATGTTTAAAAATATTTACTAGATGGAATGACTGTGATCAACCCATTTACCTCAATATATAAATAATTGTTTGTTATATTTTTGTTTGTACTAGATTTAATGTGTCAATTTATACATATATTTGGGATTTTATTAGACCTATAAAAAATATTATTGTCTTGGAAGATATTATGAAAACATTTTTTAAACTAACTATTCAATTATCTTTAGATTAAGTACTAAAATGGTGATTTTTCGTTCATTTAAATGTTGAATTTATTATAGAATATTTTATAACAGTTTTTTAGTTTAACATTACTGATATATCCCTTGGAAAACTATAAACAAAATAGTCAAATAGGTACCAGATATATATATATGGGAATTACAATCCTTACCCACCATCATCATTTTCTTGTTTCCTATCTAAGGAAACTTGGAATTCATCAATTACCAGATCTATAGATGATAATTTTAAGGTAAATTTTAAGTGATTTTAATTTATCTCACATAACATGTCTAATAAATTCATTTTCATATATGTTAATTTATAAAGTCATCAATAGAGTTCATAAAATATGAAATGATTTGGAAAGTCACAAACCATATTATATAAATAATGGATACGTATGTTATACTTAAAAAATTGGTACATTGTTATAATATATAATAAAATAATTAATATAAAATAATTTTTTTTGAATAATTTGTGATATGTATGTTGATCAATAAGATCCTCCCACAATATAAATCTCATATCAAAAATTATATATGGAGTCTCAATTTAAATAAAAGGCCAACTTGTAGATAAAAACACTGAAAAGGTATTGGATAAATTTTAAAGTATAAATATAGTGAATGTAATAACCTTCATATTCTCATTGTCTTGAGAGCACAATGAGTCATTAATCAGACATAAGTGATATCCCCAAGACACCGAATGATGGAAAGAAATGCTACAGGGATTCAAATACTAGTGGGAGATGATTTACCATTTAAAAAATAAACCAATAAACCAACAACCAAACCATTCACTGATGATGCATGAACAAGAAACTCAACTAAACAACTTTAGCTATCTCAAAACCACATCAAAGTGCACAAAAGTAGAAGACCAACCAAGTATCAAAGTACATAGTAGATAGAAAACTAAAGACCCTCAAGATACTACAAGACTTGACAATCCACAAGCTCTATGCTCCATAATCACTAAACAACCCAAACATCATGAGGTAGTGCTAAACACATGTGAAACATTACTTTTGCCCATGTCCAAGAAGATTGCATCTGTAAAAGCACCAAAGTTCCAAATTAGGGGTTATTATAAAACTCAATAGGTTTTCCCCAATAGCTTCCCAACTCATTCTAATAGCATAGAAAATTTATCCACATTTATATAAATCAATTTATGTAAGTCAATTTACCAAAACAGTTTATAACCAAATATAAACAAGTTATAAAATCCATTTGTAGTAAAGTGATAACAAAACTAAATGAAACCAATTTTCATAAAGTTATTTTTTCAGAAAAATAACTAATTCAAAGATTAAAACTAATACTTCTTATCATTTAGTATACCCATTCCATAGTTCACAACACACCCATGCATGCATTCTTTGTTTGACAGTTTCACGCTCATGACCAGTCTCTCATCCAATTACCTTATGTCCAACTGACACATACCCCCAATATAGGGTCACGTCCATTGTACCCCAATGGTATGCATCCCTTATTAATGTCCCTTTAAGCATTAACTCACACCAACACCATTTATTCCAAATATTTCCATTTCAAAAACAAACCATTTCAATAAAAATGAATTTTATTCAAAACTAAATCACAACAAATTTCAAAGAAACATTTAATTTCAATAAAATCGTTCCTTTTATTGAAAACATCATACCAAATTCATCTTCCAACAATCCAAAAAAAATATGGTTTTTAAAATCCATATTTTAAAACCAAGATCAAAACTACTTTACTTAAACACCCAATTTTCTAGATTTCACAACCATCATTCAAAAGGGTTCTAACAAGTGTTAAACAACTAAATCACAATCAATTCAACACCATTCATAAAATTCAAAAAAATATATATTCATTTCTACTATGTGAAGTCAAGAAATACACCTTCTACATAGAAGGTTTTGAGAAAAACCCCAATGAACAAAGAACACACAAGAAAACATGGTCGATTCTCCAAGAACCTCCCTTAGATCTCTTCTTCTAGAAATATCAGGACCAAATCTCATCATATTTGGAATTCATACCCCCAGATCGAACCATAATAATAATAGATCTAAGAAACCAATAGAATAGGAGAAGAAAATCTAATTAGATCTAAGAAATCAATCAAGAATGAAGAATAGTGATCACATACCTCAACAATCTTGGATAGATTCACCAAGGAAATCATTTAGGATGACTCCAAAATTCTTGGGAGAGGTTATCCTACCATAAAGGAAGAGAAATATCATGTTATGGCCACTTGGGTGAAAACTAGTGCGACTTAGTGGAAAAAATGTGTGAGATTTAATTTTTTAGGATCTCACTTAAACCATATCCACAGTTAGGTTGCATGGTTAGACAAACTGTGCACTAAATGTACATTACCTATAGCCTTGGTATACCCTTTCTTGGCTTCCTAACATGGTCTCCATTATATTACTCTTACCATACTAGAGCTACTACCTAAATAGGACCAATGCGTATGGTTTTGCCGCCTGGTTAGGCAAATCGTGCCCCGCCCGTGCGACTTTCAATTTTCCCATAAATGACTTCTAAAATTCTCACAAATCTCCCATTTATCACCCTTAAACATTATAACCATAAAAATAATCATGTAAGGGTTACATACCAGAGTAAAGGGGTACTAAATTCTCCCCACCATTGGACTTTCCATCCTCAAAAATTTGAAAACCCTAACCCATCTGAAAAAGTTTCATCCATTGCTCTTTCATCATCTTCTTGTGTTCCCAGGTCTCTTCCTAAATGTGATCATTCTACCATAAAAACCATAGTAGCCGGATTCTCCTTCCAAAAAAGAATTTATCTTTCCTATACATAATCTGTACTAGGATATGTACCAATAGAGATGCATTCTCTAGGTCAATGTGATCCCATCTGATCACATGGTCAGGATCATCCTAATACTTTTTCAACGAAGATACATGAACCAAATTATGCACTGAACTAAATTGTGGTGATAATACCAATCAATATGCGACCTCTCCAATCTGTTCAAGTATCTCGAAAGGGCTAATTTATCTAGGATATAACTTTCCCTACTTTTCAAAATGAGGATGTCCATGTCTTGAAGATATCCTTAAGAAAATGTGATCACTCACAATAAACAAAAATGATCTTCCTCAGTGATCTGCATAAGATTTATGACTACTGTGATCTGTCTCCATCCTCTTTCTAATTAACTATATATTAATCGTTTTTTCTTTGATAAGGCTTTGACCAACTAGTGAGGTCTCACTAGTTTCCCCCCAATATAGAGGAGAATGACAAGGACCCCCATACAATGCTTCAAACAGAGCCATATGTAATGAGACCTGATAGTTGTAATTATATGAGAAATCCACTAAGAGTATATGCACCTCTAATGAGCCACCAAAATCCATTACACAATCCTGCAATATGTCTTCCAATACATGTATCAACCACTTAGATTGCATATCCGTCTAAGGATGATACATCATGCTCATAGCAAACTGATTCCCAAGGGATTGTTGTAAGGATTTTTAGAAATGATACGTGAACCTCGAATATCTATATGAGACTATTGAAACTGGTATACCATACCTTTTTACCAATTATCATATATAGATTTTTCCCAGATCCTACACCATATGAGTTTGACAAATTGGAATGAAATTGCCTAACTTGGTAAGAAGATCCAATATCACCCAAATAGAATCCTATTTATGAACTGTTCTTGGCAGACCTCTAACAAAATACATCTATATCTGCTCTCATTTTGACACTAGGATAGGTAAATACTACAACATGAATATTGGTCTCTGATTCTCTGCTTTCACTTGTTGACAAGTTAAACAACATAAGACGAACTCATCCACATATCTTTTTATGTCACTCCACCAAAACTGCACCTCCAATACGTTATACGTCTTATGTGTTCTTAGATGTATATCCCATCTAGAATGGTCGTAAGAATGAATGACTTGTTCTTGAAAATACATAAGTAAAACCATCTGATATTGGAAACACAAAATAGAACTCCCATCAATTTCTCAATTCTCAATAGTCTCCCCACCATTGAGTTTTGAACTCACAACTAGACATTCTGCATCAGATATTTATGACAGTTTGAGCATATTTACCAAATCAGGAATAATCGTATTTGAAAAGAAAATGTCCACATTACCTCAGTCTTTACATTCCACATGCATGTCGGCTAGGACCGACATCAAATGTCATTCATCTGAATCTTATTTCACCAACTGAGCATATGAATTTCTAGTCAATACATTTTAAAACGAATTTCCTTTCCCAATTGTGTATATCATGTCCAAGTCAATCATTTGGAGATACTCCATCCAACTCCTTTTCCTCAGATTCAAATCTCACTATGATAAAACGTGTTTCAAGATTTTGTGGTCCATGAACACAGTAAATTTCTCAATAAAGAGATAATGTCTCAATGGTTTCAAATCATGAAAAAATGTAGCTATCTCCAAATCGAGTTTTGGGTGAACATTATCATGCACCTTCAACTACCTTGAACCATAAGATACCACATGGTCTCCTTGCATGATAACACATCCCAAACCTGATCCAAAATCATCACAGTACACCATATACCCCTTTCCCGATTCTGGAAAAATAAAGATAGGTTCCAATGTAATACAAAAATTAAGTTCATAGAAATACTTATGAAATACCTCTATCCATTGTAATATAGCATTATTCTTTATTAGAGATTTCATTGGCCAAGTTAGTTATGAGAAATCATGCACAAAGGGTCAGTAGTATCCATCAAGACAAATAAAACATCATATCTTGAAGACATTCTTCGGTGGTTTCCATGAGATAATAGCTTCTATCATTTCAGGAACAATAGAAATGACATTTCTGAAATGACATGTCCAAGAAAACGTACATCCTGTATCCAAAAACCACACTTTGATAATTTTCCATACAAATAGTGATCTCTCAAAATTTTTAACACTATTTTCTGGTGCTCCTCATAGTCATCCCTTGACATCGAATACACTGGGATGTTTTTCACATACACCACAATAAAAGAATCTATATATTTCAAAAATATCATATTTATCAATTCCATGAAGACTATTGGTCCATTCGTTAGAGTAAAAATCATGACTATATATTCATAGTGGCCATATCTACTTTTGAAAGTTGTCTTTGGAATATCTTCCTTCCGAACTCACAATTGGGGATATCTTGATCAAAATTCAATCTTTGAGAACCACTGACCTCTGCTTAATTAATCGAACAGATCATCAATGCATGGAAGTGGATAGCTATTCTTTATCATAACATGGATAATATTTTGAAAATATACACCCACATGAAGAGTTCCATATTCATTCTTCACAAACAAAACTGATGGTTCCCATGAAGACGTACTTATTCAAATGAAACCCTTTATTTCCATATCCTCCAGCTACACTTTTAATTACCGTAACACTTTTGGGGCTATCCTATAATATGGAAGGGAAATAAGATTGGTCCCTGTTAGGAGATCAATCATAAAATCCACTTTCCTTATAGGTGGTAACCTTTACATGTTCTTAGTAAGTACATCTAGAATGTGATCCACAACTGCTGGAAAAATAATTCCCTTGATCTCATCCATCGATTACAAAGTCAACGACACCAACTATTAAGAGATCATTCCCACCATTGGTGCCAACAAGATCTTTTCACATTTTTTTACCATCCTCTATCTTCTGAATAGACGCTCGATACTTCTCTCAGTCATGAAACTCACTGTTATCTTATAACAGTCGATGTGAGCCTTAAAGGATTTCAACCAATCCGTACCAAGTATTACATCAAATAAATTATTGTCCAACACCAATATGTCTCATTTCAGCTCTACTTCATCAACAATTGTAGAACATGCTCGACACACAATGGATTTACATTCTCTTTCACTAAGTAGAGTTTTCAGTTTTAAAACAGAAGGCATCATTTTCAACATTAAACATAGAAAATCAAAAGCACAAGAACGAATGAAAGAATACAATGCACCAGTATCGAAGATCACTTTCACAATGGTAAAATTAAAAATATCTGTACCTCTCACCATAGATGTTACATCCTAGTCATCGACAATCATTTAATCAACTCCATACAACTGCATCGTCACTCCATTTTTCTTCTTGTTACCTTGCTAATATTTCCCTACTCGAAGAGTCATGGTATTTCTATAATCACCTTGGCTAGATCAAATCTGCTGATGAGACTTATTCTGCATTCATCACCCTGTCTAAAGATATGATGCTTGCGACGCTTGAGAAGTTTCTGGAGCATCTAGCCTTGGAGAACTATGATACTGGCACTGAAGATACCCCATATTCTAGTAATTATGGAATTCTCTAGTTTGTGTCATACACTCTCACTATATGTGGTCAAGTGATCCACATTGAAAGAAACCTGATTTGCTCTGGGGTAGAGTAGGAAGGTTCACTTATCCAGCCATCTGGTTCTAATTCTACATCACCCCTTGGAAATAAGTGTCCCATTTTTGCTTACTTCGAGAATCTTATTTACCAGCATTTCATGCTGGTATCATCATACCTCCGCCCATAGATCCTAAGATTTAACATTCATCCATAGTCACTCTTTTCAACATATCTATATAATCTATAAAAAAATCAACACAATATTTGATTGAATATCCTGTTGTATCCCCGATTCAAAGATGTGTTCCTTCAAATATGAACTTTCCACAACCTCTGGTGAAAAATAGACTAAATTAAAGAACATAGCTGCATACTCTGTGATATAGAGACTCTCTTGTTTTCAGTCTGAAGAAGTCTTTCATTTTCTGGATCATGAACGTGTTAGGATAGAATTTTTTGTTGAATAATTCCTTAAAATCCTCCCAAGTAATTCCTTCATCCAATTTATCTTTCACCACTAAATCCCACCCCTATCATGTAATATCCTTGAGCACATATGCCGTTAGCTTGAAATTTAGCTCTACTAGTGTGCCGATGAAGTCGAAGATACGATTCATCCAACTCAGCCACAATTCATCCTTCTTAGGTTTAGAATTACCCTAAATTTAGGAGGATTCTACTTCATGAATTGAATGGTATTATCCACATGTTGTGGACTATTCCTCAGGTTCCCCGAATCCACAGATTGAAAATATTTGATAATACTCTTAACCAGCTCTTGGTTCACCCATGGTTTAGGTGCAACCCTATTCTCTGCAGCTTCTTTGGGTTGGTTTCAAGATGTCTACTAAGATCCATTTTCTAAACCAACTACAAACTCTATCAATCTCACTCTCTATCAACTGATGGGTTAGCATTTTTAATTCTATCACATCAATTATTACAATAATGTTTTCCAAAAACCCCATTTTTCTATTCAAACAATTTTTTGAAACATTAATTTGTTTTTTTTAAACCAAAGTATTTTTAAAACACACCAAATATCCTTATTTTAAAATCCATCATTTGAAAACAAATTTTTCATTTTTCAAAATTTTACACCTATCCAAAAAATCATTAACCATTACTCTGAATAAAATATTCAATCCTAGTGGGAATTAATTCCTTTAAAATACATGTCATGCTCATCTCATTGGATAAAACCATGACAACGAGACTTCCCAAATTCAAGAAGTGTCTCCAAAACACTTCTGTACCAAGCTCCTGGTAACTTGAAGATCACCATAAAAGGGTTATTTATGTCATTTTATTCAATAAATTTCATTTTCTAACAATCCTAATCATGTATAAGATTTTATCCCAAAGGATAGAAAAGAAGTAATTTAAACACCATGACCAAGAACACTGGTGACTAGTTTTTAGGAAAGGACTAAACAAGCCAATAACTTTTATACCTCAAAAGAAGGACCATACTGATACCATTTGTAATGACCTGCTCATTCTCATTTGTTTGAGAGCACAACGAACCATTACTTGGCCTTAAGAAACATCCCCATGATTCTAATGGTTGGTAATAAATGTAAATTGTTTCAAATACATGTGGGGTAAAATTTAACCATTAATAAAAAAAGCCAATAAATAGACAACCAAACCTTTCACTGATGATGCATTGACAAGAAAGACAACTAAACAACTTCATGTATCTCAAAACAACATCAAAGTAAACAATAGATGAAGGTCAAACAAGTATTAAAGATCATAGTGGATAAAAAACAAAGACCCTAAAGAGACTACAAGACTTCATTCCCCACATGCTCAAAGCATCACAATCACCAAACAGTCCAAACATCACGAGGTAGTGGTAAACACGTGTGAAACATTACCATTTCCCATGTCTCAGAAGATAGCATCTGCAAAAGCACCAAAGTGACAAAGTAGGGGTGAGTGAAAAACTTAGTAGATTTTCTCCAATGACTTCCCTAATCACTCCGCTAGGATAGAAAATTTAGCCACATTTATATAATACAATTTATAGAAAGTATTTTACCAATATAGTTATAACCAATTATAAACAAGTTCAAAAAACAATTTGCAACCAATTGAAATCAAAATTAAATGAGAATTATTTCAAGAAAAAAAATTACAAAAAAATAACTAGTTCAAATATTAAAACCAATTCTTTTTATCAT
Organism: Viscum album; assembly: GCA_963277665.1. NCBI lineage: Eukaryota > Viridiplantae > Streptophyta > Magnoliopsida > Santalales > Viscaceae > Viscum > Viscum album. The sequence continues at coordinate 2,048,625,741 of OY728145.1, forward strand.
TTTTAATACCCATTACATAGTCCAAAACACACCTACACATCCATACTTCGTTTGACAGTTCCATAATCATGAGCAGTCTCTCATCTAATTACATTATATCCCAATGAAAAACACCCCTGATATAGGGTCACATCCCTTGTATCCTAATGGTACTCATCTCTTATTAAGGACATGGTAAGTATAAACTCACACCAACACCATTTAGGCAAAATACATCCATTTCCAAAACAAATAATTTTAATAAAACTATAATTTTATTGAAAACCTAAGCACAACCAATTTCAAATAAATTTTTCATTTCAATAAAACCATCCATTTTATTGAAAAAATATAATCCAATTAATATAAAAAAATCCATAAAAATCCTATTTATATAATCTGTATTTTAAAACCAAGAAAAAGAGAACATTACTCAAATACCAAATTTTTCAAATTTCACTACCATCACTCAGAAGGTCTCCAACAAGTGTTCAACAACCAAATCCGAATGAATTCAACACTACACATTAAAATTTTAACCATAAAAATAATCAAGTAAGGGATACATACCAGAAATTGGGTCACTATTGTTAATCTTATTATATCTTTATATTTTAAATCATAATAACATATGATATGTTTTTCATAATCAGTTTTAGAGACATGATGAGTAATCTACCAGAGATAAAAAATAATTATTTTTGAGGGTTTTTCATCATTCATAAAATTAAATATGGGTTACATGGGTGAGTTATAGAGTTTGATAAATATACTAATTTATTAAATAGGAACCAAAAAATCCTTTTGACATGTAATTTTAAGACATATTGTATCATTACAAAATCTTAATAAAATGTGATAATCAAGAAACTAATGAGAGAATAAAAATCAGGGAACCAACCACTATCTCCAGCATAACCATAGTATCAAACACCATGTTTCGAGTTTGGTTTTCTCATATATAAGTTCAACATATCTAATTTACTCATTTTTTAAATTAGTTTTTATAAAATCTGTGTAGTAAATAAATTTTGGTTATTAAGTTTTTTTAAAATATTTTTTTGTGAAACTGTTTTCAATTTATATCTTTCATCACCCATGTATCAAATTGTTTATAGGGGTGGAATTCCATAATAAAGGTGATACCCTTAATAATAAACCATTACCTAAAGGCTATGTGAGGGTATATATTAATATATTTTCGGAGCCGATAGATGAGCTACATATATCCATTGATTATGTTTAGGTTCAAATGTTTGAACAAGATATTTAAACTTTTGTAAAATGGTTGATCACTCATATTAATACATCTGATATGAAATAACATTTTATGTATATATTATATAAATTCTCAGTAAATTATACGCTAAATTCACGATTTAAAAATTGTTATATGAAATTATTAAATGTGAAAAAGATATAAGTGTTATGGCAGTCAAATGGATCAATAATTTCTTTACAGAAGTAAAATTCATACCCCTAATTTTACTCCACTAACAAACCATGTATAAATAAATAATATTTATGACCTTTTTAATTCATATGTCAAAGACAATAATTTATTCTAATTTGATTTTGACGTACACATATAGTCTATTAGTCTATTGAATTTTCAGTCATCCTATTTCAAGTGAAATCATATATGTTTATTGGTAAGGAACATCCATCATAAATGTAAATATGTAGTACATTGATTGATTTTTTATTTCTAATTAATTATATACTATTTTCATTAAATTTTTAATAGTCTACATTTTATTGATGATTTTTATATTATAAATATTTATTAAATGGATAATTAGATCATATTTTTTAATTTTAAAGTATCCAAATTCATTTATTAAAATAAATTTCAATGGATTATCTTCAAATTATACATAGATCCGAACAAATTTAAAGAGCCTTTGAAAAAAATAAAAAAAAATATAAACTATTTTTAATTTTTACCAAGAAAGGGTAAAACTATATACAATATTCACTATTATAAGAATTTATATTTTGTAGTATATAGTACTTAATAATGTATATACTTTTTCTAGGATGCACTAAATACTAATAGTAATAATCTAATTAATGTTGTGATATATTTTTTTGGGATATAATCCATGGATATCTGATAGGTAGAACACACATGATATCAATTTTTATCAAGTAACATTACATTTTCTATATTTATCAAAATTATATGTTATATATTATATAATATTCATTGACTTTAATTATTTATTTGGTGATGTGAAACAAATGTATTGATCAATAATGGGTGCACTAAAAATGAACAACAATAAGAAATTGATCAACTATTATTGTTGGAAAATTATATATATATATATATAGTTAATTTCTTATGAAAACATTTCTTATAATTATTAATATTCTTGTAGTTAACAAAACATCCAAATAGTTATGACTACAATTTCTATCACTATAAACTAATTAAATGTGTCATAGAACATGTAACTACTCAAATCCCATTACGGTTATCAATTATATGTGTATATCATTGAATATATATATATATCAGTTTACATGAAATATTTGTATAAAATTACATCATTTATATGATTCCAATTCAATCCGAATAGTTCTTTTATACCATTTATAGATGATGAAATTGATATACTCTTGTTGGAATGGGTAGGTTATGTGTTTCAAAATATTAAAAAATTATGAAGAGGTGTTTATATAAAAAAATATTAAATTTTTTATATAGAAATTCACATCAATGTTTACTATAGTTGAAATATTGATAAAATATCTATCACTAAATAAGAAAACTAACATTGAGTAAATGATCAATACTTTTTATCTTGGTAATGAAGGTTTGTGTTTCCTTATACCATTAATTTGTAAATTAATGGGGATATTAATTATAATTTTTTTATTTAAGAACAAAATGATATTATAATAACATGTTTATTCATAAGAATTAACTTTTAGATTCATTAATCATATTTGACTCTTATATTTGGAGAAATTAATTTTATTTCCATGCTATGAAAGTTTGTTTTTAAAATTTACAAGGCATATATTAGTTGAAAACATGTATTATATTCTCAAAATTGATAAAATGAGAACGCATTACCCTGAAACTCTTGGATAATGACAATTGATTCACTTATGTAATATATAAATGAAACACACGTCATTATGAAACATGGTTGGAAGGTATGATTGAAGGGGTACTTTTCTGTTAAAAGTTTTAAATAAAAGTTATTAACAAGAAATTGATTATCAAAACTAAGCAGATTAGTTAGGATTATTATGAAACTCTTGAAAAATTATTAATAATTTATTTTTGACATGTAAAAAATTAATAAAACAATATTAAATTTTTTTGTTTTCTTAGAGTTACATAAAGTGTATTAATTAAATTCAAAAATTAATTTCATTCCAAAAATGTGTGTGAGATAATCAAAATAGATTAAACTATAATTTATTTTCATGAATCATTATGAAAATGTTCATTGATTCATTTTTAACATTTATAACTAAAAAATACCTTTATTGTCATGGTTTGGTCTGTATGAATAAAAGTGTGTGCATTATGATTAAATTTTATTTTTCTGTTAAAAAAATGTTTCACATGGTCAAAATTATGAAAAGATATATAATTTTCATGAATCTCAATGAAATAATCCAATCATATGTTTATAGCTTATAGGAATTAATCTCACATCATTATGACACATGGTGTGACCGATATGACTAAGAGTGTTTATTTCCCATTATATGGGTTTAAGAGGTTCATAACATGTGTCACATACTCAAAACTAATAAATTGATTTATTATTGTCATCAATTATAGTAAAAAATCTATTATTACTTTTTTATATATAATAATAAACCATATATTATCCCAAAACATAGTTTTGATAAAATTATTAAGAATATGTTTTCAATTTAAAAGTAATATTTTTATTAAAAATGTGTGACTTATTCTCAAAATTAAGAAAAATATCATTCATATTCATGAAACTAATTTAATATTATCATTGATTCATTTTAACTATATACGAATAAATATTACATCCTTTATAGGTAAATTATTGTTGGTATGACTAAAAGATTGTGTTTCTAATTTAAAAGTCATATATTAGTTATAAATGTGAAACACATGCTCAAAACCGAGAAAATGGTCTCATATTTCAATAAAACCTTATGAAAGAAATAATTAATTAATTTTTCACATATAGTTACAAATTTTATTTCAATAAAAATTGTTGTGTATACAAAATTAAAAAGTGTATTTTTTTATAATAAATAATGAAGATCAAAATATTTTTCATGTACTAAAAGATAAGAAAAAATGAATTATATTTAAATAGTACAAAAAATATTTTTGATTCATTTTTTTATAAATAAATAAAATACATATCAATTTGATTCATGGATTATTCAAAATTACCTAAAGTGAATTTTTTATTTTACGTATTACAAAAGTTTAAAATAAGCATCACACACTTAAAATAGATAAAATATTTTTCTATTGACATAAATGTTTTTGAAAATTATTATTGGTTAATTTAATACTTGTTGGAATAAAAGTCATGTTATTCATATTTTTTTTGTTTTTGGTATGTATCAAAGTATGTGATTTTTATATAAAAGTGTTGTTTTTGTCTAAAAAATGTGTCACAAGTTCAAATCCAAGAAACCACCATCGGATTTTCATGATGCTTTATAATAATGATTTTTTATTAATTTTTTATATTTAGGATTTATTCTCACTTTATTACATTATCTAATGTGGTTGTATTGGATGTAAGTGAATATTTTCAATATAATAATGATATGTTTGTTCAATATGCGTGTCATGTGATCCAAACTAGGAAAATAATTTAAATTTATCAAGAAACTCTTAGAAAATAATTTTACTAATTTATATTTGACTTATTTTAATGAACCACATATCATGATGACATGTGGTCTAAGTGAAATTACATAATTTTAATTTTCCTAATTTAATTATTTAAAATGTAAAGAATATATATCACCCACTCAAAACTATCCATGCATGTTATAATTCTCATAAATCTTTTGTAAAAGAATCATTAATTAATTTTTGACATGTTGAAAGTAATCACACATCAATAAAACATGCGGTGTATTAATAATAACCTAATATATATTTTTAATATTTTTAATTAATTTTAAATTTATTATCTTTCATGAATAAAAAAAATATTATTTAATATTAGTGATTTAAAATACATGTACCATATTTTGTTCATGAAATATTAAAGGATTTTATGTTTGTTAACATACACTTCTAATGTATCATTTTAAACAAAATGTTTTATTTCTAAATTTTATAAAAATAACTAAATTCTCAAATATGTTACGAAATTTTGTTACCAAACATAATATAACCACCATGATAGGGGTTGTGAATCAGGCTGAACACCATATAAAACTATTCTTTTTCAAAGTCCCCTTATAATGAAGGATCATCTTACCTCATTGAAAGGAACACATTTAATCTGACATTCAAATATAATTGATCACACCAAATATCAAGAACGTATATAATAAAGTAATGAACAAACACAAAATGATTAGAATTTATTTACCTCTATGATATTATCCAAAGAGAATACACATGATGATATGATAGTTTACCAGAATACATTATCATATAGTTTTTAGTGGATAAAATATTTTAGGACATGGTCACTCTATAGTAAGGTTCACTACCCTTAAAAGATTTATTAATTAATCCTTTTCAATCCAATAGACATACCCTCTTCTTCTCTAATTCATTTTCATTCAATGAGGGAAAATTCATTTAATTTATTTTAGGATCTCTTAAATATTTTATAGTTATTAAGTTTTCTTCCATATCAGCATAAGGTGTGAAATCACTTTTTTATTCAATGCCAAAAATAAATGCTTTATCATGATCTACTTTGTTGAACTTCCAAAATCTACAAGCCAAATGATATCAACTACTCGATATAGGGGTTGATTATTGTGTTATTAAATCAAGTAAAATAGTAACACTTCTTCCAAATGAAGAATAATTTATCAATGGAAGTATTTTTATCATAATCTTTCTTTAATATACAAATATAACAACATAAAAAATATGTTCTTCTTCACGCCTTCTTACTTTAAAATACTCAGATAAGAGAATTAAGACTCTTTGGTCTATGGATATCTATTATTATTCCTCTATTGAACCTATATATTGTAATAAAAACAATTTTAATTTTTTATAGAATTTATGTAAGTAATTTTTATAAAGATATTTAAATAATACTACGCTTGATCCAATATTTTGGATCAACTCATATTCCAATAATCATCCATGATCAAATGGAGTGTAAAACGTAATTAAATAGGGTCAAATTCAACCAAGTATGTCGAGTCAACTTCTAAAATTCTTTGATAAATATTTCTAATTTTAAATTCAAATTGAATACTTATGATATTTCATAAATAGGTATATCAAGGTATAAGATACTATATTTTGGCATGATATACATTAATTATATCTAGTTTGTTGTGAGATATACATAAATATATAATCATCCCTACTCAACATCAAGATCACCAAACTATGAAAGACATATAAATACAATTTATTAAGGATCTAAATGTGATCTTATTAGATATCTTAAAATCTCAAATAGGTTGCAATGTGATAGTTATCTTTATTTTATAAAGATATATGACTATATAAAATCTATAATTTTGGCATTATTCCAAAATCACATCCTCCATGACGCAATATCTCTATAATTAAATAGGCGTGCTATGTTCCCTACTAGTTATGGTGTGATTCATGAACTGTATCATGATTCCTTCAATCCATAATATTCTAGAGCCACATTAATCTCTCTCAATTTTTCAATATTGTAAATATTAAGCTCATAACTATATTTTTATTCTTCCACATCATATATTTCAGTATGGTAAAAACATTCAAAGCATAATTACTTATCTGGTTTCACAATTTTTTCCCACAAATAAACTGAGGTAATATGACATAGATTTTAAAAACATTAATATTATTCTAACATGATATGTGTTTCATATTGATCATTTGATTCATGGTGATTCATCATTATAGAAATTATAGATTAATATATTTTAGAATATATTGTTTTGTAGTATGCTCCAACTATGTTTGTTCACCCCTATATCTTCACCATTTTATCTTATTCAATATAAATGTATTCACGTGTATCATCAATTATATAAAGGTTACATTCTCCATGTCAAGATAATATTTTAGCACAATGTTCACATATTCACCCATACCCACTATTATGGCATGGAATATACTCATATGGAAAAGTCTCACTGGATTCTTCTAACATAATATTTTATAAGATTATGATTAACCTTACATGTCAAACATTATTGTGTAATGTGAATTGTTCATAGAAATACATCTATTTTTCTCCAAAAAAATTTATGTGATATCCTTCTTCTTCTAACCCTAAATTGTCCAAAATATACATAGTATATCACAGTTATTATCTTTTAATAAATTATTCACCAAATTTGGATCCTATGTATGGTATCCAACTTTACTTCATCAAAGCATCACTATGTCTTACTAAATTTCACATTTTTCCATCACTATCAATATTAAGAAATATTTCCAAAAATTATTGATAAAAAATTAAACTCACAACCTCTGGTTGAAACATCCCCCCTAGGTTTTTTTAATCCTACTATAAATCTAGATCTACTCTATAATATTATTTATTCCAAATACATGTATTGATTTATGATGAATATTTTCTACCTTATTGATAATAAAATTCAATGAAATTTTTCTTTGGATAATTATTTATGATCTCCATATTCATCTTTTAATTTACTCCTCCTTAATAAAAATAATTCCTTCTAGGTAGCATCTTCAATATCACTCCACCTTTATCAATATAATTCCATCTATTAATTTTTAATATTTTTTCCACTATATACTTGGAGGACTAGGTTGAATCACCACTACCTAAGAAATTTTATATCTATATATTTTTACTCTACCATTATATTTCAACCTCATAACAATAGATTTTATACCACCTGATGGTGTCTAAAAAACATGGCTATGTTCACCACTTTTTTAATCATCTTTAGCTCTTTATAAAACTTATGTTTGAAAAATCCATATTTTTTTATGCCTAAAACAAATTTCACTCTCAAAAATGTTTCTCAATGATTTCTTACTAGTTGATTTAACACTAGGAAATGAATCCTTAAAAACCATCTATGTCTAATGTGTTATAATTATTTGTTGGAATTTTTTTTATTGAAATAACATAAATATTATCAATCTCACTATGTCCATGCTATAAACTCCTTAAAAGAACATTTAAAATATGGAGTAAATTTTGTTTCAGTTCTCTTGATTCTGAAATTTTCTCCCGCGAGGAATCTATTAAACAAATGCATGATCAGAATTATTCAAATGAATTCTCTAATGATTTTTTTGGTGTGACTCAGTTGGTTTCCAAGATTAATAATTTTTTGAATCTCAGAGATGCTTTTCAAAGAGACAATTTTAAGGCTAATTGGTTGAGATATGGTGATATAAATTTAAATTTTTCAACTCATTAAAGATAATAAGGAAAGTCTCAAGGCCTCTTGATTTTTTTAGAAATGGGAATAATTTATTTGATGATAGAAAGGATCATTTTGAGCATGTTGTTACTTATTTTATGCATTTTTTTACGGTCATGTCCCTCTTGTTGATCCAGTGGATAGTATTATTCTGAGACTTTTCAATCAAGTGGATAATTCCAACCTTAAATCTATTCATTCAGACATTTAAATCAAGGAAGCAGACTTCATTCTAATGTCTAACAACTCCCCTGGTCCAGATGGTTTTGGGAATTTTTTCATTCAGACATATTAGGATGTCATTAATGATGATGTCTGCATGTTGGTTACTCATTTTTTTAAAGGTGACTATCTTACTTAGGGCTTGAATGCTCAATTACTTTCCATAATACCAAATATAGATAATGATAATGAGATTCATTTGTTTAGACCAGTTTCTATGACCAATATAATTTTTTAAATTATTTGCAAAATCTTTTCCATGATGTTGTCCTTTATTACTCGTAAGATTATTTCCCCTAATTAGTTTGGCTTTATTAAGGGTAGTTCTACTCAATATTTCCTTATTAATACCTCAAAATGTGTTAACCTTGTTAGGATATCCACAAGGGATGGTAATATTTATCTCAAATTGGATGTTAGGAAATATTTTGATACTATAAATTGGAATTTAATTTATAAGGTTATACATTTTTTTGGTTTTGTTGATGTTTTAATTAATTAGGTTAATATAATTTTTGAGTTAGATCTTATCTATGTCCTTGTTAATGGTTCCCCTGAGAGCTATTTTTCATGTTCTAGAGGTTTTAGATAAGGTGACCCTCTCTCAGCCATTATTTTTTCTATTGCCGATGATTGACTTAGTAGATTACTTTCTATTATGGATGGCAATGGTAAACTGAAGTCTATTCGTATGAGTAGAGGATTTATTGATGCCACTCACTTGTTGTATGTTGATGATATTATTCTACTCACTAATGGGGATAAGAGAAATATTATAAATTTTAAGCGGGCCCTTTTTCATTATGAAAAATTATTTGCGTAAGAGATTAGTTGGAGTAAGTCCTTTTTTTATTTTGGATGGGATTTTCCTATTTTTAGGAAGAAAGGAATTATTAGGGAATAGATTATTCATGAAATAGTTATTCCCATTACATATTTGGGTGTTAATATGTTTTAGGGGATCCCTAAAGCATCTTATTTTTCGGATATTCTTTGTAAAATCAAAAGGCATCTTCCTACTTGGAAGGGTAAGTCCCTTTCCCTGGCGGGTCATGTTTTCTTGGTTAAGGACGTGATTATTTCTATGTTTGTTTATTATTTCATGTCCTATAAGTGGCCGGTCTCTCTCATCAATAGAATTGATGGTTCTATAAAAAATTTAATTAATAGTGGTAATATTATTGAGAGGAAATTAGCCACGCCCTCTTGTAATAATTGTTGTAAACCCTTTGATATAGGGGGTCTTGGTATTTAAAATCGTGGTATGTTTAATGATTCTTTAAAGGATTAATACATTTAGAGGATTTTCAATAGTAATTATAAGTCTCCTGAATTTCTCCCTAATTAATTTAGGGATAGGCTTAGGAATGGGGTATTTAATCATCCGGATTCATCTGTTTGGATGGATTTTAAATCCATTTTTTCTTCCATTGACAGTCATGCCAGATGGCTTGTTTTAAGGAATTCATATTTTTCCTTTTGTAAGAAAATCTTGATTGGTTGTCCCCTAGTTGATTCCTTAATGAATGATTATTTCAATGTTGATCTAGAGGCTATGATTAAATACCATATTGATAATATGGGGGGTCTCCCTAATCATATTATTAATATTATAAACAGTTACTGCTTCTCTAACAGAGATGATTTTTTGTCTTCAAAACCTGCTATCAATGGTTTGATGGCCTCTAAAAAAATTTATAGACATTCTCTATCTTGAAATATAGGTTATAAGTGGATGATGAATTTTTATATGAACTTTATTAGGCCTTCTAGGAAAACATTTTCCTAGAGGCTGGTCCATGGGAAGCTTCGTACTTATTGTTTCCTCAAAAATGTGGAATTTCTCTATGTTCTTCTTCTATGTTTTTACATCAACATAGGGAAGATTTTGATCATTTGTTTCCTAGTTTTCTTACTGCCTCATTCATGTAGAAGACTGTTTATGATATATTTTGAAATCCTTATAACTAGTATTTCTTCAATCCAACATTTCTTAAAACTTTGGAATTCATCTTCCCTTTCTCCACAATTGATGGATCTTTTTAGGGTCACCGCTACTGAACTCCTTCATTTTATTTGGGTTTCTCAGAATAAGGTGATTCATGATAGCCTTTACTTCTCGGTCAGTGTGGTTTTATCATCTATTCAAGTTATAATTTTTAATTTAGATATACCAAGGAAGCATTTTTTCTTCATCTCGGTTCATGATTTGTCCGTTCTAAACCAGATAGGTGTTAAGGGAAACATCAGGCCTCCACATGGTACATTTGATATTCTTTGAAAGGTACCTCTTTTTTGATGGTCAAAATTTAATTCTAATAGAGCTTCTAGATGTAATCTTGGGATTTTTTGTTATGGTGATATTTTCATAAGTCATAAAGGGGATGTCATCGGTTATTTTAATGGCTCTTGTGGTTTTTCCTCTGCACTTGATGCTGAAATGATTGGCATTATCGTTTCTGTGGAACAATCTGTGAAGAATTGTTGGGATAATTTATGGACTAAGAGTGATTCAAATATTTTCATTTCTACTATAAGGATGGGTATTTCTCCCTTGTCTTAGAAGCTAACTAATCAATGGATTAATTGTTTGGATACTATATTTTCTATGAACCATATTATCACTCTGATTTATAGGGAAGGCAATTCGGTTGCTGATGGTCCTGAAAATAAAGGTGTTAATGGAGTGGATTTTGTTTGGTATGATCAAGTTCCTTATGATCTTCTTTCTATTCTTAAAAGGGATTGTGATTAGTCTCCTGTTTTTATACTTCTGTAAGATGTCTCTTATCTCTGATTGAGGCTATTTTGTAAGGTTATTTACATTTTTGAGTTCTTTTTTAACTCTTTGGGGTTTGTTCAGTTTGTTTAATTATTTATTCTTCTTTGGAGTGGTTTGTTTCAATGATTTTACATAGGAATAAAGTTTCAGGTCTACAGATCAATGTTAATTACTGCTCTGGTTTTCAAAGAGTATCTACATGATTGAATTATTCGGTTTTTGTATTGGAAGGGGCCTCCTATAGTGATATTATTACTTTTCCCATACTTTCTATTTTCTAATGGGATTAAGCATATCTTTATTTTTATTTCATTAACTATTTTTTCTCATTCTTGTTTATCTATGTTTGATGTTTAATTAAATACAGTGGCCTGTTTTTATTCTTCGTTGAGAATTTCTGTAATTTTATTTCAATATTCTTCTTCCTCGATGCCTTCATTTTATAGCATCGGATATCCATGAAGATTAAAGCAGAACCTTTGAGCACATGTGGTGGCTATTTACCTTCATAGGGGGTTCCCGGAGAGGCTGTGTTGTTGAAGCTTCCTAGAGTGAACTGTATCTTTTCTGTTATCTAGAATGGAGTGCTTGGAGCGGTCCTTCTAATTTGTAAAGAAGGGATGATCCTTATAATAATTTCCCGAGCTCACCTTATTTCATTAGGTGTTTCTTGTTGCTTTGGTTTTTGATCTCCAACACTATAACAATCCATTATAGTTTTTTGGTGTTCCATGATTGTATCTTATTCCTGTATTGTTTTCATTTTTCTTTAATAAACTTCCATTCATCATTATCTCTCTAAAATTTTCTTCCACCATTGACACTGTTTATAAATATGAAACCACATGTTGATGTACATATTTGTAGTTTTTCATTAATTAGCTCTTAATATATACAAAAACCATCCATATATACCACATCATTAGTACACAGATATATAAATATGGATTTTATTGTAGTTTTTGTTTCTTCACTGGAGTTGTCTTCTTTCATTTGGTGGTCTAATTCCACTTTAAATATGGAAAAATACTATTTTTTGATCACTAAATTTTGGTTTATACCATTGGATATTTCTAATATAATTTCTACACCACATTTACTTCATATTAAACTATACACCATTGGAAAATATTCATTTCAACATATGGTTTAATATTTATATTTTATATTCATGGTGGTTTTTTGAACCCACCAATTAATTTGGATTTTGACCTGTTAAAATTTTATTTGTTTATCCCAGATATGAATTTAGGAATCTAAAAACACTAACATCACTTATATAATATATCCTTTTTCAGTATATACACACACATTAATCTTTTAAATATGGATATAAACCATATTTCATATCTCCCACTTAAATGAGGATCAATTGTAACATATAGTGAAAACCATTTTTCCACATGGGGATAGGGGTACATCATGGAAATTCTCATGTTTAGGAATATGGATTCTCTTAGTGATGTTATTATTTTCAACCAATGCACTTCCAAGACTTTTTATTATTTATATTTAGTGTGAAACCACTTTTAAAATTACCATTTTGGATAGGTTATTTATATTTATACATCTTATTTATCTTCGGATTCACCTTAATTGTAAGGATTGTCTGACCTATGATTTTTTCCTTCATCAATGAATTGTTGTTGAACCCTTCATCTGGATCCCTCTTCTAATGGAAGGCACTTCCACCAAGCATCACAATTTGTATTGTGGCAAAATTTATAAATCCACATAGGAAATATTCATGATTTCTTTTCTCAATATCCATTATATTAACCTAAGATTTTATTGTCCTTGATAAATCATTATTTGCATGTTCATTGACTATTATTAGAGTTACAATAGATTACCTCTTTTTTCATCCATATTTTCCTCCGATCTTTCTATGATGGTGGTTGTGAGTATAACATAATTAGTTCTTGTGGAAACCTTTATTGAGATCTTTGACTATATTCCTCTATTATGATAAAACAATTCCAATAGAAATGATTTTTTAAGGTTTAAAATATATTAAATTTAGTCACTAAATAGAAGTATTTTCTTATTACGCCTCTAGATCCTATATTATGGTAATTTCATTCCACACGTCCATGATTATCCCAAATAAATCATCTCTTATAAATACTATACCTCGTATAGTAAATACATAGTTGATATTTAATTATAAAAATTTGTGTTCCACCTTTGATCCCTTGGGATTATAGATACATATCCATGGTGTTTCCCATGATTCTATAAAATCATCATTTTATAACTAAATTCATTTTAGATCATATACTAATATATTTGTCCTAAATTTTCTATCTACTTATTAATTTTATATTTCCGCTTTTGAGTACTTTAAAAATTATTCTACCATTAGAGAGGTATTCTTCACTAAATTAGAGGTTTGCAATATCTCTTCAATCACCTTGATATTAGCGTACTTTTCCTTTAATTGTGTTTTCATTTTCTTCAACCTTGATTCATATTCCATTAAAGATTTTATCCTCACATTATGTTAAGTTTTGGGATAGATAACAATGGTTTTTATTTCCTTATTCATGGGCTTTTGTTCTTCAAGCTCATGTGAATATTCTATAAAATGACCTCTTTAATCCTCCACCTTTTCACCCATTATCATAGTTTCTTATTTCAATGACATCTCTACTTTCCCCAATCTTCTATTCTCTATAGATTGATATTCTATGAGTTCATAATCTATATGATGAAAGATCTCATGTTTTTTACATTAAATATTTGGAATGAATATTTTTTATTAAATTATAAATGTAAATTTTAAATGAATCTCATTCTTATTTATTAAAATATTTAATTAACAAAATAGAATCTCATTGGTTGGAAGATAGCCAATTATCTCAAGTAAGGTCACAATACTCAAACCCATAACCAAAGGGAGATAAGGGTACAATTCATACTGATATATCGTATGTTCACCTTCTTCTGTAGTTCATAATTTTTAAATATATAGTTTTAGATAATATATAAATACATCTTTTGTTTTATTTTTGTATAATTATTTTAATTAAGTTATTATAATCTAAGGTTTAATATAGTATGATTCATATTTTCAACGTTTCAGTGTTGTAACATATTTAAAGTAAAGTTGTATAAAATTTTAAGTGAAACACATGATCAGTGTTTAAATATCATTATAAATATAAAATAATACTTTATAGTACATTTTTAATTAAATTATAGTCTGTTTAATTTATATGTAGTTATTATTATATTCTATGTACATGTTTTTATTAACAAAAAATATCCTTTTAAAATGATAAGAAGTAGGATTTTTACAAAAATTACATCATGAAATAATTATTATTTTATTTTAGAATATTATTATTATGTATAGTGTTCTATTTTCATAAAATGGTTATAAATATTTTATAATTTTGTTTCTATAAAAATAAAATTTTCATTCATATATAATCTTGACCGTAGATTAAAAAAATTGTTACACTAAAATCATTTTTTTGATATTTTAATTAAAAGAAAAATTATTCTGAATTAGAATAACTGTTTCATAAAATGTATATTTTATTGAAATATGAATATTTAATTATCAATTGTATAATGAATAATGGATAATAGCAAATATAAATTCAATCACTCGTGAAAAAAGAAATAGTTTTTATTATAAATTATTTGTTTTTTCCTATATTAAATAGTTTTATTTAAAAGTTAAATTTATTTATATTAAATGTTTAATTTTATGAATTGAACATAAATTTTTATATCATCATATAAAAATTATAATATATTTATTTTTTTAGATTCTTTTAATGATATTTTTGTGGTTGAAATGTGAAAAAATATAAATTTTACTAATATCATAACTTTTCTGACATCATAATGATATTAGCTTGAAAAATTATTTTATAAAAACATTTTCTAAAAAATAAGTATTTAAAGAGAAATGTTTATCATTATAAATTTATTTTGATTTTTGAAACCAATTCTTGATTTTGTTGAATCAAAGTTATATTTTAATTAGATAAAAAATAATTTAGTTCTTTAGATTTAATTAAGTGATTGGATGGTTCCATTGATATAAATGTATTATATACTTCATTTTTTTATTAAAAACAAGTTACCTATGTAAAAGTGGTTTACCAAGGTAATGGTGAAATATGGTAAATGATTAAAATTAAAATGAAATAGTATAAAATACCTAAAAATACACCATTAAATAGGTGATTTAGTGTTTTTATGGATTAAATATAATAATTATTATTATTTACACACAAAATTTATTGAAAATAATTCCACCCAAAAAAATTTATCTTTAATCACAAAGTAGTCAATATTTTTACAATTAAATACCTCCCACCCCATGTATAAATACTCACCCCCTCTCCTCATTTATCCACACACTTTGATCAATATAGCTTGATTAAGATCTATAAAAATTACTCCCAAAATATCCTCCCCACATCCTAGAGGCCTTTGTCTCATCAAAACATCAATCCAAAAAGGGTTTACTCTAGGGAAACATAAGATATCCAAGGTGGAGGTATAAGTATTAACTGAATTATTTCAAGTTTATACCTCCTCATAACTCATTAAAATATATTCTAAAGAACCTGAAATAGTTACCTTATTATCTTTAATATAGTAAAATTTTATTATTAATATGGAATAAATATTTTCTATCTCTTTTCTATCCCATGGTAAATGATAACATCACTCATGTGTTCGTGTAGAATACCACTTCCATGAAGTGATGTGTTTCATTTTTCATAATAACCTTATAAGACTGGTTATAAATATTGATTTAAAATATATATTTATATATAAGAGTTATCTTTCATAATTATAATTTTTTATGGTAAAATATTATCTATTATCATAAGCTCTCATCCATTGAAAATATAAATGCTGGTTGAGTGTATGTATAGACTACCCCCTCTATGAAGTGATTCAATTAGTTTATCATTTTTGCCTCACATTGATGGTAAAAAACATAGATTTAATGAATAATTATAATAAATTTATTATTAATATGATCCTATAAATTTAAATCTTTATTTTATTTATTTCCATTACATAAATTAAAAAAAAGAAAACATTAACCTGGATACATGTGGACTACCTCCTCCATGAATGATGTATCTCAGTTTTCATTACCATCATATATGGATGGTTTCAAAAGTATATTTAATTTAAAATATCATTATTTATAAAATGTTTAAAATTTTAGTGATGATGAATCCATGAACCCTTTGACCCTAGTTAACGCAGAAGGTAATTTTAAAGATTATGAACCAAATGTCCTTAAAACTTTTGACATAAGCATAAATGATTTAGTAACTAAAAATAACATTATAAAAAATGAAATAAAAGGAATAATTATAATTGAAAAAACATGAAACATTCTCTTAATGAAGTAAATAATTAATTATTTTTTATTATCTAGTAACTTATATGTCGAACGAAGCGAGTCAGGACTGAGGGTAAGATATTTTTCTTTAAAATATAATTTTACATGTTTTAAACTATTTTAACTATGTGTCCATGTTCATTTAAATTTTCAAACTTTTAATTATTTATAGTTAAAATATTTTAAAATTTCAATGTCAAATATCTTTTACTTTTTTCAATGGTTTTAAAAGAAATAATCTTAATGTATTCCATATAAGTCACTTTTTACTCTTTTTATGAATTTTTTAAAATGATGTTTTCTTGGAATTAAGGGCATGGAAATATTTTTCCATCATCATAACCAGTATTCATCAAAAATATTCATTTAAAAATTTTCATTATTTTTTAAATATTAATCTATTTCCCATTATTCTAGGATTTCTTAATTTTATAAATTTTTCAAAAGAAATGAATATTTTTTTTATTTTTTGAAATAATTAAAAGTTATTTTTAATATGGGTTAAACTTCCATTTTTTTTATTTTTCCAATGAAAAATCATGATTTTATGTTTTTTTTAACATTATATGTTTCTTATAAGTTTTATATGATGTTGGGTGAGCATGATATAGCTCTCAAATTAATTAACTAATGTGGTGGAGTTAACAAAATATAAGTTTCTCATAAGAGATATTTTAGTAATAAACTGTGATGATTATTCCACTATAAAGGTTTTTATAAAGAAAAATTTCCCAATACAAATACAAGTTTATTTAGTGCGTTATATGTTTTTTAAAATAAATATTTTCATTTCTTATTTTAATAAAATGAAATCATGAACTAAAGAAAATATATTATCTTTGAAAGGTGATAGTTTTGTTTTTAAATTAAAAGTTCTCATGATATATCTTTTTTTCCTATGTAAATCCCATGATTATTACATCACATTTATGATTTCATAAAAATTGAAATTTTTAGGACATTTTCCGTTAGATTTCATTTAAAGATTAATTATATTATTATTTGATCTAAAAGAATATTATTTTAAAAAAATGGGGTTTCTTTTTTTCACTAGACTAATGGTTTTACTTTATTTTTATATCCATTAATATGATTTTTTGTCATAAAACATTTTTAAATGGATTATTCCTACCTATAGATATGTAGAAACTATAATAAGGTCTATATTTCTACTATAGTGACTCATATTAAAAGAATATAATGTGTCTTGAATGTAACAAGGGTGAAAATTTAAGAACCTTTTTTGAATAAAAAATAGAATGATATAGTGAAATTTAATCTTTTTTATATAATTGTTTTCCTAATTCTATAAAAAAAACTAAACAAAAAAGGTTCTTAAAATTTATGTAAGCTCAATCCATGTAATAAATTAGGTAATTGTGGGTAGATTATGTTACAACATGCTATATATAGTATCAGAGAATTTGTTTAAATAATTTTATACATTATTATGTTATTATAAGAGAATAATTTAAAAATATTTTGAATAAATAAATGGTCAATATAATGGTTTTGTATCATATAATAGAATAATTATATAAAATTGGTTTTTATTATGTTGAGGAAAATTGTGGTAATTTTTTTTGGAATTGTCTTTTCACACATGTACCATTTTATTTTCATATTTTAATGAAGTCCTTTTCAACCAATTAAATATTTTTTTCAAGATATATGGAAAAATATCTCACAAAACCCATTTAGAAGATTTAACATTCAGTTTTATTTCAAAATCTAGATTAATGGATTTTGAAGACTTTTCAAATACCTAAATATCCTATAAGTAACTGTTTGATCTATACAATGCCATTTAATTTCTCTAAAATTTCTATGGATTAATGTATCTCCTTTATTTGATTTCACAATACCAAATCATTCACATCTCTCAAAAAAGGAAATGAAAAATGAAATTGACTTTTTATTTACTAGATTTATAGACATTATGACAAAAATGATGAAAATATAAAAAGACATAAATATCTGAATTTAAGGTAATTGATGTTATAAAGGATCAAATAAAAACTAATAATGGGGGTTGAATCAGATGTTAACTTTTTATAAGATTCAATACTGTTAATACATAACCCATGAAACCCGTTAAAGATCATATTCCTAACATCTTTTATTAAATAATCATGTATGTAAAAGTAAGAAATAATGAAAAGAATGCAAGATTTACAAGGTTGGGCCTCCGTGTGGGAACCTAAATCCTTTCCATATCCAAATATATAGGTCCATGGAAATTCATTGACTTTAATAAATGAATACAAATTGATCGAACTACATTTTAAACCCCTCTATATCCCGATAGAAATGATTACAATTACTCCCATCAATTCACAATGTTTTATTATAAACAATTGAGCCAAAAAAAGAATAAATACATTTTTCAAACTGCTCCACAAAAGTTCCATAGTCTAATGACCCTATGTTTGATGACCATTAGTCTGATATACCCAATATGATTGACTTACTATGATCAACTCAATATGATAATCTCTTTCACAATTTGCGCCTAAAGAAACATTCTTTTCTATCTAGATAACAAAACATGTGCTTCTCTAAAACTACTCAGAACTCGGTCCTTACTTCCTCAATTTGATGAATTCAGTACAATGAACATAGTATTGATCTAGAAAAACTAAAACACTAGTCAACCACTTAGTATGATCTTCTCATTATGATCAAAAAACTTTTACATGTTCGAACATCTTATGAAAATTATGAATTCATTTTTTTATTTTTATAAGAAACTCATAATATAATAGGTAGGAAAATAAAAAAAAATTCCCGCTTAATAAAATTTCAAAACAATGAAAATCAATCTCTTTTAAACATAAACATTAACTACTTCAAACCTTCTCATGATTTCTCTGAAATTATCCTTCTCAAAAAAACTAAAATTTCTTCATTCCAATGTAACTTACTCAACTTCAGTACAATATAACTTCCTCCACTTACCATGATCTGACTTTCTTCCTCATCTCATTACGATATGTCTATCCTTTATTGATCATTTCAATATGACTATCCTCCTTTGATAATTATGATCTATTTATATTAAACAAATCATTAATATATGGATATCTTCTTATACTCATTAAGATCTAGATATCTTCCTCATCAGAGTAAGACTGGTTGACTTACCTCCTCAGATTTAGTTTGATTGACCTTCCTTCTCAAAGTCAGTCTATTTAACTTTCTTTTCAGATTCAGTCTGATGGAATCTTCATAATTATAAAATAATCATTATGATGGAATTATCATTAATATTTTCTGCATCTGATGGTGACTAATCTAAGAAACCTTCAAATTCTTCAAACATCATTAGTTACACATTAAATCCCTGGAAAACATCTATTTTCGGTACATTTGGATACTATTTTTTGTTTCCACATGTCCAGAACAAAAAAAAACTATTTATATACCTTAAAAAACATCCATTATTCAAAATATTTTAACATGAGACTTTACCATTATTTATGAGAACTCCATAACTAGAAAAAATCATCTGATTTATGGTTGGAAAGTATGACAACATTTTAGCACGTAACTTCCCTTTCTTAAAATATCATTTTCATCATCATTCTGACTTCATCTGTAATAAGTTTATAAATTTCTACCAATAACATATTTATGATGGATCTTAAAAATCATGTCGATGGATTTGATACTGATGTTTTATTTGATCAACAACTTTAAAAAACTTATAGTTTCCATCTTCCTTACACCATATGCGTTCAGTAATGCTCTATCGCTGGAATCCTATGTCTGGAAAACAAATTTCTCAGAAAAACATTTATCCCCATTTA
This sequence comes from Viscum album, assembly GCA_963277665.1. Lineage (NCBI taxonomy): Eukaryota > Viridiplantae > Streptophyta > Magnoliopsida > Santalales > Viscaceae > Viscum > Viscum album. The sequence continues at coordinate 2,048,646,499 of OY728145.1, forward strand.
TGTTTTGGGTCTGAAAATTAAAATTTCTATCAAAAACTAATTCCAATGGATTAGGTCTGATCCTGAGGAACAAAAAAGAAATTCTACAAAATAATGGTTGTTTATAAAAAAAATACATAACATTTATAAATCAAATCACCACAAAGGTTCTTCAATCTCCATATTTGGATTTGTTGACAGCACTAATAAAAAACTTTTTCAACTCTCAAAAAATATTCATAACTAATTTTTTTTAAATAACTCATGGTTTTAAACTTTTATCAAAACAAACCCTTTCTCAAAATTGATATTCCTCACACTACACTACAACATAAAATAATGTTTTCTAAGGAATTTCATCCTTCAGTGAAAAGAAACTTTTGGGGTAACATAAATATAAACTCCCTCTAACTTTTTTATTTTCTCACTTGTGTTCTTTTTTACCTCCCTTTATTCTAATCTCCATCATAATATAATAACCACATCTTTATATTTATAAAATAACAATAAGATAAAACTTTATAAAAAGTACACGGTTGTTAATTTTTCTCCCTCTTTTGAAACATAATCCAAATAATAGTTGGTGATTTTATATATGTTGATTTGGAATTAATTGGATGAGGATGAACATTAAGTTACAACCTCAACTCAAAAAAACATTCATTTGTAATTTTTTTGTAAAGATATCTAAAATATGATCTTTTATTGGGATATATTCCACCAAAAAATCTATAGAAGAAACATTCTCTTTTATAAGTTGATAATTTATATCACTGTGTTTCGATCATAACTAATGGAAATGATTTTTGGAAATATTAATTGCACTCTGAATATCACAATGAATATTTAATGGTTTATAAAATTTTTATTTACAATATTACAACTAAACATTTATCCAAAATATCTGAGTACAATCCTGAATAGCTATAACATATTCTAATTCTTATGTTCTTAAGTTTACTGAACTATGTTTCTTATTATGAAAACTCACATAATATTAAACTTCTCGAGATTGAATTTATATTGTTACAATCTCCAGCCAAATCATCATATTATAACCATGAAACTTCATCTCACAATGTCTTTTGTATAATAACCAATGTGCATTTTTTCATTTTTCATATCTCATAATTCTCTTTACAGCCAACATATGTTATTATATCATATTACTTTGATACCTAGAACACAATGTCATATCATAAACAATATTATGCATTGAAATTATATGCTATCGTAGACTACCTATTACCTTCTGAAATTATTTTTGATTCACACTTTTTATGGACTCATCTTTACTCAACATTGTTCTCACAAGTATAGGACTAGAAACTTATTTGAATTTAGACATTCCAAAATTATTTAACAATCACCTATCATAGTTTTCTTCAGATAAGAAAATTTATTTTTATTTTTATTGAACTTATAAGCTAATGAAGAAATATAATTATCCTAAAATTTACATTTCAAATTTATTCATCATTTCCTAAAAAACTATTTATAAACTTTTTCTTCCTCCCTAGAAAAAATTATATCATCCATATAAAAAATTATAATTTGAGTTCTAAAGCCAACTTCATTCACATATATGTTGGTATAATCTTTTCCTTTATAAAAATTTAACATTATCAAAAATATATCATGTTTTGAATACTAGGAATGTGGAGTGTGTTTCAACCCATATAAGGCTTTATTCAATCTACAAACCCTATTTATTGCATTATCAAGTTGAAAACCAAAAGTTGTTCAATATAAAATTCTTCCTCGATATCACCATTTAAGAAATCTAAAATTAATTCCATATGAAAAAATTTATAATTTTAATCTGTGGCCACTGATAAAAACATTATAACAGTTTATAATCTTAAAACTATGGTGAAATTTTCATCAAAATCCATAGCTTCAACCAGTGTATAACCATTACAAACAAGTATTTCTTTGTTTCTTGAAACTTTTCCATGGTCATTCAATTTGTTTTATAAAAATTCTTTTTTCTGGAAACATTTTTATTTTCTATCCATGGAACAGGTTCCCATGTTTAATTTTTCTCAATTTATTCCAACTACTTATTCATAGATACCACCCATTATTTATGTTTAATAGCTTCTGAAACTAATTTTAGTTCAACTTTTGAGATAATTGAATTATGATTTTCTAAACTTAACATTATTCAGGTCATAAATGGATCCTTTTGATTTCCAAAAAAATTTTCAGTCTCAATATTTTTTTAAGGTAGGAAATTTCCATGTTTCTTTCGTAGATATATAGTCCTCATCACATGATTCTTCTAAATATTGATAATTTTGTTTTTTATCCTACTCACTTTCTTTGGAAATATATTGTTTATCCTCCTCAGCATTCCCGTAAATTCTTTTTAAAGAAGTTAGATTATAATAACGTTCACATCATATGAGTCCACCAATATTGGTTAACATTTATTACAAAATTTGTAGCTTCTTCTATTGGGTGAATAACCAAGACCAGTTCATTCCTCCGCATTCTTATCAATATTTCCCAGATCTTAATTTTTTTTTGTAAGTAAACTTGGACATCCAAAAACATTGAATTACATCAATGAAGGTTTTTTATACCACCTTTCATTAATATTAGTACTAGTTTCTGGTCTCAATAAGAATCTGTTTGAACATGTACATCAGTACTAACAGCTTCTCTCTAATAGAACATTGAATGATTTTATTCTACTAAAATACTTCTTCATATTTCCACCAAACTTATATTATTTCATTCAGATACATCATTTTGTTGTGATGTATAAGGATCAATATACTAATATATAATTCCATGCTTCCTCAGATACGTTTCAAAATTATTTCTTGTGCATTCTATACCATTATTTATTCTAAATATTATAATATAGACCATTAATTATTTTGAAAATTATTTTCCAAAAAACCTAAAAATTTCCACATCCCCTAACTTGTGTTTCATAAACATAATGTTTGTCATTTGAGAAAAATAATTGATAAAAGTGATAAAGTACAAATTCAATTTTGTTTATTGATGTTTCAGTAGCCCATATAAATTGGTATGAATAAGTTCAAGTGGTCTGTTAGATTGAATCTCAACTCTATTATGGCTTTTATAAGTATTATTACCTTACTAACAAGTTACAAAAACATCTTTTTCTCTTCTTTTCAATTTGTTGATGTTTTGAATTTCATAAATATTAGAAATTTTGTTCATATTTTATTCCATGGTGGAGAAGTCTTCAGTGCCACTAATTATTTCCATCTTCACTACTTATGTAATAGGAGTTTCTAAATTCTCCTATTTGGAATAAATTTACACTAGTTCTTTATCCTTTTGTGATAACTTTTACATACTTCACAATTTTTATAACATATGAATATTTTCTGAAGATCACCACTTTTCTATAATCATAATGTTTACCAAGTATGTTATGTTTTATTCCATCAACAAAAAATAATTCCTTATATTTTAAATTTTCATCATAAATATCATCCATTCTAATCCATCTCGGTTTTAGAGAGATACAATTCCCAAAGGTAACAGCACCTCCCTCATTATTTTCAACATTTTTCATTATTTTAAATCACCTTTCATGTGTGATGAACAATCACTATCAAGTATCCATGGTTTCTTATTTTTACTTGATTTTACATTTTTCTCAACAGAAAATCCTATTTCTTCAACTTTATTCTTTCTAGCTTCCATTTAATTTCTACCATAATAAACTTGTTCGAGAAAGAGTGTCATGTATCTTTCATCATGATGACCATCTAGATCACGTATTCTACAAACTTATTCTAATATTCAAATTGATTTTTTCTTGGAAAGCTTCCGACATCTTGAGTTTTTTATTTTCTAACATACTATGGGTTAGAAAATTTACACATCATGTTTATAACATTGCTTTCTCATTGTTCAATATTTCTTCCAGGAAGTGAAAAATTATGCCAAAATTTATAAACATTATTCCCATAGATTCCCTAACACAAGAAATAGCAATAAAAACATGATTTTTTAGTAATGTAATATCATTCCCTATATAAAATTAGTTGATATTGACAACTTCTTTATACTCTATCATACAGAGATAGATTGACCACCTTTTTAACTAACGAAGTTGTCAAATTTGGTAGATGTGTTAGGTTTCTCACATACCATCACAAACCAAACATTCCCATCATTGTATTATAACAAGAAATGTTATAAATATAAAATGAAACGTTATTTTTAAAGGGTGATAATTTCACTTGATGCTTGATTTGAGTTTTCTTAACAACTTTAGAATTCATTATTTTACTTCTAAGGATATATTAATGTTTTAATTTAACTTCCTAAAGGTACTTTTAGAATCAGGAAGTTTTTATTGAAACTTGTTAAATTTTTCTTCTTTAGCTTCCATATTCTTAGGGAGAACTTCAACCATCTTTACTTCTTTATCAATTCTTATTATGCAACTTATGATCTCATGGATGTATTGTTTTTCTTACTTTATCACATATTTTTCACCTTCAATAACTTTTCCACTAGCTTTCTTTTTTCAATATGAAAGATTTATTAATATATATTTTTTGTTTTGAACCTGAATGAATTTCTGTTCTGAGCTGATACTATCTATTATATTCTTCACCTTCTTCGTTTTCACTATTTTATGATTATTCTATTTTATCAAATTTTTCAAGGATTGTTGTAACCTTTTCTGAACATTCATCTTACGAATCAAAATTTGTGGTATATGATTCAAATTTCTTACTCAATGTACTTCTATTATTCCTTGTTATATTATTCTTAAATTTGTTGGATAACTTTTCTTATTTATCATTTTTTTTCACTTTTTTCGTCAATAATTTTCATTAGAATCATCTTGATATTCACCAACATTCTTCTTGGGGTAATTAAAAGTAAAGTTTCTGATTCCACAACACTCACAACATTTGATATAAATTTTATTGTCATAATTTAATCTTAATATTTGATAGTTATTAGATATAAGAGACATTTTTTCATTAAACTCATCATCGACATTATCTTTGGCTTCACACGGATCATCATATTCAGTATCTTGTATTTCCAATTTTGTCATGGATTCAAAATCTATTTCATCTTTTATCTAATTTTTGAACATTATATTTTTTCTCATTTCATAGGAATCAAGAAAATTATGAAATATATCAACAGATAAATCTTCATTATCTTCTAAAGAGAAAATTTTAGAATCAAACATATTTAGAAAGTTTCTCATAATTTTCATCAAAATTTAATAATCTTATACTAAATCACTAAATCCTATGATGTTGTAAAAAAATTCATTTACTCAGGTGAAGTGTTCATCAATAGTTTCTTCATCTTTCACTCTGATGTCTCCATACATACTATGGTATATTTGAGTCTTTTCTTACGTCACTTTACTATTCACTTCAAAAATACTTTCCAGCTTATCCCACATACTCATTGATATTTTGAGACCCATAACCTTCATATAAACATTTTTTATTAAGGTTATCAGCATAGAATTTCTATATTTTCCATGAACATTGATATTTCTCTTAAAAGAAAAAGTAATTGGGGGAATTCTTCTCAATATGTGGAAACCCAATTGTAGCAGCATTAAAAACTTATACGCTAAGAGATAGGAAAAAAGGAATCATTATAGTTTCCCATACATAATAATTTCATCCATAAAATATTGGAATACCACTACTATTTATATAATTGAGATTATCCGTAATAAGAATTTTACAATATAACCTTGCACTCTGATACAAATTGAATTTCCAAAGGATTTAATAAATACATCGAATTGGGGTTGAATTAGTTTTTCACTTTTAATAAGTTTAAATAATATTAAAACATAACCCCAACAACCTATTAATGTTCATATACTTATCATATTTTAGTAAATAGTCATGTGTGAAAAAGTAGGAAGGAAAGTAAATAATGTGGTATTTAGAAGGTTTAACCTCTTTGTGAGAACCTAGATCCCCAATATATCCACTCCCATAGGTCTATTGAAATTTTCTAATTTAAAGAAGTGTATAAAAATAGTGAAAATTCCCATTATACACCTTTTATCTCACAATAAGAATGATTACACTAACTTCAATCAGTTTACCATGATTTATTATAAAAAATTGATCCAAAAAAAGATTATTTTTTTTTCAAACTACTCCATAAACGTTCCCTAGATTGATGACCCTGATTTCAATGGCCATTAGTATGATGAATTGAGTCTTCTTGACTTAGTATTATTGACTCAATATAATGCTCCATTTCACAATATTCAATTGAAAAAACATTATATTCTATATAGATAGTAAAAATTTCACATCTACAAAACTACGCAGAACTTAATCCAAACTTCCTTAGTCTAAAGCATTCAGTCTGATGGACTCAACCTCAATCTATAATAAAACTCAAACCCTTATCAATCGATCATTATAATCTTCTCAGTGCAGTAAATGACACTTTCAAGTTTTTGACCTTATTATGAGAACTCAGTCTAGAAAAAAAATTGATGAGATTTATATAGTGCTACGCCTTTTTTATACCTATTAAAAGTTTCAAAGAATGAATGTATTGTGTTTTTATTTATAGAAAAATTAGAATATAAAAGGTAAAAAATTGAAAAATGTTTTCTACTTAATCAAATTTTAAAACCATAAAAATCACATAAATTTAAACTTAAACTTTTTATTAATTCAAAAAATAAAAATATTTCTCCAAAATCAGTCTTGTTTAAACATACTAATTGTTCTTCATCCCGATGTAAATTCTGCAACTTCATTAGGAAGAAACATTCTCATCTCCCCACAATCTAACATTCTTACCCTACTTATTACAATCATTCTATATTCTAATACTCATTATGATCTGAAAATATTCCTATTATAATTATGATATGGTTATCTTACACGGCTAATTATGATCTAGTTATCATCCTCTTCTCATTATGATCTATATATCTTTCTTATTAGAGTTTGTCTTCTTGAATTTCCTCCTTGGAATCAATCTGATGGACTTTCGTTTTCTGAGTTGGTTTGATTAACATTCCTTCTCAAAAATAATCTCATGTATTTCTTATAATAATGGAATTCTCATTATGATGGAATTAACATTATAATATTATGGATTCGATGATGAATCCACTCAAATTTTTTGAAATTCTTCAAACTTCATCATCTTTTCACAATCAGAACCCTGAAAAAAAATTATATTACTTATGGATCTAGTCTTCTATGAAAGGGTGTCTAGAACCAAAAAAAATATATTAATAGACCTTAAATAGAATCTATTATTCAAAATCTTTTATCATGAGACTCTGTCATGATTTATGAGAACTCCCAGACCAGCAATTCGTCGTCATACTTATGGTTTGAAAATATGAAAAAATTCTAACTCCTAAGTTAACTTTATTAAAACATCCTCTTAATCATAATTTTGTCTTCCTCTCTCAACATATTTTGAATTTATACTAATAAACTATGTCCAATAGGTCTTCAACATCATGTTTATGTATCTGAGTCTGATAGTGCATTTGATCAACAACCTTATAAAACTTCTAGCATCTATCTTCCATACACCTTCTGTGTTTGGTACTGCTGAGTCTGAAAAACTAATGTCTAGAAAACAACTTTCTCAAAAAACCTTTTCACCCACTTTATGTTTGGTTCTAAACATTCATCTTCCTTAAAAATATTCATTCTAATGAATTTGGTATGATCTTGAAGAGAAAAAAATATTTATAAAAAAATGTTTCATGTCAACAAATAACAAACTTTGTAAAAACAAAACTTTAAAAAGGCTCTTCATTAAAAATTATTTTCTAATATTTTATCTATTGATTACTGAAAATTTTTATATTGATATTTTTTTACTGGGGGGTGTAAGATACTATATTTTTAATGAATATTATTTATTAAATTACAGATGTAAATTCTAAATGAATATTATTCATTTTTATTGAATTTTTTTATTAAAAAATGGGTCTCTTATATGTTAGGTGATATCCCGTTGCTTTTTCCAATGTTTCAAATTTCAAGATAATGACCAATGGGTGATAAGGTAATAAATCTCAACGATATACCATGTGTTTTTCTACTTCTAACTTTATTCATTTTTAAATATATAGTTTTAATAGATAACTAATGAAACATCCTCAGATTTTATGAAATATATTCATTCAATTTAATTTAATTTCTTTAATATAATGTTTGACATGCAATACATAGTTTTTATTTAATCTTATGTGACACCATGTATATCTTGTGTTGCTTAAAACATTTATTTCCTTTGATGACTTATGTTACACACAAGCCTGAGTCTTACTAAAAGACAATATACTATTAATATTATTGTGATAGTTATAACCTTGTAATTGGGTTGGAGAGAATGAATGAGATTAACTATATTATTAAATTATAGTTTAGACATTTTTATAAAATTAATTCATTGGTTACCAATTAATTATAAACAAAAATAAATAACAATGGAATATAAAGGATGTGTTTTTATGAAAAACTATTTTTATGATTAGAATGGTGTTTTATCCTAATAAATTAAATTAATAACTATTAGTGAAAGATATTTATGAAATTTATATTTTATATATATGATAAAAAATTTTAAATTCATTAAATATGTTTTATGGGATTACATTAATAAAAGATCAAATTTTATGAATAAAAAATCAAAATTTTTAAAAGGTGGTTTTACAGCCTTTTAATGGTGCACCTATTTTAAAAATAATATTCTTCCATTTTATAAATTCTATTTTAAAAAAATAAACATTAATTTTTATAGTTTATTATCAAATTTTACTTTGGGTTAACTTTTGGTATTTTTCTGAGAAGTTTTATATTTTAATAAATAGTAAATAATACAAAATTTTAATTAAAAACTTCTTTTAGATATAATTAATTTAAATAGTTATATTATATTTTGAATTGGTTAGTATAATTTTTCAATATTACATCTATCAATCCAATTTAGGTTATTGGGATCGTTTTCATTTTGAATTTAGATATAAAAACATCACAAACCTTTGAACATATTCACATTAAAAACTATCTTTTTCGTTCGATCTATAAAATTAATTTTAAATAAATATATACCACTTTTTTATAGATATTTTTAAAAATTGATTAAAAATTTTTAATAATAAAAATTTATAAAGTATATTATGTTCAAATTAGTTTTTTACTAAAAAATTAGTGAAAGAAATTAAAATTAATTAGAGTTATTAAGTTAAAAATGTATTTACTTTATTGTTAAACGTTAATCTTAATATTCCATTAGTTTTTAACTTTTCATATTTACAAGAATGTCACTCCTCCTCAACTATAAAAACTCACCCCCTCGTAAATTATTAAAACTTCTAAATACCTTTTGTATCATAATTCAAATGATAAAATAATATCCCAAAATATATCCTATCATCCTATAAGACTCAGTATTTGAATAAATCTATCCAGGGAATTTTTTCATTGTAAACCAAAAGAAGTTACCTGAAAACAAATGTAACATTTTTCAACTGTCACTTCTGTTTTCTTTCTTTTTAAAAACACTTAAATTATTATTCATACATGATTATATAATATATTTAATATACTATATATACTATTATTTATTTATTTTAAGTTTCCAACTTACAACTATTCACACTTCCATCAAATAGGATATGCAATCATCATTCGTGTGTATGGTGGACTACCGCCTCGCGAACGGATGTCATTCATTCTTCCATTAACACCAATAAAGGTAGGGAATAATGATGGAATTTATATTTTTATATTATATATATAATATTTTGTATTAATTAATACTTCTATATTTTTTTCGTAAAAATATAACTTCATGTTTTCTATTTTGTGGGAATACGATAACATCATTTGTGGGCATGTGGGCTACCGCCTCCTCAGAGCGATGTGATATGTTCACACTTTACATTGAATTTATTAGGGATGTATTTAATTAAAAATATGTGAAATAAATGAAATATATAATATATTAATGAAATATTTACCTTAATAAAAATATTGTATATCATTTTATCTAACTCCTTTTCACACACTAAAAAAGTCATAATGTTGTTTGTGGACGTGTAGACAACCACCCCTTCGAAGCTATGTGATTCCATTTAAATCCAAGAATTATATGCATAATTATATATGATTAAATAATATGGTATTTATGGTATAATAATTATTTTTTGAATATAAATTTTATTTACCTTATTTCGATAATGATTATTGAAATATTGGAACGTTAATCATTCATAAATAAGGCCTATTGTAGCCATGATTGTAACATTGGTTCATTTTTCATAACCATATTTTATGATTGGTTTTAAAATAATAATTTAGGTATCAATATCATAATTATGGCATGACTATTATTATTTATATTTTTATATAATGACCTTCTTGATCATATTAAACCAACCTTAGTTGTTTTAACACAAAACCCTAATATAGTCAAAATACCCTATAAAAACATAATTGTATAAATAGTTTTATAAAATATTGTAATAAGTGAGAGTAAATTAATGATACACATTAAAAATATTATAAATCAAGTAAATAATTAACATATGTTTATTATTCAGGAATATAACGACTCATGTGAAAAGTCAGACACAAGGTAAGAAATTTTGTCTCAATCTCTTTTTAATGAAGCATATCTTAATTTTATCCACCCACTTTAACTTTTCAAGTGTATATACCTACCCTTTGACATATAATATCATGAATTTATTTATTCTCCCATTATTTAATATTTTTTTAAATATATTCCCTCATGGGTTTTATGATTCAAGTATTTCAAAGTGGTATGGGACACATAGATTTAAATATATATTTTTTAAATTTTTAAAGACTTAATTTTAAAACATTTTCCTCCATGTCAACATTATCGATATTACTTTATATGTTTATTTATATGAATATTAAAGAATTATAAATTACATTTTATTTCTATTTTTAATTTCACTAAAAGGTTTCAAAATCAATCTTTAAAGTGTTTTAAGCAGAATGTTTTGATAAACGAAAAATGAAATGTCCTATTTTTATAGCACAGTGACAATAAACTTTCATGTCATTGTGACATTAATTTGAATTCTAGCTTCATCTTCAATATTAAATTTTTTATTAAATAAAAAAACCTCTTTTATTTTTTGGGGTATTTTGGTATTGAAAAAGGTTTTTTTAATGAAAATGTTATTTCGGTATTGAAAATGGGTTTTTTAAATGAGAGGGGTATATTTATCCAAAAGTGTTTATCATGTGATTTTGAAAATCGTTTTTTCAAATTGAATTATAATTAAAGGTTTTTATTAATTATATGGTACTTTATAATTATATAAAATCATTTATCCCATTATATGTTATACATGGCTAGCCCAGATTGTGTAGGGTGAACATGTTAGAGCTTATATGTGGGGTGGACCATGTAGCACTAGATGATCCCATTTCAATTTATATCTGGGGTGGGCAAGATATCATTGAGTGAGACCATTTTAGCTTAATGGATGGGTGTTTATTTGATTCAACTTCAATTCAATGGATATAGAAGTCAACTGTATAGTTATTCCTTTTGTAAGAGTGACATGTTTGGAAGTCGGTCGTATGGTTCATCCAATTAAATGGGTTTTGAATGTCTTTATAGAATATGATGATCTACGTAACGTAAAGGATTTTAAATTTTTTTACTATGAGTGTTAATGAATTTATTTGAGAAGAATTTGTGTTATTTATTCTAGTGAGAATTTATTATTTCATATTCTTAAAGAAATTTGAAGATAAAGGTAAGCGTTATATGACTTTTCATGTTTTTACAGAACTAACGGTTTTATTTATTTTTATATCCCTTATTGATATTTTTTTCTCATCCCATGTTTTTTAAAAAACATCATAGGTTTTAAGGATGGGTATGAGAAATAAATAAGTCAAGTTGGAAGTCATGTATATTTTCCCGGAAAATAATTCATCCTTTATTTTAGATGTTTTATATTATGGAAAATGGAAATTTATTAGATGTTTCTACTTTGTAGTTTATGATTTCTCTATGTGTGATTTATGGCATAATTCTATAATAGTATAAACCTGAAGAGATCCTCAATGTGATAGAATTTAAAATTCTTGAAGAAAACACAAGGTTATGTAATGTTTAAGGCTGGGTCCTTACAACTAAACTACTTTTTAGTTTAAATTTTATATTATCATGGAAATTAAGTCATTATAATGTATTGTATATCAGAGTATGATACATGTTTTAAAAATCATAATTTTGTATCATAGTAAAAATATTGTTGTATAACATTTATGTGAGTCATATGATAAATGGTTAAATATATTCATTACACTAAAATTATAGTTCATTATTAATTTTGAATTGCATTGAAGATAATTTAATTTCTAAATGATTTTTATTTAATTCTTTGTATATATTTTTCTTAATCTAAAATATTCTTTTAAAAATTTAAGTAGCATATTTTTTAATAAAATAACATTATTAAATAATTATGATTTTTCTTTGAGAATTTGATTGCTATTATGTATAATCACTTATTATCACAATTTGGTTACAAATAATTTATAATTTGGTTTTTAGGAGAGTAAAATGGTCATTGATTTAATTTTTTTACCATAATTTATAAAATTTGTATCACTAAAACAATTTAAACGATTATGTAATTAAGATAAAAAAATACTATTAATTAGAAGAATAATTTCATAAAATGAATATTTATTAAAAACTTGAATAATTAATTATAAATCATTAAATAAATAATAGATATTTACAAATGAAATTTTAATCACTCCTAACAAAAGAAATATTATTTATTGTAATGTCCCGACCCAAGTTTCGCAAATTCGGTGCATTATTACATAACATTGGAATGATCACAACAGATCAAGTCTCAAAAGACTTATTAGTTTAGTAGCCTTTTAAGTATTAAATACTTACATAAGTTATACATTACATTATCAAATAAAAAAACAAAATTTTTTCTCCTTTGAATACATTCATATCCCTTAGAATATCCCTACATGTCAGTCATAATATACTTCTTCACATCCTAGAAAAAATAAAAATAATAAAGGGGTGAGATCAGATGATCAACGAGGATAATAAATATCATAAAGTATCATAAATAAGCATAAACATTTAAGGAAATGTATCAACTAAAACAAAATAATTGTTAACATAAAATTCAGCAAAATATGGAAAATATAAATCAAATAATGTCATTTTATTATTCACATGAATATTCTACTAGTCGAATAATCACATGAAATATCAATAGAAAGTTTCATAATGATTGAATGCATAATTCTAGACATCATAACCACATATTCAAGGCCATGTGTCAATACTATAAAGAAGATTTCTCATGTCCGTATTCTCATACAATAGTTTGTCTCATGAGACCTAACGATACAATGAGGAGCATTAGCAGGATCCACCCGTCACTTACTAAGTCTAATTCATTCCTCGTATGAAAAGGTTGGAACATAACATAAACATTCATATTAAAACTATCATCTTAAAGGTTAAACATTAACCATAAACCATGAATGTTATAAAAATAACACATCCACAATCAAACATATCACAAAATATTCAATACAATATAGAAGATTGTATCATAATAATTCAACTTCAAACAAGTTTAAAATCCATTAAAGGATTTTGAAAAAACTCAAACAAGTGTATAAATGAATTTAACACATTTTTTATAAATTAGTCAAAATATTTTGAAATATATTTTTAAGAAATATAGATTGGGATGATAAAGAGTTCCCAGTAGATACTCGTGTTTAAACAACCTCAGATAATAAAGAGATTGTAAAATTAATCATTAATATTTACTTTTCCTTAGTCGAGTGTAGGTTAAAATACTATATAATGGTGAAATAATTGTTAATAAATTATATGAGAACCACATACATAAATACAATATCATATATGATCTTCTAATATTGCTTTCTTAATAATATTTCAGAAGTATCATTATCTCAGGTCTTCACTGATTCGTTTAAATTTATATGTTTTGTTACATAAGTCATGTTTGTTACAAATAGGATGTATTTCATTAATATCCTGAATGATATAATGTTCTTTATTTATAATCATAAAATGATAATTATTCTTGAATGGTTATTATGGGGAATGAATCTCATTCCATTCATGGAAACGTTAATCTGTACGTACCCATGAGCGACAATATCATTCTATTGATGGTGAAATATTATGTAATTGGATGTTATATCATATATAAATAATCATTAACATGTTATATTTACTATTTACATTAATTATACTAATTATTATGCATATCCGAAATAATTATGTGTTGAATAACAAACTACCCCACGACGTGGATACGGAAAGTCGTACATATGCACGTATGGTGAATTTTCCATTCATATGATATATATAATAATGAATATGGTTGTAACATATTTATAATAACATAATAGTATGTTGAAGGTATTGGATTTATTTTTTTTGGTATGGAAACAACAAATAAAGAGCAAGTGGAAGAAGAAAAGAAGTTGAAAGAGCTGAAGAAATAATTACATCTTATTCGGTTTCTTCCTTTTGATTTGATCAAAAGTGATCCATAGGTTGGCTTAATGATCAAATTATGTCCTCTAGGTGTAATTGAGGGTATTTGAGAGGATATTTGAGCTAGTTTTGGACAATCCAAATGGATTTGGTGGTGTGAAATTAAGAGAAGGTGAATTACGCTTTTATAAGAGAGGTGAAGGTCACTTTAGGAAAAGCTTGAAATATTATTTTATTATGAAATCATTTTCTATTTCTAAGGGATCCAAATGGATTTATTTGTAGGAGAAGGAAAGGATTGGTCTAAATCTTCTCAACCAATAAGTATTAAACAGTTTTAGGTCACCATATTAACCTTATCTTTTAGATTTCACTCTTTGTTAAATTTTTTGACATTTACCATGTCTCCTTGCATTTTTATATTATATGGTTAATAAACATACTATAAACTAACAAGAGAACCTAAAAAGGTTCATTATTGACATATATAAACTTATTTAACCCCTTGTTATGATATTTATATTTTTAGGAAGATTATATCATTTAATAAAATAGTATTTGTTTTAAACCCTCATTTATGTCAATTTTGACACTATTTAGTATTTAATTTTTTTGAAAGTCATAAAAACTATATCACATTGAAAAAAAATATTTTAACAACTCTAAAATGTCATATTAATATATAAAATTAACTTAATGCATCAAAATTTTCAATTTACATTTATTTTAAAATTCATAATATGAATTATTTTAATCTTTCATTAAAATTGTAATTACTACATCATCATTATGTCATTAATAAATATACTTATTTAAATTATAAAAACTATAAATAAAATACCATGATATAGGAAATATTTTTACCTTTTTAATTAATACTTATTATTGAATATATATTTTGTATAGATCTATATTAAAAATGGTTTAGTTATTAAACATTGAATTTTACGCTTTAAACTCTTCTTTAAATAGAAATAATAATAAATGTCCTAATCTAATCCAAGTGGATCAAAACAATTATATTTTATTTCTAAGGTTTATTTTTTTGGAAGTACACTTATCCAGTAGAATTAGGACATGTGTTAGGGTAATTATAATACCATTTTTACCATTAATTACCCTATTTACTTTTAACAGTGGTAAATAAAATTTAGAAGATACTATTCACAAAAAATTATTTTCAACTTATTTAACCAAATTTTACTTACTGATTTCAACTGTGTCTCTAGTATTTTTAAAATTTTATTCACAGAAGTGGTAAAATTATGTTTTATATAAATTTGGAAATGTGCCTAGAAGTTGGGTAAAAGACTGTAAAAAGTTCAATAAATTTTTATACATCTAATTTTATTATAAAATGACTACAATGAATTAAATTTAACTTATGTAGGTATTAAATATCTATGTTTAATTTAAATAAATTTAAATAAAATAAATAATTATTTAAAAAAATCAATTTCAAACAATAACACAATGTTTTCACTATACATGAGAAATTGAATGTTTTCATAAAAAATGCCAAAAATTCACTCTAAGTAAATTTTGATATTCCGAATCCAAAAATCAATTCCATTTTGAAATAAAAAATTATAAAATATTAAAATTTTGGTTTTACTATTCATAAAGGTGAGTTTTATTGGTCGTGGAGTGTTAGAACTTGAAGTTGCGTACAACGCAAGCTATTACATTATTCAAAGAGAAGCACACCGTGGAATCTTGGGGTGTTACATTCTACCCTCATTAAAATAATTTGATCCTACAAATTTCAATAATATTACTGCATAAAAAGATTTGGGTGGTTATTCATCATTAGTTCCTCAGGTTTTCATGTTGCCTCTTCCATCTTTTTATTTCTCCATAGAACTTTTACCAGACGAGTCGTTCGGTTTCTCAATACATGATCTTTAGTATCAAGAATCTTGAAAGGATCTTCAAAATAATATAGATCAGGTTCTAGTTCTATTTCATCATAGGTGAGTACATGCGTTGGTTCAGGAATGTATTTTCTCAACAGTGATATGTGTAACACATCATGAACTTTGGAGAGACTTGGCGGCATTTCCAAACGGTAAGGTACAACTCCAATTGATTCTAGAATCTCAAAAGGTATGATATAACTAGGACTTAAGTTTCCTTTATTAATGAATCATGTAACACCCTTCCATGGAGATAAATTCAAGAAAATATGATCGCCTACTTTAAATTCCAAATCCCTCATTCGATTATCAGCATAGATCTTCTGCCTACTTTGAGCTACTCTTGATGTGGGTTTGGATAATTTTGAATTTTTCCATTGTTTCCTAAAATAGTTTAGGTCCTATGAGTTTTCCTTCACCAACAAGTTGATGTGTGACATCTCTTTCCATATAATGCTTTATATGGTGTCATATGAATACTTGAATAGAAGCTATTGTTATTGGAAAATTCAATCATAGGTATGTATTGATCTCACATACCATTAAAGTCAAGTGACCCAGATCTCAACATGTCATATAAGGTTTTAATAGTCTATTATGATTTTCCATCAGTTTAAGGGTGGTAGGAAGTGCTCAAATAATGTTTAGTATCCCGGGCTTTCGAAAGTCTTTTCCATAATCTTATTGTAAAAGAGGGATCACAATCAGAAATAATCGATATGGATGCACCATGAAGTCTTATAACATAATTAATATATAGTATTTCTAAACGTTCAAGTAGTAAATATTATCATATAGGAAGGAAATGTTCTGAATTGATAACATGGTCAACAATGGTCCATATTTCATCATTACTTCTAGGAATCTTTGGTAGCCCCGTAACAAAGTCCATCATAATATCATCCCATTTCCACTAAGGTTTGGGAAGTAGTTTCATGACTCCTCTTGGATGTTGTCTTCCAGCCTTCACATTTTTACAAACCATACATCTTGAAACATAATTAGAAATCTCCCTCTTCATGTTATCCCACCAAAAATATTCATTCAAATCTCTATACATCATAGTGATACCAGGTTGTATAGTGAAATTGAAGCTACGAGCATAATCCAACAATTCCCTTTTTAGATTAAGTATATCGGGAACACAAAGTTTCTACCCAAATTTAAACATTATGTCTTCATATACGAATTCATTCAATCTACCATCATTCACAACTTTAATTTTCTTTTGCAACTCCTCATAATCAGTATGGGAACTTTTTATCCTTTCTAGTAAATATTTTTTGGTAACCATTTGAAATAGTACTAATGATTCACCTTCCATTATTATTCCCATATTAATCTTTACTAGATCAATGAACATAGGATCCATTTCAACTCTCATCTTGTTCATAACTCCATGATCATTTCTGATCAATGCATATTCCACCTTATTTTCCTTCCTCGGGTGGTAGTGTATAGTGCAATAATAATCCTTGAGTAGTTAAAGCCATCATCTTTTCATCATGTTGAGTTCCTTATATGATAAAATATACTTCATCCTCTTGTGATAGGTATATATCTCACATTTTTTACCATAGAGATAGTGTTTCCATGTCTTCATAAAAAATATTACAGCTTCTAACTCAAGATCATGATTCAAATAGTTTTTTTCATGAATTTTTAGTTTTTGTGAGGCATGGGCAATAACACTATCATTATTCATAAGGACATAACTCAATCGTATCTTTCATGTATCACTATAAATAAAAAATGCATCATTACTTGATGGTAGAGTCAATATTGGAGCATTGACTAATCATCTCTACAATTTTTAAAAACATTCTTCACACTCTTTTTTTCCGAAAAATCTTAACTCTTTTACATATGAGCTTGGTTAATGGGTTAGCCAATCAGGAAAAATTCTAGACAAAATGTCGATAATAACCTGCTAAAACAATAAAACTATGTTCCTCAGTTATACTCTTCAGTGCTAACAATTCATGGATTTCATTTCTCTTATAAGGACCAAAATAAAATCCATACTTAGAGATAATATGGCCAAGAAAAGAAATCTCATGAAGCTATAATTCACACTTGATAAACTTCTCATATAATTCACTTCTTCTAAGAGTCTTTAGAATAATTGTCAAGTGATTTTCATGATCTTCATAACTTTTGGAGTATACCAAGATATCATCAATAAATACCACTACAAATTCATCAAGTTATTCCCTAAAAACCCTATTCATTAGATCCGTGAAAATAGAGGGTGCATTAGTCAGTCCAAAAGACATTACTGTAAACTCATACTGACCATACCTGGTAAGAAATGTTGTCTTTAGAATTTCTTCATTCTTCAAATACAACTGATGATATCTAGATCAATGTTAAATATTTGGAAGATATTGAGCATCATGAATTTTATCGAATAAATCCTCAATGTGAGGTCGGGGATACCTATTATTTATTGTTATAGAATTGATCTTCCTGTATTCAGTGCACAACCACATAAATCCATCATTATTCATCACAAAAAGAATAAGGGCTCCCCATGTATAAAAACTAAGGAGAATTAATCCTTTGTTACTCAACTCATCTAGTTATTTATTTAGATCCACTAATTCCACAATGTCTATTATATATGGGGTCTTCAATATGGGCCTTGAACTGGGAATTAAATCAATAGAAAACTCAATTTCTCATTCTATAGGATATCTTAGTAAATCCTCTGGAAACACATAAAAAAATTCTTACAGAATAGGTATATCCTCTTTTTGAACATTCTTTTCCTCACCTATAGTAAATTCACTACTTTCCTCCCAAATAATTGAATTTATTAGATCAATAGGGGTGGATCTAGATAAGAATCATATGGTGATGTTTCTTCTATAATGATAAGGTATTATTTATCATCATCATAAAAAATTGTCACCACCTTCTTATTGCAATAAATTTTTGCATCATGGTCTAAAATCCAATTCATAACAAGGATTATATAAAATTAAATAATGGATATGATGATGAGATTAGAAGAAGAAGCACGTTTATATACCCTTATGGGAATTGATTGAAAAAACATTATTGAAATTATACTTCCCTTTTGAGTTTTTATTAACAACTCCTTTGTTAAATAAAATTTTAAATATCTAATTATCTAGGAAAATTGTGAAGATATGAAAAAATGAGAAGATCTATAATCAAATAAAACATTGGATAAATTTGGGGAAACCATTAAATTACTTTCCACCACGTCATTCAGAGCTTAAACCTCAGCATTAGGGATTGAATATGCTTGGAATTTATCCCTAGGCCTTTTCTGAGGTATGTTTCCTTAGAGATTAGGACATTCATTTTCATAATTACCCATTTATCTACAATAATATCATTCAACATTGACAACCTCTTTCTTTCCCTTGCTATCCCAAGCATGGTTTCATTTTTCACTACACTTGTAACAGACTCTCATTCCCTTCAGAAAAGTACTCGGGTGTTTCTTCCCACATTTACTACTGGATAAAAATTCAACATTCCTCTTCTTCCCATTATTTATATTTCCATATTTTTTAGAATATTTATTCATATCCTTCATTTCTATAAAGATGTAAGACTTATAGAATTCCTTTTTATCTGAATAGAACTTGAGACAATATCTTCATACGAGGAAAAGGATTGTGAGACTAATGCTCGATGAAGAAATGCTTTTATCCCATAAAATAATCGATCAATATTAATCTTCGGGCTACATATATAATGTGATTCATGCCTTACTATCCTTGTAATGTTATCCTCATACATTGTGACATTCTCATCCTCCTTTTTTATCTGACTCAGAAATTGTCTTCTGATATCAGCTCGATGGTCATGAGGAAAGTATTTTTTTAAGAAAATATCTTTAAACTACCTATATTCCATATTTTTTACATCATAATCTTCCTTTTTCTTATGAATAAATGGCCACCGTTGATCTACATCTCTTATGAGGCGATAAACTACCATGACAACTTTTTTCCTTTCACCACTCCCTAAAGAATGAAATATTTTCTCTAAGGATATTATCCACTACTCATCTACAAATGGATTTGTAGTCCCATTGAATGTTGGTGGTTTTTGCCTCATGAAGTTATATAATAGTGATCCTCCACCTTGTAGATTAGTATGCTCCAAACGGGTAAGGTAATTATTCATATCCTGGGTGAGTTTTCAGAATATGGTTTTAACCTGATCAGCACCAGTTTCATCACCATGTCCACTATAATTATCCCCAGTATGAGGGAAATCCCTTCATGGATTATGTTCGTTGATACAGTTTCCATTCCTTAAACTAGGCTCAATTTCTAAACAATTTCATACACTAATTAGTTTATAAATCCCAAAACGTAATTCTAACCTAGTAAAATACCTACCATAATTTTGAAATTTTATGCATATAATCCCTATTAAAAAAAGTTTTCTTTAAGGAAGTATTTAATCATAAACCATTCATAATGGTTTATAAATAAAATGGGAATTATTATTAACATATCCCCTGAGAGTGTCATAACAAATAGTACAGCAAGGCCTGTTGTCATTTACCAGGATACCCTGGGTTAAGCCCGAAACTCCTTATCAGAGTTTTCACTCTTAGGTACATCTATACCAGAGCTGCCTCTACCTGATCGAATCTATATAGTGATGTATTGCTTGGAAAATACAAAAAATCTCTACATTACCAAAATTCTAGGAAGCTCATCTATACTAATCCTCAAAGTCTATATTAGGGTAATTTGATCTAATAATAGTTTTGATAAATATAGTTTCCATGTTTTGTACTAAACTTTTTCTAATACCAACTGTAACACCTAGAACCTAGTTACCAAAAGTCGGTGTATTATTACATAACATTGGATGATCAAAATAGATGAAGTCTCAAACAACTGATTAGTTTAGTATCCTTGGAAGTACTAGATACATACATTAGTTTTACATTACATTACCAAATGAAAAATAAAAACATTGTGTCTCCATTGAACACATTCATATCCCATAGAATATCCCTATAGGTGAGTAATAATATAATTCTTCACATCCAAGGAAAAATAAAACATATGAAAGGGGTGAGCTCAGATGCTTAGTAAGGATAAAAAAATAGTGGACACTATCATTAATAAGGATAAATATTTAAGGAAATGTATAAGACTAAAACACAATACATTTAAAAATAAATGCCAGCATAATATGGAAAAGATAAATCGAATAATTCCATTTACTTATTCACTTTTAAATTATACTAGTATAATAATAACATGAAATATCAATATCCAATATAAAAATGATGGAATCTATAATACTGGACATCATAACCACATATTGAAGGTCTACTTCCAAGACTAAAAATAAGATTCTATCATGGTATTATGCCAAGACACTAGTTTGTCTCATGAGACCTACCGATGCATCGAGGATCTATATCGGGCTCCACCGGTCACTTACTAAGTCTAATGCATTTCTCATATGAAAAGGTTGAAACATAACATAAACATTCATATTAAAAGTAGCACATAAAATGTTAATAATTATACCATAAACCATCAATGGTATAAAAATAACACATCCACATTCAATAATATCACAAAACATTCAATAAAAAATTGAATATTTCATCATAATAAATCAACTTCAAACAAGTGTAAAATCCATTAAAGGATGTTGACATACATGAAATCAAAACTATTTGAGAGAAATATCTCATTCTATTTTGAAATAATTTATAAGTCAGATAAATTTAAAAGAGAACATTTATTTTAAAAATATTCTTATAATAGTGTAAGGGAAGCTTCTAAGATGTTATAATGGAGGAAAATAGTTTCACCCACCATATATGTTAAAAAACACTCTTACCTTGATTTTTTCAAAAATTTATTAAAGTACCTTGTTTGGAAAACAACAAAAATATTCATTTCTAAAAATTTTATATAAATTCAAAAAAGGGAATAAATGACATTAACCTATATTCTATGAAATATTACGAAAAATTAAATACATTTTTAAGAAATGTGGATGTGGATGATAAATAGGTCCTAGTAGATACTCACATATAAACAACCTTAGGTAATAAAGGGATTGTAAAATTAACCCTTATCTTTTACTTTTCTTTAGTCAAGTGTACATTAACCTCTAGTATAATGGTTAAATAATTATTATTATATTATACAATAACCACATACACAATTATGACATAATATATTATCTTTTAATATTACTTTGTTAATAATATTTCAGTAGTATCATTATTTCTGGTGTTAACTAATTCATTTTACGTCACATATTTTCTTACATAAGCCATGTTTTTTTTTGAATAGGATGTATTTGATTCATATACAGACTGATATTAGGTTATTTATTTATAATCATCAAATGAAAATTATCCTTGAATGGTTATGATGAGGAATTATTCTCATCTTGTTCGTGGAGACAGAAATCTGTACATACGCACGAGCGACAATATCATTCCATTAATGGTGAAATCATATGTAATTGGATGGTATATTGTATATACAGAATCATTAACATGTTATATTTATTATTTAAATTAATTATACTCAATATTATACCAATCCAAAATAATGAAGTGTTGAATAACAAACTACACTATGACATGGAGACGGTAAGCCATACGTATGATCGTATGGTGACTTTTTCATTAATAGGATAGATAGAATAATGAATATTGTTGTAACATATTTCTAATAAAATCACATTATGTATAAGTTACTGGATTATTTATTTTTGTATGTTAAAAACAATGAAAGGTGAAGTGGAAGAATAAAAGAAGTTGAAAGAGCTGAAGAAATAATTACCTCTTCTTCATGTGCTTTGTTTTGATTTGATCAAAAGGGCTCATTAGTTAGGATTTATGAATAGAGTATGTAATATAGGATTATTTTATGGTATTTGGGAGGTTATTTGACAAGGTTTTTGTTCAGAAAAATTGCTTTGGAGGTGTTAAATTAAGATAAGGGGAAGTGCCCTTTTATAAAAGAGGAGAGGGTCACTTTAAGAGAATCTTAAAATATTATTTTATTATAAATTCATTTCCGGTTTCTAATGGCTCCAAATAGATTTATTTGGAGTATAAGGTGGTTAGGGGTCGAAATATTCTCATCCAATAGGTTTTATATAAGTTTAGGTCACCATATTCACCTTGTATTTTAGTTTTAACTCATAGTTTAATAGTTTTATATTACCATGTCTCCTTGTATTTTTATATTATATGGTTAATTATCATACTATAAACATCCAATAGAATTTCAAGTGGTTATGTATTGAAAAATATAACCTTATCTAATTCCTTACATTGAATCATAGATTTTTAGGAATATTATATCATTTAATAAAATAGTATTTGTTTTAAAAACTCATTTTAGTCATTTTTGGCACTATTTAGTATTTTTTTAATGTCATAAAAACATTATCACTTTAAACAAAATTTATTTAATCAACCCTAACATGTCATATTAACCTTGAAAATTTGTTTAATGATCAAAATCCTAAATTTAAATTTATTTTTATATTTATAATACAAATTTTTTTATCTTACATTAACAAGGTAATTACTACATCATCATTGTGTCAAAAATAAATTTAAATATTTAATTTAAAAAAATTATAAATAAAATAAGATGATGTAATAAATATTTTTATATTTCTAATTAATACTTATAGTAGAGTTTATCTTTTGTATAACCCTATATTAAAAATGGTTTAGTTATTAAACATTGAATTTTAGACTTTTAACTCTTCTTTAAATAAAATTATAATAAATTTCATAATATAATACAAGTGGATAAAAAAGATCATATTTTATACCTAAGGTTGATTATGATCGAAATACACTTATCCAATAGAATTATGACATATTTTAGGATAATTAGAATATCATTTTTACTATTAATTACCCTATTTACTTTTAACAATGGTAAATAAATTTCAAAGGTTACTATTCACCAAATTTATTTTTATCTTATTGAATCACATTTTACTTACTAATTTCATCCATGTATCTAGTATTTTTGAAATTCCATTCACAGAATCTGTAAAATTGTGTATTATAAAAATTTTCCAATGTGCCTAGAAGGTGGGTAAAAGACAGTAAAAAGTTCAATAAAATTTTATACATCTAATCTTATAATACAATGACTCTAATAAATTACATTGAAATTATATAAATAGTGTGTATATATTTTTACATAAAAATAAATTTTACAAAAATAATAATTATTTAAATAAAAAGTCAGTTTTAAACAATAACCCAGTGTTTTTCACTATTCATCAAAAATTGAATGCTTTCAGATTAATACAAAAAAAATCACCATAAGATAATTTTGATATTACAAATCCAAAAATGAAGTCCGTTTTGAAAAAATATAATTTATAAAATTTTAAAAAATGGGTATTACTATTCATAACGGCTAGTTTGATTGGTCATGGAATGCTAAAATGTGACGTTACGTACAACACAAGCCATTGCGTTATTCAAAGAGAGGTGTACAGTGGAATCATGGGGTGTTAAATTTATTCTATATAAAATTTTTACCATATATAATATGGTGTTATATAAAATTTAAATTTCTTATTTTTATTATTTAAATTTTATTTAATTGATTTAATTTTTTATATAGTCATATCAAAATTTTATTAGGGTAAATTTTTGGGTTTTTTCTAAATAATATGATTTTTGGTCAATACATAAAAGTACTATTTTCACAAATACTGTAAATTTTATGACACATCATGATATAATCAAAAATTAATAATTAATAAAACATTTTTATTGATCTAATATTTTTATAAATAGTAAATTAAATTATTTAAAAACATTACTTGGAATTTGGAAACTTGCACTGTGGCAGGTGGGTTATTATTCACAAAGTGTGAATTGGGCCATATATTTTGGCCTACATGCTATGTAATGGGCTAAAAACCCACTAGGCCTGCTATATAATGGGTTTCCCTCTACCCAGTTAAAAGAGGTCTTTACTTTGATTTAATAACAGAAATGAGGCTTCGGCCCAAACCTTAAAAAAATAGTATCATTATTTTCATTTAATTGAGTTGAAGGAAGGTTATATTTAATTATTAATTTATATAAATGTATAATTACATTATTATTTTTAATAATAGACAAAAATAATTCATTGGAATAAAAATTATACTTGATTTTGGTGTAAAATCATTTTTATGCCTCAAAAATCCATTTTTCTAAAAATAATTTTTCATTACATTTTATGAACATATCGTAATATTTATTTTTTAAATTTATGGAAATTTAATAACTAAAATGGATTTAATATTTATAGTAAAAATTTCAAATTTAATAAATAATGAAAATTCCATTTTTTAGGTAAAAAATTAAGAAACTGAGGTAAAAATTGAGTTATCATGGTAAAGGTAAAATAAGGAAAATGTTAAAATTAAAAGGGAAAGGCATAAAATACCTAAAAACCACACAATTAAATATGTTCTGAATAAATTTCAAGTCTTTAATTAATGTTAAAATAAATAATTATCAAACATATTAATGTAAATTAATTCCACCCAAAAATGGTTAGTACTGATAACTAAAAAATAAATATTTTAACAATTAAATACAACCATCCTCATGTATAAATACCCACCACCAATCTTCACTTATCTGCACACACTAAAAACTCTATATTAAAACATATCTTCTAAAATCAAACTCTAACTCTCCTACACACATCCTAGTGGTGTTTCTATCACCAAAAGTCAAATCCTAGAAGTATTAAGGTGTAATGCAAAAGAATATATCTACAGAGGATGTATAAGTATTAATTGAATACATTCAAGATTATTTCTCCTTCTACCTCATAAAATAATATACTATACATCATAAATTAATTAAATAATTATTTTTAATATGTTAATATTTTATTTTGATTATTAAACAACTATTTTATAACTTATTTATATCCCATGGGAAATAGAAACTTCGCTTAAGTATATGTGAGGAATACCACCTTCACAAAGTAGTGTGTTTCTTTTTTCATCACCACCTTACAAGAATAGTTATAAATATCGATTTCATATATATATATATATATAACAGTAATAAAATATTTATCATTTGATAAATATAAAAATTTATTTATATTTTCAATCTCCCATTTGTTGAAAAATTGAAACGATGCTCATGCATAGATGTGGAATGCCACCTCCAAAAAAGTGATATAATTTGTTATTCATTTTTTTCATCACCTAATGAGTCAAAATTATTTATTTAATGAATTAATTGTATCTTTATAATAATAATAATATTATTTATTTTTAAACATTCTTCTTATTTTTTTATTTTCATCTAATTGAAAATTGAAAATTTCATTCATACATAAGTGAGGACTACCACCTCCGTTAATGACATGTCTCACTTTTATATACGACCTTATTATTATAGTTGGTGACCTTGAACCTAATTCCTTTTAATTTTTCATAATCATATGTTCATATTGTTAAATATTAATAATGCTATTATCACTTAATAACTTTTATTCTTCATGACATTTAATATGATAATGTCCTTAGTGTATTCTTTGTATTGAAATGTCATAGAAATTACCTCACTATGATGAGAACCTTTAGTTTCTATGATGATATTCATAATTACATGTTATATGGAAATATGAAATCATATTAAAATAAATATATGATATAGGATATCAAGAGTATGGGGGTCATAAGATATTGATACTATTTCACATGAAGTCCACTCTTCATAATATTTAAGAATGGTGGATTATGATAACTGACCTAGTAGTATAAAATCCACATAATCTATGATTCATTGGATGTTACTATATGTTTATGTGATAGATTATTATAAATTGATACATTGATTCATGTACATTGATGAATTTCATATATTGTGATGATATATGTTCATGGAGGAGTTTTATATGTTGAGTGCATCACAAATGATATGAAATTAATAAATTAGTCAAGGAAAGATTTTTCCTCTATGTTAATTGACATATGTTGATGTTTAAGGACCTTTGATAGACATGTAAATATATAATAAGTCTATTTTTAGGATAGTTTATTGATTATTTTATTTCTATAGTAGTCAAAGAAAGATATTTCAAGCATATAGGTTGATGTTTCCAGTGAGGAAACCTTCTTGAATAAGATATAATGAAAAAGGTATAATATTACATGGTATTCATTCCTAGGAGGTATTAATAGCTTTAATTGTCTTAATATATATAGAGAACATGATATGTTTCTAGATACAGATCTTAGTATATGGTTTGGACACATGGTTATCTAGATGAGGTATATGGTCACACACAAAGTGTATTAATATGCTTCACCAATTAAATGGAATTATATTTAAAGGAAAAGTGGTACCAACATGAGGATACCATAGAGAATCTATGTTAACAATCTCATGTTAATTACATTCAATTGCATTATTTTGTTTTTGAATAATTATAATTAAATTTATTTCATAATGTATTCACAATTTTATTTAATTATTAAAGATTATATAATAAATTATTACTTTTTTATGAATCTCACATAATTTAAGAATTGTTAAATAATTACAGGAGGAATGATATAAGTTACTAGATATAGGTTCATCATGTGACATTTAATAATTTCATGAGTTATTGGTTAAATATTTGTGACGGGTACGTGACATTTGTGAGTTTACTCATAATATTTTTAACTTATCCAATGGAATAAGTTAAATTTTATAAAGTTATCCCTTTGTATTGAAACTAATTTTTTAGCCATGAATAGTGTATTATTACAGTGCCATGAATTTTGAGAGTTTCACTCATATTATTCCCTTTTTACTAGTTCTTGAGATAGAAATATCTTGAACAGATTGATTCATGCTTGAGGGTTGATAACTTGATCTTGTGAAAATTATACAAGATATATAAGACCTTATATATTACACACTATCACATGAAAATCAACGCAGAAAGTTTGTGGAGTTGTATTACATTGTCGAAAATATAGTGGGAATAAGATTTTGTGTCCTCAATTAATGAAAAATTAGAGAAGATATGATATCATCAGGATTTTGTTTTCACAACAATGTAACTTTATTATTTTGGTTTTTTAATAAAATTATATTTTATTTGATCCTTAGAATAGAACGGGCATAGAAATACTTAATCAAGTAATATATGATATGTTTAAAATTATAAAATTAAAACCACACCTCATATTAAGATTCCACTAAATTTTAATTCCACCAATGGTATCGGAGAGATTGTGAAATTATTTAACTCAAAGTTTCTTTTAAATTTTCTAATATTTAGAAATTGGGTTTTAATACAGTCCCAATTTTATAGATGGTGTTCCAATAATAGTTCTTATGATCATGATATGACGAACTGAAGGATTATTTGAATGTCAAATATAAATTTTATATTTCATATATATATATAGCTACATATATATTCATATTTAAAAATGGATCATGACTAAAAAGTAAATATAAACATGTGTGTGTAATATATTGGTTTTAGGTATAGCACAATCATGTGATGGTGGGTGATGTATTAAATTTTCTTTTAATATTGAGTTTCCTAAAACCCCATGTGAGGATCATGCACGTCAAATTTATAATTAATTTAATTAATATTGAAAGAATCGAATACCTGATATGAGGATTATTTATTCAATGTAGATATTGATCATCTTAAAAAACTGTCTGTTATCCTTCATTCCATCATGAGGATCCAATGATATAATCCTTCTAGTGGTGGTCCACACATGATACTTCGATATCTGAGGAACTCTAATCAATATTTAGTGCTAGTGTGGAGAAGTGATTGTATTGTGTTTTATGTTTTGATAACTTTTGCTTTAGTATTTAAGGAATCTCTCTTATATTTCACATTCTTGATACGGACAGAGGTGGATTTGATAGATATTTCATTTTCCACAATGGTTCTCAATTTATTATTGCACAGCTGACACAATAGACATAACAATCTATTAATAGAGCTTGGGTTTATGATGAAAAAATTATTTAATTACATTCTGACCATTAAATATTATTATATCCTTTAATAAACCTCATTCTACATATTTTATTATTATTTTTTGTGGCACGTTCCAACTTGCATAATCAAAATTATTATTTAATCATCTTATTAATTAATATTTTCACCGGAAATCGTTTTGGTATGTTCGAACTCATCAAGAATTTTTTTAACACTTGGATAAATATTTAACTCAAATATATAATTC
Source organism: Viscum album (assembly GCA_963277665.1). Taxonomy (NCBI): domain Eukaryota; kingdom Viridiplantae; phylum Streptophyta; class Magnoliopsida; order Santalales; family Viscaceae; genus Viscum; species Viscum album. Next base: position 2,048,676,192 of record OY728145.1, read on the forward strand.
ATTTACAATATTCTATATCAATTAAACAAAAATAAAATTTTCCCTTGGTCATGAAAATAATATTGATTTAGTTAACTAAATTCAAGTAGAATTTAATTGAAGCCATCATAAACACTTAGTGTGTGACACTCTAAGATTATTTCTCATTTGAATTAGGTGGTATTTCCTAATTACCAAGATTACTGTCTATAAATAGTTCAAGGAACCCAAGAGAAAAAACAAAATGATACAATTATTGTCACGACCCGTGCTCGGGGCCCGTGCCGTGACTACCCCAAGCCCGCCTTCCATAGGCCAGGGGCTGGTGACTAGCACCAAAGGCGTAAATCCCGATAACTGGGAAGGAATTTCCTTTATAGAAGTAAACAAACACACAGAGTACAAGAGGAAATAATATACTAAGTAAAAATGACTACTACAGTAAGTGCGGAAAAGTAAGTGGGGAAGTATACAAACCCAAACTGAAAGTAAAGTACAACTGGAAAGGGAAAACAACAACTAAAAAGTAAAGCCGCAATGCCGAGCTGTCCACTGGAAATCCCACCTGAAGGGTGGGTACAAATAGCTCTACTACTCCTCGGGTTATGCCGTCTGCTTCGAGTATGTCTCGCCCAGTGGTCCCCCTCTAGGTACCGTCCTGCTCCGCCAACCTCGACCACGATCAGCGATGTCCGTCATCTGCAACCAACACAACGTAGTACGGGCATAGCCCATGCATGGGTGAGTATGAGCTACTCAGTAGGGACCCCGAGACCCACGAAGGTCTCCCAAAATCCACAAAAGATAAACCAAAAAGGAGAGATACAATCACGAAGTAGCATCCGACACTGCTTAGGTATTTTCCCATACATATACCTAAGTCATCAATTCCAACACGCTCCAATCTCCGAGCCCAAGTACAACCCAGTCCACACAGGAAAGCAAAACGTATTCCACACAGGAAAGCAAAACGTAATCCACACAGGATAACACAACTCAATCCAAAAAGGAAAGCATAACATGATTCAGCTCACACAGTTATAATTCTTTGAAAGACGATAGAGATGATCACTAATCCATCTAAGTCATCGGACCCACAAAGAATCGATAGGTATTAACCCCCGCAATGACCCACACTGGATCGGATCCACACATGATCTGTAGGCACTGCCTCACAGAGAACCGCTGAGCGCTAACCCACACAGGATCGGACCCACACAGGATCAGTAGCACTGATCCATGTAGGATCGCTGAGTGCTAAAGTCGTCGCCGTCGAATCTACTGAGGATCTCTGCACAGTCATCGTCGCAGTCACAGTAGCAAACGCCGCCAGCTCTGGGGTTCCCACACACATCAAGCTTGCTCAAGAGGGTCCGCTCCACGAGCCGAGAGGCTGATACATCAAATGACATATATTCTAGAGTTGATGTATCCAAATGTTCTGTATCGTCAACAGGAACTCAACGCAACAGACGGCGCGTCAATCGGACGCCCGGTATGAGAGTTATTGCCTTTTTTGTCCCAGGGGCCCGGTTGGTTTTTAGGTCAAAACCAACCCGACCGTACTCCACATGTGTCCAAAGCTCAGGCGGAGTATGCCAAAAGATCCGTCTCACTAAGAGAAACTCAACCAAGTCAACGGGACGTCAATCGGACGTTCGGAGCTCAAGATATGAGTGTTTCCGCTCCGAGGGCCCGGTTGGTTTCGTGTACGAACCAACTCGGACGAACTCAAAGTATTCCGAAACCTTGAGAGCGATATACCGAAACGACCGTATCGATATAAGGATCGCATCTCCGCTGACGGTGCATCGATCGGAGGTCCGTAGACCGAGATATAGGCAAAAGAACCAAAACGGTCCGAAAACGGGGGTTTCGGGCCCGGACCGACCCGGCCCGAGACCCCCTGGTTCGACCCGACCCGGGTTCGGGTCAGCCTGACCAGGCGCGGCCCGGCCTTGGCACAGCGCGCCCAGCGTGATGGCCAGCTCGACCAACAGCCGAGCCATTTGGAAAGGGGGGGCGCCTGCCCCCCCTGGTGTAACCACGACCCCCCATTTATGGGGGCCGTTTTGTAGGCCGGCCGGGGGAATTAATTCCCCCGGTTTCCCTTTGTCCGGCAGGCCGGTTCTGCCAACAAGGACCGGCGATGGTCGGTCCTTCCTCCATCGCCGACACCGGCGGCCCGGTACCGGCCGCTGGTCACCCTGCTCCGCCGCGGCCCGGAACCGGTCGCGACCTATTTCGTCCGGCGCGGTGCGACAACACCGCGCCCCTCCGCCGCAGCCCCACTTCAGCCGAGGTGTCTTCGGTTTTCTTTGATACGGCGCGACGACGTCACGTCCTTGTTCTTCTTTTCATGGTGCGGCGGGACGGCGCCGCACATTTCCTTGTCGCATGATTCTGCGTGGTGCGACGGCACCACACCTTCCCATACCAAACCAAAAAGGAACCAAAATAAAATAAGGAGGAGGGTCGGCCGTGTTTGTGCAGTCCGGCCCCCTCGCGTTATTCGATAACTATTGGATTGAATCCACGAAGATCGTCAAGTTGGTATTCACGAACAAAATAAATAAATAAAATTAAACCCCTACCTTGGTTTCAAGAACGGAGCTTGTTCAGAGGTTTGTCAAAGAGAAAATGTTGTGGTATAACCATCGTGGAAAGAGAGACGTTGCAGAATAACCGTTGCAGAAAGAGACGTCGCGTCGCGAGTTGGTGTCACGGAGTCAGTCTTCGAGGACTCGGCGTTCTTCGACGGAGTTCGATGCGTTCTTCGCGTTCCTCGTCGAAGAGGATGAAGAACTCTAGCTTTCCTTAGCTTTTCTCCCCAAAACTTCCCAATAAAAAAAGGTTCCAACCCCCAAATAAAATAAGCTTACCACTTATTTTATTAACATAACATAACATTTGAATTTCAAGAGTTCAAAATTCAAATAACCACACTTAAATCACTCAATTAATAACATAAGTTATCTTAATTTATGGTGATTTGAGAGGAGTTGAAGAATATGAAGGGGTGGGGTTAGTGTGGGCCCCACCAACCTCATAACCTACCTTGGGATGTTGGGTAGTTACCCAACTTCCAGCCATAGCTTTAAAACACAAAAAGGAAAATAAATATTGTAGAATAATAATAAATTAACTTCCACAATTTTTATCATCCACACCCGTGATAACGCAACTCCGGAACAAGAGTTCCTATGCAATTACCGGCGCTGTGGTTCCATCGGTGCCCTCAGAATTCGATTTCGGGCACCGGTTCAAAAGTTATAAATTCTCACTCGTTCGTTCACTGAACGTACCCGAGCTAAACTTCGGATAGAAATTCCGGGAACTCCGGGCCTCGGAATCAAGTGTCGTCATAAACAAAGTTCTTGTAAAATTCCAATGAAAATTAAGAAAACATTTCCCTTGAATTTATGGGTCTTTACATTACTCCCACCTCAGGGCTTTACGTCCCAGTAAAGATACATCAAAACTAGGGGAACAAATGAGGGTACTGAGAACGCATCTGAGCCTCCAGCTCCCAAGTGCTCTCCTAGAGGTTCTCGTGCTGCCATCTGATGCACACCAGAGGAATCAACCGTCCACGTTGGACCTGCTCCTGCAGATCCTCGATCTCCATTGGGACCTCTGCAAAAGTCTCCCCATCATCAACGTCAAGCTCCCCATGGTCATTGATATGCGTCGGGTCATGCACGTATCTCCTCAGCTAAGACACATGGAAGACGTCGTGCACCCGTTTCAACTAAGGTGGTAGAGCCAGGCGATAAGCCACCTCTCCAATCCTACTGAGGACCTGGAAGGGTCCGATGAAGGGCGGAGATAACTTGCCGCCTCAGCCAAATCTCCATATACCACATTGAGGTGAGACCCGCAAGAAGACGCGGTCGCCATCCTCGAACTCTAGTGGCCTCCGCCTCCTGTCTGCATAAGACTTCTGCCAGCTCTGAGCTATCCTCATCTGCTCTTGGATAACCTGGACCTTCTCTGTCGTGGCCTGGACCATCTCTGGTCCCACAAGTGATGACTCACCAGGGTCTGTCCAGACCAACGATGATCTGCAAGGTCGGTCGTACAACGCCTCATATGGTGCCATCCCGATGGTGGAGTGGTAGGTGTTGTTGTACGCGAACTCCACCAAGGGTAGGTGGTCCTCCCAGCTACGACCAAAGTCGAGGATACATGTGCGGAGCATGTCCTCGAGAGTCTGAATGGTTCTCTCCGTCTGACCATCCATCTGAGGGTGAAAGGTGGTGCTCAGACGTAGCTGCATCCCGAATCCCTCCTGCAACCCCTTCCAAATCCAGGAGGTAAAGAGGGAATCTCGATCAGAGACGATAGAAGATAGCACACCATGAAGCCGTACAATCTCTTGAACATAGAGACTCCCCAAGCTCTCTACTGATCCCTTCTCTCTGATGGGTAAGAAGTGATCCGACTAGGTGAGTCGGTCGACAATCACCCAAATGGAGTCATGACCTCTGGAAGTGCATGGATGTCCAGTCACGAAGTCCGTAGATATGCCGTCCCACTTCCACTCTGGATCCTCCAAGGGCTGTACCAAGCCTGCCGGTACCTAATGCTCTGCCTTCACTTGCTGGTAGGTGAGGCATCGAGAAACGAATGCTGCCACAGCCTTCTTCATGCCTGGCCACCAGTGCTGTCGTCTGAGATCCTGGTACATCTTTGCCACTACAGGATGTACCGCCAAAGGTGAAGTGTGAAACTCCCTCATCACCTGCTCCCGTAAAGCAACTGGTACCAAGGTATGTCCTCTGAAAAAGCTGGCATGCTCTGTTCCAAAGGAGAAACCATCAGGTGCCTGTCCTGATGATATCTGCGCACGTCGTGTCTCACAGTCAGCGTCCCCACGTTGTTCCTCTCTTACCCGCTGCAGTAGTAGAGGAGTGACTGTGAGAGACTGAAGGAAGGCTTCTCCATCTCTATCCATGAAGGATATCTGCAAAGAGGCTAGCTGCTCTGTCGCCTCCTCAAGTAGCTGAATTCCCGTCCTCCTGCTGAGAGAATCGGCTACTACGTTCCCCTTCCCAGGATTATAGACTCTCTCAAATTCATAGTCCTGGAGGAACTTGATCCATCGCCTCTGTTTCAGGTTCAGGTCCTTCTGACAGAAGATGTACCTGAGACTCTGATGGTCAAAATAGACTGTAAAGCGCTCGCCCATCAGATAGTGTCGCCATGTCTGCAGAGCGAAGACCACTTCTGCTAAATCCAGGTCATGGGTAACGTAGTTCTGCACATGCGGCCTCAACTCACGTGATCCATAGGTGATCACTGCCCACTCTTGCATCAGGACACATCTGAGTCCGGTCCCTGATGCATCATAGTAGACTACGTACCCAACTCCCTCCTCCAGCAACCTCAAGATATGTGCGCTTGTCAATCTCTGTCTCAGCTTTTGGAAGCTCTACTGACATCTTTCCGACCACACAAAGGGTTTCCCCTTCTTCTTCAAAGCTAAGAGTGGTTCCGCGACTCTGGAAAAGCCTGGCACGAATCTCCGATAATATCCAGCTAGTCCCAAGAAACTCTGCACCTCCGTCACGCTCCTGGGAGGCTCCCAAGCTACCACTGCCTCGATCTTCACAGGATCCACTACAACTCCCGCCTCAGAGAAGACGTGTCCCAAGAAGTGGACCTCACATATCCAGAACTGACACATCAAGAGCTTACCATAAAACTGGTGCTCTCGGAGTGTGTCTAGTACAACCCACAAGTGGTAGGCGTGCTCCTCCTTAGTTGTCCAGTATATCAAAATGTCGTCGATGAAGACCACGACAAATCAATCGAGGTATGGCTGAAAGATCCTATTCATGAGGTTCATGAAACACTTCTGAAGCATTGGTCTTGCTGAAGGGCTTAACCAAGAACTCATAGTGGCCATACTGACACCTGAAAGCTGTCTTCTGCACGTCCTCGTCTCGAACTCTGAGCTGATAATAGCATGACCTGAGGTCTATCTTCGAGAACCACTATGCTCCCTTGAGCTGATCAAAGAGGTCATCAATCCTCGGTAGTGGATACTTGTTCCTCACTATCACCTGGTTCAGGAGACGATAGTTGACACAAAGTCGCAAGCTCCTGTCCGCCTTCTTGGCGAACAAAATCAGGGAAGCCCAGGGTGAAACATTGGGTCGGATGAATCCATTGCCCTGCAAGTCCTCCAACTGTACCCGTAGCTCTCGAAGCTCGGTAGGGGCCATCCAATATGTTGGAGTGGATATCGAGGCTATCCCAGGGTATATATCAATATAAAAGTATACCTCTCTACGAGGAGGTAGCCCTAAAACGTCATTGGGGAAAACATCTGCATACTGATCCACCACTGTAGGAAATCTGGGACTCCGCACGTCAACTGCTCTTAGGATGAGGCTAGCCAACTGATGAGTGATGGGATGTCCTCTCCTCTACGAGAGTCCATCCTGTGCTGCGAAGGCTCCCTTCTCGCCAGTGAAGGTGAATCTGCTCCCGTCGGTGCGTACACATCGCACCTTGCACCTAATACAGTCAATATGTGCATGGAACGTAGAAAACCAATCCATGCCCAAGATGAAGTCATAAGGCCTCGACGCCACTACAAGAAGATCCTAGCCGAAGCTCTCGCCTCCTAGAGTATGCTCACACTGCCGGCACCAGTGCGTAATCGTCGAGTCCGCTCCCGTAGGAGTCTCTAGCCGTAAGGATCGAGCCAACGGCTCTGTCGGAATCTCCGAGATCTGAACAAGGACAGCGACTATGAAAGAGTGACTCGCTCCTGGGTCTATAAGAACTACATCAAGGGTGGAATAGACACAGATATTACCTCTAATAATCTCGGGCGTGCTGTGGTCGTAGGCCTCTGCTGCCTGGAGCTGTGCATGTCTCTGCCCGCCAGCTCCCTGTGGTCGGGGTGGACCTCCTAGTGGTGGTGGTGGTAGAGCCTCAAAGCATCGCCCACCACCTGCTGCTCGGCCAGCTCCTCTTCCTTATCCGCCTGCTCCCTGTAGACCGCCACGGTCGACCCTCTGCCTCTGCCTCAGTGGTCCCTCAATCGTCTGCTGCTCCTCTGCACGGCGGGTCGGGAAATCATGATCCATGTGGCCCTGCCCGCCGCATGAGTAGCACTTCCTGCCTCTCGAAATACTGGCTCCGCGTTGTGTGTCCCGCACTGCTGAGCCAGTGTCCTGAGGTCGTCTGCCTGAGGGTCTGCTCTGCTTGGACCCATGTGTCATCCGTCGACTGCCTGCTGCAGAAGACTCTGCTACGTACCGCCCTGCGGTGGGTCTCGGCGCTGGTGTAGACTCAGCAAGAAATCTCTCGATCAAAAGGGCTCGTTCCAGTACTCCTGTCTGAGTCAGAATGATGAGGTAGATCAGTGATGCCCTGATCTCGTGTCTCAATCCATGCTCAAAGTTCTGGGCCCAGAAAAAGGGGTCCCATACCGTATCGGTCGAGTAGCGTGAGATATCGGTAAATCTCGCCTAGTACTGGGTGATTTTCATGATGCCCTGCCGCAGCTGAAGAAGCTCCTAGATGCGCACCGCACGGAGGGTGGCTGGGACAAAATCTGAGCGGAAGAGGCTCTCAAAGTCTTTCCAGAGTAGAGATGCCTCATCGTGCACCTAGAGCATCAAGATCCACCAACAGCCCGCTGCTGCGTGTAGTAGGCTCGCTGCGAGGATCACCATGAGGTCTGCTGGTGTCCTCACTAACCAAAAAAATCGTACCACTGCCTCCAGCCAGTCCTCAGCTGCCTGGGGGTCCGTCTCCCCATGGAACCCGGGCGGTCGCTGGCGTTTGAACTCATGCAGTGCACTGAGGCGACATGCATTGTCACCGGCTAGGGCTGGAAGCATCGGTGGCTCGGCGGGTAGAGCTACTGCCGATGCCACTGGTAACAAGGGGCCCTGCACCGAGACCTCATCGCTCGGTGGGCTGTCGTCACGCTCAACTCTCGGAACCCTAGCTGGCTGCTGTCGTGAGGCCATCCTGAAAAGGAAACTGGTGCGCCATGGTCAGAACAGTAAACCTGGTGAGTTGACACAAAGTAATCATAAAGAAAACATAAAACACACATGCAATCAATGTTTTTGTGCATTAAGTCAGAAATTAGAAGTCAGGGTCCTGGTGTACGGATACGTCGGACGCAGTACCAACACTAGACTCCCTGGACTGATAACCACACCCAATACTCTAAACACTATTGCTTCACATAGAAAAATATTAGAGTCCCAAGTTCTACGGTAGAACCGAACTTCTCTGATACCAATTTGTCACGACCCGTCCTCGGGGCCCGTGCAGTGACTACCCCAAGCCCACCTTCTATAGGCCAGGGATGGCGACTTGCACCAAAGGCGTAAATCCCGATAACTGGGAAGGAAATGACTTTATAAAAGTAAACAAACACACAGAGCACAAGCGGAAATAATATACTAAGTAAAACTGAGTACTATAGTAAGTGCGGAAAAGTAAGTGGGCTAGTATACAAACCCAAACTGAAAGTTAAGTACAACTGGAAAGGGAAAACAACAACTGAAAAGTAAAGCCGCAACGCCGAGCTTTCCACTGGAAATCCCACCTGAAGGGTGGGTACAAATAGCTCTACTGCTCCTTGGGTTCCGCCTTCTGATCTGAGTATATCTCGCCTAGTGGTCCCCCTCTAGGTACCATCCTACTCCCCCAACCTCGACCATGATCAGCGTTGTCCGTCGTCTGCAACCAACACAACGTAGTGCAGGCATAGCCCATGCAGGGGTGAGTATAAGCTACTCAGTAGGGACCCTGAGACCCCCGAAGGTCTCCCAAAATCCAGAAAGGATAAACCAAAAAGGATCGATACAATCACGAAGTAATATCCGACACTGCTTAGGTATATGCCCATACATATACCTAAGTCATCGATTCCAACACGCTCCAATCTCCGAGCCCAAGTACAACCCAGTCCACACAGGAAAGCAAAACATATTCCACACAGGAAAGAAAAACGTAATCCACACAGGATAGCACAACTCAATCCACAAAGGAAAGCATAGCATGATTAAGCTCACACAGATATACTTCTTCGAAAGACGATAGAGATGATCACTGATCCATATAAGTCGCCGGACCCACAAAGGATCCATAGGTACTAACCCTCGCAATGACCCACACTGGATCGGTAGGAAACTAACCCCCACAATGACCCACACAGGATCAGAACCACACAGGATTTGTAGGCGCTGACTCACAATGAACCGCTGAGCGCTGACCCACACAAGATCAGACCCACACAGGATCGGTAGCACTGATCCACGTAGGATCGCTGAGTTCTGAATTCGTCGCCATCGAATCCACTGAGGATCTCTGCACAGTCGTCGTCGCAGTCACAGTAGCAAACGCAGCAAGTTCTAGGGTTCCCGCACACATGAAACTCGCTCAGGAGGGTCCGCTCTATGATCCGAGAGGCTGATACATCAACTGACACATAGTCCAGAGTTGATTTATCCAAAAGTTCCGTATCATCAATAGGAACTCAATGCAACAGACGACGCGTCAATCGGACGCCCGGTCTGAGAGTTATTGGCTTTTTCATCCAAGGGGCCCGGTTGGTTTTTAGGTCAAAACCAACCCGACCGTACTCCACCTGTGTCCAAACCTCTGTAGGAGTATGCGAAAAGATCTGCCTCACTAAGAGGAACTCAACCAAGTTGACGGCACGTCAATTGGACGTCCGGAGCTCAAGATATGAGCGTTTCCGCTCCGAGGGCCCGGTTGGTTTCGTGTACGAACCAACTCGACCGAACTCAAAGTATTCCGAAACCTTGAGTGCGATATACCGAAATGATTGTCTCGATCTAAGGATCGCATCTTCACTGACGGTGCGTCGATCCGAGGTCCGTAGCCCGAGATATGGTCAAAAGAACCAAAACCGTCCAAAACGGGGGTTTCGGGCCCGGACCGACCCGGCCCGATACCCCCTGGGTCGGCCCGAACAGGGTCGACCTGACCGGGGTCCGGGTCGGCCCGACCCGGCGCGGCGCGGCCAGGCCCGGCCCGGCCCGGCCTGGGCACAGCGCGCCCGGCGCGCTGGCCAGCTCGGCCAACGATCGAGCCGTTTGGAAGGGGGGGGGGGGGCGCCTACCCCCTGGTGTAACCGCGGCCCCCCATTTATGGGGGCCGTTTTGTAGGCCGACCAGGGCAATTATTTCCCTCGATTTCCCTTTGTCTAGCTGGCCCGCACCGGCCAGCCGGTTCTGCCAACAAGGACCGGCGACGGCCGGTCCTTCCTCCATCGCCGACACTGGTGGCCCGGTACCGGCCGCCGGGCACCCTGCTCCGCCGCGGCCTGGAACCGGCTGCGGCCTGTTTCTTCCGGCGCGGTGCCACGGCACCGCGCCCCTTTGCTGTGGCCCCGCTCTGGCCGCAGTTTCTGTAGTTTTCTTTGACGCGGCGCGACGGCGTCGCGTCATTGTTCTTCTTTTCATGGCGTGGCGCGACGGTACCGCGCATTTCCTTGTCGCATGATTCCGCATGGTGCGATGGCACCACGCCGTCCCGTAACAAACCACAAAGGAACCAACATGAAATAAGGAGGAGGTTCGGTCATGTTTGTGCGGTCCGGCCCCATCGTGTTATTTGATAACTATTGGATTTAATCCACGAAGATCATCAAGTTGGTATCCACGAACAAAATAAATAAATAAAATTAAACCCCTACCTTGGTTTCAAGAGCGGAGCTTGTTCGGAGGTTCGTCGAAGAGAAAAAATCGTAGTATAACTGTCGTGGAAAGAGAGATGTTGTGGAAGAACTGTTGCGGAAAGAGACGTCGTGTCGTGGGTCGGTGTCGCGGAGTCGGTCTTCGAGGACTCGGCGGTATTCGACGGAGTTCGATGCGTTCTTCGCATTCCTCGTCGAAGAGGATGAAGAACTCTAGCTTTCATTAGCTTTTCTCCCCAAAACCTCCCAAGAAACAAAGGTTCCAACCCCCAAATAAAATAAGCTTACCACTTATTTTGTTAACATAACATAACATTTGAATTTCAGGAGTTTAAAATTCAAATAACCACACTTAACTCACTCAATTAATAACTTAAGCTATCTTAATTTATGGTGAGTTTAGAGGAGTTGAAGAATATGAAGGGTTGGGGTTCATGTGGGCCCCACCACCCTCATACCCTACATTGGGAAGTTGGGTAGTTACCCAACTTCCACCCACATCCTTAAAACACAAAAAGGAAAATAAAAAATGTAGAATAATAATAAATTAACTTCCACAATTTTTATCATCCACACCCGTGGTAACGTAACTCCACAACATGAGTTCCTAAGCAATTACCGGCGCAGCAGTTCCATCGGTGCCCTCGGAATTTGATTCCAGGCACCAGTTCAAAAGTTAGAAATTCCCGCTCGTTCATTCACTGAACTTACCCGAGCTAAACTTCGAATAGAAATTCCGGGCACTCCGAGCCTCAGAATCAAGTTCCGTCAGAAACCGCGTTCTTGTAAAATTCCAAAGAAAATTAAGAAAAAATTTCCCTTGATTTTTAAGGGTCTTTACAATGATGATAACCACATATGAATGCTGCCTGTGTAATATATACATACCAATGGTGGTCCTCTAGGCCATCATTATATATCCATACCACACTTAATGCGTAGGTGTCATCTATCCTAGTATATAGAATAGAGTACATTACTGGAACAATTGATGATGTGTATAGAATACTTTCCAATATATTAATTTCCACATGTTTCTATGGATACATTTTCTTAGAATGATGAATTCCATTTAATACAAGAAACAATCCCCTCCAAGATTGTTCCATACTGAATATATTCAATATATTATCAACGTATGTACTTTTACATAGGCTAACAATCCTCTTTTAATTATCATTATGGATCTTGATACCAAAAATATGTGTTGAATTTCCCAAGTCTGTAACGACCCAAAATTTCATTAATGGAAAATCCCTCTTGATCTAGTTAAAGGTTTCATTATGAAAAAAAAATGTTTTTATAAGATGTCGACTTCTTTAGTTTAATGTTAAGTTTTGTGACCGTTACTTTTATAGCCGTTGAACAGTGATCATCTGGGTAGTTTAAATATAAGGCTTTAACGAACCAATTTTCTACTCAGACAAAGGAAGCGATGGCCTCATCCAGAAGAATTGCCCCTTATGAAGCCCATTTGTCGGAGCTCGGAAAGGAGGTGGCGTCTTTGGGCTTTGCCCTTGACCAAGCCCAAGCTGAGCTTCATCAAGTCAAGCTCGAAAGTGATCGTCTACGGGAAAAATGGAAGTTGATAGAGATTACCACTCGAGCGATGTTATCCGAGCAACCCCAAGAGTCTGTCCCCATCGCACACCTTACCCTTAGGTCTTATGCGGCTATTTTAAGGGGTTATGTAACAAATAAGTAGCACCATGTTCATGTACATTATTTTTGTATATAATAATGAATATAATTTCTAGTCATTTTTGATACATTGTAATTAGTTTTTAAAGTACAAACGGTGTTTTTAGTTATTATTTAATTAAGAATTATATTTAATTAAATTAAAGGATTTATGAATTAAATAATATTTTAATAAAATATTATTATTAATATTAAATTAATTTTTATTAAATATAAATGATCTTATAATTTTATGAATGCAATTAAAACTTTTATTAAGGTTTGAAAGCCATTTCTGTCAAAACACGTGAATTTTTTATAAATGTCGGTTTTTATTTTAAAAGTGAAAATTCACATATTTAGATAATTATTTAGATAAAATAAATATTATTTTTGGAATCAGGACGTCGAAATTATCCAACGGTGAATTTTTCATAATTTTCTGAGACAGTCAAATTTTTGGGTAAAAAATTAAATACCATTTAAATATATAATGTGTTTTATGACATCATAATGACCCAATGGTGATGTAATAAAATACCATAATCCTTATGTTCGACCAATATGTGTTTTATCATTAAAATAATGAGGTTTTGGGTTTGTTTGACTCACTTTTCAAAGCATTAATGGAGCCCTCAAGACTTATTCAACACTTTGCCTTTTTAAATTAATTTCTTTGGGAGTGTGACTCACCTCCACACAAGCAACCCTAATTTTTTTATAAGTTCGGACCTTGGACTTGTAAAATATTGTTTTCCTCTTTCCTTTTCCAGAAACCATGGGCAAATACCATGGGATGGTTTGTGGTTTGGATTATTTTAACATAAGGGGTCCCAAACCTAAATAATAAAGAATTCTCTCACCTTTCCTATATAAACCCACCCAAGCTCCCACTTCCTCCTCACCCAAAGCCCTTGAAGTTCATCCAACCTCTGCCCTACTCTCTCTAGAATCCTCTCAAGGTGCCCCAAGCTCCCAAGAAGCCTCTCACAAGCCTCTCTCTAGCCTTTGGAAGCACACTTCCAAGTAAGGGTTTTTTCTTCCTTTCTCTTTTTTGTCAATTTTCTATAAGTTGTATTTCCCTTTTTATTTCAATTATGAATGTTGTGTTATGGTTTCGCACCACCCCCATACTGCCCTCTTATTGTTTGAATGATGGGAGAACCCTTTCTCTCTCATTAAATTCCTCCCATGTACACCCGTTACTATGCCGAAATTCCGAAAGGAACTTCTCTCTCTTCTTTTACATTCAAGCAATACTTTTGTATCATGAATCTAAATTCCATTTCTATTATTGGGACATGTATATATGCGATCTCCTTACTGTCCATTATATTTAAATATGATGAGGAACCCCTTTCTCTCTCATCAACCTTTTTTATGAATTCTTATGTCACGCCGTTACGCTGCCGAAATCGCACCAATTTTCTAAGCCAATGTCTTTGTGTAGTGAATACCATGCCCATTTCTCCATCAAGGGTATTCACATTTATGCACATTTACATATTGATTATAAATTTTCATGTATGAATTCAACATTCCTTTATCGTGGAAGAAATGATTATGTTTTATGAATCCATGTTTTATGATCCATGTGGCACACTTATGCATGAAATGAAATGTTTAAGAAGGGTGCACCCTTTATAGCGCTCCAATGCATTGGGTAAAGTATAGTATCATGATACGTCATGTGAAATGAGTGTTGACTCATGCTAATTCAAGTGCAACGAGGGTTTACTCGTGCTTCAAGTGCAATGAGGGTTTACTCATGCTCCATGTGCAATGAGCCTTGGCTCATGCTAATTCAATGTTAATTGTTGTTGCCACATTTCCATGTTATGATTATCATGCTTTATCATGCCTTTTATGTTCATGTCTCTCTTATGCTCTATTGATATGCCTATTGCCTAACATGTATTGTACTCCTCATGTTATTCATTGTGTACTCCCTTACTGGGCTTTATAGCTCACCCTTTTCTTATGCATGTCCTCAGGTTATCCCATGCAATGCTAAGTACGAAGGAATGTAGTGGTCATGTAAAGGAAGTTTTCAATAAGGATGTTGTATTTCAAGTTTAAAGTTTTTATGTAACGATCCTAAGCCCCAAAGACACTAAACCTCTCGATCTTCTTTGTTGTATCAAGTGAAGTTTTATGTAATAAAGCATTTTTAAGTTGTAATAAAAAGCAGGGTTGTCATAGTTGGTATCAGAGGATAGGTTTAGTTATTTTTGGGATTAGGAAACCCTAGTAAAGCCTTAGATACAAGACTAAGCATAATAAAAACATCCCTAAGTTTTGGTAAATACTAAGTAAGTGTTTTATCAAACAAATACATCCCTGTCTGGATACGAGCAGGTAGAGGCGGCTCTGGCACAGATGTATCCTAGGGGTAAAACCCGAAAACACCGCTTTGAGATAGAATCGAACGGGAACTGGTGCACGAAAACGGGCCTTGCTGCACTCTTGGTTACGACACTCCCGGTGGATATGTTTTGATAAATTCACAATCTTAGTATGAACCCTTATTAAGGGAAAAATGCCCCTAAGAATATATGTTAGAAGGAAGATCATGAAAAGCCTGGATTGAATCCTATAGACTCATGAGTTAAATATATTTAAGTTTATTTATAAGTCATCAACTTTTGTCTTTGGATTACCCTTTATGTGTTACCCCTAACTTTCCTTTTATTCCAGCCAATGGCCGGTAATAGGAGAACTCGGGCTAACAACCGTTGTGAAGATCAGTGTGATGATTGTACTTATGAGATGCCCAATCCAATGGGAGCGGGAATCGCGAACTTTGTCACTCTTCTCTCTCAGCTAACTCAAGTTTTGAATAGAAACACTGGTCAAGAGGAACGTTCAACCCCCCCTAAGAAAGAACAAGTCGCTATTGAAAGCTTCATGAGACAAAGGCCTCCTACTTTTAGTGGATCATCCGATCCCACGATTGCTGAACAATGGATCAACTCCATTGAAAAGATATTCTCCATCCTCCAATGCTCTGAAAAAGAGAAGGTTCTCCTGGCGGCTTATCGTATGGAGGGTGAATCTGATCAATGGTGGACGTTGATCAAAAATACAAAGCCTGAGGAGGAGATCGAGGCTTTGGAATGGAAGGTATTCCGGAAGATGTTTTTCGATAAATATTTTCCACGCACCCTCCGTCTTAAGATGGAAAGGGACTTCCTTTCCCTCAAGCAGAAAGATGAGGAATCTGATGGGAGTGTACGAGGAAAACTTCACAAGGCTTGCACGATACGCTTCTGGCTTTGTCGTTACCCCCGAATGCAAGGTTGACTGCTTCTTTGGTGGGCTGAAGCCTATATTGCGGAAAGCATTAGCGATCCGTGACTTCGACAGCTATGAGGAAATTGTCCGATGTGCCCTCAAGGTTGAAATTGAGATTGGAGAATCACAGGGGTATCATGGGGACAAGAAGCGGAAGGTGGACTTCAATGCTGGTGGTCCGATGGATAAATCCAATGGTGCTAAGAAATTCCAGCACCCCACTTGCCAAAAGTGTGGAAAAAAGCACCCTGGAAATTGCCTTAGGGGGACAAGAAAATGCTTTAAGTGTGGAAGAGAAGGGCACCTAGCTGTTAACTGTCAGAAAGAAGGACCCGCGGCTGCAACAGAGGGGAGGAACGCTACGTTCGAACCTCAACGCGTTGTTCAATGCTTCAAATGCAAAGAACCGGGTCATTTTGCGAATCAGTGCCCTAATCCAAGGGTTATCGGAGGCAATCAACAACCTCCAAGACAGCAAGGAAGAGATTTTTCCATCACTTCTGCCGAAGTGAACCCCGACAACGAAGTGGTGACAGGTACGCTAGTTATTCATTCAAGAATAGCGAACGTACTTTTTGATTCAGGTTCTACGCATTATTTTATATCTCAAAAGTTTAGTAGAACAATCCCTGCACCACCACAAATCATGGAAGTAAAGATGTCAGTGAGTACGGAAAATGGGGCAATCATTGCATCCCATGAGTATAAGTCCTCCCTTGTTATAATCTGTGGATTGAATTTCCCGGCGAACCTCGTCATACTCCATTTGGTGGAATTTGATGCAATTCTTGGCATGGATTGGCTTTCCTTATATAGAGCCAACATAAATTGTCATGAGTGGGAAATCACACTCCATATGGAGAATCGACCCCCGATTCTTTACAAGTGTCAGGAGGAAGATGAATCTCCTTTAGCTCCATCATCTCATGCTTGGATATTACTGCCTTATGAGCACGCATATCTAGCTCAGATGATTGAGTCCAAGGAAGAAACCACCCTTGAAGAAATGCCTATTGTGAGGGAATTCGCTGAAGTATTTCCCGAGGAACTTCCTGGTCTTCCTCCAAGAAGAGATGTTGAGTTCTCAATTGAACTTATACCTGGGGCGCTACCAATATCCAAGACTCCATATAGAATGGCTGTGGTTGAGCTTGAAGAACTGAAGAAACAACTACAGGATAATCTGGATAAAGGGTTTATACGCCCAAGTGCATCACCATGGGGTGCACCAGTCCTCTTCGTCAAGAAGAAGGATGGGTCAATGCGGCTTTGCATCGATTATCGTGAACTTAACAAAATCACGATAAAGAACAAGTATCCTCTCCCAAGAATCGATGACTTGTTTGATCAGCTACGTGGAGCACAATACTTCTCCAAGGTCGACTTGCGGTCGGGATATTATCAAGTAAGGGTGAAGAAGGAAGATATCCCCAAGACTGCTTTTCGTACAAGGTACGGGCACTATGAATTCATAGTAATTCCTTTTGGACTCAACAATGCTCGAGCAATATTCATGGACTTGATGAATAGAGTCTTTAGAGATTACCTAGATAAATTTGTGGTAGTCTTTATAGATGATATTCTAATATACTCCAAAACCAAGGAGGACCATGAGGAGCATTTAAGAACTGTACTGGAGACTTTGCGCAAGGAGAAGCTCTATGCCAAGTACAGCAAGTGTGAGTTCTGGTTGAAGGAGGTCTCATTCTTGGGCCATATCATCACAAGCAATGGGATATCTGTGGACCCCTCCAAAATAGATGCAATTGAGGGATGGCCGAGGCCAACATCAGTAACTGATATCCGTAGCTTCTTGGGGTTAGCTGGATATTATCGACGATTTGTGAGAAACTTCTCACGATTGTCCAACCCTCTTACCAAACTAACTCGAAAGGGAGTAAAGTTTTCTTGGAGTGATGAATGCGAAGAAAGCTTCAAGGAGTTGAAAAGGAGGCTTATCACTGCACCTGTGCTCACTTTACCCACAAGTGGGGAGCTTTTTGTGGTATTCAGTGATGCTTCGAAGAAGGGCTTAGGATGTGTGATGATGCAGAATGATAAAGTGATATCCTATGCCTCAAGACAGTTGAAAATCCATGAGCGAAACTATCCAACGCATGATCTGGAGTTGGCGGCGGTAATCTTTGCCTTGAAAATCTGGCGGCATTATCTCTATGGAGAGAAATGTGAGATATATACTGACCACAAGAGTCTTAAATATATATTCACACAGAAAGAGCTTAATATGCGCCAGAGAAGATAGATAGAGCTCATAAAGGATTATGACTGTTCAATACATTACCACCCTGAGAAGGCGAACAAGGTGGCAGATGCCCTAAGTAGAAAGGATCCAGCAATTCTATCAATGATGAGAATTGAGAAGGATCCAATCTTCTTAGACTTGATGAAGATGGATGTGGGAATCATAAAGAAGGGAACATCATCAATCATTTCACAAATGATTGCTCAACCATCTCTTTTGGAAAGGTTAAAGGATGCTCAAAAGTATGATGCGAGAATCCAAGAAAAAGTGGAAGCTATCAAAAAGGGAAAATCGTCAGAGTTTAATGTTAATGAAGAAGGAATTGTGCGGTTTGGGAAAAGACTATGTGTCCCATCAAGTTCGGAGCTGAAGAAGGAACTTTTGGATGATGCACATAGTTCAAATTTCTCTATTCACCCAGGGAGCACAAAGATGTATCGAGATCTCCGAGAAAACTTTTGGTGGGGTAATATGAAGAAGGAGATCGCCGAATATACATCAAAGTGCCTGGTGTGTGAGCAAGTGAAGGCAGAGAGGCATAAGTCTAAGGGGATGATGCAACCATTGCCCATACCAGAATGGAAATGGGAGAACATCACCATGGACTTCGTCACTGGACTTCCAAGGACATCCAAAAGCAACAATGCAATCTGGGTTATTGTGGATCGTCTTACAAAGACTGCACACTTCATTGCTATTCGAGAGGATTTCTCTTTGGATCAACTGGCACGGATATATATCAGGGAAGTGGTACGGTTGCATGGGGTACCACTATCTATTGTGTCTGACCGAGATCCAAGATTTACCTCTATGTTTTGGAAGAGTCTTCAACATGCTCTGAATACTGAACTGAACTTCAGTACGGCCTATCATCCTCAAACTGATGGCCAATCCGAGCGGACTATCCAAACACTTGAGGATATGTTGAGAGCGTGCTCAATGGACTTTAAAGGAGGATGGGATCAACATCTTCCTCTAGTTGAGTTCTCTTATAATAATAGTTTCCACTCGAGCATCCAAATGGCACCATATGAAGCCCTGTATGGGAAAAGGTGTAGAACACCGGCATGTTGGGATGAGGTCGGTGAACGTAAGCTTCTTGGACCAGAAATGGTCGAAGAAATGGTGGAGAAGGTGAAAACCATTCAGCAGCATATCAAGGCAGCCCAAAGTCGACAGAAGAGTTATGCAGATAATCGTCGATGAGACCTTGAGTTTAAAGTCAGAGACATGGTGTTTTTACGCATATCTCCGTGGAAGAAGGTCATGAGGTTTGGAAAGAAAGGGAAGTTAAGTCCAAGGTACATCGGCCCCTTAGAGATTCTTGATCGTGTTGGGGATGTGGCCTATCGACTAGCACTTCCACCTACTATGGCCAAGGTGCATGATGTCTTCCATGTATCCCTCTTAAGGAAGTACATACCAGACCCTTCACATGTACTCTCTTCTGAGGTGGTACAATTAGAAGACGATCTTTCTTATGAGGAGCAACCAGTGAAGATCTTGGACCGTAGAGAAAAAGTTCTACGAAATAAGACAATGCCCCTCGTCAAGGTGTTGTGGAGAAACCACAAGTTTGAAGAAGCAACTTGGGAGTCGGAGGATATGATGAAGCTAAGTTACCCACATTTGTTTTAGTGTGGGAAAAGGAAAATTTCGAGGGCGAAATTTCTTAAGGGGGGAATGTTGTAACGACCCAAAATTTCATTAATGGAAAATCCCTCTTGATCCAGTTAAAGGTTTCATTATGAAAAAAAAATGTTTTTATAAGATGTCAACTTCTTTAGTTTAACGTTAAGATTTTTGACCGTTACTTTTATAGCCGTTGAACAGTGATCATCTGGGTAGTTTAAATATAAGGCTTTAACGAACCAATTTTCTACTCAGACAAAGGAAGCGATGGCCTCATCTAGTAGAATTGCCCCTTACGAAGCCCATTTGTCAGAGCTCAGAAAGGAGGTGGCGTCTTTGGGATTTTCCCTTGACCAAGCCCAAGCTGAGCTTCATCAAGTCAAGCTCGAACGTGATCGTCTACGGGAAAAATGGAAGTTGATAGAGATTACCACTCGAGCGATGTTATCCGAGCAACCCCAAGAGTCTGTCACCATCGCACACCTTACCCTTAGGTCTTATGCGGCTATTTTAAGGGGTTATGTAACAAATAAGTAGCACCATGTTCATGTACATTATTTTTGTATATAATAATGAATATAATTTCTAGTCATTTTTGATACATTGTAATTAGTTTTTAAAGTAAAAACGGTGTTTTTAGTTATTATTTAATTAAGAATTATATTTTATTAAATTAAAGGATTTTTGAATTAAATAATATTTTAATAAAATATTATTATTAATATTAAATTAATTTTTATTAAATATAAATGATCTTATAATTTTATGAATGCAATTAAAACTTTTATTAAGGTTTGAAAGCCATTTCTGTCAAAACCCGTGAATTTTTTATAAATGTCGGTTTTTATTTTAAAAGTGAAAATTCACATATTTAGAAAATTATTTAGATAAAATAAATATTATTTTTGGAATCAGGACGTCGAAATTATCCAACGGTGAATTTTTCATAATTTTCTGAGACAGTCAAATTTTTGGGTAAAAAATTAAATACCATTTAAATATATAATGTGTTTTATGACATCATAATGACCCAATGGTGATGTAATAAAATACCATAATCCTTATGTTCGACCAATATGTGTTTTATAATTAAAATAATGAGGTTTTGGGTTTGTTTGACTCACTTTTCAAAGCATTAATGGAGCCCTCAAGACTTATTCAACACTTTGCCTTTTTAAATTAATTTCCATGGGAGTGTGACTCACCTCCACACAAGCAACCCTAATTTTTTTATAAGTTCGGACCTTGGAC
Source organism: Viscum album (assembly GCA_963277665.1). Lineage (NCBI taxonomy): Eukaryota > Viridiplantae > Streptophyta > Magnoliopsida > Santalales > Viscaceae > Viscum > Viscum album. Next base: position 2,048,696,993 of record OY728145.1, read on the forward strand.
TTGTAAAATATTTTTTTCCTCTTTCCTTTTCCAGAAACCATGGGCAAATACCATGGGATGGTTTGTGGTTTGGATTATTTTAATATAAGGGGTCCCAAACCTAAATAATAAATAATTCTCTCACCTTTCCTATATAAACCCACCCAAGCTCCCACTTCCTCCTCACCCAAAGCCCTTTAAGTTCGTCCAACCTCTTCCCTACTCTCTCTATAATCCTCTCAAGGTGCCCCAAGCTCCCAAGAAGCCTCTCACAAGCCTCTCTCTAGCCTTTGGAAGCACACTTCCAAGTAAGGGTTTTTTCTTCCTTTCTCTTTTTTGTCAATTTTCTTTAAGTTGTATTGCCCTTTTTATTTCAATTATGAATGTTGTGTTATGGTTTCGAACCTACCCCATACTGCCCTCTTATTGTTTGAATGATGGGAGAACCCTTTCTCTCTCATTAAATGCCTCCCATGTACACCCGTTACTATGCCGAAATTCCGAAAGGAACTTCTCTCTCTTCTTTTACATTCAAGCAATACTTTTGTATCATGAATCTAAATTCCATTTCTATTATTGGGACATGTATATATGTGATCTCATTACTGTCCATTATATGTAAATATGATGAGGAACCCCTTTCTCTCTCATCAACCTTTTTTGTGAATTCTTATGTCACGCCGTTACGCTGCCGAAATCGCACCGATTTTCTAAGCCAATGTCTTTGTGTAGTGAATACCATGCCCATTTCTCCATCAAGGGTATTCACCTTTATGCACATTTACATATTGATTATAAATTTTCATGTATGAATTCCACATTCCTTTATCGTGGAAGAAATGATTATGTTTTAGGAATCCATGTTTTATGATCCATGTGACACACTTATGCATGAAATGAATTGTTTAAGAAGGGTGCGCCCTTTATAGCGCTCCAATGCATTGGGTAAAGTATAGTATCATGATACGTCATGTGCAATGAGTGTTGACTCATGCTAATTCAAGTACAATGAGGGTTTACTCGTGCTTCAAGTGCAATGAGGGTTTACTCATGCTCCATGTGCAATGAGCCTTGGCTCATGCTAATTCAATGTTAAGTGTTGTTGCCACATTTCCATGTTATGATTATCATGATTTATCATGCCTTTATGTTCATGTCTCTCTTATGCTCTATTGATATGCCTATTTCCTAACATGTATTGTACTCCTCATGTTATTCATTGTGTAATCCCTTACTGGGCTTTATATCTCACCCTTTTCTTATGCATGTCCTCAGGTTATCCCATGCAATGCTAAGTACGAAGGAATGTAGTGGTCATGTAAAGGAAGTATTCAATAAGGATGTTGTATTTCAAGTTTAAAGTTTTTATGTAACGATCCTAAGCCCCAAAGACACTAAACCTCTCGATCTTCTTTGTTGTATCAAGTGAAGTTTTATGTAATAAAGCATGTTTAAGTTGTAATAAAAAGCAGGGTTGTCACAAAGTCCTTTATAGAGAATCATTTTTTAAATAATTCATTATCCCACTATAAGACATGTATTTCATTTCCAATGAGTGAAATGCCATCAATATATATTATTAATAAAATGATTACACTACAGCTAAATCGTTTGTAGACACAAGTCTCACACTGATTATTTTTGAAATAAAATTCCGTTATATATTCATAAAAATAATTGATCCATGATGGAGAAGCTTGCTTTAATTCATAAATCATTTTTTGAAATTTTAATCTCTTATTTGAATAATTTGGAGTCACAAACCCTTTGAGTTGTTTCATGTAGACATATTCCTAAAGGTTTTCATTATGGAAGTATGTTTTGACATTCATTTTCAAAATCTCATTGTCATGGTTATTTATAATGGGAATTTTAATTCTGATTTATTTCATTATTACAGCGATTGAAAATGCTTCATCATAGTAATTGTATTGATGTTATTTAAACCCTTTCACAACCAGTCATGCCTTATAGGTATTGGCATATGCTTCCATGTATATTTTCTTCTTGAATATCCATTTGAAACCAATAATCTTTACAAACACTATAGGATCTTCCAAAATCAATACATTCTTTTGGTACATGGAATCCATTTCAAAATTCATATCTTTTTTCCACATAGAAGAATCTGTGCCACTTAATATTTCAATGAAGATCAATGGATCCTTATAATCAACTAATAATTAGTCACCATCCAAGATGACTATGAAACCATTATATTCTAGTTTTATAACCTCTCTTGTACACATACATAGTAATTGTGTCTCTGAAATAACTTCTTCTTCCATGGAGATTTTTGGAATCTATTCTTGTGACAACTATTTTGTTCCTTGAGAATTAAGTTTATCAAAGTGTATCTTACCCCCAAAATCACTTTTAGATATGTTATCCCCCTCAAGGAATATGGAATGTCCTAAAAAATTTCATTTTTTCTAAAGGTTCATATATGTAATATCCCCTTGTTTTTTGGGGTATTTTATAAAGGTACACTTTTTACCTTGTGGTGCACATTTTTTACCCGAAGATTCCTTAGAAAAATATTTTCAACCCGACACATGTATGTATGATAACATGGGTTTCTATCCATTCCATAAATTATATGGTATACCATCTACCAAATTATTTTTCACATGGATTAGCATTTATGTTCTTTTTTGTAATTTGTATCCCCAAAAATATAATAGAAGACTTAAATGACTCGTTGTTGATCTCACCATATCCAAAAAAACTATAGTTTTTACCTTCACTTACACTATTCCATTATGATGTATAATGATAAGTGAGTTGAGATAGGATCAAAAACTACTGTACTTAATCAATTCATTATCGATTAAGAATTTATCCACCACAGTCTGAGAAAAGTTTCTCGATATTCTTACCAAGATGCGTCTCAACTTTATTATTGTATTCCAAAAATTTATTAAAATAATCCTACTAATACATCCCTAATTTTACATATCTATATCTAATAAAATCATTAGTAAAATCTATGAGGTATGAGTACCAACCCCTTTCCTCAATAGGAAATGGTCCACACGCATCAATATTAACATCATTAAGAATATATTTGGCCCTTTATCATTTTTCCACTAAGTATGGATTTGGACATTGTACCTTTTAAACATGCATGACATATACCAAGTGGTTTTAGTTTCAATGAATCTAAATATCCATCTTGTTATAATTTAGTCATGCACATTTCATTTACATGACCAACCTGGTGATTCGATATTTTGGTGTGGAATGAGTCATGTGAAGTAGTTTCTTTATTGATTACCATTACTCGTTTTGTTTAATATAAAACATAAAGACCATTATTTAAATATGACATACCATAAAAATGATATATTTATTAAAAGAATAAACATTTATTTTTGAACATGAAAATAAATCCATCCATACAAAGTCTGGATATAGATACAATGTTTTAGGTAACTAAAGTCACATAATAACAACCCTTTGACACCAATATCATTCTAGTCGGCAATGTGAGGTGGTTGTCTCTGATAGATACATTAGAATGTTTAGCACCACTGGATGAACATAGATATACCTCACCTTGGTAAATTTTTCTATATTTTATTAGTTCCAATATATGAATACATATGTGAGCACCATAATATATATCGAATATAAAATTTGTAGAAATAGATAAATTTTACTCAATAACAAAATCACCTAATGCTTCCCATTTGTTTTTGGTTTGAGGTAGTTTTAATTCCAATGGAACTTATTTCTACAAAGTAAATAAATATAATCGTGTTCCCCTATGTTCCCCTTGGTCTTACTCTTCTTGGGAGGTTGTGATGAAACTTTGGACTTAAATCTCTTCACATTCCCTTTCTATTTGTTGAGCATAAGGATGAAATCCTTTTTATGCTTTGTATCCTTATCAACTTGGTGATGGAGATTAAGTAGATCTAGGAGATACTTATCAATGTTGTTCATATTAATATTTAGAATAGAGATGTAGAAGCTCTGAGGGAGTGATGTAAGAATTAGATTAGTTCCTAGTTCATTGTTGACTTTAAACCCTATAACATATAGTTTCTCAATGTATCCAATAATCTTAACTACATGAGTCTTATCTAGAACACCACCAACAGTCTTACTCTAAATGATTTCTTCATAAATATAAAACTAATCATCTCCATCTCACTACTAGTATAAACCTTGATGATTCTAAAGTATTCTATATGAATCAATATTTTCTTGAGACTTCATGAATTCTCTAGAAATACATGTAATCATCAAACATTGAACATCGATTGTGTCACTCATGTTTTTTTCATATAAAATGAACTCTTAATTTCTCTCCTACTTAGTAGATAGATTTGTAATTAAGGATTTTAGAACTTTAGATTTCTGTTCATGATGTATCATAACTTAAAGGCATCTAAACCACTCATAAAAGTTACTAGTAATGAGGAGGTTTCCTTTATCCAATATTTATCATAGGGTTTGTCTAGATAATGAACATTACATTTTATTAAACAATTTAAAGAGAAAATTATTATTACTTTTTATGGGTTTAAAATTTTGTGTCAAATAATAAATTAAATTATTTTTATTAAATTTTTAACTATTTTATGAAGATAAAGTAGCCCCACTATTGAAATTGGAATGATCAGTTTATAGAAAATTATAGAAGAAATGATCCATATTCCCCTTTTCATAACCCCAATTATATTTAATTAAGATACTTGAAGGTATTAAGGTTGGTAGGTCTTTGTAAACTATGGGATTGTAGTGCCTTGATTTTTTGAGTGGACTCCCCTATCCAGATGTCTTGATATGGATTTACTCAACACTTTACTCCAAGTAATACTTATCTTGATGTAATATGGTTAATATAACACATAACCCTAATAAGAACTATATGATAAAAGTAAGTGTCCAAATGAGGGTCGTTCAAACACTTAGTTTCAAGGATTTAATTCCTAATCAAGTAATTAAACACCATTTATGACTTAATATTTAATTATGTGATTTTATTTATTATGGAGAAATATTATCTTGTTTTATATTTTACATATCTTTTTAATATTAACTAGATCTTACTCAATTAATTTACCATGTTGGATAAAACATTTATTCATTATCCATTTATTTAAAAAATTTCTTTTCACATTAATTAATTTATTTCTGTGATTACGGTCTTACATCCATAAAATAAATAATTGTATATAAAAAATACATTATTAATTAAATACTCATTCATGAGCATTATCTAATGATTAATTTAATGATAGGAAATTAAATCAACCAATAACCTATGGGAAAAAACTCATATATTCAATCTTGGACTAAGATATAGAACTCCACATATCCCCCTTTATAACACCTAATATGGCATTATTATGGTCTTGTCTTACACTCCTTATATATTCCTTGGGTAATTCCATTAATTACATGTATTTATAACTCACACTCAGGTGAGGGGAACCAAAGGATTGGTTGAATGGGGAATTATATAAATATCATTGGACATGCAAGCCCTACATTATAATGGATGGACAGATGATGCACATGCCATCATATTTAATTTAATAATAAATAATTTCAAATGCATGTAATAAATTGAATTAAGACATCCCACACATACAAAAGTCTTGTTCAAGCTCATGAATGGCTATACATCGAATTTATATGAAACATTAAGTGGATAGGGATCATTTCTTATTCATTATTTATTTTTTAAGATAAATCATTTTTCATATATATATATATATATTAATTAATTCCCTTTCATCTTAATGGAGAATATGAGATGGATGAATGGAAGGAATGGGAGAAGAACCACCCAACACCTGTTGAATAATGTCCTAATCGTCTCTATCTATGGAGTTTGAATATTTATTCCAACTCTTAAAATCTTCAAGATGCTCAGTAGAGTTCGTATAATGTAAATAATAAGGGGTGAGGCAATCATGCATTGGATTTACCATATTTTTTTGATTTTTAGCACCAATATTTTGTCATTACTAGTAATAAAATCATGAAATATATCATCAAGAAGTTCACCACCATGGATGTCTTCACTTAAATTGGGGAAATTTTATAATTTTTTGATTTGTGAGAGAATTATTTCATCATTCTAGTTTTATTTTAAACAGGTATAAAAAATAATAAATTGAGGGATATTGTCTTTTTTTATCATTGATTTGGGGTTTTTATAATTTTAATTATGTATCTATGGGTCCATGGTTATTCAATATTCTTTTTCTTACTACAAATTTGAAGGGTCACATGTTGAGTTTTTGTTTAGTCAACTTATGGCTATGAACCCTTCAAGTTCAAGAATAGATTTTATGTTTCAAACTTAATTAATTCAAGTGTACATGTTCTCAAGTTTGGATTAGAATTTAAGGATTAAATTAATTGTTTCACCACTTGGGGATACGAATTGACATCGCATCTTCAATCAGCATCCCTAATCTGCATGGATATGGCCATAGAAAAGGTGAGTTTTGGTTATTTTTTTATAGTCATGGATAAGGTTGATTTATGTTTTTTATTGGTTGAAAATTTATTCCTCTCTACTCCTAAGGATGAGATTAGTTTAAGAATCATGTATTACAAAATTCCACTTTTCAGTGTGTATTGTTGTGTAGTTGGGAAATCTAGGTCCAATTATAAGAGGAATATTATTTTTTATCGATGTCAACTAACTGGTCAGGATATTTTAATTTAAAAAATTAATAAAGATATGGGGGATGTCTAGGATGTTGTTACTCAAGATATAAATCAGTCTATGAATGAAGTTAACATTGTCTCTCCTCCTAGACATATAAATTTCTATTAGATTCCAATTAATGTAAAGGAAAAATATGTTCGAACACCACTTCATGGTGCTAAATTAATTCCATAGAGTGTGTGAAGTATAGTTATCCTTATTCCTAGGCCTTCTCCTTGTATTGTTTTAGGATTTATTTCTATCACTCAGGAAAATGATAGGCCTCAAATCTCTTGGTTTGATTTGGAATATGAAAAATAATTGGATGTAGAGAGAGATTAATTAAAATATATCATATTCAAAACTAGAAGTGAAGATAAGGATAGAGATTACTCATATAACAGTCATGTATCCATGGAGATAACTACGAAGGCACAGGTGGATGAAATTCTTCGATAGGAGGAAATTGAATTTTCCTCAAAATTTTGAAAAGGAAGTTCCAAGATTGTGGTAGAAACAACAAGGAAGTCTAAGGAAAAAGGAATTTATAACTCTAATTTCTCAGAGTGTTATAAGATTGTTTATGTTAATACAGATGATATTAGGATCATTGGATCCAATATAGACCCTTTGGCCAATTCTGCTCCTCGTATTCCTGGTGTGGGTGAGTTTGTAGGTGGTCTTCCCCCACTAAGTGGAATGCAAGATTATTGTGACCTTATTAGGCCAAAATGTCTGTAGGCCTTGAATATGGATTCATTTACAAGTGGTGTATGTGATGAAACAATTTTCAATAACATACAATCTAATTTATTTCTTCATTTATTTAGATTATTAGCAGGTTTATGGTTTGGTTCAACAATATTCTAGGAGAAAGGGGAAGAATGATGATTTTTTGACACTGAGAATTTTCTCTACTAAGGTTCTTTTCGATTAAGATGTTGGATGGACTCAAGGACTCCATGATGCTACTTTAGCTCCAAGGGTTGATCCAGCAAAAGGAGATGGAACAAGTTCCATGGTTTCACCCTACAAGATGAATTTTCTCTTGGATTATGGTTTCAAGTTGATATACTCAAAATTGATGACCCTTATGCTTGATATGGCATGAATTTTGTCTCCTCATGTTGGTCTTGATGCATAACAACCTGAGAAAACAATCATCATCAAATGTTTTCATTCATAATTTATTCTAGTTTCATGCATCATTAAGTATTGAAGATGATGGTCAAAATATTGATTGTGTAGCTGAGATTGAAGAATGGATAGATGGTGATGAAGATAAACTATCATATGATTGTGGTGGACCATGGTTATAGGTCAAATCATAGAGAAGGTGACATCTTCTAAGCAATCTAGGTGGATCTATCTCCCACCATAGAATCAACAATCTATCATGAGTACCCTGATTTTTCTTGAGCTTTATGTTATTTTATATATTTTCTATTTGTTCTCTATGTTCCTCATCTGGGATTTTTTTATTCTATAAAGAGGAATATGCACCTCAACTTTTAAAAAAACCTTTTTTTAATGACCATATGAATCCTCCTGGACATAACCATTATAAAGTCAATAATTGAAAATAAAAAATAAAAACAATAGTTATATATTCATTAAAAAAATTAGTTCATCATTTAAAATTCATTAAAACACTTCTTAAGTATTCAAACACAGAAAGTTACAATAAAATAAATAAGGTTTTAATGATATAATTTCAAAATTAATGTAATATAATTCATTGAGTAACTAAATTAAAACATTGCCTGTATTATCCAATAACACATAGTGTGTCACTGTTGTTTTGTATCTGGGTTACACACTTGGGGATTTGGCATGTTGGCTCAACCATACTAAATAGTGTGTACATTCCAGCTACACATCATGTATCTTCTTGTTGTGTGCGCAAGATAATTTTCATTGGTATTTAGTGTGTATCTTGGTAGTATCATGTGGATTTTACAAGATATGTACATGTCATGTTTTCCAATTTTTTTGTTCCAGTGTAACCCATCGAGAAACTTGGTGTGTTCTTGGTTGAGCGACATGTTCTTCCAGTTACACATCATGTATATCTAATGTATTTTTTTCATATAAATATATGTTTATATTGGATATGTTAATTGATGAACTAAATACCATGCATGTTTCATACACATAATTTATATCATAAATTCCCTAAGTACTCATTCTCACCTGGTTTGACCATGCATAATGAATACATGGATTGTATGATTTACACCACTAACCTTTGTAGACTACATGGTGTATACACTGTATCCATACTATGTAATATGAAATCCATGTGCCAGTTTGGCTGGTCAACACACTATGTGCACCATGTTTAATAACTATATAGCATGTCATGTATCCTATGACATTTGTAGGCTCATATTACTAGGGTACACAAAATATACTCATACTACACATCGTGTAACCTTATATTACAAGCCAAAAAATATTAGTTCCTGATGGAATCTATTTTTATTCTTCATCTATTATTAGAACATTAAGAAAATTAAATAATGAACCGACATGATCAGTATGTTGATAACATATTAATTTAAATCGGATTAAAGAATGAATATTACGAAAAGAATATTCAACCATGATTATGTGTGGATCAATAATCAAATAAATAATTATAAATTAACACATAACCACTCCGATACCAATTTTTGGTTCAAGAAATAGTGGAAGCATACGGTGGTGAGAAATATATTAAAATTTATGTTAATATTGAGTTACCTGAAACCTCAAGTGAGGATCTTGCATGAAAAATTTAAAATTATTTTATTTAATATTGAAAAAAAATGCTTGATCTGAGGATTATTTCTTCAATGTAGATTCCAATCTTCTGAATGGACCTTTAGGTTTTCCTTAATTTCACTATTTGTATCCAATGATTAAATCTCCCTAGTGGTGATCCACACATGCTCATTTGATCTCCAAGTAACACCAATCGATCATCAGGTTCTAGTACAATGATTGCCTTGTGTTATTTGTGTTGATCACCTGAACTTAAATCTCAAAATAATATCTCTTGTATTTATCATTCTAAATGTAGATAGAGAAGGATGATTCAAGATCGAATTAATTGTGCACAACAATTATCTATTTTTGATTGCACACCCTACATAATAGACATATCAATATATTTCAGAGCTAGGGATTAGGTTAAAAAAATTATTTAATTTCATTTCGTCCTTTAAATAATCTTATCTCATTTAATAAACCCCATGACACATAATATTATTATTATTTTTATTAATTTGTAGTATGTTCCAACTTACGTAATAAAAAATATTATTTAACTATATTATTAATTAATATTTGTCATTAGACACTATCTTGTTTTTTTTGAAATTATCTAGTATTTTTGGAAGACTTGAATAAATTTTTAATTTAAATATTAAAATCAACAATAAAAAATTGTGATTGAGAAAATTTGAATAATAGTATACATCATTCTAGAGAATAATATTTATTCTTTAAATTAAAATAAAGTATAATTTAATCAAGATAATTGGAAATACTTAACGTATGATCCTCTAGTATTATTTCACCTTGGCATTATGTGAGATTAATTAATGTCCAAAATTAATTTCTAGTAATGGGTCAAGTAATTCAATAGAAATAACTTAATGTTGTAATGAAAACAATGATATATGAATTCTTACTATGTAATATAATACCTTTATCACAATATCCTATCAAGCAAGTTCTACATTTGTGTCACCAACCTATTTCCTCGAGGCATCATTCTTTAACTATCTAAAATAAATGCATCATTTCACCATGAATGTGGAATTTAATGTGACAGTTATATTTCAATTAAATGGTAGGGATATCATCTTCCATGATAGTGGAAGTGAAAAATCTTTCCTAGAATTATCCATTAATTATATTTCAATCGTAACACAAAAACATACCCTACCTCACCATGAACATATGTCATCAATGTTTTTATCAACAAATATAAGTACACATGTCATTAAACGAAATAATGATAATTTTAAAGTGTCAGAACCATTACACACACTCACAGATAGGAATATTTGATGACACCAAAACAATAATATTTCATATCGGCGGTTCTACTCTCATTATCACTTGTATTAAAGATTTACATGTGAAAAAATAATGATAAGAAGCCACATCTACTTACTAGTACTCACATTTGATTTTATATATACTATGTTTCCCATTATAGTATGTTATCCCACTATAGAACTATGTTTAAGAATATTGTTATAACACTTTATGTATCTCATAATAGAGAGAACTATTATGAACTTATCAATGCGATTTATACTCTGTGAAATTATTACATTAATGTCATGAAAAATAATAAACAATACATAATAATATGATTTATTAAAATTCAATATATCTAATATAAATGTAACCATATAATATACAGTTGTTGATTTTATAACACCCACCTCATGTTGGTGAAATTTTTAAGAAAATTATTTTATATGGAACCTCAATCTTGGATCCCTCTTCATCCCATGTGCACCATTTTGGGGAAGTGACATTGGATTTGACTAGACATAAATTTGAGTATCCCTGACCTAGATTAAGCCAGGTTGTTCTAAATTCGACCCAACATTACGAAATGGTCTACCGCTAGCCTAATATTATTATCCAGGGACCTGTTTAGGGTCCAAAAAAGAATTAAAATTGTAAAAAAACATACAATAAATTTAATTTCCATTAATTTATTAGTATTTTTCTAGGAATCGAGGGACGTATCATTTTTTAATTAAAATTATTTAATGATTAATTAATGATTAAAAAATACACTCAAGTTGAATTTAAGAATTTTAAATTTTTATTATGAAAATTAATTTCAAGTGGACTGATCATGAGTTGAGACTGACCCGTGCATGTTTAATATTTAATTATTTCATTTTACTGTTGAAATAGAATAATTATTTTTTTATTTGATAATCTTCATATCATCCATCAAACATTAAATTATATAAGTGTATTTTGTCCATATATTAGTGAAAAAATGTAATTTTGAATCTTGAGTTCCCCTCACCAGTATGTGAGTACGCATTATAAAGATTGAAGTCATTCATGGAAATGTGATTCAAGTTGAGAAATGATGAAAAAAGTGATATGTATGGTTATTTGATGGGAATTTAAATACAATTCAATAAAAGACTCATGTTATTCCCCTACGGTCTTATTTGATTTATTATCTTCTCAATAAATCAGCCACTAGATAAAAACTCATGATCACGTCATTGTTTATTTTTTTCTTACATGGTTAATTGTGTGGGTGAATATTTACTATATGATCTCATAGAATATTTAACAAGCATGAGAGGATAAAAAATAAATAAATTTATGATGAGTTCTTCTATTTATGCATGGATAAATAATTGAGTGAAAACTCTTATAAATGTTCATGATAAAAATAATTGTATTTCACTTTCATATAGAACTAAACTGACACTGCATAAATTATTTTATCATGAAATAGTTAGTGAATTATATAAAATATATATAATATTAAAAATTATGAAAGAGGATAAAATAAAATATATTTATCCATGAGGTTTAAAAATACATCAAGGAAAATATTAAGTTTTATATCACCATCCATTACTTTATTTTGGGAAAAATCATAGTTTAAATTAAATGATCGGCCTTTATTGGGGTGCTTTAATTTTTCAAGGAGTTTTAACATGATTTTTTTACATAATATGGTTGTAATCAAGGTTTTATCACCTCTATGATACTGGGTACAACTAATAGAAAAGTGTTTAGTAAATTCGAGTTTGGGATTTCAGGATTGGAGATTCCACTCATTTAATCAAGGAACTATGATTTAATGTAGATTTAAAGTTACTCTTAAATAAATACCTTAAAATTGCTTGAGATACCTCCATATATGTTATAAAAAGGACATATGGATCATTGACACTCAAATAACCATACGATGAGACATTCCAAATCCAACGGTGGGGGAAATTGGGATTTGATAAAATAGTTGGAGACTGATAAATTAAACTTAATATAGTAATTTATGGTAATCAATTAAAATTACAAAAATCTACTTTTATTTTTAATGTTGAAAATATAAATTAACATGACCTAAAAATTATCATTTCACTTGATATTGTATAAAGATAATTTCATTAAAAACATGAATTTACAAGATTGGTATATGTACATGTTCACTATCCTATGCTAGGGTAATAAATTCTACATAAAAGAATCCCTTATTCAAAGAAATATCCTTCTAAGGGAGATTATGAGGAGGGATTCACTGTCTATTAGAAACATATAAATTATGAATTGGTTATCTAGTTTATCATGTTATTTTTCATATTGATTGAGCTTCAAATGCTTCATAAGGATATGGATGCATTCAACATCATTTCCAATATTCATGATGTTTATCTTGAGAAGGTGACACAAGATTGACATGATATATCTGAGACACTATACAAGTATAATATTTGTGGTTCAGTACCTAATAGATATCATGTTTTAAAGATCATTGGCTATTTGGAGAACTTTGATATCTTGATCTTTAAGATTCTAGATGATTTTTGCATAGATATAATTTTATCTATATTACCATAGGGTTTCAACAACTTTTTTTATGAATTTTAATTATAGAAATAGTGAAAAGTATCTCTTGGAACTTCCTATGATGATTCTACTTATTGATAAGAATATGAGGTATGCTAAACTTGTAGACCTTATGGTGAATAAGTGGATGAACATAGTGAAGGTTTCTAAGAAACACATAAAAACCAAGACTCTTAAGCACCATCCTTATAAGAAGAAAAATATTCATAGGTAAGGTAAAGGACTAGATTTAGTATATGTTTCATGTGGTATGTTATACTACTAAAAAAATAATCACACCTTATTAAGGAATCCCGGGGAAGATTTACGTCTATTCTATATTGAGTGAAATATATATATATCTACCAGTTGGGTATTAGATATAGCTTGTGGTGCTCACATCCCTAACCAAATGTACGAACCAAGTAGATTTAGGAATTATTCTAGAGGATTGGTGGAATTCGTGCTACCAACAAACACAAGACTAACTACCTTGGCTATAGGATAATTCCATCGTAGGTTTCCAAAAGGATTGGTCTTTTTTTAAGGAATTTTTATTATGTTATTAGCGTTACCATAAAATATTTTTGTATCTTATGTAGATATGGATGGTTTTATTTTCATGTTTTGAAATAATAAGTTTTACTTTAACAAATATATTATATTTTATGGTATTGAACATATAAATAATTGTCATTTTATAATTGAATATTAAAAAAAATTTGGAAATACATAAGGAATTAAATTCAGAATACTCATATCACATCATGTTATGGATAAATCAACTTGTTCATGTAAATGCGTAGCACATGATAATGAATCCTTATGATGGATATTTAGATTATTTTGAACTGGAACCACTTGATAGATGTATGTCTTGTTTATAAGGAAGGATGGACAAACCACATATTGGTGAATAGTTTAGAAGATTCATATAGATTATATAATTGGTGCATATTGATGTATTTGTACATTTTATAGTATAATCTTGAGGTTGTTATTATTAATCCATTACTTTTATTGATGAATTTCTTAAACATAGAAGTGTTTCTTAATAAAGTATATGTTTTAATTCTTGAAAAAAAGAAGGAGTTCAAGAAAGTAACAAATAATCATCTTGTTATGAGGATAAAGAATATTTGATAAGATCAAGGTGGTGAATATCTTAACTTATATTTTATCAAATAAATTAGGGAGTTTTTTATTCTATCTCAACTCACTCCACTTTAAACACCACGGTGGAATAGTTTTAGTAAATGGAGAAACCACACTGTTTTGGCCATGGTGAGGTCGATGATGAGTCATACAGATTTTCCATTATCCATTTTGGGATATAAATTACTGGATACAATGATCATTCTATACTAGTTTACAACTATGTTATTAAATAGAATAACATATTTGATAATGAATGGAGGGAAAATTATTTTGAAACATGATTTTTTATGGGGTTGTCCGATGTTTATTAATAACACTTCTAGTAATAAACTAAACCCTGGGTAAAAAAGTATAATTTTATAGGATATCCCAAGAAATAAATGGGATGTTACCAATATAAACCCTTATAAAATAAGGTAATAGTGAAATGAAAAACAAAATTCCTTGAGAGGGAGAACATATTCAAGAAGGATTGTGAGATCAATAGTTACATTCATGAATTTAATTCTCAAGAAGAATAGGATTTTGAATAATAACATATTCCACAATACCACATGGAATATGTTGTTTTCTAAGAACAATTATATCATAGGATCACCGGAGAGGTCAGATAACCATATAGATATGTTTTTCTATTCACTAAGGCTGGAAACTCATTATTTATTATAAATGATGAGCCATTATCCTATAAGAAAGAAATATAGTGATTATAAGATTAAATATGGAAATAATCCATGATTTTTGAGATGTATTATATATATCCAAACCATATATGGATTCTAGTTTTCTAGGTAGCACATTTAACACTCATTGGGTGAAAATTGGTATTTATGAATAATCTGGACAAGGAAGTTAAATTCAGTATCTATAAATGACAACTAGTGTTTTAATAGTTTATAAAATATTAAATCATAGACTCCAAAAATACATTTTATCTAGTTTTTATTCTAAACCTCATCAGAATTTTTATTTTAATAGTTGTTTTACATGATTATATGGTTTTTAAAAATGTATGTTAAAATATAATTATTAAATTATAACCTTATAGAAGGTATTTATATTAAACATTTAGAAGGTTTTATGAATTTTCAGGATTCTAAAAGGGTATGAATGTTTTAGAGATCAATTTGTAGATAGAAACAATAATACAAGTGATGTTACGAATCATGTTTTTCATTTTAAAGAAGCCAGTTTACTGGTGGCTGGGACCCCAAAATAAAACTTCAAACAAATACAAGAGAACAACAAGGAAGAAACAACACAGAAAACACAGACTTACAAATCATAATAGCCAAAGTCTTCTCTATATCCCATGCAGTAATCACCTTCCCTAGTTGTCGATTCCCACTCCAGATGTCTCCAAAAAATTTCACTTTGCACCCAACTCCTATGTAGTTCGAGTGAAAGCAAATTAGGTGAATCTTTCTTGAAAACATTGCCCTTTTACAAAGCCACAACCACCTCACCACTCCTCTTAGAGGCAGATATAGTATGCATCTGATGCAAAAGATATGATTAGTCTCCTTTAGGCCTTTTTCTTGGTGTAGCAGATGTCGGTCTTTCACCTGCAGCCATCCTCTGATTCCCACTCTGTACCATTTCACTAAATGAACAGCCAATTGGACGACTCACATTTTCTTTCGCTCCTCCAAGGCTCTCTATTCCCTTTCCGGATTGTTCTGTCATAGTAGAAACATGACACCCATTGACATTACCCAGCCTCTGATTTGGAGTATTACACTCTATCAATGGGAGCCGCATGTCCTCAATAGAAGCTTCCTCCACAACCATGGAAGCAGGATTTTCCATGGCCCAACAGACTTCCCCTTGACCTAGACTTCCAGAACTTTTCTCTTCACTAGAAGTCCAAACATCCACATACCCTCCTCCTGGATCATCACATAAACCGAGTTTAGGATTGTCATTATCAAGACTTCCAAACCTATTGCTTAAAGAGATAAAAGGATTAGCTGAGGTATTCAAACCACTCCCCTCCTTGGAAGGAGCAGCTTTCAAATTGTAGCTAGCTCTCGCACCCCCCAATTTCAGTTCCAGAGGCATCACTTCACCGCTATACATCTCCCTCTAGATCACCATACTATTGGATGCCACAACACCTTGAACATCCTCAACCAACCCCCTATTGACATCCATATGTTGAACAGCCACCACTAAAGGATGAATCTCCCTACCTCTTCCTTCTGATCCCTTATCCTCTTGAACCGAGTCCACCCTCACACCCACCTCCCGCACCTTCCTTTTTCCATATTCCTCCCTTCGAGCCAGTACCAGATCATCTTTAACCATCACCCTATTAGTATTGAAATCTTCCACCTGTATATACATCCCCTTACCTCTTTCTATAGTTCCAAGCTTCCTCCACCCTATACCATCCCCCATACCAATCTATGAAATCCTTCCACATATTACTCCCTCCATTCGAGTGAGAGCCTGGAAATCTGGAAGGCAAGCCTTAAAGGGGACTCCTCTCTGGCAATTCTCGACTACATGACCCAAACGATGACAAGAAGGACAAAAATCTGTCCAGTCCTCATAGATCACATGTTGTTTGCATCTATACTCCTCTCTAATCATAATCCATACATAATCAAAAGGAAACCGAGAATGATCCAATTCCACACAAATCCATGGATTAACAGGATAGCACATAGCTTTAGTATGACTATCAGAACATAAATACCTTCCAACAGGATTACCCAGTAGGTGAATAATATATGGATTCTAGAATGGAAGCGGAAGATTTGGAATGCTTACCCACATTTCTACTGATGGTGAGTCATGGTTCATGTGAAAATAAAATGACCAACATAAAATCTAGAATCATCATCTGTTCATGTTGTGAGGAGCCTTCGACCAAGTAGTAATGATATCTGCCTCCAATTCGAACCGAATCATCATTTGGTGTCTGTCAATCAAACCACCAATCGCTCTATCCTAAATACCCCAAAAACCAATGATATACCTATCAAAGGAATCAACAGAAGTACATCTATTCCTGAAGCCTTCAGTCAATGTAAAATTCAAAAGAGAAGTCAATTATGATAATTTCGATATCAAAAGTGGAAGATTAGGGCACCCATCGAAAAAATATATGGGATTTGGGACTCAATGAAACACTATTAAAGGGGGAGAAAATTAGTGTTTCCAAGGGGCCAGAAACCTGGTCTCTCGTCGTCTGACGAATCTCCCCCCCCCCCCAAGTGGGGGGGGGGGGCAGGCTGATGTAGTCGCTTCCGTCATCACCTATAACCCGTTAGCATCGCCAGGGTTCCCGAGAGACATCATCCTTTTTCTACCAATAATACAAGTGATGGAACATTCAATTTGATGAATCCATAAGAGAATTTTGTTTTATAAATAATGAATGAGTGTTGTGTGTCTACATGTAGTTTATTGAGTGTGTAGTTATTTTAAAAGTACTGTGTATCAATTAAATATTACTTTTTGAAGATGAGATACAAGTATTTCAATCATTTAATACATAGTTTACCACATGATTATCTATGAAGGGCATGGGTGAAGTAGCCTAAATTCTAGGGATAAAGATAATTCATGATAAATATAAGATTATGGTTGAACTATGTTAGGGTACATACAATAAGAACATATTAAATTGATTTAGAATAGAATAGTCTAATATGGGGTTCGTTAAAGTATCACATCCTCCAAATCATTTTTTATTTTATTAAAAGTCCAATTTAAGGAAAAGTTGGAATAATATAGAACAACACGGACCCTCCAAAAACATAGTTCAACTTAGATTTCAAAATTCAAAAATTGTAACATCTCCACAACTCACACTCCATTCGGGTACTAAACCCATGAAACACACATGATCATAAATATTAAAAAATCAGAATTCAAAAGATTCATAATCACCATTCTATAATCATGAGCCACCCACATCAGTCTTCACCATAAGTCGCATCACCCATCACCAGACCACAACCCATCCACGCTGGATCCAAACACCATCCTTTTTACATGCTTTGATTCAACAGTGCATCTGTTGTCATATGGATTCATGAGAAATAGAAGAAAAACCCGATCGAATTGTACATTGGAAACAAAAACTTCTGAAACCCACCAATTCCATGAGACGAACTCCCGAAACAATTGAAATAAGTCATTCTACAAAAATAGATCCACCAAAGATGTCATATCGAGGAAAACACTGGCCAGGCACCATCCTATCATCACTTCCCCATTTCTGATGTTATCCTCATCACAATAGACCCCCAACAAAAAATATCCCAAAAAACCGAGATAGAGGAAGCACAAATGGGGATGAAACCCTAATTGGAACCATAAATAAACCTTAAAAAGAAAGTAAAATAAAACTAAAATCACAGCTGCAAGAGGATAAAACACTAAAACAGAACTGTGGGCTAAAACCCTAGAAGAGGAAGAAAAGAGATGTCAAGAGAGCCCTCACCTGCCAAATCTCAATCCAAGAGCCTCGGTTAAAGTATCACATGTTATACAATATCTCTAAGAGAGTGTTACCTTAAACATGGGAAGAGATATATAGGATGAGTAGAATTACTTACACAAACATGATAGGTTCCATCATGTATATCATGATATATACTAGTATTAATGTTGCCAATAGATTTATCATGGTAGCATGATATCGATAATATACAAGAGAACAATGTTTAACAATTTTTAATATTATCCTTAAGTATTTTAGACATACTAATGATATATTCTTGGTATAAATAGGATGTGATCAACTATTCATCAGGGGATATACATATGCTATTATTCAAATAAATTAGGATGATTTAAAATATTATTTAGTATATGTATTCTGAATTGATGAAGGAGCTATGACATGAAGGAGCTCAAATCAGCCCATAATTTATAATTCTATAATATATTCTAGAAAAATTGATGTTTCTGATGTAGTTAAAGAAGTATTTTTGAAATAAAATTTTATCCAGAAACATGATGTGGTTTCATGTAGTATATATTCTATCACACTATATTATGATAATACTATAGTTGTAGATCTATAAAAATAGCATATTTCTCACCAATAAATGAACCATATACTACATATGTCTTACCTCTTGAGGATTTTTTCTTAGAGGGTTTATTTCACAGTGTGTAGATTTTTCATTGGGGAAAATATAGTGAACCCATTTACTAACAACCAATATTAGTATAGGCATGAACACAATGTAAGGGTTAGAAAACTGAGAGTTGATAGAAATTGTATTTAGAGTAATTGGGATTATTTTATAATCATATCCCTATAAAAATATCATTTTACTATTTAATACAATTATATTCATAGTAATGAATATTAGTAGTGTTCTGAAAACATCATTTTTTTATTCTTCATATAATTGAATGTGATATTGTCTTTAGAGTGTTTTCTACATTGAAAGGTCATAACAGTTGACCACTATGGTGAGATATTTGAGGTTATATGATAATATTCTAAAATTAAATGGTCATATGACATTATATGATAAGACATAGATAATATAGGATATTAGGTGTAAGGGATTATAAATAATTGAAACTACTTCTCATGAAGGCTTCCCATGGAAATCTCTAAGAGAGGAGGATTGTAAGAACTAATATTCCATTAGGACATCCACATGTTCCACGTATCATTGGATTTTTTATCTTCATACATGTGTGATGATACTTAAACATTAATATTACTATTAATGGATATCATAATTTATGTACTTTGATGAGTTTCATTAATGGTGATGACATATGTTCACAGAAAAGTTTGATATATTGGGTGACTCAAAATGATATGGAATTAAAGAACAAGTTGAGGAAGGGTTCTTTATCATATATTCATCAACATATGTTGATGTCGCAGGACCTAAGACGAAATTGGAACTCTATTAAAAGTTATGTCCATGGTGGTTTGTCTATGAGTTCATTTCTGGAAAATTCAAAGAAATATATTTAGAGCATGTAGGTTGACCACAAAAGTGATGCAACCTTCTTGAATGATATATTGAGATAAAGGGATTATATTACCTAGAAATAATATATAGTGGGTAGTCATAGATTTTATATATTATAATCTCTTTAAGGGTTATGATGTGCCTCATTATACAACTATTATTCTATGGATTAGACTCACTACTATCGAGATGAGGGACTTGAGGGTCACAAATAAGGTGTATTCATTGGCCTCACAGATTTAGTTGAATTAAAATTCAGGATAAATTAGTCCCCATGTGGGATAACTAACAATATTCTAAGTGAATGCTCACAAGTTAATTATATTATATTATAATATTCTAGTTTTGAACAATTATAAATGAATTTATTTCTAAAGTTATTCAAAATTATAATTATAAAAGTGAATACAATAAATTATTATTTTTGTATAAATTTCACAAAACTCATGGTTTGTTAAATAATTATGGGAGTAACTAGCTGAGTTAATTTCTCAAGGTTCATCACATTATTTTTACTAATTTCACATGTGATTGGTGAAATTGTTGTGACCAAAATGACTTTTTTATGAGGTGATTTATGCTTTTTTCGGCTTGATTAAGAAGGTTAACTTGTTGAAGGTATTAATTGAAATTTTGAAAGTTAAAACATACTATTTAATATAATTTTTGGTATTGAATAATTCCAAAATTTATGTTTACAAATTTAGATAGTTTCTCTCATCTACTCCCCCTTTCTTAGACTTTTAGAGATTGAAAGATCAGGAACAGATCGATCCAATATAAAGGATTGATCATTTTATCCTTAGGATATATTAAGAGTGATTTATGGCCTTAAATTGAATATTATAACACTCATAATTTGAATCACAAAATTCATTTTTCTTTGGTTCATGTTTGGAATATCTATTGGGCATAGACTTTGGTGTTTTCGAACTATGTTGATCTGAAGAAGAACAAATGTCACTGGGATCATGTCATCATAAAAATGTATTATTTTTATTTTTTTAAAATAAATTAATCTACACAATATCCTTGGATTCTAATGGAAATATTTATATCAAATCATATATTTTATGATCGATTCGGTGTTAAAAAATTTAAATCACTCATGTTTTCATGCTTAAGTTTTGTTTATAGATCATGGATGTTGTTAAAATTATAGTTAATGTATAGACATTATAATTATATATTGTTATGATTTTTGATATAATTGAACCATTACCCCCCTTTACCAAGGTTTAAACACCATATATAGTTTGGATATTTTGAACCAAACAACATTAAATCATCTAACGTAATATTATTCGATATAGTAACTAAATAGGGCATGATAATAAATGAAATAAAATGAATAAGGATAATTGAATAGAAATTGAAAATGTTCATAAACAATTTAATAATTAATATAAAATTATTTCTAGAAATTTAAAATTTAAATGAAGTAATTTGATACGTGGGAAAAGGTATTTTTCTTTAAAATGTTGTTTTTTAATGTTTTAATATTTTTTCCTCAATATAAAGGTTCATTAAAATCTGTTAAAATTATTGTTATTTATAATTAAATAACTTTTAATGATCAAATTTTCATTATATTTTAATTTCCTTTAATTTGTTATAAAATAATATTTATTAATTTTTTTCATATGTGTCACTTTTTACACTCTTTGAAAATGTTTAAAAAGAATTTTTTTATGTTTAGGGTTTGAATGGATTCTTCTGAATTCATGATTTTTCGTCATTATAAATATTCCTTTATATGTTTTCATAGTTTTTAAAATAATATCTTATTTTTGATTATTTTTATAGTTCTTATTTTTAAATATTTTTCACAAGAAAAAGATATTCCTTCTCATTTTATGAGATACCAAAAACTAGTTTTTCTTATGGGTTGAAATGCTATTTATATGAGTTTTATTATGCATATGAAATCATATATGTTTTTATCATGATATAGTTCTTGTATGTTTTACATTATGATGGGTGATAATAATGACCTTGGATAATGGGTGAGCCAGCTATAGTTCTCTAATGAATTGGGTAATGTGATGGAGTTAACTAGATATAAGTTACTCTTAAGATATATGTTGGAATTACTAGTGATGGTAAGAATTTTATAAGTATTCTTATAAGGATATTGTCTTAAAATACATATTTTAATTTTTAGTGATTTTTATGTTTTTTAATTAAGTGAATTTTATTTCATATGGTATGAAAATGAGATCATGATTAAATAAAATGTTATTCTCTTTTAAAGGTGAAATGTTTTTTATAAAGGAAATGGTTATATGAGTTCCCATGTTTTCCCAATTACTCTCATGGTTATGATTTTTCCATTATGATTGCATAAAAAATGTTTTATGAAATTATTGATCTTTGGCATTGATTTCATGTGTAAATAAATTATTTTTTAGATAAAAAAATATATGTATAAATCAAAATCTCCAATAGGTATTCATTATTTTCATCAGACTAATGTGTTTCCTTTATTTTTATATTCCTTATAGAGCTATGTTTTTTTCATCCCAAATTTTCTAATGTTTTTCTCGGGATCTAATGATATGTTCAAACTATATAAAGGCCATTCTTTACAATATAGTGACTTTCCTTAAAATAATATAAAGTGTCTTAAATGAAACAGTGGTGAAATTTTAAGAACCTCTTTTTTGGAAAAAATGTATACTTTGTGGAAATTTCCACTTAATTATGTAATGGTTTCCCTAATTCTCTAAAAGATTAAAACTAAAAAATCCCATAAATTTAAGGAAGTGAAACCATTGTAATAAATAATCTAATTATTTTTTGATTATGTTATGACCTGTTATATAGTTTATCCACCTTTTTATATTGCGATTGGATATTATCTATATTACTGCACATTGATTATCAAGATTTATGACTAGATACTGTTTCTAAATTTTACAATGAATCACCATAAACACCATTCATTATGGGGGGATATGAGTATCCATATTTGAATGATTAATCTAATAAATATTACAAATATATTTGACATTGATCACAAACTCACATGCCTTAGTGGGTGTGTTATTCTTCTCTACAGTCTCATTCTTATTTCTTATATTGATTCCTTTTTATCTAAGGAAATATTCAATATATTTTTCCAATGTTCTCCCATCATGACTGTAGATACATTTATATCTTGAGGTATTCTATATAAACATCTTACTTCTATTAATTTTCCATATATTTTCTACAAAATTTCCCAATTATCAAAATCACTAGCACAATGAATGGTTTTCTTAAATACATTATTGATAATACCTCTATTTAAAAAATTTCATGTCTCTTTATCATAATATTGTTTATAGTGCTCTCTAAAACCATTATGAAATTGGAAATATTCCACAATCTCCTCACCATGAGCCAATAGAAATCAATATATCTCTATTTTCAATAAATTAATACTAGTAGCACTCAAAACAAGAAGCTTCATCATTGAATCCATTTTCATAAAAAATAAAAAAAAGAATATTGAAACTCAAATAAAAGCCTTTAGACTCTGATGAAACTTTTTGGTACCTAACTAAATATAATAACCATAATAAGGGTGGGTTGAATTTGGGTGAACACTAAAGATAAATTTTATTATTTAAAGTGTCTTTATCCAAATAAATAATATTCCATTTTTTGAAGGACCACATTAAAATTCACTTTTTTTCATCCCCAATCACACTGAATATAAAAAACATATAATGAAAATTAAAGTAAATGGACCTAAGTATTTTATATAGTTCAACACTAAGGGTTAATCTAAGGAATATACACATGATTATAGGTTAGTGCATATGAATGAACTATAGAAAATAATTAAATAGATAATAACTTTTAGGTCGTGTTCAATCTGTGTTAAAGAACATTATCCTTACAAGGTTTATGAAAGTTTCAATGGAAATTCAAGGACTATTACCTATTCCTTTATTTATTTTACTTTTTCAAAGAAAAAAAAATTTGTTTATAGGAATGAATGTCTCTTCAATAGTCTATAGACATGAGGGTCTCTTACCTATTTCTAAAGGGTGATGAATCTCCTTACATCTTCAACTATAGAAAATATATTCTATAAATATCTTTCCTTTTATATTTTAAATTATGCAATCTAGATGAGATAAAATTCTCAATGCGAGGGTTACATATTGTGTCTTATAAATAATTATAGAAATAGTACTTATTCCAGATTGATAATAATTTTAAACTGAAATTATTCATATTTTTCTCATTCATCAACATCTAAATACGTAAAATAAAAATATTTACTCTTATTTGAGTATTATCTCCTAAAACTAATCATATATTACCAATGAAACACATTTTCTATAGTTAACCACACTTCTTATTTTCTTGAAACCTGATATAACAATATGATCCACTCTAATCTTTTTCTAGAATCACTATATAATGTTTTAATAAATATATTCTAAGAATGTAACCCTTAATATAGGGGTTGGGATCAACTCATATTATTATAATTCTCTATGATCATTCCTAGTTTACCACATGATTAAATGTGGTTAAATGCATCCAATTTTATTGAGTCAACTTCCAAAATTTCAATCTAAAAATTCCTCATTTTAAAATGAATCTACAAGATATTATTCAAAATGACACATGATTGAACATGTTGTATTACTATGTAATGTACATAGATTCTCTCTAGTTTGTGGTGTGATGTTCATCACTATGTCCTGATCCTCAGTCAATAGACAGAACCACAAAATCCTCACAATATCACATTTACAATTCCATGAGGTTCTCAACATGAACTTCACAAATCTCTTAGAAACTCAAATAAGTTTATTTTGTGATACTCATCTTCACATAATAATGACTTGTGATCTCTAGAAATCAACGATTCTCTTATTATTCCAAAAAACATATTCTATATAGAACATATTATATTGTAGTGAAATTATTTTTATCACTCTTATATTTGTAGTGTAATTCATTTACTGTGGTGTGATTCCTTTAATCTATCATATTCAATGGCCATATGAATCACTCCCAAGTTTTTATTATGGTGTGTATTTATACCAAAACCATTACTTTTCCATATTTTTATTCTTCTATGACATACATTACAGTATGTCCATCAGTTTGTGACGTAAATTTTTATACATATTCACAATATAATTCGATGTACTATCTGAGGTAAAATGATATGGGTTTGATATAGTTTAATATTATTCTAATATTGTACCTCTGTTTTCATGTCCGTTTATTTCACTTTGCATCATCCTTCTATTACTTTTGGATTGATCTAAAATAGAATAGATTATGGCATAGTAATTACTTCGGTAATGAAACACCCCATCTAACTTCACAATATTATTTTATATAGAATCAATTTTATATTGTGTATCCTTGATTTTGGTGTGGTTAATTATTTTAAAAAATAATAATCTCTAATGCACAAGTCCACTTATTCATCTATAACTACTATTATAGAGTGGAATATACGCATGCGGCATGGGCTCACCATCTTCTCTTGAATTAAACTTACATTGTAGTATGATTATTCTTATATAAATATCCATAGGCTGATTAACCATGAGGGTGGTTAATAAGTGGGTTCTTTTATGAATTCTTTTTCTTTTAATTCAACCACTCAAACTTGTTAATGTTATTAATGTACTCAATAGTACCTCACATCCTCACCTAATGTGAAGTATTAATGCGAGAAATATTATCAAATGTCATGTAAAATGTTTGTTATAAATGCCTACTTATTTCTATATTGGTTATACATGCTATGATGGATTCTCTACTATAATATTATCATTAATTATAGATTCTTCAGAAGAATATATTTATACACCATTGTATTCAATCCTCTAGTTGATCGTGTTTCTAAACCCCAGACCCCAACTCTTCGTCCTTGGTTGGTTTTACACTCTAACCATTACCTTATTCCTTATAGGATAGTTATACACCCCTACATGATACTCTTTAGAAACTACTTATAAACCATTTCTATAAGCACCTTCTCATTTTATATTGACCCTATATTAGTAATATATCATTCTACTTCATGGATATCTTCTTCTAGAAGCCTATAGGATCAAGAATTTTCATATAATTCTTTATGTTCTTCTGTAACATTATGGAACAAGTCTGCTAGTCTTGAATATATTTCCAAATATATTATGATCTGGAATCTCATTAGTTGTTGAATACTCAGGTGTTTCTTCTTTAGGATAAACTATCTTCAAATCATTTTCATTCATCAAACTTTTATAGTATCAAATTCTATTATAATAATATAAATGTATACACAAACAACTTAAAATTTCTTATCACTTATATATCATTTATATTCACAATAATATTATCCCAAATATTATTCTAATAAATATCATTTCGATTATTTCCATAATTAATTGAAACACCATGATAATCACTAGCAAGAATTTATTCCTTTTTATTTTAGATAATTAATGAATTATTTCCTCATTTACTCTAGATATTAATTCATGCTAAATATGCTATGAATATTCCTCATTTAATCTCAAGATAAATTCCCAAAATCCTTGGGTCATTTCCCATCTTTACACATCATACATTCATCAAATATTGTGGAAAATTATTATATTCCTTATTCATGTGTGTCATCTTTCATTACTCATTCTTTAATATCATAATTTGAATGCATGAAATTTGATGCATGTATACTCGATTAAATACCTAAAAGACTCTGGATCTAATTTACATCCCCCATGAATTTGTTATGAATTTAAATATTTCTTCATGTGTGATCTAAATGTTCTCCTTTATCTTCCATATTTTTTCCCTAAAACATTATAGGTGTAATATATGTTATTTCATGTAAGAATCTCGGATATGTCTCTTCTTTTATCCATCAATTTTCGAAAATACATGTATCAATATATAAAAATATCACACTACAGTGATGTATATCCCTTGACATACAACTTAAATGTATTGACATATATAAAGGTATTGATTGAACTCAAATTTCTATACATAGACTCTCTATCATATATGCACTATCTCATTTCGTATACATTATTTTTCATGCATGTGGTCTCATTCTCGACTTATTATATAATCATATAATCTCATAACATATGGTAGGTTCATTTACCATGAATCCTCGTTATATATTCTAGTTTGAATATGTGGTTTTTTATATACTTTATAGGTGATCATGGTGGATTATTCATTTCTCACAACAGATCATACCCAAGAATGCAGTCGATAAATCAAAATTTTGTGGCCAATTAACTATATACTTAGAATAGTCATGGTTTGATTTCTGTTTTTTTTGTCACCTCATCTATCACACTAGATCATTCTCAATCATCCTCACTTTATATGGTCGCTCCAACTCGTGTGGTCGATTGGGTGATGCTCTTTTGGTTAATAAAAATATGGGTATGTTGTTAATCAAAAATTTCTTATGGTCAGTACATAAACTATGAAGGAACATAAAATGAAGAACCATTGAAGGAAAAATGAAATAGATTACATGTGTGACATGATCTCATTATCCCTAGATTATATCCATAACTCTTAAATATAAATTAATGATAGATCACTTTTATTATGTCATAAATCCCTTAATATACCAATATATGGAATCAATTCATCAACCATGTAACTATGTTCGACTCTTATACACACTCAAACACGCCCTATATTGTGTGTTCCACCTTGTGTGCACTCAAAACACATTATTTGAATTATTTACCAGCCCCTTCACACCAAGAACTAGTTATTCCCCTCTAAATACAAGCATTGGTTCTAAAATGGCCTATGAGTTTGTTATATTTTTCTATAAAATGGTTCTCTTTCATGGTATTCTCTAATTTACATGGCCTAATTTCTTACAAACTCTATTTAAAAAAGTTATCCAGAATTACGACATCCATTTCCACCATGAGATGAATTCTATTCCACGTGAATTTATTAATATCAATTAACTATTTTTGAATTAATAAATCTCAACTTATCAATTTAAATAAATATAATACCCTTTATCCTTTGAATTTATTATATTTATGATGTAACATAATATTTTATGGTCTTATCAAAACATTCTTCATGAAAAAATAATATATTTTTTATTAGATTTAAATTTCACCACACATTTATTATAACTTCATCTCAATAACATATGGAATTACATGGATGCTTCACCAAGAATGAAATCCAATTCCATATCATGAATCCATAACAATAGTACAACCTTCATCACAATATTGCTTTATCAAATACATATTTTTCTATTGAGCACAAATGAAACTCTTAATTGGATCTTCAATTTTCCCATTCAATTTTTTTGGATGTACCAATAATCATAGAAGTCAATATGCATGTTCATATATATTCTTTATTCTCTACCTTATTCAAAATAAATTCAATGTTCAATGTAAGGGTCATACATATTTTCTTCTACCTTTTAAGGAACCCACATTCTCTTCCCCCTTTTATTATATATGATAAAAGTATGATACCACATGGTTATCTGTCACGACCCCCTCCCACCAAAGATGGCCCTCCTAAGCTGGAAATGGAGAAAGGGAGATAATGACCCCTGAGTCCCACCTCCAGTAGGCCCTGGGGTGGCGACTAGCACCAAGGGTATGAGTTTTTCACAAATATGGGAGGCATTACCCTTTTTATTATTTTAAAGATTGGGAAATAGGACTTGTAAACCACCAAAAAGAAAAAGAACACATGTATAGAAATAAACCCAAACCAAGCCCACATGCATGTTTAAACAATTTATAACAAGGTACAAGTACAAGAAAGCTCAAAGTACAATACCAAAAAAAACAAGAGTATAGAAACTGCAACAACTCCAACTATCCGACTAGTAGGGTCCCGCACGACCCTGGTAGCCCTCTTGGAAACCTGAAAGTAAACGTAGGGTGAGAATACAAGTATACTTAGTAGGGAAACCTAAAGCTCTCGTTCACAAGTGGGGATACATCCTAATGTCTCATGAGAAAAACAGAAGAAACCTAGCAAGGAATTCTATCCACCCTACCTCACCAGCCACACTCACCAAAACACAATCACAACAGGTAGTAGTATATAAGAACAAGAGTATTGGGTACCCCGCACTATTCCCCATTAGTTAGCTTCTCTTCTTAACAGTGAACGTTCGGACGCTGCCACACTCTCCCCTCCCGCACACACCTGGGCCTCACAACCAGGTATTCCGCCCGCACACACCTGGGCCTCACAACTACGTATCCCGCCCGCACACTCTTGGGCCTCATCCTGAAGATTCTTTGGAAAATGTAAGTCTTCCAGAAGAGTCTTGGGCCAATCCACCCCAATCGAAACCTACACGAAGAGTCTAATGTGTAAGTCCGCCTCATGCCATCACAGCCTAGGGAAGAAGGAGCAGGAAGGGGCTAATAATTAAGGGGAAACCACCCTCTCTCATGAAATGGGAGTGTTCGGCACTAAGTGCTCAACATGGGTGGGGTGCGATAAAACACAAAAGATACAGATATATATATATATATATATATATATATATAGCAACCACTCAACCCAACCTATGCCTTCTAACAGAGAAACTAAGCATGTGCCCCGACACTGCTACCGTGAAGCATGCATAGAACAAACAACCCCAACTCCATTTAGGTTTTCACATTTTAGCAAAATTAGTTTATTAGTTCCTTAACTAATGGGAAACTATCCACAACCAACCACTTCAATCATTCTTGAAACGTATCCCTGCCATCCACAAATCAAGTTAGGAAAACAGAAGCAACACAACCAAGTCCTTCTTATCAACCAACCATACAATTAATTATTAATCCCATTCCATTACCACGACTCACCACTTATTAACTCATCCACTTTTTATTTATTATTCACAGCCCATAGCCCATTCACATTTAAAACCCATCCCTACATCCCAACTACCAACTACCATAACCACAACCACACAAAAGCCCGTACATCATTATCTATTTAATACCATTTATTGTAGCCCAGCTGCCCATCACCATCATAACATTCACACTAACCCACAACCAATTCAACCGCAGCCAAAATGCTCACCCGATCCACAACAGCCCACAAAACACTCTCATCACATGCCACTTAACTAAGACAACACCCACATGTTCATTATTTCCTTTTGTTTAACCGGGGTGATCACACAATGGTTCCAGATTTTAATTTTCCAACTTTACATGATTAACCAAATACCCACATTCCACAATGTTCCATTCACAAAAACAGTCTATAAAGATAGGGAAACATTTAATTGTGCAAGGAAAGGCCCCCAACGACCGAGATTTTCAGTAAGCATAAGCCTATTCAGTTCACAACATAACATCACATGATATAAAAATAAAGTAACCGCATTCACAAACTTTCCATCCCCATTCTTTAACAAGTTATTATCTTTATTTAATGGTTCAATTGTTTCTCTTGAAAACAAAAGGATACCAACCCCGCATGATGCACAAATTGGAGAGATAAAGGTAAGATCCCTACCTCAACAAGTTCCGATCGCAATGCTCCTCTGGATCAACCATAGAAGACGTCCGTCGGCGTCCGTCACTTCTGTAGGTTCCCGAAAAAACCTCCTCGGGTGGAATTCAGAATGAAAAGGTTGATGGAAATTCAATGGATCTAAGCTCGGAAGTTCTGCCTTGTTTTTATGATCCCGTAGCTGCTGACGGATCGTATATCAGATCTCGGATGAAGAAGTTATGGATTGAAGTGCCTTCGAGTCTTTTGAGAGAGATTTGCTCATAGGAGAGGGTAGGAGAGGTGTGTATTGAAAATGAGGAGGGGAAACCTCCTTTTATAGGTGAGAAAAGCAAAAGTACACGGCCTGTACTTTATGGTACACGACTTGTACTCGGTTATTTCACACGGTCTCCACGCGGCTTCCAACACGGCTCCGCGGCCGTTGACTGGTCAACACACAGTTTGAGGGTAACACATATGCGGGGAAGGACTATATGACGTGTAGTTTGGACACACGGCGTGTACTTGTTTATTTCACATGGTAAGGACACGACTTCAACACGGCACATGACCATTGACTGGGAACGCGTACGTGGGGATGGACTACATGGCGTGTAGTTTAGGGTAAACGGCGTGTACCCATTTTCTCCACACGGTAAGGACACTGCCTTCAACATGGGGTATACCTAATAAGGCAGTATATGGCATGTACTCAATCTACACGATGTGTAGTTTCAAAATTCTAAAAAGTGTGGGAAAAGTTCATTTTACCCTCCATAACACTTCGTGGCCTTCTTTTGACAAAGGAATGGGCCGGAGAGGTCCGAGTCATTACATCAGATACCTCTTAAAACATTCTCATCCCCAAAAATTCAAAAAAAAACCAACCCAGAGGAACCCAACAAGATTCCTCTTAGGGTTCTTGTTATAACGGGAACCCAACCACCAACCCTAATTATAAGTGTTAGGAATTCCTTCTTCTATGTCGAGATATTATCCTCTTTAGGCGGCACTGACTTGCCTGTATGGGTTTAATCACATCCTCATTAATGAATCTTGATTAATAATTGGGTCTTCAAACTTTCATACATTATGATTTTTCAAGGTTGTCTGATTCCCCTACACTACACAACCCACACACTGCCCGAACACGTGGTTTGGGGAAAAATCCTTTTCCTATGTCGAGATATTATCTGCTTTAGGCAGCACTGACTCACCCGCATGGGTTCAATCACATCCGCATTAATGCGTCTCGATTAAGGATCATGTTTTCCTTTTCCACACACATCCGAACATGTTACACACTCCCAGAGAACAAGGAAACAAAAGTTCATACAACCGACAAGCCAAGCATTCCATACATCAAAGGTATAGAGTACAACATCAAGATAGAGCTCAGAAGAACAAGGGAAAACACACTTCAAAACAACTCAGGGTACTGAGCATGCATCTAGGTCTCCCACTCCCAAGTGCTCTCCTCGAGGCCGCCTTTCCTCCACAACACACAAACCAACGGAATGGTTCCTCCACAGAGCACCTTCTATTTACGATCCAGGATTCTGACTGGTCCTTCCTCAAAGGTTGTGTCATCTCCCATATCTAACTCCCCCTAGTCGATAACGTGGGAGTCATCGTGTAAGTACCAGAAAAGCTAGGAGACGTTGAAGATGTCATGAACCTTCACCAACTGAGGTGGTAGGGCCAACTGATATGCCACCTCACCGACTCTCCTCAACACCTCAAAAGGTCCGACGAACCTAGGTGAGAGATTACTCCCTTTCCCAAACCTCTGCTGCCCCTGTCGATGGGAAACCCTAAATAACACATGATCCCCCACCTCGAACTCCAAGGGGGTCCTCTGATGATTAGCATAAGACTTCTGTCAGTCTTGATTCGCCTTCATCCTCTCACGTACAAGCTGGACTTTCTCCATGGTGCTCTGCACTACCTCTGGCCCAAGAGCACCTGTCTCACCAACCTCTGCCCAGCAAATGGGTGAACGACATGGTCTTCTATACAAGGCCTCAAACGGTGCCATGCCAATACTAGAGTAGAAGATGTTGTTGTAGGAAAACTCTACTAATGGAAAGTGTCGTACCCATGATCCTCCAAAAACCAGAACGCATGCTCGCAGCATGTCCTCCAACGTCTGGATAGTCTGCTCTGTCTGCCCATCGGTCTGGGGGTGGAAAGTAGTGCTAAGGAATAGCTAGGTACTAAAATCATGTTGTAACCCCCCTCCAGACTCATGAGGTAAACCGAGTATCCCAGTCTGAGATGATGGTCTTTGGAACTCCATGTAAATGCACCACCTCACCTATGTACTTATGTGCTAAGGTACTCACCCGGACTGACTCCTTAATTGCTAAGAAGTGAGCTAATTTCATCAGTCGATCCACCACCACCTAGATTGAATCATAACCACCCTGATCTCTGGATAGTCCTGTGACGAAGTCCATTGAGATGTCATCCCACTTCCACTCGGGGACATATAAAGGATGCAACAAACCACTAGGAAAACTGTGTTCAGCCATCACTTGCTGACACACTAGGCATCTGGCCACAAACTCCGCCACTTCCTGTTTCACCCCAGGCCACCAAAACTATTCCCGCAGGCCTTGGTACATTTTTGAAACTTTTGGATGTACCTCCAAGGCTGA
This sequence comes from Viscum album, assembly GCA_963277665.1. NCBI lineage: Eukaryota > Viridiplantae > Streptophyta > Magnoliopsida > Santalales > Viscaceae > Viscum > Viscum album. Next base: position 2,048,730,496 of record OY728145.1, read on the forward strand.
GCTATGGAACTCACGGAGAACTCCCTCACACATCGCCTCTAGAACAAACAACCTTCCATGGAAAAGCATCTGATGTCGGTCGTCCTCTGACCATCCTTCTAGAGCGTTCCCATGATTGACATGATCCTGCATCACTTCCGCCTTAGAGTCCCCCCCCCCTGAGACTCTTCCACCTGCTGCAACAAGGAGGAATATACCATCATCTGAAACAAACAGCCTCTAACACCTTCTACCCTGGCATCCAAGTGCAAGGAAGACAACTCTCCCATATCCTTCCAAGCATCATCAGATTCTCGAAGCACTTCCTGATGCGACTTCCTACTCAGGGCATCATCCACAACATTTCTCTTACCTTCAGTGTAAAAGATCTCAAAGTCATAGTCTTGGAGAAACTCGACCCATCTCTGCTGCCGTAAGTTCAGGTCACACTGGGAGAAGATATAACGCAAGATCATGTGATCTGAGAAGACTAAAAAGCACTCCCCAAAAGTTAATGAAGCCACAACTTCAGTGATAAAACTCCTGATGCAAACTCTAGGTCATGGGTGGCATAGTTACGCTCGTGAGGGCGTAACTTCCAAGACCCATAACAGATCACTCCCTTCTTCTGCATCATCACGCACCCCAGACCAAGCCCAGAAGCATCACAAAACACCTCATACAACAACCCTTCCTCTCGTAACCTGAGTATGGGAGCACTGACCAACTTCTCCTTTAGGTAGTTGAAAGACTTCTGGTATTTCTTGCTCCATTGGAAGACCTAATTATTCCTATTCAAAGCTGTCAATGGAGCAGCAACTCGAGAGAAGTCTGAAACAAACCTCCGATAGTAACCTGATAACCCCAAAAAACTACGAACTTTTTCCACTCTCTTGGGTTCTACCCCAGAAACAACTTCCTCCACCTTCAACAAGTCCATTGACACTCAATGATGAGACACTATGTGCCCAAGGAAGTGTACTTCTTTCCTCAAGAACTTACACTTCGACAATTTCCCGTAAAACTGGTGTTGTCAAAGGACTTCCAAGACTGCCCTGAGATACTCAACGACTCCTCCTCTGATCTTTAGTAGATCAGGATGTCATCGATAAACACAATAACGAATCGGTCCAGAATCTCTCGGAAGACAAAGTTCAGAAGTCCCATGAACACAGATGGTGTATTTGTAACTCTAAATGACATCACTACAAACTTGAAGTGCCCATACCTACACCTGGAAGCCGTATTTGAGATTTCATTGTCTTTTACCATCAGCTGATGATATCCATATCATAGATCAATCTTGGAAAACCAACCTACTCCCCTTAGTTGGTCGAAGAGATAATCTATCCTTGTAAGGGGGTAACGGTTCTTGACCGTTACGTGGTTCAACCTTCAGTAGTCTATGCATAGCCTGAGACCACCATAAGCCTTCTTCACGAAAAAGACTGGAGCACCCCATGGCGACATGCTGGGTTGAACAAAACCCTTCTCCATCAGATCATCAATCTGGATCCGCAACTTCGAAGGTTCCAGCCGATAAGGGGCCATCGAAATCGGACGAGCACCAGGTTGTAAGTCTATCCCAAACTCAACATCACGTCAGGGGGGGGGGGGGGGTTGAGTGAAAAACTCCCCGGGAAAAACATCTAGGAACTCCCCATAAACCTCTGGGACATCCATCATCTCTGTATCAGTTGGAACCACTGATAACCCGCCTAACAATGAAAGGAGAGGCTCCACACGCCGGCTTCCCACCTGATAGCTCCTCTCGCCAACAAAAGCTACACATTGCACATCCATGTCAGAGAACATGACTCTTCTATGGAAGCAGTCGATAACGACACTAACAGAAGACAACAAGTAGATTCCCAGGATGACATCATATGGCTGCATCTGTAGCAAAATAAGGTATCTGCTAGATCAATGTGGTCCCAACGTCAGTCCACACCCCCGACAAACACAAGATACACTGGTCTGGCCTCCAACTAGTGTACTCAGAAGCAGTGGTACGTAAAGTCTCTCTACATCTATTCCCAAAGCATGGGCTAGACAAGGTGCAACAAAGGAGTGCGAAGCTCCCGAATCAAACCAAGAAGAAACAAGAGTGTTGAACAAACAAATCGTACCTCGCACCACCTCTGGTCCTGCTGGACCTGTCAACTCTGCTGCGTGCAATTGTCCACGCCTAGCTCTTATGCCTCTCTAATGTCATCCACCTCCCCGAACACACCCTGGTCGAGGTCCCTAAGGAGTGACCTGAGGTCAGCCTCCTCCCGCCAAGTCTGCCCTTGGAAGAGCATGGTTCTACTGCTGCTGGAAGGGCCTCGCCAGCAACCGGTGCTGCTGATGTGGGTGCTGAACCTGCCCACCTCCATCGTACCGAGCTCGGGTTTGGCACCAACTCTGAATGTGCCCGAAACCTCCACAAGAATAACACTTCGGTTCTGGGCTCGTGAAAAAGGGGCAAGGACCTAATGATCTGAATTGGAACTGCTGGGGCCTTCTCCCCACTGGCCTGAACCTGGATGGTGTTGGTCGGAGAGTGATGGCAAGAGGGGGGTGAATTGCCTTTTAAAAATTAATTAACAATTTAAAAAACAATTTATAAATGCAGCGGAAATAAAAAGGGGCAAGACACAATTTGATAATGGAGTTCGGCTTAAACCAAAGCCTACGTCTCAGCTCCCAACTCAACCGTTGAGAGATTTACTTCAGCTTGCTTTTTAATGGTTGTAGCAAGAAACCAACTAGCCGTTTTAAGGTAGGCTAGATCACATTCGTACAGCTTGCTTTTTTATGATGGTTGTAGAAAGAAACCCAAAATGAAAGTGAGGAAGAAAAGGATGGTTTGTTTTATTACAAACACAATGAATAACTAAACAATTGAAATAAATAAATTACAAGAAACTTGAGGAAGCCTTGAGCGCCAAGAGTATGAGAGTAGTTGATGTAGAGGCAGCCCAAGCTTCAAGGATGGAGATGGATCACAAGTAGCCTTAGAGATTTGTTTTTTAGAGCTTCAAGGGATCAAAATATCATTCCAATGTATCGGGTGTGTTCCCGGAATCCATCCTCGTCTATTTATAGGAGAAATATCCCCAAATACTTCAATATGGACGTTGGAGGGCTTTCGGAGCCGTTGGGGGTCAAGTGGACAAGTCTGGTCAAGGCCCAACGGCTAGTTTGACTTTGCTTACCGGCGGACCAGTGCCTGGCCACCGGCCGGCCGGTGGTCTAGCACCGGCTGACCGGTGGCACCTGGCAGAGAGCATTGCCTCTACCAGAGACCACCGGCAGGCCGGTGGTAATCCACCGGTTGGCCGGTGGACTCAGAGAGTCCTTTTCCAGTCTTCTTGGGCCAACTCTTTGGAAACCTTTTTCCTATCATCAAAAAGACTTGGAAACAAGTTAGAACACGATGAGAGTGATTGTGATCATTAAAATCCAAGAGAGAGGGGTACAACAATCTCCCCCTATTTTGATGATCACAATCACAAATGAGAAAGCTTTTAAAAAGGATATGCCAAGTGAAAAAAAATAAGAAACTTGGACATGGAAAATTTTAGAGATCATTTTAATACAAGAATTTCATAGATGTACCATGTATTGAAAATGATATTAATCTTGAAAGGATTGAAATAAAGAGAATGGTTTATTTTGAAATTGTAATTATAGGTCATTTAAAAGAAACAACTTAAATCAATAACTTAACCATTTAAAAACAGATTTTGATGAAAGTAATAACTTAAAATTGAACTTTTAAAAAGAGCACTTAATTAAATGAAATAAGTAACTAAGTATGGAATAGAGAGTTTTTCTCCCCCTTTGGGATTATCAAAATAGGAGGAAAAGTATGAAAGACAATTAGAAAAACAATAACAAGGAAGTAAGTAATGACAAAAAAGGATTGATAGATAAGTCAACTTGAATTTCATAAAAGATGAAACGGTACATAGAAAGTTCAAAATACAAATACAAAGACAAGTCAAAAAAAACAGGAACGGATCTATTCACTCCTAGAGGGCCGAGAGTGACGACGATGCCTGAAGGTAGGAGGAGCCGGAGGAGCCTGGACCGCCTCAAAGCGACGATCAAGAGAATCGATCCGAGAGTGGAGCTGATCAAACTGAGAGCTGATGTAAGAAAATTGTAAGTCGAGCCGGGTCTCAATCTGATCCTGGAAGCGAAGGAATTGATCAGCCTTCACCGACAAGTCACCAGAATCAGCGGGAGGGGGCACAGCCTCAGCAGGCTCCGGTGCATCATCACCCGCTTCATCTCCCTCATCAGCAGCAGCAGCAGTAGCCTCACCTTCGCTATCACCACTCCCTTCCTCTTCATCATCACCACTGTCCTCACTATCGGAAAGAGGATAGGCAGCGGCAATGGCAGGAGGCATGGTATGGGAAGGAGGGTGTGAATGTGTCTGAGGGGAGTAAGCCTTGAGAAGGCCCTCCTTGTCAGTAATCCACTCCTGACGCCAAGGATGCCAACGAATGTTCATCCGTTGCACCATCATAAAATTGATGATGCTATCCTTCTTTGGCTGCTCGAAGGAGGTAGCACGGAGAGGGACATCAAGAAAGGTAAAGATTTTGGTCAACAAGCGCCCATGAGGTAGAGTTTTGGACCGGCGCGGGTGCTCAGCCACATAAGACATGGCCCGGAAAAGGAACCGGACCAAATTGAAATGAACGCCTCTGGTGATATAAGAAAGAAGATAAATATCAATAAATTTCACCGTATCGTGATCACTGATACGGGGTGCAAGGGTGGTCTGAATGAGGTGCTCAATGATGCGATGGTTAGGGGAGAGCTGGGAGAGCTTGACAATGGGATCGGTGGGCTGCCCTGTGAGATGCTCAAGAGCGACAACAAGATCAAAATCAGGGTCCCGAGGAAACTCCCCCTGAGCAAAAGCATGAGGTCCAACATGAGGAACCCCTAGCATCCTGGCAATCTCCAAAGAAGTGATAGTGATGGGTTGCCCAAGAGTGGTGGTAGAGATGGTATCGACGTCGTCAGAAACCGACCACATCAGGTGAGCATAAAATTCTTTGACAAGAAGGGGATAAATAACATCCTTCTCAGGAGGTTCAAAAAAAGAATGCCAGTGTTGATATTCAATGATGGAGAAAAGCTCGAGACGAGCAGAAGAAAGACAAGAATAATCAATTACTCTACCCGGCAGAATGACTTTGTCATGCCAAATGTCCGGAAGTTGAAGGGATTGAAGGAGGAGGAGGTGCTTCTTGAGCGATGCCCTTTCCCTTGCATGAAGAGCGAGGACCCATGATGGCAAAAGGAAGAAAATTGAGAGAGATTGAGAGAAGAAGAAGTTTGAGAGAGCAAGGAGGAAGAAAGGAGGCTAGGGAAAGGAGGAGGCGCGGGTTAGGAGGGGCCGCACGAGTGAGAAAGAATAAATGAAGGGGAAGGGTTTTATTTTTAAAATTAACCCTTCCTCCGGCCGGCCCAAAAAAAGAAAACCCGACACCACCGGTTAACCGGTGATGTACCGCCGGTTGACCGGTGGTATTGAAATTCATAAAAAATAAAATAAAATAAAAAAGAGTTTAAATAACTTAAAAAAAATATAATCAAGCCAAAAAGAGTCAAATATTTAATAGTGCTCATTGACGAATCATTCCTAACTCCCCCTTAATAAAATTAAAACGTTCAATCGGGAGCGGTTTGGTAAAAATATCAGATAATTGGAAATTAGTAGAAATGAAGTCCAAAGTGATATCCCCTTGTTGAAAATGGTCACGAAGGAAATGATGCCTTAAATCTATATGCTTTGTCCTAGAATGTTGTATTGGATTCATAGAAATACTAATGGCACTAGTGTTGTCACACCGTATAGGGACATGATCATAGGAAAGGCCATAATCCAAGAGAGTGTGTTGCATCCAAATAATTTGGGCACAACAATTACCAGCTGCTACGTACTCGGCCTCGGCTGTAGAAAGAGAAACACAGTTTTTCTTTTTGCTAATCCATGAAACAAGGGACTTGCCTAGCAGATGACAGGTTCCACTAGTACTCTTACGATCTAATTGACATCCGCCAAAATCAGCATCTGAATATGAAGAAAGTTCGAAAGAAATATTAGAGGGATAAAACAAACCAATGTTTTTGGATCCTTTTAAATACTTAAAAATTCATCTGACTGATTTAAATTGAGATTCTTTGGGATTGGCTTAAAAATGAGCACAAAGGAAAACACTGAACATGATGTCAGGACGGGTCGCAGTTAGGTAAAGTAGACTCCCGATCATACTTCTATAAAGCTTGTTATCCACCGGTTTCCCGGCTTCATCTAACGTAAGTTTACAAGAAGTACTCATGGGGGTACTAATTTCCTTTACTTGATCCATACCAAAACGACTTAAATGTTCGTTTGTGTATTTGCCTTGGTTTAGAAAAATACCATTTGAATTTTGAAAGATTTGAAAACCAAGAAAAAATTTTAATTTCCCCATAAAGCTCATTTCAAATTCTTTTCTCATTAAATCTGAAAAATCAGTACAAAGTGATTCTTTGGTTGAACCAAAGATAACGTCATCAACGTAAATTTGGACAATTAAAAGATCTTTTGAAGTGTGTTTTAAAAATAGGGTACAATCAGCTTGACCCATTTTAAAATCATTTTCTAAAAGAAATTTTGTTAACCGCTCATACCAAGCCCGAGGGGCTTGTTTTAAGCCATATAGAGCCTTGGTTAACTTAAAAACATGATTTGGAAATTTTGGATCTTCAAAACCGGGGGGTTGTTCAACAAAGATTTTTTATGAAATAAAACCATTTAAAAAAGCACTTTTAACATCCATTTGAAAAAGTTTGAAATTTAAGTGAGCTGCGAATGCCAACAAGATCCTAATGGATTCCAATCTAGCAACGGGCGCAAAGGTTTCACCATAATCAATTCCTTCTTCTTGATTATAGCCCTTAGCTACTAGGCGAGCCTTGTTCCGGGTTATATTTCCTTGATCATCAAGTTTGTTCCTATAAACCCATTTAGTGCCAATAATTGGATGATCATTGGGTCTTTCAACAAGAGTCCAAAAATCATTTCTAGAGAATTGATTTAGTTCCTCTTTCATTGCAAGAAACCAATTCTCCTCATTAATGGCATCATTAATGGTTTGAGGCTCTAGTTGAGAAAGAAAGTCTTGATGTTCAACCTCGTTGAGGATTGATCTTCTAGTTCGAGTACCGGCTTGAAGATCACCTATAACATTTTCTAAAGGATGGTCTCTAGAAGGTTTCCAAACCTTAGGCAAGGTGGAAGGCGAAGAAGGTGAAGATGGTTCTTGATAGTCATCCTCCTTGGGAGGAGAAGAGGAATCATTCAAATGAAGCTTATCAAGCTTATCTTCAACATCTTCAATGACCGGGTGAGGTTTAGGAAAAGTTTCATCAAATTTGACATGAGATGATTCTTCGATGGTTTTTGAACGTTTATTGAAGACACGATAGGCTTTGCTTGAGTTGGAGTACCCAAGAAAAATACCTTCATCGGATTTGGCATCAAATTTCCCTTGGTTATATTTTGTGTTAAGGATAAAGCATTTACAACCAAACACTTTAAAATAACCAACTTTGGGCAACTTGCCTTTCCAAAGTTCATATGGGGTTTTCTTAAGAAGGGGTCTTACAAGGACTCTATTGATAGTATAACAAGCAGTGTTTACCGCCTCGGCCCAAAAATATTGAGGGATGCTGAATTCACTAAGGAGGGTTCGAGCAATTTCTTGGAGAGTTCGGTTTCTCCTTTCAACCACTCCATTTTGTTGTGGAGTCCTAGGGGCAGAGAAGGTGTGATTGTATCCTTGAGAGGAACACAATTCATCGAATTATTTGTTCTCGAATTCACCTCCATGGTCACTACGGAGCGATATAATTTTATATCCTTTTTCGTTTTCTACTTTTCTAGAGAATTTTAAAAAGGTTCTACAAGCATCATTTTTATGAGCTAAAAAGAAAACCCAAGTGAAACGAGAAAAGTCATCTACAAGGACAAAGGTATAGGATTTTCCACCTAGACTTGCTACAGGGGTAGGACCAAAAAGATCAAGATGAAGGAGCTCAAGAGATTTTGAAGTGGACACTTCCTTCTTAGATTTGAAAGAGGATTTGTGTTGCTTGCCAAGTTGGCATGGCTCACAAATCAAATCTTTCTTAAACTTGAGTTTAGGAAGGTCACGGATGAGCTTGTTCTTATTAATCTTTAGAAGAGAATGAGAGCTACAATGCCCCAACCTTCTATGCCAAAGCCAAGACTCATTGTCAATAGCACTTAAACATTTAACATTTTGGCTAGCTAAAGACTTTAAATCAATAATGTAAACATTTTGAAAATGGGAAGCAGAAAATATCAATTTGTTTTGAAAATAAAACACATTGCATAAATCATTTTGAAAATTCACCGAAAAACCACTATCACAAAGTTGACTAATTCTAATTAAATTATGTATTAAACCTTTAACAAATAAAACATCTTTAATTATGGAGGAGCTACCAAAACCAATGGTACCTATTCTGACGATCTTGCTTTTTGAATTGTCACCAAAGGTGACGTATCCTCCATCGAATTCTTCAAGGGAGTTGAACTCGGAGGGATCGCCACACATGTGCCTCGAGCATCCGCTGTCGAGATACCACGAGCCTTTCGAAGGCCTACTTCTTTGGTGTTTATCCTACAAAATCAAGAGAGAATAGATTTTGGTACCCATATAAGTTTGGGTCCGGAAAGATTAGCTAAAAGAGACTTTTGAACCCATACTTGTCTAGAGGGATACATCCTAAGATATTCATCCGAGTAGGTAATGATTTTGGGGCGGCCATATCTAGAATTTTTACAATCGCATTCATAAATCATATGTCCGGTTTTTCTACAATAATTACAAAACTTATTTTGAGAGATCCCCCTTACAAAAGTAGTGGGTGCTCTAGAAGAAGTGGCTTGTTTGTTAAAGCCAAGTCCATGTGTGGTTCTAGCCGAACGTTGAGAACCTAGCAATTTGGTCAAATTTTGTTCACCTTGGGTGAACTTGGCAAGAGATTCCCTTAAATCTTTAATAGTTGAATTCAAAGAATCAACATTTGGAATATCTTGGACCTTAAGGGCAAGTTCCTCATTCTTTTTGAGAAGTTGATCTTTTTCAGAAATTAGAATTTTGTGTTTCTTTTCTAAGGCCACAAATTTAGAGGTAAGTTCGTGAAAACCTTCCTCTAATTGATCTCTCGCGTTTTGGAGATATTCATAAGACATGTCATTATTAAAAGAAAAATATGAGGAAGAGGAGTCGGAAGAAGATACCTCATCAAGTGCCATTAGGCATTTTCCACCTTCATCGCTTGAAGCGCTTGAAGACATGGAGTCATCGCTTGCACTCCATGTTGATGCTTTGAAAGCCTTCTTGTTTTTCTTTTTCTTTAACCTTTTCTTGAAAAGAGAGCACTCCGGTTTGATGTGGCCTTTCTTTCTACATTCAAAGCATGTAACTTCTTTTTCTGCTTTTGGCTCTTCCTTTCGTGCCCTTTGAAAATTTTTCTTTTTCTTCATGAACTTGCTCATTTTTCTTGCAAGTTGAGCAATCTCGGATCCGCTATCATCGGAGAAGCTTTCTTGCTTTGCTTTGAATGCTATGTTCTTTTTCTCCTTGAAGATTTTTCCTTCTTTATTGGCTTGCCTCTTCATGGTAATCTCATAGGTCATAAGTGATCCAATGAGTTCTCCAACCGGCATTTTCTTGACATCTTTCGCTTCTTGGATTGCCGTCACCTTTGGAGCCCATGAGCTTGGTAGGACCCAAAGAATCTTTTTGACCATCGTCTCTGCAGAAACATCATCTCCAAGAGACTTTCTCCCATTACACACATCAGTAAAGCGAGTAAACATTTCCGTAATAGATTCGTGTGGGTGCATGGTGAAACTTTCAAAGTCTTGACGACACATATCTAATCTAGTGTATTTGACTTTGTTAGTGCCCTCATGGGTCACTTCCAAAAGCTTCCAAATTTCATGAGAAGTGGTGCAAGTAGAAATACGATTAAATTCATTACGGTCTAACCCACAATGAAGAGCATTCATGCCTTTTCCATCAAGCTCAAAATTAGAAATGTCTTCGGGGGTCCATTTAGACTCATCTTTGCTAGAGAGAGTGTAGCCTTGCATAAAAATTCTATATATAGGATAGCCAATACTTCTAAGAAATGTAATCATGTGAGTTTTCCAATAGGCGTAGTCGGTTCCATCAAAGAATGGAGCCCGAGTCATGGAGTACCCTTCGGGTGCTTGTGAGGAAGAAGCCATCACTATGGATTTTAGGTTTGTAACCGGTTAAGGTATTACACAAACGTCCCTCTGATACCAATTGTTGGTCGGAGAGTGATGGCAAGAGGGGGGTGAATTGCCTTTTAAAAATTAATTAACAATTTAAAAAACAATTTATAAATGCAGCGGAAATAAAAAGGGGCAAGAAACAATTTGATAACGGAGTTCAGCTTAAACCAAAGCCTACATCTCCGCTCCCAACTCAACCGTTGAGAGATTTACTTCAGCTTTCTTTTTAATGGTTGTAGCAAGAAACCCACTAGCTGTTTTACGGTAGGCTAGATCACCTTCGTACAACTTGCTTTTTTATGATGGTTGTAGCAAGAAACCCAAAATGAAAGTGAGGAAGAAAAGGATGGTTTGTTTTATTACAAACCCAATGAATAACTAAACAATTGAAATAAATAAATTACAAAAAACTTGAGGAAGCCTTGAGCGCCAAGAGTATGAGAGTAGTTGATGTAGTGGCAGCCCAAGATTCAAGGATGGAGATGGATCACATGTAGCCTTAGAGATTTGTCGTTTAGAGCTTCAAGGGATCAAAATATCATTCCAATGTATCGGGTGAGTTCCCGGCATCCATCCTCATCTATTTATAGGAGAAATATCCCCAAATACTTCAATATGGCCGTTGGAGGGCTTTCGGAGCCGTTGGGGGTCAAGTGGACAAGTCTGGTCAAGGCCCAATGGCTAGTTTGACTTTGCTTACCGGCTGACCGGTGCTTGGCCACCGGCCGGCCGGTGCTCCAGACAGAAGGCAGAGCTTTTCTGTCTGGGCTCCACCGGCCGACCGGTGCTGGGCCACCGGCGGGCCGGTGGTCGAGACAGAGAGAAAGCTCTCTGTCTGGTTCCACCGGCCGGCTGGTGGTCCAGACACCGGGGGGCCGGTGGTCGAGACAGAGAGAAAGCTCTCTGTCTGGTTCCACCGGCTGGATGGTGGTCAGGCACCGGCTGACCGGTGGAACCTGGCACAGAGCATTGCTTCTGCCAGAGACCACCGGCTAGCCGTTGGTAATCCACCGGTTGGCCGGTGGACTCAGAGAGTCGTTTTCCAGTCTTCTTGGGCCAACTCTTTGGCAACCTTTTTCCTATCATCAAAAACACTTGGAAACAAGTTAGAACATGATGAGAGTGATTGTGATCATTAAAATCCAAGAGAGAGGGGTACAACAGAAGGTCCCGTCGCATGAGACCTACTGTTGACTGCCTTCCCCTTCGACGAACCTAGCTGGAACCCCTCATGTGGTGAAACTCCCATCGAGATCATCGTCTTTGCGACCTCTGCCTTCTTCTGTACCACCAAGTACATCAGAAGGGTGATGGGGATGAAAGCATACTGGAGCAAAGGATGAAGCTCCTCCTCCAAACGACTCACCCGAGACTCTTCATCAGGAAAAAGCTCCAGATAAAAGCACAGGAGATCCTTGGACTTGATCCCCAACTCTCGTACTGACATACTCTCCTACTAATGGGAGAGTAACTCCTGCCACTTCTCCACCTTGATCATGGAAGAAAGTAATTCCTCTCGGAATTCCTTCTCAAAGTCTGCCCACAGAACCTCTGCCTATATCCTCTCTCCGAGGTAGAGCGTCCACCCCTGTCGTGTCGCACCTCTGAGCTAACTAACTGCTAGGGGAACCCAGTACTCCCTCAGTGCAAGGATCAAGGTTAAAGTGACCCCTAGCTCCTCAATCCACCCCTCCATCTTCGTATCCGATGTATTACCCTCATACTTCTTGTGGTTCTGCCACTGGAAAGAACAGAGAGTCTTCTACCACTGGCTATCTTCCTCCTCTCTGTCAATCCTCAACTGATCGACCGCCTAGATCTGTTGGGCCATGGCCATCTGAGTCACCCGGGGATGAAATCCAGGTGCCATATCTGTACAGTAAACAAGGATTGCCTAAGCCCAAGTAGTAAGGAAAATTCTAAAGGTTTTATTTTATCACATCATTTCAATTTCTTTCTCAGAACACCCAAATCAAGTAAAACACAATCATGATGATGCATGTACCTTCCCTAGGGTCTCTACCCTGTAATCTATGTGGTCTTACTTGGTCGTTTGGTAGGCTTAGAGTCCTTGCATCGGATCACAGGGGGCCCAAAAATCTCGTGTCCTAGCCAGTCTTCCCTGGCCTATGCCATGCACCGAGATTAACTAACGCTGTTGCCCAACCATCCCATACAATCCTCTCTGTTCCTAACTCCAGACTTCATCCTATCTCTCAACCATCACCTCTAATACCATTCTTTCATGACCCCCTCCCACCAAAGATGCCCCTCCTAAGCTGCCAATGGCGAATTGGAGATAATGACCCCCCGAGTCCCGCGTCCAGTAGGCCCCAGGGTGGCGAATAACACCAAGGGTATGAGTTTTTCACAAATATGGGAGCCATTACCCTTTTCATTATTTTAATGATTGGGAAATAGGACAAGTCAACCACTAAAAATAAAAAGAACAATTGTATAGAAATAAACCCAAAACATGACCACATGCATGTTTAACTAATTTATAACAAGGTATAAGTCCAAGAAAGATCAAAGTACAATACCAAAAGAAAAAAAGCATACAGTAACTGCAAAAACTCCAACTGTCCAACTAATAGGGTCCCGCACTACCCTGGTAGTCCTCCTGGAAACCTGAAAGTAAACGTAGGGTGAGCATACAAGTATACTCGGTAGGGAATCCTAAAGCTCTCGTGCACAAGTGGGGAGACATCCTAATGTCTCATGAGAACAACAGAAGAAACCTAGCAAGGAATTCTATCCACCCAAACTCACCAGCCACACTCACCAAAACTCAATCACAATAGGTAGTAGTATATAAGAACAAGAGTATTGGGCACCCCGCACCATTCCCCATTAGTTAGCTGCTCTTCCTAACGGCGAAAGTCCTGATACTGCCACACTCTCCCCACCCACACACACCTGGGCCTCACAACCACGTATCCCCCCCGCACACACCTGGGCTTCACAACCACATATCCCGCCCACACACACCTGGGCCTCTCAACCACGTATCCCGCCCGCACACACCTGGGCCTCATACCGAAGATTCTTTTGAAAAAGTAAGCATGTCCGAAGAGTCTTGGGCCAATCCACCCCAATCGAAACCTACCCAAAGAGTCCTAGGTGTAAGGTCACCTCAAGCCATCACAGCCTTGGGAAGGAGCAGGAAGGAGCTAGTAACTAAGGGGAAAAAATCCTCTACCATGAAATGGGAGTGTTAGACACTAAGTGCTCAACATGGGTGAGGTGTGATAAAACCTAAAAGGTAAAGATATATATATATATATATATATCAACAACTCAGCCCATCCTATGGCTTCTGACAAAGAAACTAAGCACGTGCCTCAGCACTGCTACCATGAAGCATGCATACAAAAAACAACCCTAACCCCATTTAGGTTTTCACGTTTCAGAAGAATTAGTTTATTAGTTCCTTAACTACTGGGAAACTATCCACAACCAACCACTTCAATAGTTCGTGAAACGTATCCCTGCCATCCACAAATCATGTTAGGAAAACACAAGCAACACAACCAATTCCTTCTGATCAACCAACTATCCCACTAATTATTAAACTCATTCCATTACCATGACCCACCACTTATTAACTCTTCAACTTTTTATCTATTATTCACAACCCATATACCATTCACATTTAAAACCCATTCCTACAGCCCCATTGCCAACTACCATAACCACAGCCACACGAAATCCCATACGTCATTATCTCTTTAATACCATTTATCACAGCCCCACTACCCATCACCATTATAATATTCACACCAACACACAACCAAGTCCACCGCAGCCTCGCTGGTCACCCGATCCACAACAACCCACAAAATACCCCCATCACATGCCACGTAACCAAGCCAACACCCACATGTTCATTATTCCATTCTGTTTAACTGGGGTGATCACACAATGGTTCCAGATTTTAATTTTCCAACTTTACATGATTAACCAAATTCCCACATTCCACATTGTTCCATTCAAAAAAAAACGGTCTAGATAGATAATGAAACATTTAATTTTGCAAGAAAAGGACCCCATTGATCGAGATTTTCAGTAGGCATAAGCCAATTCAGTTCACAACATAACATCACAGGATATAGAAATAAAGTAACCACATTCACAAACATCCCATCCCCATTATTTAACCAGTTATTATCTATATTTAATGGTTCAACTATTTTTCATGAAAACAAAAGGATACCCACCACGCATGATGCAAAAATTAGAGAAACGAAGGTAAGATCCCTACCTCAACATGTTCCGATCGCAACACTCCCCCGGATCAACCTTAGAAGACGTCCGTCGGCGTCTGTCACTTATTTTGGGTCCCGGAAAAAAATACTCGGGTGGAAGTTGGAAAGAAAATTTTGAAGGAAAGTCAACGGATCCATGCTCGGAAGTTCCGCCTCGTCGTTACGATCCCGTAGCTGCTGACGGATCGTAAATCAGATCTCGGACGAAGAAGTTATGGAAGGAAGAGCCTTCGAGTCTCTTGAGAGAGCTCTGCTCAGAGGAGAGGGGGGCAGAGGTGTCTGTTGAAAATGAGGAGGGGACCCCTCCTTTTATAGGCGTGAAAAGAAAAAGTACACGGCATGTAATTTATGGTACACGGCATGTACTCGGTTATTTCATACGGTCTCCACACAGCTTCCAACATGGCTCCGCGTCCATTGACTGGTCAACACACAGTTTGAGGGTAACGCATACGTAGGGACGGACTACACGGCGTGTAGTTTGGACTCACGGCATGTACTCATTTATTTCACGTGGCAAGGACACGGCTCCAACATGGAACACCGTCGTTGACTGGGAACACGTACGTGGGGAAGGACTACACGGCGTGTAGTTTAGGGTACATGGTGTGTACCCATTTACTCCACAAGGTAATGACACAACCTTCAACACGGGGTATACCCAGCAAGGGGGTACATGGCGTGTACTCAAACTACACGACGCGTAGTTATAAAATTCTGGAAAGTGTGGGAAAAGTCCATTTTACCCTCCAGAACACTTCATGGCCTTTTTTTGACAAAGGAATGGGCCGGAGAGGTCTGGGCCATTACATTATCTTAATAAACAACATTTATTTTTTCGACTCTACGCCTATGTGGGCTAGCCTAGAGTAAAAAAATGATATGTACAAGAAATAATCTCTATGTATTCTATAAATGGAAATGAATGTTATACCATGTTCATAAATTTATCATTTCTAAAAAAGTGGTTGTTAAAAAATCAATAAATATTCTGTAGTTTCACACATTTCAATAAACACATTAAAACGTTCAAGTGAAAAGCATGAAAATATCCCATTGATCCATATATTTCATCAAAAAATAACCCCCGCTGATAAATTCATTTAACATAATTAAAATAAAGGATTGTAAGTGTGATTGGATACCTCATTCCATAGGTATCAATGATTTTTGAAAATTCCATATTTAGTGGTAATAACAAAATGTCTCATTCCATAAAATTTTTCCACCCTAAAGTGATGCACTTATAACCTTTTCATCATGGATAATTTTCTTCAAATAACTCCAAAGATAACATAACGTATATGTTTTTTGAAGGTGATATATTCAACATATTTATTCAATTCCCTACACATTATCTCAAAAACAGATGAAATAAATAGGGAATTATGAAGGGATTCATTGTTCTTTTAAGAGAAACATTAAGGGTGGGATTTTATTCTCATTCATTATTTCTACATATTTTCAATATCAATAAGTTATTCTATCTCATCCTTTTTGAACGACTTCATATATTGTACATATATTTTCCTCCCATGAATTAACACCTCTTGTGGAGTTGTTTTATCCATCTAAAAAATGAATTGTGTTGCCAAAATTTTTATAGCATTTCCTAATAGATCAGGACCATACTTGGGTAAATGTTGTGACCTTTGGAATCCAATTGGGTGTGATTTTGAAATTTATAACAATTAATTAAAAATGAAGGAAAATATGTCATAAATATGTCGCTTCATACTAAAATAATTTCAATAGGGGGTTATGTGAGTAATATATTCAACTATGAATAGTAATTATAAATCTAAAAAAATTACCTACAACATGGTATTTTTTTAATTTTTAGTAATTAAATAATTAAATTTAATTATGACACATAGATGATGCAGTAATGTGTTTATTAAAGAAAGAATCAAATAAATGGTATTAATACCACTAAAATAAATATAATTTGAAATTTTGATGCCATCCAATAATTTTATGCATGAATATGACATTTTAGGATTTATTTAATTTTTTTCTAAGTAATCAGGCTTTTATCATACTTTAAAAAATTCATGTAATTAATAGTATCGAAATTGACATAATTCATATTTTAAAATATAAAATATTTAATCAAATGATATAATATTTCTAAAATATATGATTCAGAAAACAATTTGGGATATCTCTAAAAATTTCAATAATTACTCATTAATTGGATTTTCTGAATGATTTGGTAATTATTTTGACCCTCTAAGTGTAAATTAACTAATAAAATGGTAATAGTTAAAATGGGTTAAAAGAAAACAATAAGGATTAAAAAATAATAAAACTTGTTTAATTTTAATTAGATGATTATATTTCAACCAATAATAATCATATATTGGAACTAAATGAGTTTTTACCCATTTTAAATATAAATTTAACTTATATTAATTTAATATTTTTAATAATTCCAATGGTTCCCCTCCCCTCTCCTATAAAAAGGCACCCATTACTCAATATTACTCACACTTTAAATTCCTTTTGGTTTGGTCATTATATTCCCAAGAACCTTTATATAATCCTTCCATATATTATTGAGTCATTATTTTAGGCAAAAAAACCCTCCTTATAGGTGTTAATGTTTTTTTTAAATGTGATCATCTAAAGAAGATGTATCATTTTCTTTAAGAATTTCTATTTTATTTCTTCTTCCACTTAATTAAAATATTATTATTCTTAGATGAAGTAATATATATAGTATAAACAATATACTAAGATGTTATCATTATAATATCATAACCTAAATTCATCCCCACTTCCATTAAATGGGAAATAAATTATTCGTTCTTACGTACGTGTGAACCATCACCTCCACAAACCGATCTAATTCTATTTTCATAATTGTCTCTCATTACAAGTTATAATAATGTAATAAATGTTCATATGTGATATTAATGACATATTAATCATTCTAAGATAATAATATATCAATTAAATTCATAGTTTCTATGCGCATAAAAATCATAATGTTATTCGTGTGTACGTCTGAACTATCACCTCGATGTTGCGATGTGACTCGTTTTTATCCATTATATCACTTGTATGATATATATATATATATAATAATGTTTAAAAAATTAATTTGAAATGAATGATGTTATGATCATTATATAAGGTTAAAATAATATTTATCTTCATTCTATAATGATTAGTGAAAAATGGAAAACGTTACTCATGCGTATGTATAGCTTACCATCACCATGATTATAATGTTGTTCATTTTTCATAACCACACTTAATGGTTTTATTTAGAGGTATAATTTTTATATAAAATTATTATTAAATGAATATTATTCTGGGTATTAAGGACTTATGATCACATAGACTATTGACATCCTACCAAGTTTTTTTCCAGCCTAAGTACCAAATATCGACAAAATATCTAACATGAACATAAATCATTATATAATTGTTAGAACATGTTGAAAAGTGATAAAAAAGAAAACATGAAAATTAAAATGGTTCTAAAAAATTTAGAAAACTAACATAAGTATATTATTCAATAATATAAATAACTTACGATATGATTCAAGCTCGGGGTAAGGGACTTCACCTCAATCTTCATTCATTGAGGAATTTCTTGATAATATGTAGATTTATTATTTTATTTGGGGTATACATAGAAAATACTTCATTTATTATCCATATTTTATATATAATAACATTATATAGTGTTTTTTTTAAATTTATTAATTCACGGAGGCTAATATTTTAATGTTCAAAGTGGTATGGGATAGCATGAATGTTTAAAGATTTTATTATCAAATATTTTATTCATGATATTAATTTATATATTTATTATGATGGATATAAAAAGAATATAAATGAACTTTTATGTATATATTTTAATTTCATTCAATGTTTTTAAAAAATAATCTTTTTAAATAATGCATTTAACTTTCGTTTCAAGACAAAAATAGTAATTTTTTTATTGTATGAGGTGACAACGACTTATATACCACCGTAATAGTTTTTTGATATTTGGCTTCTTCAATAAGCCTTAATGTTTTTAGATTTATAGAAATACCTTATTACCTTTTTGTGTGTTTTGGTAATGATAATAATTTCGTATGTTTATTGACTATTTAAATATCTTCAAATGATTTCTTGTGATTGAAAATGAAATGTTATGAGTGAAATATTGATAATTGAAATATTTTTTATTATGATTATATAATGGTTCTATGACATTTGATGGGTGGTTATATGATAAAAAAAATATTTGTGGTTACTTGATAAACCAAATATGGGTGGTTCCGTGATATACCAAGGATGGGTTGTTATGTTATAACATCCAATGCATTGGGTATGGAAGTCAGTCGTATGGTTATTCCATTTGTAAGAGTGATATATGTGGAAGTTAACCGTATAGTTATTACATTTAATTATGATTATGTCCCAAGTTACCTTTATATGTTATATGTTTTTTCTATGGGTTTTAAGGTTATATTTTTATTAAAAAATGGTAATCAAGGAGCTTATATTCAGTGAAGTGTATTTTCTACTTCTTAAAGGTGAAAATTATTAATTTATGATAAATTATTCATGGTTTATATGTTTTCACAAGAGTAATTGTATTCCTTATTTTTGTATCCCATAATGATATTTTTATTCTCATCCAATGTTTGGAAAAAAATCATAGGATTTAATGAAAAATAGATTCAAGGATAGGATCAAGGAAAAGTTATGAAGTTTAAACATGAAACAAAACCATGATTCTTTTTAAAGGTTTTTTATTTTATGAAAAAACTAATAGTCTGTATAAGTCTCTAAATATTAATATTTGAGTTGTTATATATTGGTTATGTCTTAATTCAAAAAACATTTAAACATTAAAAGACCCTCAATGTGAAATAATGTCAAATTATTGACTTAACTCAAGATTAAGTAATGTTTAATGTTGGGTCCCTATAGATGGTATTAGAGGATGTTTTATACAAATTTAGATATTAGGGTGATATTTAAGCATATGTTACATGTTATATATAATTACAATGGTAATCATAATAGAAATATTAATAATTATTTTAGATAAATTGAATGAGTTTGAGATAACATGAATAATTATATCTTAGGGTTTATCTTCTTCATAAGATAGTATATGATGATTTTATTGATATAATCACGCTAACCATTTTAGTTTCAGTAAATGGATGGATCCAACAAGAACCAATGTAATAATGGATGTGAAATAAATTTTGGTGGTTATCTTAATAATCTTCCAAATGAAATGGGAGCTACAATGAGAACTCACATGGTTATTCTAAACCAAATATTTGGATTAATGATTAACCACTTTAACCTTAGTTATTTTTCTGATGCATTATATATAAGAGAAACAAATACCTGTGGTTGTTCATGTAATAATTATCATAAAGTTAAACATATTCATAATAAAATTTTTCAAATATATATAAAGAAAAAAATTTGAAAATGTTTTAAAGGGATGATAAGGTCTTTTATATGTGTTAATGAAGGTTATAAATTAATAAACTACTAAGGAAAAAGGAAGTGTTCAGATAAATCTAGGAAAGGGAAATAATTTATTTCCAAGTTATCAATTGAATTTTTGAATTATGGAGAGTATGGTCATTATTCAAAAAGATATCCTATAAATAAGTTTCAGGAATGGGATTAGTAGGACTGTAAAAATATATGTAAAAAAATACCTAATGACATTCTAATTGAATATTATGAAACTTAAAATGACATTTGAAAGGTATGGATTATTTATTGACTCATGTTTTGACATGATTGAATCATAGGGCAGAATTCATCTTTTTGATTGTAGGAAAGAATTATTAACAAATATGTTGGAAAATTGTGGATAATGGAACATGAATAATAAAGAATGATTATGAAGTATATATATAAGGGATTTGAGAGTTATATTAGATCTACGGATATAGAAATGTTTAAAAGTATTAATAATATTTTGATTATGGAATTACTTTTTAAGACTTTTTCTAGTATATCTGACCCTCATGTTTGTTATGGGAAAATGTTATTAGAGTAATAATTATCTTCTATTTTGTAGATATAATAATAATGTAATGGATAATATTTAATGTTTATAGAATCCATTTTTGTAGGTAATTAAGGATTATTAAATTTTGTGATTCAAAATGAAAGGTATGATATAACCTGTTAGGATTATTTTGAGTTTTATAAAATGGGACAACCCAAATGATGGGTGACAACCCATCGCATCCAAAAAGGCTTTCGGGATAAAACCCACAATTAAATGGAAACATGGTTGCATTGCCTACCATTGGAAAACATGAAGTCCCTAGTTAGTATGACTTTTCTTTTTAGTTAAATGAGTTTATTGGACACGAAGAGTTGATTTTTGGAACCAATGTTTTATCAAATGGATATCTTTAGTATTGGAAAATGATTTTAGGATTATGTGATAATTTTTATTCTGGAAGACGTTCACTATTTGGTAACTTTATAGGATTATGGTAAATATAATACTATGGTATTTAAATAGAGGAGTAGTGGTAGAATTATATTTTATAATAATCTATGACGTTATTGTGGACTTATATTGATTTTGGTTATTTATGGAAATTATTAACCTAACCTGGGTAATATGTTATTAGGGTAAATACTATTTGGTATGACACATTATGTGTGATTGATTTTATTTGGAGATAATTGTTAAAATTTATCTTAGAAGACTATCTGATCAAATCATTCTAAATTTTGGGTTTCAATATTAGTTTGGATTATTTTGAATAATTTTAAGGATGATTATTTATTAAGTGGTCTATGTTGATATTTGGGTATTAGTGTTGAATTTTGGATATTCAAGTAGTTTTTAATCATATTGTTTTTTTTGTAAAATTATCATAACTTGTTCTAACCATTTTGGTTATATTTAATTTATAGAGATAGGTTAAAAAGATAGTTAATATTTAGTGGATTATCTGATTATATATAAGTTTATTCTAGTCTTCAGGCATAAAAAATTCATCTTAAATACTCATTGTTTAGAGAAAAAGATGAGTTTGTGCTATAGTTTGATCAATGGATGGAATTCTACATTTCAAGTAAGTATATTTCCTTGTGTTCTTATTCTAAGTAAAAAAATTATTCCTTTACATTATGAAAAGTATCATAAATGAAAAATGATTTATGTTCACTTTTCCTACTATGAAATAAAATGTTTTTTAACCCATCACAAATTTTTAGTTTTTTGATTGTTAACTTTCTCCGGATCATGATTGTTATCACTCTCTATCAGAACGTGATGGTTATATTTTCTTCTATATCCATGTTTTCTTTCATGGAATCCTAGTATGTGTAATATCATGTGACCTTTTTACTTCACTTTATTTCTTTCTAAGTGAATGGTTTATTTCCTATTTTTCCGATGAGGGATTTCAATGATGTAATTTTGAAAATTGAAGCCTTAGTTACTAATCCTAAATTTTAAATTACGAGGATGCAATTTCAAAAAATGGGAAAGGATGTAACATCCCAGGTAATTATAGAATAAGTATTTTTTATATTTATTAATAATTATGAATTAGAAAGTATTCTTACTTTAAAAAGGATTCTATTTCTAATAGAATGTCTGATACACAATAGTCATTTTCTCTAAAATCACACATTCCACACAAGACTGTGTTATACTAAAAAATAACATATTATTAATATTATTAATTTAAGTTGTATTTACCACATAGATGTTAGAACGGTGTGAATGATTGATATTGAATAAATTATAAAAAAATGGTTGAATCATTTTTATATAATGATTCATCGATTATAAAATTAATTAGAAATGAAAATTAAAACCATTTGAATATAAATGTTGTGTTTTTCTGAAAATCCATTTATGTGAGAATAATTGGGTTTATAAAATACGAAAATTACTATTTTTGTATTATATTAGTGAAATATATATTAAATATTGATTTTAAAATTTATATTATATATTTTATATACATGATATAAGAAGAAATTCAATTTTATGAATAAAAGAAGTGTTTTTCAAAAAATGTATTTTTACCACCTTTTGATGGAGACCCCTTTTTAAAATTTTTTGTCACTTTAATATGTTTTATTTTTAAAAATAAACTTCTTATTTATAATTAGTACATCAAAATTTAGTTTTGATTAAATTTTGGTACTTTTTAGTTAACTCTTGTATTTTATTGAATAGTGAAAACTACTGCATTTTAATTCAAAACTATTTTTTCATCGAATTTAATTATATTGTTAGATTATAATTTTACATTGTTTAATGTATAATTATATGATTTTATATAATTTAATGAAATGTATTTCACTATATTATTCTTTAAATTATAATTAAATTGAAAATGTATCTGATCTTTTGAATGTTTTACTTAAAAACCATGTTTTATCGATCCGTCAAAGGGAATATTTTTAAACCTATTCTAACAACTTCTGTGAATTAAATTTTAAATAAAATAATTTACATTTTTTTATAATCAGTATGAAAAATGAGGTCCACCAGGATTAAAATAATTTTTGGTGAATAACAACATTAGTATTTTATTTACAATGGTTAAAGTAAAATAGAGTAATTAAAGGTAAAATTAATATTGTAATATTATAAAATTACCCTGAAAATTTTTATAATATTTTTTTTGATCTATTATCATTCATTACTATCCTTGGTCAAATAATGTGACATTTGGAAGCCAATTAGGTGTGATTATGACATTTATATCATTTAATTTAATGGATAATATTTCATAAATATGTCTCTTCTAAATAAAAAAATTAATATGGGGTTATGTAAGTTATATAATTGACTATTTATAGTTCTTATAAATATAAAATATTACTTTAGAAATTGTAATTTAATAATAATTTTTATGAATTAAAGAATTAAATTTTTTTATGATAAAGAATGAATCAAATAAATGATATTAATAATAATAAAATAAATATAATTTGGAATATTTTTTGACATATTTTTTTCGATGAATATTACATGTTTGGATTGAGATAATTTATTTTTTTCAAAGGAATATTGTTGATATTATATTTTAATAAACACATGTAATGAATAGTGTCAAAATTGACATAATTCATATTTTAAAATATAAAATATTAAATTAAAAGATATAAAATATAAAAAAATATTCAGAAAAAAATATATAAATCTAAATATTTCATTAGTGACTCATTCATTGGACTTTTTACATGATTTTTTAATTATTTTAACCCTATAGTTGTTAATTACTTAATAAAATGGTACGAGTTAAAAGGGGTTAAAAATGAAAAGGATTATAAAATAATAAAACATTTATAATTTTAATTGGATGATTATATTTAGACCCATACTCATACTATATTCTAACTAAATGTGTTTGTACCCTTTTGGGATCTAAATTCGATTTATATTAATTTAATACTTGTAATAATTCCAAGGGTACCCCTCCCTCTTCTATAAAAATACACACATTAATCTCTTTTAATCATAGTTAAAAAACCTTTTGATTATTCCAAAATACAAAAAAAAAATCATATAATCCATTACCACTTTATTGAGGCCTTAGTTTAGGTATAAAATCCTCCTTATAGGTGTTAATGTGTTCTTTAAAGGTTATCAACTGAATAAGAGGTATTTTTTTCATTATGTATTTCTATTTTACTTATTCTTCCACTTCATTAAAATATTATTCTTCTTAGATGAAATAATAAATCCAATATCCTAAATATAATAAGATTTTATCATGTTAATATCATCACCTAAATCAATTTCCACTTCCATTAAATTGGAATGGAATTAATCATTTGTGCGTCTGTGTGAACTATCACCTCCACGAACCGATCTAATTTGTTTTTCATTAACATATATCATGACTAGTTATAATAATGGAATTAATGTTCATATGTTATATTAATTAAATATTAATAATTCTAAATTAATAATATATGAATTACGTTCTTACTTTCCCTGAGCATAAAAATGATAATGATGATCGTGCGTACGTGTGAACTATCACATCCACGAAGCGATGTGACTTTTTTGTATTATTTATATCACTTGTATTATAAGTACATTTGATTGATTAATATTATATTAATTATTTTATTATAATTCTTTAAATATAAAATAATACATAACTTTTTTCCATAACAATTAGTGAAAAATGGAAAACGTTACTCATGTGTATGTTCGACTTACCTTCTCCATGATTATAACATTGTTAATTTTTTATAACCACGCATAATGGTTTCAATTAAAGGAATAATTTTTGTATAAAAATTATAATTTTATGAATAAAATTCTTTATATGAAATAATTTTGACCACATGGACTATTGATATTGTACCATGTTTATATTCAACTCAAGTATCGAATGTCGACAAAACGTTCGATTTGAACTTAAATCATTATGTAATTATTATAACATGGTCATAATTGATATAAAAAGAATAATGAACATTAAAAAGGTTCTCTAATATGTATAAATTAACTTATGTTTATTATTCAGGAAGATAAATAACGTACCAGATGACTTAGACTCGAGCAAAGGGGCGTCATCTCAATCTTCTTTTGTTGAGGAATTTCTTAATTATATGGACATTTATTAATTTTCTAAGTGTATATACATCCACTATAACATTTAAAATCCATATTTTATCTATAATAACATTATTTAAAATATTAATTAATGTATTAATTCTTGTAGATTAATATTAAATGTTCAATGTGGTCTGATACACCTTGAACATTTTAAGATTTAATTATCAAATATGTTCTTCATGATATTAATTTAAATATTTCTTTATATGGATATAAAAGGATTATAAATTAAATTTCATGACTATATTTTAATTTCATTCTATTTTTTTCAAAATGAATCTTTTTATATGAAGTTTTTAACTATCATTACAAAATGACAAAAGTGATTTTTTTTAACGTATACCGTGATAATGAATTCTTCACCTCTATAACCGTTATTTGATATTTTTCTTCCTTTATAAGCCTTAATGTTTTTAAAAGGAAAAAAATACCTTATTCCATTTTTGGGTGTATTGGTATTGAAATTTTTTTCAATTTTTTTTGTCTATTTCAATATCTTAAAATGATTTCTTGCAATTGTAAATGAAATTTTATGAGTAAAATTTTGAAAATTATAATTTTTATGTATTATGATTATATAATGGAACATGTATATTTTATATGTGGTTACATTATAAAATAATGATGGATGGTTACGTGATAAACCAAATATGGGTGGTTTTGAGATAAACCAACGATGGGTGGTTATGTTATAACCTTCAGTGCATTTGGTATGGAAGTCATGTGTATGGATATTCCATTTATAAAAGTAATATGTGTTGATGTCAATCGTATAGTTATTAAATTTAAGTATCATTATGTCCCATGTTACCTTTATATGTTATATGTTTCTTTCTATGGGTTTTAAGGTAATATTTTGATTACAAAAAGGGTAATAAATGAGCTTATATTCAATGATGTTTATTTACTACATCTTTAAGGTAAAAAGAATTAATTTTGATAAAGTATTCATGGTTTACAAGTTTTCACAAGACTAACAATTTTCTTTAATTTTGTATCCCTTAATGTGATTTTTATGCTCATCCCATGTTTTCAAATGTTTTTAAAAGGATTTCAAGAAGAATAGAGTTAAGGATGGGATCAAGGAAAAGTTATTATGTTTAAACATGAAATAAAACCATGTTTCTTTTTAAATGTTTTTTATTTTATGAAACATAAAGTGGATGTTGAGTAGAAGTTTCTAGTTTATAATATTTGAGTAGTTATATAAGATTTATGGCCTAATTATCTAAATCTTTAAACTTGATAAGATTCCTAATGTGATATAAAGTGAAATTAATGACTTAACTCAAGATTATGTAATGTTGAAGGCTATGGACATATATTATGAATATGTAATCTATTTTATTTAATTAAATATCTATAATTGGAATGAATTAATTTTATAATAATGATGCCAAATGCGGTGAATTTTTTTTATAAAAATATATTTTTAAGTATAAAACTGGATTTATTAGCATCTCTAGCCTAAAAATGATATTACATGAATTTTAAATATTTATTGAATATATAATATATAAAATTAATTAAAATCATTCAAAAATAGTGAGTAATTTAGTTTATTAACATCAAAAATATTTCATTCATAATAACTATTTTTTATAAATATGGTTCTTTTACATTCAAATGATATTTATATTTATTTATAATTAATTGATAATGAATGAATTTATTTTATACATTTGTAAAAAATATGATTTTAAAAATTTATATATTATTATTTATACCCACTAATTTAATGGATAGGTTATAATTGATTATTATGTTATGGATCATTTAGAATTGGGGATGCATGTATCGGAAGCTATCGAATATGATATATTTATTTAAAAAGAAATATATCATAAAATCTTGGGGTGTTATAGTGAGATCCTACTGTTTTACATTGGTTTTTACCATTTTTCATTTGATTTTTTTCTATGTTATATCCAGTGTCCATTTATTGTTTACATTTTTCAAAATATATTCTTCTCCTAATTATCTCTACACCGAAGGTTTAATTATTTATAGTCCCAAAAATATGTATTAAAAAATTTTTGTAACCCAAGGAGGTTTAGTAATAATGGCATGTTATGATGGTGGAAAAAACTAATATAAAAATATTAATGGGAATAACTTTTTATAGAAAATAATGAAGAAACCAGTGTTATGGGAAGATAATTGTATAATGAAAATTTCTGGAGAACTAAAGTATGTAACATAGGAAAAATATATGAAATATATAGTTATATTATTTTAAGAATTCATTTGGATTTGTTAAATGGGTTTCTATTTAAATAATTGGAGAAGTTTGTGGTGAATAAAATGTTAGATACTCTAAAAAATCTTCACAACGCTAATTCACTGAACATAAAAAAATCAAGGAGATAAAATTATACACTCTTCAAATAGAGAAATCACTATAAATTACTAACCAAAAAACCATCATCAATACTATTTTTATTCATCTTATGATATGGGGATTCTAAATTTTGGATGTTGAACATGTGATAATTTATCTTCAGAGTTCACTAGATTTATATAATCAAAACATCATCAATATCAATATCAATATCAATATCCTGACAAATATGTTTCTCTACAATGTTTTTGGAGTCTTGGTTATTGAATAAGAAATATTCTGGAATAATAATAAATAAATAAAAGACAATGTCACACTATAAAGAGGCTCTATCTATAGAGATTACAGTAGAGGAGGAGCAAGGTTCCAATGGGATCCAGAATAATGGTAGGTCTAAATGAAAGAGTCGGAATAAAAATATCACATGTTACTATTATGGAAAGAATTGAAATTTATAAAATGATTTTTGGATGTAAAATATTTTTGTATATAACTCTAAAGTAAATGGTTTTATTACTTCTAGAAATGAACGTGTAAAGGTTAGTGAATCGACTAAGCTCATGGTTGATAATATCTCAACGATACACGGATAATCAAATTAGGGGAAACATGGTACATAACTTCTCAACATGAATGGTTTGATAACTATAAACCTATAAAGGAATAACTTTTATACATTGGGAATGATAAAACCTTAATGATCACTACAGTTAGAACCAAAAAATGAATGATTCATGATGGTATAGTTCAAACAATATATGGATTACACAATGTAGAAGGCCTAAAGAAGAAAATATTTTTAGGTTAATTTGATTATATCAAATGATATAATCCATCTGTGAAAGGAGTGATGAAAATAAAAAAGGTAATGCTTGTGGTTATGAAGTTGGATATGATCTCAATGAACTTATTCATGATTATTGGTGAAATATACAAAGAGGTGGATATAGTTATCATATCAACTACCTTAATGAATGCACTAATGAAATTATGGAATCGAAATCTTGCCCATATATGTGAATAATTTGTAAATATTCTTTCATATTAAATACTATTTCCTAGTATTAACAATGTATCATTACCATTTTTTGAGTTTCCTTTTTTGAGAAAGAAGCACAATTTGAAGTTTGGGACATCAGTAAATATACAAAATAGATCTTATAGTTGATTTATTTAGATTTTTAATAGGAACAAGTCATATCCCAAGGAAGATCTGGGTTCTTTGGGTCATTAATTGATTATTATTCTAGGAGATTTTGGGTGTACATAATCATGGAAATGGAGTAGATTTTGGAAGAATTCAAAAATTTCAAAGAATGAAATAAGCTTTAATATATAATGAATATCATGTGGTTGAGTTCTGATAATGGTAAAGAATATAAAAGTAATGAGTTTGACACTTTTTCATCCATAAGTAAATAAGATATATCTCATGGTTGCATACACTCTTTAGTAGAATGGTGTCGAATAGTGGAAGAATAAAAAATTGTTGAATATAATAAGAGTGATGTTGAAGATTTTCTTAATTTCCATGACATTATCTGAAGAAGTAGAGAATACTTCATGTTATGTGATCTGTTGATCTCCTTCAATAGTGAATTTTCATAAGATTTTGATGGAGATCCGGACATGTAAACCCATTTTCTATTCCCATTTTTATACATTTGAGAATTTTTTATATGAATTTTTTAATGAATATAAATGATAAAAGTTTTATTTGAGATCTAGGAAATGTATCTTCATAGGATACACTGATTTTATAAATAGTTATCATTTTTTGGTACTTATTCCCAAAAAAATTATCATCATAAAAGATTCCTTGTTTTTAAAAAATCATTATGTTCAAGAACATTTTGATTTTAGACCATGAAAATAAATATGGTTAAAATAACCAATATAGTACTCAAACAGTGTCACTAAGAGAAATATTTAACTCTTCTTAATGGAGGGTGTAGATATATATTATTTGGTAGTGGTAACATAGATTCAAGATTTATCCTCAAATATGGGAGTGATGTAAGATGATCTAAAATCCATTCTCAAGAAATACTAGGGATCTTGATTCATTACCTTAAATAAGGAAGTCGTTTGGAAACAAATGGGTAATTAAGATCAAGAAGGATGGAAAATAGCAAGTAAAATGATATCATGTGAGATTGGTGATTAAAGGATTTACTTGAAAGGATGTTATTGATTTCAATGAAATATATTAACCTATTTTTAGAATAATGACCACAATGAAGGTATTGTAAATATTTTATATATATAATTGACATCTAGAGAATAAAAATGTGAAGAAATATTTTTCTCTATGGTTATCTTGATAAAGAAATATATCTTCTCTAACAAGATGGATTTGCAGAAGAAGGTAAAGATTACTTGGTTTTATATTTGAAAATTTTATTATCTAGTCTTAAAAAATAACCAAAGTTTTGATATATGAAATTTGATTCCATATCATGATCATTAAATACCACTGACTTTATTAAGTTCCATGTACTTACATCCAGGGTTTATATGATAATTATTTTATCATTATTATATTGTATTTGGATGAAATATTTTTTGTAGGACCCAAAAATGGTTAGATATAGGATTCGAAGTTACATTTAGCTACATAGTTTGATATGAATTATTTGGGATAAAAAAATGACTCTTTCAATATAGATTTTCTGAGACAAAAATAATAGTGATATTTAGCAACCATAAAAGAACTACATTAGGAAATACTTGAAATGATTCAATATACAAGACTATAATATAATCTATACCCCTTTTCCAATTAATTACAAATTATCATTTGTAATTTATTTTAAAAATAAAGAAATGATGATGGATATGTCTTGAGTAACATATACATCAATAGTTGGTGTATGATGTTTTTTATGGTTTGTATAAGACCATTCATTGTAAATATTTTGGGAGTAGCCAATATGTACAATGTGAATCTGAGATAATGTAACACCCCGAGATTTTATGAAAAATATTCTTTTTAATTTCACTAATGTCTTGTGTTGTACGCTACACCAAAAGGATCTTGCACAACACGCATCCTTTATTTTCCTTGCATTACACGCAATCACGACCTTCCTCGATAGCGTGTGTAGTACGCAATAACGAGTTTCACTAAAGAACAATATGCTATTAAAATATTATTAAAACTAGCCGTTATGAATATTAATAACCACCTTTTAAAATTTTAGAAATTTTATCTCTAAAAATGGACTTCATTTTTGGATTCGGAGTATCGAATTTAGCCTAAGGTGAAATTTTGGTACTTTTCGAATAACTTTCATATTCTGATGAATAGTGAAAATTACTAAATTTTAATTAAAAACAACTTTTTTAATCGAAATAATTAATAGTGATAAATTGTTAATTTGAATTGTTTTAAAGTATATTTAGAATATATTTTTACAATTTAATACAATGTTGGTCATTGGATATAATTTCACATTTAAACCAGACATAAACAAGTGTCAATCTTTTGATAGTTATTATCTCTTAAGAACACGCTATTTGTTTTGACGACGGGAATTAATTTTTAAATTAATTAATGCAACTATATGTTTGGAATTTGGTAAAATAGAAATCATTTTTGAGTCCATAATATCAAATATAGCTTAGGCCTAATTTTTGGTATTTTTCTGAAAACTTTCAATTTTTGATGAATAGTGAAACCAATAAGTGGTAGTTAAAAAAACCGAATTGTTCATAAAACTTAATTTTACCCCTTCTGTGAGTGGAATTTGAAAAATCCGAGAGACATAGTTGATGTCAGTAAGTAAAATGTGGTTCAATGAGATGAAAATAATTTTTTGGTGAATAGTATCTTTTTACTTTTTTGACCACGTTTAAAGTAAATAGGGTAATTATGGGTAGAAATGATATTATTATTACCCTAACACATGTACTAATTCTATTGGACAAGTTTAATTCGACCGAAAACAAACTTAGGAATAAAATATGACCATTTAGTCCCACTTGGATTAGATTAGGACATTTATTATTAATTTATTTAAAGAAGGGTTAAAAGAGTTAAAATAAGAGTTTATTTACTAAAACATTTTTTATATGGGGTTATACAAAAGATAAATTCAACTATAAAAATTAATTCGAAAGATAAAAAGATTTATTACATAATTTTATTTTATTTGTAATTTTTAGACATTAAATAATTTAATTTATTTATGACACAACGATGATGGAGTAATTATCTTATTAATAAAATATTGATATAATTGATGTTATAAATACCCAAATAAATATAATTTGAGACTTTTTATGAATTCCACTAATTTTCTTGGTTAAAATTACATGTTAGTATTGATTTAATTAACTTTTTTTGAACTTATCATTCTGTTATGAGTTTCACAAAAATCAAATACTAAATAGTGTCAAAATTGACATAAAATAGTTTTTTAAAAAAATATTATATTATTAATTGTTATTTTATTCCTAAAAATATAATTTTAGGCCAAATGACTTAGATAAGGTTCTATATATTAATAATAAACAATTTTAGGTTCGTTTGGATTCTTATAGTATGTTTATTAACCTTATAGTGTAAGAACACAAGACGACACGGTAAAAGAAAAATTATTTAACTTAATGTTAAATCTAAATGATAAGGTTAAAATAGGAACCTAAACTTGTCTAAATTATATTGGATGAGAGGATTTCGACCCATCCCCACCTTTTCCTCGAAATAAATCAATCTGGAGCTATTTAAAACCGAACTTTACTTTATAATAAAATAATATTTTTAGTTATTCCAAAGGTGCCCCTCTCCTCCCTTATAAAAGGGCACCTCCTCCCTCTCTTCCTCACACAACTTTGAGCCTTCAAGCTCGACAAAACCCTGACCAATTCTCCTCTCCACTTCCCTAGAAACATCCTAGAGGTTCTGGACTTCCTCAAAGACCAATTTTAGTGCCCTAAAAGAAGGTCTCAAAGAAGCACTTCAAAGAAGAGGTAATTTCCATTACCGATTCTTTCACCTTTATTTCTTCTTACACTTCTTCTTCTTAGATTGTTTCATTATGAAGTAATAACATCAGTATCACTCATATACTGATATGTTATTATAAGTATGAAACAATCCTATTTCACCATATATCCATCCTACGGAAAATGAAATCACCGCACGTGCGTACGTACGAAATACCGTCTCCACGCTGTGGTGAAATCTATTTGCCACCACCACCTTACTTGGATGGGTATAATGGTGTAAATAATAACTATATATTATTATTTTAAAGTGATATTGATTCTGAAATAGTATACATTCACTCCAATACAGTCCCACGATCATGATAACGATATCATCGCTCGTGCGTACGTACGGACTACCGTCTCCACGACGCGATGAGATTCATTCTCCACTTTAAACCATTCATGAATGATTATAAAGTATAAATAATAAGTAATCATGAAATATATGACATAATAATTATACTGGTTGTATGTGTATATATATGAATTTCATCTACTTAATTCCGTTCAACTCAATAAGGAAACAAAAACAGCGTACATGCGTACGTACGGCCTACCGTCTCCATGAACGGTGTATTTCTTTCCATTTACAGATTTATTATATATATGAATATTATGAATATATATATATATAAATCATGTTTTATATTCTGGAATTAAGTAATCATGATCTATGTAATCATATGAATAATTACAAGACAAAACACGGACGACAAATGAAACAATTTTACCCAAAATGCTCTTTAACATGGAATTTACAAAAGAACAGGTAATATAAAGTCATAAGTGAACCATATATGATATCATAACAATGAATATGATTCTGTAATAAGTCAATGAAATTATTTAAATCATTATACAGGAGGTTCGGACACTTATGAAGCAAATCGAACCTAAGGTAAGGGAAATATCACAATCTAATTTTTATCCGAGATTGTTGATACTTTAGTATTTACTGGGGTGTATTTTATCATCCACATCCACGTTTACTCACTATGTACTATTATTTCCATCCACCTACAATTTTTTAAATCCAATTTTACCCTTCGGTGAGTTTTTAGTAAAGGATACGAAAGGAATCTTTTGTCGTTTTTCGTACGAGGTATTTTTTGACTTTTCGGACAAAAGTACGAAGAATGTTTTTTTAACTTATACGGCATGAATGGATTTTTAAAACATTATTTACAAGAAGCTTCCTTTACAAGTTTTCAAGTTTATTTTTAATCAACTTATTTTAGTTTATAATTGTACGACATGTTAAGAATGGAAAAGTGTTTTTGAAGCAGAAAGGATATTTTCCTCAAGAATGGAGTTCAAGCGTTTTATCAAAATTATTTTCCATCTAAGATAATAAAGGGTTTTGTTTCTATCCCGATTATTAAATTGATTTGATTATGTTGTGATGGAAATATTTTTATGAATTCCTTTATCGTATATGAATTGTTTTATGATGTCATGATGTTTAAGATTCCCATTTTTATTACATGGGTTATGCAATGATGTATGTTTTAAGATTTTGTGGCACACATAAGAATGGTATCATTATGAGATGGGTGGGACCTATATCTACCTCCAATGCATTGGGTAATGATTTTATATCTCATGAGATAGACATGGAAGGAATGGTCGGTTATACTGGTTCAATGAAACAGGACTGAAACGAGGGTGACTCGGTTCTGAAAGGGACTTTGTCCACTAAGATAGTCTTGGCAATGAGTCTTGACTAACAAGAAATGATTCTCTATGATTATGTGTGTATGCCACAAAGTTTAATGTTTTATGTTATGATTATTGTGATTACATTTCATTGCCATGAGTTATCCCAGGTTATGAAATTATGATCTCTTTTACAGGTTAAGATTTCCAAAAGTTATGTGCTTATGTATATGATGT
The DNA here is from genome assembly GCA_963277665.1 of Viscum album. Classification (NCBI taxonomy): domain Eukaryota; kingdom Viridiplantae; phylum Streptophyta; class Magnoliopsida; order Santalales; family Viscaceae; genus Viscum; species Viscum album. Next base: position 2,048,764,923 of record OY728145.1, read on the forward strand.
GATTGATATTTCTTTTGTTTACCCTTACTGAGCATTTGAGCTCACCCTTTTATGTTTTCTTTTCCCCAGGATATAAAGAAAGGTTTTAGGTATAAAAAAAGGAAGATCTTTATGGGAGATGTTGAAGATATTTCACTAGGATTAGAAGATAATATTCCGAGTTTCCAAAGACACTAAACTATTATGATCCTTGTGTGTGTGTTTTTGTTATGTACTAAGTATTCTACAAATGTAATGTAATGTCAATGTACGTCAAGCTTCGGGTCTCTACAGTTGGTATCAGAGGAAAGGTTTAGTCAACCTTTGGAAACTAGGATGGGAAAACGTTAGTGAGATCCCAAGAGATATTTCTAAGGTATGTCTAGGGATGTCCCTAAGGATAAGTATACGTATAGGATACAGTCCTAGAACTACGGTAACGATCATAGAATTTAACCTAAGATGTTAGATATTGAGGATACTCCCCCTTTATTATGTTGTTTTCCCTAGCATGATTTTTTTGCCTCTCACACTATTCTTTTTGGGTTTTAGACGATGGCTGGAACCCGAAGGAACCGTGTTGATCAATGCAATGGACAATGCAATGATTGTCCTCCTGAACAAACAAATGTTATGGGAGATAGATTGAAAAATCTTATTGCTATACTTACACAAGATATGAATCATTCTGGACATCCAAATGAGTATAGAAGGGAACAATATTCTATTGAGTCCTTCATGAGGCAACGTCCACCTTCTTTCAGTGGGACTTCCGATCCACTTGTTGCTAAACAATGGATCAGTGCCACTGAAAAGATATTTTCAGTTCTTCAATGTTCTGAACATGATAAAGTCATCTTAGCAGTATATCGTTTGGAATGTGAAGCTGATCAGTGGTGGAATCTTATCAAGAATACAAGGCCAAGTGATGAAATTGAGTCCATGGAATGTGACGAGTTCAAGAACTTATTTTTCAATAAGTACTTCCCTCATATTCTTCGAACAAAGATGGAGAAGGAGTTTCTTGAACAAAAGCAAAAGGATAATGAATCTGTTGGTATATATGAAGCAAATTTTACAAGGCATGTCAGGTATGCATCTGGATTTATCATCCAACATGAAAGTAAAGTTGATCGATTCTTCAGTGGGCATTAGCTATAAGAGACTTCAGTAGCTATGAAGAAATTGTGCATTGTGCTATCAAGGTAGAAATGGAAGTTGGTGTTACTTTTCCATCTCATAGTTTTGACAAGAAACGAAAGATGGAGTTCAAGGAGAAATCTCAGAATAATGGTGAAAAAAAAAGATGATTGTTTTTTTATGCTCAAAGTGTGGAAAGAAGCATAGTGGAGATTGTCTTAAAGGGACAAGTAAATGTTTCAAATGTGGGAAGGAAGGTCATCAGGCATTTGAATGCCGCAATGATGGGAAGAAGATGTCTAATGATGCAAAAAAAGGAAGGGATACACAGTATTAACCAACTACACTTCAATGCTTCATGTGCAAGGAAATGGGGAATTATGCTAATAAATGCCCTAATCCAAGGGTTAGTGATGATCGACATGAGCAACCGCTTAAGGAAAAGGACAAAGGGAAGTCACATGCGATCACCATTGGCGATGTTGAATATGATAACGATGTGGTAGAATGATTATGTGTTTATGTAATGGGATTCCAAAATTATGTTGTATCATAAATTATTGGAATATTTATGTATTGGTCTAATGTGGTATTCAAAGTGATTGATATATTTTTGGAAAGCAGAGGATATGCACATAATGAAAGGATAAAGAGAATCTAATATGTTTGATACTATTCATGAGCTCATGATTGATATAAGGACTAAGTGATATCATGGTTTGAGTATATAGAATTTTGAGGATTTTGGTATGTGGAAAGTTTTAACTTTTAACTGAATTCATGTTTTCACTAAGGTTCAATGGGTATTCAAGAGAGTACATGATTAAGACCTTGAATGTTTGGAATGTGACCAACAAGACATATTTTATGATATATGGGGATCAACGATGGTATTAAATCTCTGGTAATCGTTTTCACTATATTATGAGAGTGGACTGAAGTATTATGGATAAGCCTAAAGATTGGAATGGATTATGTTGGACATAAGATAGTATTGTTTAAGGATAGATGTTTTTTCAATATTATTGATGAGATGTTATTGTAATATAGTTTTAGAAAAAGGACAACCTGCAGGACGGGCGATAGCCCATCACGTCGGACAAGTCTGTGGGAATCGAACCCACAACCGAAGTGCGACTGGCCTTTGTCGCCTACCACTGACCTACAAGAAGTCCCTGTTTAGTAGAAACTAGTTTTATTATATTACGCAGTATGATATATGAAGTATAAGTCCATTTTAGGAACCCTATATGATGAATCTCACTATAGATGGACTTATGTATTTTTTGATAACTTTTCTAACCATTTGTTTGAGATAGATGGAATGACCCATCATTCTATCACATGATCTGCTAACACATCACGAATGACAAATTGAACTTCATTTCTTTAAGATATGAAGTGGAAGTTGTCCAATGAATGACAAACGGTGAGACTATACCAAAATCACAAAATTATTTCTTCTAATTCCAATTTCATCAACTTTAGGGAAATGATCTTGAAAACCAAAAATGTTGTCCTAGTGCTCTTATATCTGATGAATCAGATGGTATCTTAGATCATCACAAATTTATGTCTTTGTGATTGCTGGATTTTCCATAGCCATATTCTCTACCACTCTCCATCAGAACATGATGGTTAGATTTCTCTTCCATATCCATATTTTAACCTATGTGGAAACCCAGTGATTACTTTATTTGGGTAACCGTTACGTTTCATACTTTTTTTTAAAGATTGGTTTTGGTATTCCTTTTTACGATGTGGGTTTTTATTAAAGAAACTTTCGAATAGTAAACCATTTATAACCCCGACGAATTTCAAGGGCGAAATTCATTTTAAGGGGGGGTAGAATGTAACACCCCGAGATTTTATGAAAAATATTCATTTTAATTTCACTAATGTCTTTTGTTTTACGCTACACCAAAAGGAGCTTGCACAACACGCATCCTTGATTTGTCTTGCATTACACGCAATCACGACCTTCCTCGACAGTGTGTGTAGTACGCAATAATGAGTTTTACTAAACAACAATATGCTATTAAAATATTATTAAAACTAGTAGTTATGAATAGTAATAACAACCTTTTAAAATTTTAGAAATTTTATCTCTTAAAATGGACTTCATTTTTGGATTCGGTGTATCGAATTTAGCCTAAGGTGAAATTTTGGTACTTTTCGGATAACTTTCATATTCTGATGAATAGTGAAAATTACTAAATTTTAATTAAAAACAACTTTTTTAATCCAAATAATTAATTGTGATAAATTGTTAATTTGAGTGGTTTTAAAGTATATTTAGAATATATTTTTACAATTTAATACAATGTTGGTCATTGGATGTAATTTCACGTTTAAACCAGACAAAAACAAGGGTCAATCTTTTGATAGTTATTATCTCTTAAGAACACGCTATTTGTTTTGACGACGGGAATTAATTTTTAAATTAATTAATGCAACAGATATGTTTTGAATTTGGTAAAATAGAAATCATTTTTGAGTCCATAATATCAAATATAGCTTATGCCTAATTTTTGGTATTTTTCTAAAAACTTTCAATTTTTGATGAATATTGAAACCACTAAGTGGTAGTTAAAAAAACTGAATTGTTCATAAAACTTAATTTTACCGCTTCTGTGAGTGGAATTTCAAAAATCCGAGAGACATGGTTGATGTCAGTAAGTAAAATGTGGTTCAATGAGATGAAAATAATTTTTTGGTGAATAGTAACTATTTACTTTTTTACCACGTTTAAAGTAAATAGGGTAATTATGGGTAGAAATGATATTATTATTACCCTAACACATGTCCTAATTCTATTGGACAAATTTAATTCGACCAAAAACAATCTTATGAATAAAATATGACCATTTAGACCCACATGGATTAGATTAGGACATTTATTACTAATTTATTTAAAGAAGGGTTAAAAGAGTTAAAATCAAAGTTTATTTACTAAAACATTTTTAATATGGGGATATACATAATATAAATTCGACTATAAATATTCATTAGAAATCTAAAAGGATTTCCTACATAATTGTATTTTATTTGTAATTTTTAGACATTAAATATATTAATTTATTTATGACACAACAATGATGGAGTAATTATCGTATTAATAAAATATTGACATAATTGACGTTATAAATACCCAAATAAATATAATTTGAGACTTTTTATGAATTCCACTAATTTTCTAGGTTAAACTGACATGTTAGTATTGATTTAAGTAACCTTTTTCTAACTTATCATTCTGTTATGATTTTCACAAAAATCAAATACTAAATAGTGTCAAAATTGACATAAAATAGTTTTTAAAACAAATATTATATTATTAATTGTTATTTTATTCCTAAAAATCTAAGGTTCGGCCAAATGACTTAGATAAGGTTCTATATATTAATAATAAAAAATTTGGGGTTCGTTTGGCTTCTTATAGTATTGTTATTAACCTTATAGTGTAAGAACACAAGAAGACACGGTAAAAGTAAAATTATTTAACTTATTGTTAAATATAAATGATAAGTTTAAAATAGGAACCTAAACTTGTATAAATTATATTGTATGAGATGATTTAGACCCATACCCACCTTATCCTCGAAATAAATAAATTTGGAGCTATTTAAAACCGAACTTGACTTTATAATAAAATAATATTTTTAGTTATTCCAAAGGTGCCCCTCTCCTCCCTTATAAAAGGGCACCTCCTCCCTCTCTTCCTCAGACAACTTTGAGCCTTCATGCATGGAACACCCCAGCCCAATTCTCCTCTCCACTTCCCTAGTAACATCCTAGAGGTTCTGGTCTTCCCCAAAGACCAATTTTAGTGCCCTAAAAGAAGGTCTCAAAGAAGCACTTCAAAGAAGAGGTAATTTCCCTTACCGATTCTTTCACCTTTATTTCTTCTTCCACTTCTTCTTCTTAGGTTGTTTCATTATTAAGTAATAACATCAGTATCAATAATATACTGATATGTTATTATAATTATGAAACAGTCCTATTTCACCATCTATCCATCCAACGGAAAACAAAATCACCGCGCGTGCGTACGTACGGAATACCGTCTCCACGCCGTGGTGAAATCTATTTTCCACCACCACCTTACTTGGATGGGTATAATGGTGTAAATAATAACTATATATTATTATTTTAAAGTGATATTGATTATGAAATAGTATACATACACTCCAATACAGTCCCACGATCATGAGAACGATATCATCACTCGTGCGTACGTACGGACTACCGTCTCCACGACGTGATGAGATTCATTCTCCACTTTAAACCATTCATGAATGATTATAAAGTATAAATAATAAGTAATAATGAAATATATGACATAATAACGATACTGTTTTTATGTGTATATATATGAATTTCATCTACTTAATTCCGTTCAACTCAATAAGGAAACGAAAACAGCGTTCTTGCGTACGTACGGCCTACCGTCTCCATGAACGGTGTATTTCATTCCATTTACGAATTTATTATATATATGTATATTATGAATATATATATATATATATCATGTTTTATATTCTGGAATTAAGTAATCATGATCTAAGTAATCATATGAATAATTACAAGACAAAACACAGACGACAAATGAAACAATTTTACCCAAAACGCTCTTTAACATGGAATTTACAAAAGAACAGGTAATATAAAGTCATAAGTGAACCATATATGATATAATAACAATGAATATGATTCTGTAATAATTCAATGACATTATTTAAATCATTATACAGGAGGTTCGGACACTTACGAAGCAAATCGGACCTAAAGTAATGGAAATATCACAATCTCATTTTTATCCGAGATTGTTTATACTTTAGTATTTACTGGGGTGTATTTTATCATCCACATACATGTTTCCTCACTATGTAATATTATTTCCATCCACCTAGAATTTTTTAAATCCAATTTTACCCTTCGGTGAGTTTTTAGTAAAGGATACGAAAGGAATCTGTTGTCGTTTTTCGTACGAGGTACTTTTTGACTTTTCTGACAAAAGTATGAAGAATGTTTTTTTAACTTATTTGGCATGAATGGATTTTTAAAACATTATTTACAAGAAGATTACTTTACAAGTTTTCAAGTTTATTTTTAATTGACTTGTTTTAGTTTATAATTGTACAACATGTTAAGAAAGGAAAAGTGTTTTTGAAGCAGAAATGATATTTTCCTCAAGAATGGAGTTCAAGTGTTTTATCAAAATTATTTTCCATCTAAGATAATAAAGGGTTTTGTTTCTATCCCTATTATTAAATTGATTTGATTATGTTGTGATGGAATTATTTTTATGAATTACTTTATCGTATATGAATTGTTTTATGATTTCATGATGTTTAAGATTCCCATTTTTATTACATGGGTTATGCAATGATGTATGTTTTATGATTTTATGGCACACATAAGAATGGTATCATTATGAGATGGGTGGGACCTATATCTCCCTCCAATGCATTGGGTAAAGATTTTATATCTCATGAGATAGACATGGCTGGAATGGTAGGTTATACCGGTTCAGTGAAACGGGACTGAAACGAGGGTGACTCGGTTCAGAAAGGGACTTTGTCCACTAAGATAGTCTTGGAAATGAGTCTTGACTAACAAGATATGATTCTCTATGATTATGTGTGTATGTCAAAAAGTTTATTGTTTTAATTTATGATTATTGTGATTACATTTCATTGCCACGAGTTATCCCAGGTTATGAAATTATGATCTCTTTTACAGGTTAAGAATTCTAAAAGTAATGTGCTTATGTATATGATGTGATTGATATTTCTTTTGTTTACCCTTACTGAGCATTTGAGCTCACCCTTTTATGTTTTCTTTTCCCCAGGATATAAAGAAAGGTTTTAGGTATAAAAAAAAGGAAGATCTTTATGGGATATGTTGAAGATCTTTCACCAGGATTAGAAGATTATATTATGAGTTTCCAAAGACACTAAACTATTACGATCCTTGTGTGTTTGTTTTTGTTATGTACTAAGTATTCCACAAATGTAATGTAATGTCAATGTACTTCAAGCTTTGGGTCTCTACAGTTGGTATCAGAGGAAATATTTAGTCAACCTTTGGAAACTAGGATGCGAAAACGTTAGTGAGATCCCTAGAGATATTTCTAAGGTATGTCTAGGGATGTCCCTAAGGATAAGTATACATATAGGATACAGTCCTAGAACTATGGTAACAATCATAGAATTTAACCTAAGATGTTAGATATTGAGGATACTCCCCCTTTATTATGTTGTTTTCCCTAGCACGGTTTTTTTTGCCTCTCACACTATTTTTTTTGGGTTTTACACGATGGCTGGAACCCGAAGGAACCGTGTTGATCAATGCAATGGACAATGAAATGATTGTCCTCCTGAACAAAAAAATGTTATGGGAGATGGAGTGTAATATCTTATTTCTATACTTACACAAGATATGAATCATTCTGGACTTCCAAATGAGCAGAGAAGGGAACAATATTCTATTGAGTCCTTCATGAGGCAGCGCCCACCTTCTTTCAGTGGGACTTCCGATCCACTTGTTGCTGAACAATGGATCAGTGCCACTGAAAAGATATTTTCAGTTCTTCAATGTTCTGAACATGATAAAGTCATCTTAGCAGTATATCGTTTGGAAGGTGGAGCTGATCAATGGTGGAATCTTATCAAGAATATGAGGCCAAGAGATGAAATTGAGTCCATGGAATGGGACGAGTTCAAGAACTTATCTATCAATAAGTACTTCCCTCGTATTCTTAGAAAAAAGATGGAGAAGGAGTTTCTTGAACTAAAGAAAAAGGATGATGAATCTGTTGGTATATATGAAGCAAATTTTACAAGGCTTGCCAGGTATGCATCTAGATTTATCATCCAACTTGAAAGTAATGTTGATCGATTCTTCAGTGGGAATTAGTTGTAAGAGACTTCATTAGCTATGAAGAAATTGTGCGTTGTGCTATCAAGGTAGAAATAGAAGTTGGTTTTACTTATCCATCTCATAGTTTTGACAAGAAACGAAAGATGGAGCTCAAGGAGAAATCTCAGAATAATGGTGAAAAAAAGATGAATGTTTCCCTATGCTCAAAGTGTGGAAAGAAGCATTGTGGAGATTTTCTTAAAGGGACAAGTAAATGTTTCAAATGTGGAAAGGAAGGTCATCGGGCATTTGAATGCCGCAATGATGGGAAGAAGATGTCTAATGATGCAAACAAAGTAACGGATACACAGAATTAACCAACTACACTTCAATGCTTCAAGTGCAAGGAAATGGGGCATTATACTAATAAATTCCCTAATCCAAGGGTTAGTGATGATCGATATGAGCAACCGCTTAAGGAAAAGGACAAAGGGAAGTCAAATGCGATCACCATTGGCGATGTTGAATATGATAACGATTTGGTGGAATGATTAAGTGTTTATGTAATGGGATTCCAAAATAATGTTGTATCATAAAGTATTGGAATATTTATGTATTGGTCTAATGTGGTATTCAAAGTGATTAAGATATTTTTGGAAAGCAGATGATATGCACATAATGAAGGGATAAAGAGAATCTAATATGTTTGATACTATTCATGAGCTCATGATTGATATAAGGACTAAGTGATATCATGGTTTGAGTATATAGAATTTTGAGGATTTTGGTATGTGGAAAGTGTTAACTTTTAACTAAATTCATGTTTTCACTAAGGTTCAATGGGTATTCAAGAGAGTACATGATTAAGGCCTTTGAATGTTTGGAATGTGACCAACAAGACATATTTTATGATATATGGGGATCAACGATGGTATTAAATACCTGGTAATCGTTTTCACTATATTATGAGAGTGGACTGAAGTATTATAGATAAGCCTAAAGATTGGAATGGATTATGTTGGACATAAGTTAGTATTTTTTAAGGATAGATTTTTTTTCGATATTATTGATGGGATGTTATAGTAATATAGTTTTAGAAAAAGGAAAACCTGCAGAACGAGCGACGGCCCATCGCGTCGGACAAGTCTGTGGGAATCGAACCCACAACTGAAGTGCGACTGGCCTTTATCGCCTACCACTGACCTACAGGAAGTCCCTGTTTAGTAGAAACTAGTTTTATTATATTACGCAGTATGATATATGAAGTATAAGTCCATTTTAGGAACCCTATATGATGAATCTCACTATAGATGGAGTTATGTATTTTTTGATAACTTTTCTAACCTTTTGTTTGAGATAGATGGAATAACCCATCATTCTATCACATGATCTGCTAACACATCACGAATGAAAAATTGAACTTCATTTCTTTAAGAGATGAAGTGGAAATTGTCCAATGAACGACAAACAGTGAGACTATACCAAAATCACGAAAGTATTTCTTCTAATTCCAATTTCATCAACTTTAGGGAAATGATCTTGAAAAACAAAAATGTTGTCCTAGTGCTCTTATATCTGATGAATCAAATGGTACCTTAGATCATCACAAATTTATGGCTTTGTGATTGCTGGTTTTTCCATAGCCATATTCTCTACCACTCTCCCTCAGAACATGATGGTTAGATTTCTCTTCCATATCCATATTTTAACCTATGTGGAAACCCAGTGATTAGTTTATTTGGGTAACCGTTACGTTTAATACTTTTGTTTTTAAAGATTGGTTTTGGTATTCCTTTTTACGATGTGGGTTTTTATTAAAGAAACTTTCGAATAGTAAACCATTTATAACCCCGACGAATTTCGTGGGCGAAATTCATTTTAAGGGGTGTAAAATGTAACACCTTGAGATTTTATGAAAAATATTCTTTTTAATTTCAGTAATGTCTTGTGTTGTATGCTACACCAAAAGGAGCTTGCACAACACGCATCCATGATTTGCCTTGCATTAAACGCAATCGTGACCTTCCTCGATAGCCTGTGTAGTACGCAATAACAAGTTTCACTAAACAACAATATGCTATTAAAATATTATTAAAACTAGCCGTTATGAATAGTAATAACCACCTTTTAAAATTTTAGAAATTTTATCTCTCAAAATGGACCTCATTTTTGGATTCGGAGTATCAAATTTAGCCTAAGGTGAAATTTTGGTACTTTTCGGATAACTTGCATATTCTGATGAATAGTGAAAATCACTAAATTTTAATCAAAAACAACTTTTTTAATCGAAATAATTAATAGTGATAAATTGTTAATTTGAGTAGTTTTAAAGTATATTTAGAATATATTTTTAAAATTTAATACAATGTTGGTCATTGGATGTAATTTCACATTTAAACCAGACACAAACAAGTGCCAATCTTTTGATAGTTATTTTCTCTTAAGAACAAGCTATTTGTGTTGACGATGGGAATTAATTTTTAAATTAATTAATGCAACAGATATGTTTTTAATTTGGTAAAATAGAAATCATTTTTGAGTCCATAATATCAAATGTAGCTTAGGCCAAATTTTTGGTATTTTTCGGAAAACTTTCAATTTTTAATGAATAGTAAAACCACTAAGTGGTAGTTAAAAAAAACTGAATTGTTCATAAAACTTAATTTTACCGCTTCTGTGAGTGGAATTTCAAAAATTTGAGAGACATGGTTGATTTCAGTAAGTAAAATGTGGTTCAATGAGATGAAAATAATTTTTTGGTGAATAGTAACTTTTTACTTTTTTTACCACGTTTAAAGAAAATAGGGTAATTATGGGTAGAAATGATATTATTATTACCGTAAAACATGTCCTAATTCTATTGGACAAATTTAATTCGACCAAAAACAAACTTAGGAATAAAATATGACCATTTAGACCCACTTGGATTAGATTAGGACATTTATTATTAATTTATTTAAAGAAGGGTTAAAAGGGTTAAAATCAAAGGTTATTTACTAAAACATTTTTAATATGGGGTAATACATAAGATAAATTCGACTATAAATATTTATTAGAATGATAAAAAGATTTCCTACATAATTGTATTTTATTTGTAATTTTTAGACATTATATAATTTAATTTATTTATGACACAACGATGATGCAGTAATTATCTTAATAATAAAATATTGACATAATTGATGTTATAAATACCCAAATAAATATAATTCTAGACTTTTTATGACTTCCACTAATTTTCTAGGTTAAAATGACATGTTAGTATTGATTTAATTAAACTTTTTTCGAACTTATCATACTGTTATGATTTTCACAAAAATCAATTACTAAATAGTGTCAAAATTGACATAAAATAGTTTTTAAAACAAATATTATATTATTAATTGTTATTTTATTCCTAAAAAACTAATTTTCGGCCAAATGACTTATATAAGGTTCTATATATTAATATTAAACAATTTGGGGTTCGTTTGTCTTCTTATAGTAAGTTTATTAACCTTAGAGTGTAAGAACACAAGAAGACACGGTAAAAGTAAAATTATTTAACTTAATGTTAAATCTAAATGATAAGGTTAAAATTGGAACCTAAACTTGTCTAAATTCTTTTGGACGAGAGGATTTCTACCCATCCCCACCTTATCCTCGAAATAAATCAATTTGGAGCTATTTAAAACCGAACTTGACTTTATAATAAAACAATATGTTTAGTTATTCCAAAGGTGCCCCTCTCCTCCCTTATAAAAGGGCACCTCCTCCCTCTCTTCCTCACACAACTTTGAGACTTCAAGCTCGTCCAACCCCTGACCAATTCTCCACTACACTTCCCTAGAAACATCCTAGAGGTTCTGGTCTTCCGCAAAGGCCAATTTTAGTACCCTAAAAGAATGTCTCAAAGAAGCACTTCAAAGAAGAGGTAATTTCCGTTACCGATTCTTTCACCTTTATTTCTTCTTCCACTTCTTGTTCATAGGTTGTTTCATTATGAAGTAATAAAATCAGTATCACTCATATACTGATATGTTATTATATGTATGAAACAATCCTATTTCACCATCTATCCATCCTACGGAAAACGAAATCACTGCGCGTGCGTACGTACAGAATACCGTCTCCACGCCGTGGTGAAATCTATTTCCCACCACCACCTTACTTGGATGGGTATAATGGTGTAAATAATAACTATATATTATTATTTTAAAGTGATATTGATTGTGAAATAGTATTCATACACTCCAATACTGTCCCACGATCATGAGAACGATATCATCGCTCGTGCGTACGTACGGACTACCGTCTCCACGACGCGATGAGATTCATTCTCCACTTTAAACCATTCATGAATGATTATAAAGTATAAATAATAAGTAATCATGAAATATATGAAATAATAATGATACTGGATTTATGTGTATATATATGAATTTCATCTACTTAATTCCATTCAACTCAATAAGGAAAGGAAAACAACATTCATGCGTACGTACGGCCTACCGTCTCCATGAACGGTGTATTTCTTTCAATTTACTGATTTATTATATATATGTATATTCTGAATATATATATATATATATATATCATTTTTTATATTCTCTAATTAAGTAATCATGATCAAAGTAATCATATGAATAATTACAAGACAAAACACGGACGACAAATGAAACAATTTTACCCAAAACGCTCTTCAACATGGAATTTACAAAAGAACAGGTAATATAAAGTCATAAGTGAACCATATATGATATCATAACAATGAATATGATTCTGTAATAAGTCAATTACATTATTTAAATCATTATACAGGAGGTTCGGACACTTACGAAGCAAATCGGACCTAAGGTAAGGGAAATATCACAATCTCATTTTTATCCGAGATTGTTTATACTTTAGTATTTACTAGGGTGTATTTTATCATCCACATCCATGTTTCCTCACTATGTAATATTATTTCCATCCACCTACAATTTTTTAAATCCATTTTTACCCTTTGGTGAGTTTTTAGTAAAGGATACGAAAGGAATCTTTTGTCGTTTTTCATATGAGGTACTTTTTGACTTTTCCGACAAAAGTACGAAGAATGTTTTTTTAACTAATACGGCATGAATGGATTTTTAAAACATTATTTAAAAGAACCTTCCTTTACAAGTTTTCAAGTTTATTATTAATCAACTTATTTTAGTTTATAATTGTACGACATGTTAAGAAAGAAAAAGTGTTTTTGAAGCATAAAGGATATTTTCCTCAAGAATGGAGTTCAAGTGTTGTATCAAAATTATTTTCCATCTAAGATAATAAAGGGTTTTGTTTTTATCCCTATTATTACATTTATTTGATTATGTTGTGATGAAATTATTTTTATGAATTCCTTTATCGTATATGAATTGTTTTATGATGTCACGATGTTTAAGATTCCCATTTTTATTACATGGGTTATGCAATGATGTATGTTTTAAGATTTTGTGGCACACGTAAGAATGGTATCATTATGAGATGGGTGGGACCTATATCTCCCTCCAATTCATTGGGTAATTATTTTATATCACATGATATAGACATGGCTGGAATGGTAGGTTATACCGGTTCAGTGAAACAGGACTGAAATGAGGGTGACTCGGTTCAGAAAGGGAATTTGTCCACTAAGATAGTCTTGGCAATGAGTCTTGACTAACAATAAATGATTCTCTATGATTATGTGTGTATGACACAAAGTTTAATGTTTTAAGATATGATTATTGTGATTATATTTCATTGCCATGAGTTATCCTAGGTTATGAAATTATGATCTCTTTTACAGGTTAAGATTTCCAAAAGTTATGTGCTTATGTATATGATGTGATTGATATTTCTTTTGTTTACCCTTACTGAGCATTTGAGCTCACCCTTTTATGTTTTCTTTTCCCCAGGATATAAAGAAAAGTTTTAGGTATAAAAAAAGGGAAGATCTTTATGGGAGATGTTGAAGATCTTTCACCAGGATTAGAAGATTTTATTCCGAGTTTCCAAAGACACTAAACTATTACGATCCTTGTGTGTGTGTTTTTTTATGTACTAAGTATTCCGCAAATGTAATGTAATGTCAATGTACGTCAAGCTTCGGGTCTCTACAGATTGGATCATTGGAATATAGTGAATATGATCTTATGATACCTAAAATATACCTCATATGTATAATTATTTTATAAAGGATAATATTTCACTGTAAGAAGATTTTTTTTGTTCATATTTTGTTGGTGATTTTGACTAGAGGAGATACATGATTGGTTATTAGTTTACTATTTTAGGAGGATCTAAGGTATGGATATAGAAATTATTGTAATTTGTAGCTTTATCCAAGAGAAAGGTGTGCATGCAAGTACCATAGGCTTGAAAAGAGAAAATCTAGATGAGAATGTTATTACAGGAGATCAAGTATAGTTTGGATAATAGTCTTTTATTTTTTCACTGTCTAAGCACATTCCAAATTGTAAGGAATTAATCATTCCATTATATTGAAAAATACGTTCGGGTAAAATATCATTTTTTATTCAATACGTGGTTGAGGAAGGAAGGGCGAATATTCATAAAATTCATAATAAAAAAATATGCTATATTTTTTATGCATTTAATTGATTCTAATAAGTTAATATAGTGCAGATCCTTATGAAGTGTCATAGAGATGTTGGAATCATCTTTCTGAAGATAAAACATATGTGTAGATATGTTATTGGTTCATAATAAAATTTTCATATGGGATATATATAGTTGACTTTTGAAAAAGAAAAAAATTATCCCCCTTATATTTTGGTCAAAGGGAAATGACTCCACCTTTAATTTACATATTTTAATTTGATTGAGTGGGTGACTGTGTTTGAGGATTACCTATAAAATGATTCTCTCCCATCTTTAAAAATTATCTTCAAAAAAATTCATCATCTTTCTATTATAATTCAATATTTGATATGTATTTTTGAGGTGTTTCTCCATTTATTTAAGAGAGTGTATTTTGAACATTTTATTCTTGTAATATTTTGAGAGTATATACCTATTTTTATGATAGATACATCGTTCTATTTTCCCATGGTTTTTATCCCATTTTTCATTTGGTTGTTTTACATATTATATCCATTGACTATTTATTTTTGAATTTTATTACTTCACTTTTATCTCAAAATTATTGTTCACCAAAGGGACAATTATTTCCAGATCCAATACCACATAAAAAAATAGTGTTTCATTTAATTTAAAAAGTAAAAGATGTGCATAATATAATAAAAATTGACTAAAAATAACTGCATTGTCATGAAACTCTAAGAAAAATCATATTTATTAATTTGTCACCATAGAAATGAACCATAATTCATTCTAACGGGTTGTGTTCTCAAAATGAAATAATTTATATTTTATCATTTCCTATTATTATTAAATTTTATTAATTGTTATTAATAATTCACTTATTGTTTGTAATTATTTATTTATTTTTTGTTTCAATTATACATACATTTCATATTGTTATTGGAATTCAATGATTTTTGATTTTTTTTCCACACTCTGTTGAATGTGTGGTTGTTAAGTAAATGTTTTATTTATTATTAATAAGATAATAAATAAATGTATAAATATTTATCCATAAAAGAGACATCATGTGTCCCAATGACATTTAGATCATTCATATTAGTGAAGAATTAATCAATGTTCATTTTCCTAGAGTTTCATGAAATCTTCATTTCATTTTCTCATTATTCAGTATGTGATATGTGTTTTTAACAAAATTTTCACATCAAAATTAAAAAAAAGAATTTTAGACATTCCAATAAGATCATCCATTTGAACAATATATGGTTCATTACAACTTATATAAAATGAATCAATGAATATTTTCCTAGAGTTTAATAATCATCCAAGCACATTCTCTATTTTAAATATTTGAATAACATTTTGAAATCATTAATTTCTAAAAATTAAAAAAAACCCCTTCAATGATAATGCACTCAAAATATATCAGAATATTTATTGGATTATTCATATAGGTAATAAATGTATAAAAACCCATTTTCCTAGTCTTACATGATATTGAGGTATCTTATTTCGTTTGGGACCTATAATCCAACATTTTGATGTAACATTTCACTCTAAAATTGAATACAAGCACTTTTAGTTATAGTCATCACATGAGGTGTCAAGATGATGTGTGGGTTGTTGTTGTTGGGGAAAAAAATAAATGGTTATTTTACTAGAGTTTCATCACAACCCTGTATCTTTCCTAAATATTTAGCATGTTATGAATGTTTTTTACTTCCTAAAATCATAAAATATAAATATAAAAATTAAATAATATACATCACACCTAAAATTCAAGTGATGTGTGGTTTTTTACTATTGTTTAAAAATGAGTCAACGATCATTTACCAAGAGTTTTAAGAGAATATTTTGTGTTTTTTTAATTTTAATCATATGAATAAACCTTTTATGGTATCATTTCACTATTTAACTGAAAACAAAAATTTTTGTTCATATCAATCACGCTCTGTGTTGAAATGAGATTCAGTTCATTCATGTAGGTTATAAATGAATAAATAAATTATTTTCTTTAGTGTGATAAAAATCTAGCCTTGGTTTCTATACATTGAGAATGTGACTTGTGTTCTGATCTAAAATGTCAATTTTTAATTGAAAATTCCCACTTTTAGTCACTTTAATAATTATGCACATCATAATAATGTAAAATTGCATTGAAAATTTCATTAATGGAATAGGAATTTATTACCTAGAGTTTAAATAAAATACAAACATTTTTCCTGATTTTGAGTATGCAATGTATTTTTTCTACTTATTAAATGCATAAAAAGAAAAAATAAACCTTTAATCATACTACCCTCACTAAGTGTTGGAATGACATGTTGTTTTTTCTCATATGTGAAAAATTAATCACTGATCATTTTCATATAGTTTCTTTGAAATATGATCTCATTTTCTTGGGTTTTATCTTGTTGGAATAATTTTGGAAATAAAATGTTTCTTTGATATTTAATAAACAAACTATCATACATATTAGAAACACAGTATGGTAGAATGATGTATATTTTTTTCTAATATGTAATTTTTTTAAAATATACAAAATTGGGTATATCACTTTACATTAAATTCCTTAAGTTGTAATAGTTGGTATGAAATTGGTGCATAATTCAATTTCCACTTTTGTGGTTTATGGTTGAGAAACGATGGTTTTGATTTCACGGAAACTACCATTTATTCCACATAGTGTGACATTGGTTATGAATAAAAAAAGTGATTCTTCTATTTCTTTATAAATATATTTTTATTATTTAATAATTTCAAGATTAGAAACCCTAGATAGCATGTGTTATGGATAACACATATGGAATGTCTAGCATTGGAAGCTAACCTTCTTCCTTTTTATTACATTAATGGTTTTAGATAAAGAGTGGGGATCCTCACGTTATAATAAGATGACCAAAATAATCTACATTTGAAGATATATTTTTAATTGGTACCCTATTTTTCATTGATACTCTACATTTATTTATTAAGGGAGATGTTATCACCTCTTAGGATTTCAAGGGCCCTCTCTTAGCAAATTAGGATCCGGGTGGACAGTTTCATCCCTGTGGAGGTGAGAGTATATTGGTTTTAATTGGGAAATAATAATAATTTATACTTAATTAATATTATTAGATATAGAGAATACTATATATAATGTATTCATGTTTATATTTTTTTATGTTCTTCATTGTATACTGATTTAAAGATGATAGATAAAGGAATATAATGGGTTTTTTCCACTGTGATGATTGTGATATGATCCTTTAAAATCCATCAGTGGTATCATATCCAATATCATTATAGAATAAATAAGTTTCTAAATTTTTTCAAATATCATGTGTATGATAAGGTGTATTAATCCATATCATATATTATATTATGAAATAGCTAAATTTCATCTTTCATGGTTCTTTTCTAGGATTATGATATATGTTATAATAATTTTTCATTCATAATTATAGAGTATGAATGATGTGTATTCTAACATTTTATAAAAATAAATCCTATTATATTTTTATGTCATAAGATATTATATGAGTGATGTCATAGGCTAAAATTATATCTTAGGATTCACAAAATAGACTGTGGAATCATAATGGTGTTATAGGGGAAATCATTGATTCTAACTAACCCTTTTGTAAGAGTAATCAAATCAAAATTTATAAGGTGAAACAATAAATAGTTTTTAGTTCATACCAAATCACTAAATATGGCATGGATATCACAAAAGGGTGGGTATGAATCTTGCATTAGATTAAATAATTTTCTTTCAGTATATCATGTCTTATGATGGAACCTATATAAGGCATGTAAACACCCTCGTAAGATACTAATATTTTAATTGAAAAATAGGTATCTATGTAAAATTCAATGGAACCCATATCAGATTATCTGCATATTGAAAAAAATATAGTTAATATGCCCTATCCTAGCCCATGATTAATAGTGGCCCCTATAAATCCTTATATTTTACATCCCCCAAAAATCAATAAAAGTATTTATTATGGACTACAAATGAATATTAATTGTAAAAATAAGTTCGATTGATTTTAAATAGAATACTTTTATGAGATGTTCATATTAATGACTCATGTTAATAATTAAATAAAATTTGTACTTATTCATGAATTACTTTTAAATATTATGGTTTATAAATTGTTTAATAAATGTGATATACTGTATGCATTAAAATATGTGCTAAATTACATCATATATATTTTCAGGACATGAAAATTATGAAAAAAACTAGTTTTCATCTACCTTGAATTTATTTTGATACTAAAATTATTAGCTTGAACTTTGTTCTTGAATATTATTTATACAGATTTTGTATTATATATGTGATGGAATTGAATTATATCTTCAGTAAAGTATACATGGGTATATTGAATTTATATTAGACTCTCCACTGACCTAGAGGATTATTCCTTTCTCTAAAAAGGTAGGTTGTCTATCTGTGTCTCCCAGATTACTCTTGTACGAATGTTTAATTTCATATAATTTTGAACATTTATTTGAAAACTTCATGTTCCTTATGAATAAAATGAATTTAAATATGTTTAAATTCATTTATCTTCTACTTTCGAGTGATTCAAACTAATTGTGATTTGTGTATAGTAACAAATTAATAGGGATTCAATATATTATTTTTGTAGATGGAATATGGAATCAAAAATTATACATGTAACACCCCAAGCTTCCACGGTACACTTCCCTTTGAATAATGCAATAGCCTGCGTTGTATGCCAATTCGAGTTCTAACAAACCACGACCAATCAAAATAGCTGTTATAAATAGTAATACCAAATTATTGAATGTTTATAAACTTTTTTAAATGGACTTCATTTTTAGATTCAGAATATCAAAATTATTTTAGGGTGAATTTTTCATATTTTTCGGAAAAATTTAAATTTTTGAGGAATAGTAAAAAACATGGTATTATTGTTTAAACCCTACATTTTATTTAAATTATTATTTATTTTATTTAAATTTATTTTAAGTCAAAATAGATACATAATTCCCATATAATTTCAATTTAATTCATTGGATTCATTTTATAATAAGATTAGATGTATAAGATTTTTTGAACTTTTTACCGTCTTTTTCCCACCTTCTACGCACATTTGAAAATTTGCATAATACGTAATTTTATAGCTTATGTGAATTGAATTTAAAAAATCTGAGAGTCATGATTTAAATAATTTACTAAAATCTGGTTCAATAAGATAAAAATAATTTTTGGTGAATAGTAACTTTTGAATTTTATATACAACAGTTAAAAGTAAATAGGGTAATTGATGATAAAAATGATATTTTAATTACCCTAACACATGTACATATTCTATTGAGTATGTTTAGTTCGACCAAAATCAACCTTAGGAATAAAATATGATATTTTTGGTCCACTTGGATTAGATTAGGAAATTTATTATTATTTAATTTAAAATAGTGTTAAAAGTGTTAATTTCGAAGTTTAATAACTAAACCATTTTTAATATAGGGTTATACATAAGATAAATTTGAAAATAAAATTTATTATATATATAAAAAAATTTCCTAAAAAATGGTATTTTATTTCTAATTTATAGACATTAAATAATTAAATCTATTTATGACACAATGATGATGTATTAATTACCTTATTGTTGAAAGATTAAAATAGTTGATATTATAAATTTTAATATAATAATAAATTGAGACTTTTGATGCATTCCAAAAAAAAATTAGTTTAATATGATATGTTATGGTTGATTAAATAAATTTATTTCTAAGTGATACAGCTATTATGACTTTCAAATAAATCAAATACTAAATAGTGTCAAAATTTACATAAATGAGATTTTAAAACAAATATTATATTATTAATTGATATAATATTTATAAAAATATAAGGATCGACCAAACAACTTAGATAAGGTTAGATATGTCAATAATGAACCAAATGGGTTTCATTTGTATTTTTATAGTATGTTTACTAACCATCTATTATAATAATACAAGAATACATGGAAAATGATAAACTATTTAACTAAGAGTAAAATCTAAAAGATAAGGTTAATATAGTGAAATAAACCTATATAAAACATATTGGTTGATAGATTTTCGACCCATCTACACCTTTTCCTTGAAATAAATCTTTTTTTAACCATTATAAACCGATTATTATTGTATAATAAAATAATATTTCATGTTTTTTCTAAAGTGACCCTCACCTCTCTTATAAAAGGTTACTTCCCTTCTCTCAAAATCACACCTCCAAAGCCATTTTAAATGGCCAAACCCAACCCATATATCCTCCAAAATACCCTCATTTCATTCTAGAGGCCTTATTTTGATCAAAAACCCAAACTAAAGATCCATTTTGTTGAAATCAAAAGGAAGAACCCAAAGAAGATGTAATTAATTCTTCACATATTTCAAAGTTCTTTTCTTCTTCCACTTCATCTTTCTTTGTTGATTCCATACCAAAATAATAAATCCAGTACCTTCAACATACTATGATGTAATTATAAATATGGTACAACCAAATTAATTATTCTATCCATCCTATTAATAACAAAGTCACCATATGTGCGTACGTACGACATAAAGTCTCCATGTCATGGTGTAGTTTGTTATTCAACACCTCATTATTTGTATGGGTATAATAATGAGTATAATTTATGAAAATAATTAATTTAACATGTTAATTATTCAGTATATATGATATACTATCCAATTACAAACGATTTTACCATCAATAGAATGATATTGTCGCTCGTGCATACATATGGATTACCGTCTCCACGAACACGATGAGACTCATTCCACATCCTAATCATTGAAGAATAATTTTTATTTGATGATTAATAATAATTTTTAATAACAGAATATAATTCTAAATATGAATAAATTACATCCTATCCATAATTAACATTACTTACATAACAAAATATATAAAATAAAATGAATCATTTAACACCGCAAACAATGATACTATAGAAATATTATTAACAAAAAAATATTACAAGATCCTATATGATATCAAATTTAAGTATATAGTTCTTGTATAATTAATAACAATTTTTTTAACCATTATACAAGTGGTTGACATACCATCATCCAAGGAAAAGTATAAGGTAAGGGTTAATTTTACAATCTCTTTATTATCTGAGGTTGTTTATATGTAAGTATCTACTGGGACCTCTTTATCTTCCACATCTATGTTTCTTGAAAATGTATTTTAAAATATTATTACTATTTTCTATAATATGCATTAAATTCATTTATACTCTTTTTTTAATTTGAATAAATTTTTTTGAAAGGAATCGTATCTTCGTTTTCCAAACAAGGTACTTTATGACCTTTTTGACAAATTATGGTAAGAATATTTTTTTAACGTATACAGTGGGTGAAACTGTTTTTCTCCATTATAATATCTTCTAAGTTTCCCTTACAAGCATATATGAAGATTTTAAAAATAAATATTTTCATTTATAATTACGTGACTTTTAAATGGTTTAAAAATAGAAAGAGATATTTCTCTTAAATAGTTTTGATTTAATCTATTTCAATATCCTTTATTGGATTTTACACTTATTTGATGTTGATTTATTATGATAAAATCTTCCATATTGTATTGAAGGTTTTTTTATATGATTAACTTTGTATGGGTAATTTTTGTACCATTCATGGTTTATGGTTAAAGTATTAACATTTTGTATGCTAGTTTTAATACGAATATTTATGTTATGTATCAACCTTTTCATATGAGGAATACATTGGACATAGTAAGTGATGGATGGATCCCGCTATAGCTCCTTGATGCATCAGTAGGTCTCATGAGACAAACTAGTGTCTTGGAATAAGGCCCTCACAAAATCTTATTTTTAATCTTGGCACGAGGCCTTGAATATATGGATATGGTGTCTAGTATTGTGAATTCCATCATTATAAAATTGGCTATAGATATTTCATGTGATTATTAGACTAGTATAATATCCATTTGAATAATTAAATATCATTATTTGATTTATCATTGCGATATTAAGCTCAATTTTATGTTTAAAAGGCTTGTTTTTTCGTCTTATGCATTGCCTTAAATGTTTATGCTTATTTATGATAGTTTTCGCTATATTGTTATCCTTACTATGCATCTGAGCTCACCCTTTTCTTTTGGTATATTTTTTCTAGGATGTGAAGAAGTATATTATAATTGACCTGCAGGAATAGGCTAAGGGATATGAGTGTGTTCAAAGGGGACACATTGTTTTTGTTTTTCTATTTCATAATGTAATGTAAAACTTATGTATGTATCTAGTACTTCCAAGGCTACAAAACTAATAGGTATTTCAAGACTTGATCTATTATAATAATGCCAATTTTATGTAATAAAGCACTGACTCTGGGTAACTAGGGTCGGGGAATTACAATTGGTATCAGCGGATGTTTAGTACATACCTTGGAAACTAGATTTAAAAAAACTCTGATTAGAGAGCATTACCCTAAGATAGACATTGAGGATTATTATAGAAGAACTTCATAGATTTTTGGAAATGTACAGATTTTATATATTTTCCAAGAAATATATCCTTGTCTAAATATGAGTAGGTAGAGGCTGCTCTGGCACAGATGTACCTTGGAGTGAAAACTCCAACAAGGAGTTTCGGGCTTTACTCGGGGTATCTTGGTACATGACAATGAGCCTTTCTACAATCTTGGTTATGAAACTCTTGAGGGATATGCTTAGTATAATTACCATTTTCATTACAAACCATTATGAAATATTTATGAGTAAATCCTTCCTCAAAGAAACATTTTTTTATGATTAGAGATTATATGAATAAATTATTCATTTTTTATTAGGTATTTTATTAGTTTGGAATTATAAATCGCGATTCATAAACTAATCTAGTGTATGCCATTATTTATAAATGGGACCTAGAAGAAGGAATGGAAAACTTATCAACACACAAAATCAATGTATGGATTTTCCTACTTCTCAGGATAATTATAGTGGAGATAGTGATGCAACTAGTGCATATCTCCTTATAACCTAGTTGGGACAACTCACTCAGGTTATGAATAATAACTATACATGTATAGAGAACCCAGATCCACAATGTGGAAGATCAATGTTAGACCGCTTCATGATACAAAATACACAATATTCAATGGGACTGCAAATCCATTTGTAGATGAGCAATGGATAATTTTCTTAGAGAAAACTTTTCATGCTTTGGAGAGTAGCAAAAGGAAAAAAATAATGATACTTTATTTCCTCACGTGAGATGTAGATCAATAGTATTCAATGATTCAAAACACAAAGGGAGATGAATAAGTATAAAATATGGAATTTAGGGGGTTTAAATAGATTTTATTAGAAAAATATATTCTTCTTGAACATCGAGATGATATGGAAAGTCGATTTCTAAGTCTGAGGCAAAAGGAGTATGAGAATGTCGAAAAGTATGAGGCTAACTTGACAAGGTTTGAAAGGCATTCAATAGATTATATACATAACCTAATGAGTAATATTGATCAATTCATTTATGGTTTAAAACCATTTCTCCATTGAGCATTAGTCTCACAATACTCCTCATCATATGAAGATATTGTCTCACGTGCCATCAAGACAGAAAAGGAATTCTCCATATCTTACGACGTTAAAGTAAAGAAGGAGAAAAAGAGATCTGTTGAAAACTCTAGAAATGGAAATAATGAGAAGAAGGGAAATGTTGAATTTCCATCATGCAAAAAATGTGGGAAGAAACACCCTAGTACTTTCCTTGAAGGAATAGTATTCTGATACAAGTGTGTTGAAAAAGTCCACCAAGCTCATGCTTGCAAGTGAAAGAAATAGGTTCTCAATATTAAATTCTACAATTGTAGAGAAATGTGGCATTATGAAAATTAATTTACTAAGCACCAAGGAAACTTACCTCAGAAAAGGAAAAAGTAGAAAGGCCAAGCTTATGTGATCACTACTGAGGAGGTTGAAGTTCTGAATAATATAGTGGCAGGTATTTTAATGGTTACCTCAAATTTATCCAATGCATTATTTGATTCTGGATCATCACATTTATTTATATCTTCTGAGTTTGCTAATAAAATTAGATATTTCCGATTTGATTTAATAATGGAGTTGTTAGTCGAAACTCTTAAGGGATTTATCATTGCAACAATGCTTTATCAATCAGTTCCCATTAGGGAATATAAACATGCTTTATCTTCTTATCTCATCATCATACCAATGATTGAATTTGATATAATCCTCAGTATGGTTTGGATTTTGGACAATGATGAAAAAAGTTATTGTAAGAAGGAGGTGAAAATTTTGAATGATGATTATAAAGAATATATTATCTTTAGAGAAGAAACGTCACTATCTAATTCTCATCTAGATCCATTCCTAGTAGCTCTACCAAATTCAATTATTGGGGTAGAAGAGAATGAAATAACTATGGGTGAGGAAAACAATGTTCAAATAGAGAATGTACAAACTTTACATGAATATGTTGATGTGTTCCCAAAGGATTTACCTATACATCCTCTATAATGAGAAATTGAGTTTTCCATTAATTTAATTCTTGGTTGTAGGCCCATATCAAGGAACCCTTATAGAATGACCACTATTAAATTAGTGGATCTAAAGAAACAACTACAAGAGTTGATTAATAAAGGATTTATTATCCCTAGTGTTTCTCCATGGGGAGGCCCTATTATTTTTGTTAAGAAGAAAGATGGATCTATGAGGTTCTTCATTAACTACAGGGAGATCAATGCTATAACAATAAAGAAAAAGTATCCCCTACCTCGCATTGATGATTTATTCGACCATTGTCATGAAGCACAATATTTTACAAAGATTGACCTTCTATATGGATATCATGAGTTGTGCGTGAAGGAGGAAGACATTCCAAATACAACATTTTGAACCTTGTATGGGCATTACGATTTAATAGAAATGCCTTTTGGACTGAATATTTGGGGACACTATCTCTATGGTAAAAAATGTGACATTTATACTGATCCCAAGAGTTCGAAGTATATTTTCTACCAGAAAAAACTCAATAAGCGGCAAATATGATGGCATGAAATTCTCAATGATTATGATTCCACTATACACTACCTTCGCGGGAAGGTAAATAAGGTGTAATATGCTTTGTGTAGAAATAATCATGGATTTCTAAACAAGATGAGAGTTGAAAATGGGTTCTATGTTCATGGGTCTAGTAAACATGGAAATGGGAATAACCATGGAATGTGAAACATCAATACTTTGTCAAATGGTGTCCAAAAGATCTTTATGAAAAAGGATAAAAAGTTCTTAGACTGATGATGAGGGGTTTCAAATGAAAATTAATCCTTTGAATGATAAGAGATTGATAGATTTTGTATATGAAGATGCAATTTTGAAATTTTGGAAGAGACTTTGTGTTCCTGACATACCTGATATAAAAATGGAATTGTCGGATGATTATCCTAGCTCCAATTTTACTATACTCCCTGGTAGCACTAAGATGTATAGATATTTGAAGGTATATTTTTGGTGGGACCACATGAAGAGGGATATTGCTGATTATGTGTCAAGTGTATGGTTTGTCAATAGGTAAAGGCTGGAAGACAACATCCTATAGCAGTCATGCAACCTCTTCCCATGATTTAGTGGAATTGGGATGATATTACAATGGACATTTTCATGGGGATACCACAAACTCTTAGAA
Organism: Viscum album; assembly: GCA_963277665.1. Taxonomy (NCBI): domain Eukaryota; kingdom Viridiplantae; phylum Streptophyta; class Magnoliopsida; order Santalales; family Viscaceae; genus Viscum; species Viscum album. The sequence continues at coordinate 2,048,791,145 of OY728145.1, forward strand.
GGAATGATGCAATATGGGTCATTGTTGATGTTCTTACCAAGTCAGCACATTTTCTTGCTTTAAGAGATGATTTACCACTGGAACGTTTAGCAAGACTATATATTAACGAATTTGTAAGACTTCATGGAGTACCCCTATTGATTGTTTCTGATTGTGACCCCTATTTTACATCATGATTCTGGAAAAGTCTTTATAAGGCACTGCATACTAAGCTTTATTTGAGCACTTCCTACCACCCTAAATGTGATGGAAAATCAAAATGGATATTTCAAACCTTAAAATACATGTTGAGATATTTCTTACATGACTTTCAAGGTTTGTGGGATCAATATTTACCTCTGGTATAATTTTCTTATAACAATAAATTGCAGTCAAGTATTAATATGACACCTTATGAAGTGTTATATGGAAATAGATGTCACAAACCAACTTATTGGGATGATGTTGGTAAAATAAAACTTGTAGGCCCTGAAATTGTTGAGGAAACAATGGAAAAGTTGAAGGTCATCCAAACCCACATCAAAGAAGCTCAAAATATGCAAAAGAGTCGTGCTGAAAATCGAAGGAAGGATTTTGAATTTCAAGATGGAGGCCATGTTTTCTGGAAGGTATCTCCATGGAAGGGTGTAATATGATTTGGTAAAAAGGGTAAATTGAGTACCCGGTACATTGGACCTTTAGAAATTCTATAAATAATTGAAGTTGTATCTTACTGTTTGGAAATGCCTCCCAGTCTCTCCAATGTTCATGATGTGTTCCACATATCACTATTGAAAAAATACATGCCTGACCGAACACATGTACTCTCATATGAAGAAGTATAACTGTAACTCATTCGGTCTTATTTTGAAAATCCTGTCATGATTGTTGTAACGCCCCGACCCTAGCTACCTAGAGTCGGTGCATTACTTCGTAACATTGGCATGATCACAAAAGATCAAGTCTCGAAAGACCGATTAGTTTAGTAGCCTTGGAAACACTAGATACATTTATAAGTGTTACACTACATCATAAGGTTAAAAACTACAATAACAAAGTCTCCATAGTCCACACTCATATCCTCTTCTGACTATCCCTGGAGGTCATTCATAAAATACTTCTTCACATCCTTGAAAATATTAAAACATTGAAAGGGGTGAGCTCAGATGCTCAGTAAGGATAACAATATTGCGGAAGCTTTCATAAATAAACATTAGCATTTAAGGAAATGTATAACTAAAACAAAATCCTTTTAAACATGAACTTCAACATAATATGGAAAAAGTAAAATAAGATAATGTCATTTACTTATTCACATGGATATTCTACTGGTCGAATAATCACATGCAATATCAATAACCACTTTCATAATGATGGAATGCATAATGCCAGACTATCATAACCACGTAGCCAAGGCCTCGTGCCAAGACCACAAATAAGATTTTTTCAAAGCCTCATGCCAAGACACTAGTTTGTCTCATGAGACCTGCAGATGCATCGAGGAGCTATAGCGGGCTCCACCCGTCACTTATTAAGTCCAATGCATTCCTCATATGAACAGGTTTAAACATATCATAAACCATAACATAATCGTATCACATAAAACATGCATAAAGGAAACATAACATTTCCACATTCCAATCACAAGATATCAATACAACACGTTGATATAATAAAAACACTTTCAAAACCATTTTTAATACCAAAATAAAAGAAAATTAAAACATGGTATTTATTTCTCTTTTAAAAAAGGTATGGCTTGTAGAGGAAGCCAAAACTCAAATAACGGTTAAGGCGGTGGAGAAGTCGTTGTCGCCGCATACGTACGACAAGAAAAAAATTCCTTTTTTTCGTTTAGTAAAATGATTCTTATAAAAAGATTACTTTTGAATGAACGTAAAATTAAAAGGGGTTTATACACCGTATAAAAGAAAGTTGTGTATAAAACCAAATATGCCTCAATGAAAGGAGATTGAGACAAAGTCCTTAAAAAGATCATTTTTAAAATAAAATAGATCTATTATGTGTATTCACTATAATTACACAAAAATAAAGTACAAATACAAGATAGGACATAATAATATCATGACATAATTTGAAAGTAGGAGATTAACCCAAAGAATGGAAATTGGGTTAAGAAGTTCCCTTACCTCGTGTCCGACTTGACTCAACCATTCTTTAACCTCCTGAATAATAAACTAGAGTTAATATCTACCTTATTAAGAACCATTTTCAATTTCATTATCCTTTTTATATCACTTATTACAATGTTGCGAACATTATGTAATTATTTAAGTTTATAATGGTCGTTTTTTCGATCATTGGGACTTGAGTCAACAATAAACTTCTTATAATTACAAGTTGTTCATGTGGTAAAATATCCATTATATCAAGAATTATATTCATGATGTATATATCATATTTATCATATATATCCAGTATATACATTCATTCATAATATTACATAACATTTAGAGGTAAGAAATGAAATGCACTGTTCATGGAGACGGTAAGCCGTACGTACGCATGAACGCTACTTTCATTTCTATTTTGTATTTAATGAAATAATAATTATATAAATGTATAAAATAATTCCAGTATAATATATCATATAATAACATTTACTCCATCCTTTATACATCCCACATATGGTATTAACGATTCAAATCACTTTGAGGGGGCGGTAGTCCGCACTTCCTAAAATTAAAATATCGTGTTTACGCATAATGGAAACCATAAAGGTATGCCATAAATGAAAAATACAAAATCATAAGGAAAACAAAACCATAATATATATCATATATAAAAATAGTGTCATCATAATGGCCACCATTGGAGGTGTTATATGAGTGTTGAACAATCATCGTTTCGTGAGGCAAAAATTCGCCATCCACAGAAACAGTATGTTCTTTAACCATTAGATGTAGGTGTGTGTAAGTGTAGCTCAAATCCTTCTTATAACAACATCATAGTATATTTAGGATACTGGTTTTGTTACAAAAAAAATGAATAAAAAGTGTTTAAGGGGTTTGAGAGGAAAAATGAAACAAAACAACATTAGAGAAGACATTACCTTAAAATCGGGCAACTCTTTTTGATTTGAGCCAAAGGCATCCTTGGGAAGCGTTCTGCCCAAAGTGAGGCTTCTAGGAGTAAGAGGGGGAAGTTGGGAGAGTATTTGGGCAGAGGTTGGCCGATCCAAATGGTTTGAAAGTGTGAATGAGGTGGTAGAGGTGGGGGCCTTTTATAAGTGGAGAGGAGGGGCACTCTTGGAATGTAAAGAAAAGTCACTTTATTATTAAAAGAGTTTCGGATTTCAGAGGTCCCACACTTATATAATTCGAGGATAAGGTGATAAGGGTTCGAAATCTACTCATCCAATAGGTTTTTGACAAGTGTAAGCCTTGTATTTTACATTATCTTTTCATCTTATTAAAATCGTTAATTAATGAGGTAATCGCTGCATCATCATGGTGTCATAAATAGTTTAATGTATATAATGTCTAAAAATTATAAAAAAATGCTATAATGTAGGAAATCTTTTTAGGATTCCAATGACTATTTATAGTCAAAAATATGACTTGTAATACCCCATGTACAAATTTTTTTAGTAAAACATTTCATGTTTGTGTCATTTTTTACTTTAACATTAAATAAAAGGTATTTATGTCATTTTCCAACTAAAGTGGCTCCATGGGGTCCCCAAGTTGACCCATGGATTGTCTTGGTCTGCCATGGAACATAAAATGAGTGTAGGACATTGTCAAGCTCATCTCATATTATTAAAACATTATTGTTACATTAAACTACACTAATTACCTCTAATCGGGATTAAGAACTTAAAAGTTACTATTCACCAAAAAATTATTCTAATCCCATTGAACCACATTTTACTTCTTAATGACAACCATGTATGTCGGATTTTTGAAATTCAAAACACAGAAGTGGTAAAATTTCATTTAAACGAAAAATCAGTTTTTATAAATACCACTTAGTGGTTTCACTATTCATCATAAATTGAAGTTTTTCAGAAAAATCCCAAAAATTCACCCTAAGCTATATCTGATATTCCGATTTCAAAAATGATGTCTATTTTACAAAATTCCAAACATATAAGTTTCATTAATTAATTTTATAATTAATTCCTGCTGTCACAACTAATAGCCTGTTTTTAAGAAACAATTTATATCAAAAGATTGACAATTGTTCATGCCCAATTTCAATGTTAAATGAATTATAATGACCACTATTGGATAAAATGGTAAAAATATATTCTCATTATACTTTAAAACCACTAAATAGTATAATTTATCACAATAAATTATTTTGATTAAAAAAGTTGTTTTAAGTATTTTTCACTATTCATAAGAAAATTGGAAGTTCTCAGAAAGTTACAAAAAATTCAACTTAGGATAATTTAGATATTACGAATACAAAAATGAAGTCCATTTTGAAATATAAAATTTCTATAATTTTAAAAAGTGTTTATTACTATTCATAACGACTACTTTGATTAGTCGCGGTGTGTTAGAACTCGAACTTGCGTACAATGCAAGCTATTGAAAGAGAGGCGTATCGTGGAAGCTCGGGGTGTTACATTCTTCAATCCTTCAATAATTTGCATCCTTGCAATTTGAAATTTTTCTTTGAAAATAAAATGTTGAAAATAGAAAATACCTTTGTGGAAAACCCACATCGGAAATAAGGTTAATAAAATTTACCCTTAATAAGAGGGAAAGGGAAATGAATAAGTCACCACCAAATTATAATCTCGATAAGGAGAAAATTGGTGGAAATTTGAGACATATAATTGGAAGAAAAATGTAAATATTTGTAGGGAGTGATTGAGGTCATCAATCACAAACAAGTGTCAAATTGAGGGCCTCAAAGCCTTCAATCTATGTTGATTTAAAACATCATCAGTTCAACAAGACATAAGGTATTAGGATAACACATTTTTTTTGATTTAATATCCCTTTAATAAAGTTTAAGAATTAATTTATTCATAGAATAAGATATAGGTATATATATATATATTTATTCTTGACAAGTAGAGTTTCAACTTTCAACTAATTTCTACCACAAACTCATCTTTCACTCAAAAAGATAATAGAACTCAAAAATAATATATTTATCCTAACCATAGAAGGTTCAAAATATTATAACATACCATTTAGATTACCAAAACTATTTTGTAATAACCAAAGACCTCCTGTAGGCTAGTGGTAGGTAATAAAGGCCTATCGCACTATGGTTGTGGGTTCGATTCCTGCAGCTTTGTCCGACGTGACAGGTTATGCCCCACCCTGCAGGTTGTCCTTTTCCTAAAACTATAGTATTATAATATTCCAAAAATAAATTTCAAAAATGCTTTAACCTTAAATAATACTATCCATGGATCAACTTAATCCATTCCAACCTTTATAGGTATCCAAAATACCTCCGTCCAGACTTTCTCTAAAGGGTCCTTAAATTCCAAAATCAATTGTAACATCAGATTCCCAAACAAAGAAAAGTTTCTCTTATTGTCACATACTAAAAATATGATTACCTTAATCATATTAAAACCTTAATGAAAATAAAGTACTCCAGTACAATCCTTATATATATCACATTATTCTTATAACCAGAATATAATCCTTGAGTCCAAAAGCACCAATACATTAATTATTCCGCTTCAACTGTAGTCACAGCATAAAATTGGCCTTGACCCCTTGGCCTTTTCTGAGGTAAGTTTCCTTGACTCTTTGGACATTCATTTGCATAATTCCCCATTTCTCTACAATTTTAGCATTCAACATTGGTAGCCTCTTTCTTTCCCTTCCAATCACGCGCCTGGTGACCTTTTTCTCCACATTTATAACAAACTCCCATTCCTTTTAGGCAAGTACCAGGGTGATTCTTCCCACAATCATCACATAATGTAAAATACTTCTTTCCCTTTTTCCCTTTATCTATCTCTTGTTCTACCATTCTCTTCTTCTCTTGCTTTACTTTGTTGTCATAAGACTTAGAGAATTCCTTTTTTGTCTTGATAGAACACGAGACAATATCTTCATACGATGAGAAGGATTGTGATACTAAAGCTCGACGGAGAAATGGTTTTAACCCATCAAAGAAACGATCAATCTTACTTCTTGGGTTACGTATATAATCTGCAGCATGCCTCGCTAACCTTGTAATGTTAGACTCATACTTTGCGACATTCTCATACTCCTTCTACCTCATACTTAGAAATTGCCTTTCCATATATGCTCGATGGTCACGAGGAAAGTATTTTTCTAGGAAAATATCTTTGAACTCCCTCTATTCAATATTCGATACATCATCATCTTCCTTTATGATTTAAATCAGCGACCACCACTGATCGACATCTCCAGTGAGGCGGTAAACTGCCATGACAACCTTCTCCCTTTCGCTACTCCCCAAGGCATGAAATATTTTCTCTAAGGAGTTTATCCATTTCTCAGCTACTAATGGATTTGTACCCCCATTAAATGTTGGCGGTTGTTGTCTCATGAAGCGGTCTAACAATGATCCTCCACGTTGTGGATCAGGGTGATCCATACGAGTAAGGTTATTATTCATAACTTGAGTGAGTTGTCCTAGTATGGTAATAAGTTGATCAGCACCAGTTGTATCTCTAGATCCACAATAATTTTCTTGAGCAGGAGGGCAATCCTTACACGGAGTTCATGCATTGATACGATTTCCATTCCTTCCACTAGGCTCCATTTCTATACAATTGCATAAACTAGATTAGTTTATGAATAAAAATACATAATTCCATACTTATAAAATACTTAACATAAATTGAACTATTTATGGATATAATCCATAATCATAAAAAAAAGTTTTCTTTGAGGAAGTATATACTCATGACCCTTCATAGTGGTTTGTAAAGAAATGAGAATTATCCTAAGCATATCCCCCGGGAGTGTCGTAACCAAGAGTGCAGCAAGGCCCGTTGTCGTGCACCAGTTCCCGTTCGAGTCTAGCTCAAAGCGGTTTTTTTGGGTTTTACCCCGAGGTACATCTGTGCCAGATCCGCCTCTACCTGCTCGTATCCATACAGGGATGTATTGCTTTGAAAACTCACAAAATCTCTATAATACCAAAATTATAAGAAGTTATTCTATACTAATCCTAAAAGTCTATCTTTGGTCTATGTTCCCTAATCAGAGTTCATGTAAATCTAACTTCCAAGGTTAGTACTAAACTGCCTCTGATACCAACTGTAACCCCCCGACCCCAGCTACCCAGAGTCGGTGCATTACTTCGTAACATTGGCAATATCATAAAAGATCATGTCTCGAAAGACCGATTAGTTTAGTAGCCTTAGAAACACTAGATACATTCAGAGTGTTACATTACATCATAAGGTGAAAAACTACAATAACAAAGTCTCCATAGTCCACACTCATATCCTCTTCTGACTATCCCTATAGGTCATTCATAAAATACTTCTTCACATCCTGGAAAATATTAAAACATTGAAAGGGGTGAGCTCAAATGCTCAGTAAGGATAACAATATTGCGGAATCTTTCATAAATAAACATTAACATTTAAGGCAATGTATAACTAAAACAAAAGCCTTTTAAACATGAACTTCAACATAATATGGAAAAAGTAAAATGAGATAATGCCATTTACTTATTCACATGGATATTCTACTGGTCGAATAATCACATGCAATATCAATAACCACTTCCATAATGATGGAATGAAAAATGCCAGACTATCATAACCACATAGCCAAGGCCTCGTGCCAAGACCACAAATAAGATTTTGTCAAGGCCTCATTCCAAGACACTAGTTTGTCTCATGAGACCTGCCGATGCATCGAGGAGCTATAGCGGGCTCCACCCGTCACTTATTAAGTCCAATGCATTCCTCATATGAACAGGTTTAAACATATCATAAACCATAACATAATCGTATCACATAAAACATGCATAAAGGAAACATAACATTTCCACATTCCAATCACAAGATATCAATACAACACATTTATATAATAAAAACACTTTGAAAGCCATTTTTAAAACCAAAATAAAAGAAAATTATAACATGGTATTTATTTCTCTTTTAAAAAAAGGTATGGCTTGTAGAGGAAGCCGAAACTCAAATAATGGTTAAGGCGGCAGAGAAGTCGTTGTCGCCGCATATGTACGACAAGAAAAACATTCCTTTTTGTCGTTTAGTAAAACTCTTCGTATAAAAAGATTCCTTTTGAATGAACGTAAAAGTAAAATGGGTTTATGCACCGTATAAAATAAAGTTGTGTATATAACCAAATATGCCTCAATGAAAGGAGATTGAGACAAAGTCCTTAAAAAGATCATTTTTGAAATAAAATAGATCTATTATGTGTATTCACTATAAGTACACATAAAGAAAGTACAAATACAAGATAGGACATAATAATATCATGACATAATTTGAAAGTAGGAGATTAACACAAAGAATGGAAATTGGGTTAAGAAGTTCCCTTACCTCATGTCCGACTTGACTCAACCATTCTTTAACATCCTGAATAATAAACTAGAGATAATGTATACCTTATTAAGAACCATTTTCAATTTCATTATCCTTTTTATATCACTTATTACAATGTTATGAACATTATGTAATTATTTATGTTAATAACGGTTGTTTTGTCGATCTTTGGGACTTGAGTCAACAATAAACTTCTTATAATTACAAGTTGTTCATGTGGTGAAATATCCATTATATCCAGAATTATATTCATGATGTAGATATCATATATATCATATATATCCAGTATATACATTCATTCATAATATTACATAACATTTATAGGTAAGAAATGAAATGCACCGTTCATGGAGACGGTAAGTCGTACGTACGCATGAACGCTACTTTCATTTCTATTTAGTATTTAATGAAATCATAATGATATAAATGTATAATATAATTCCCGTATACTATAGCATATAATACCATTTACTCCATCCTTTATACATCCCACATATGGTATTAACGATTCAAATCACTTTGAGGGGGCGGTAGTCCGCACTTCCTAAAATGAAAATATCGCGTTTACCCATAATGGGAACCATAAATGTATGCCATAAATAAAAAATAAAATATCATAAGGAAAACAAAAACATAATTTATATCATATATAAAAATAGTGTCATCATAATGTCCACCATTAGAGGTGTTATATGAGTGTTGAACAATCATCATTTCGTGAGGCAAAAATTCGCCATCCACAGAAACAGTATGTTCTTTAACCATTAGATGTAGGTGTGTGTAAGTGTAGCTCGAATACACCTTATAAAAACATCCTAGTATATTGAGGATACTGGTTTTGTTACAAAAGAAATGAATAAAATTTTTTTAGGGGATTAGAGAAGAAAAATGAAACAAAACAACATTAGAGGAGACATTACCTTAAAATCAGGTAACTATTTTTGATTTGAGCCAAAGGCTTCCTTGGGAAGAGGTCTTCCCAATGTGAGGCTTCTAGGAGTAAGAGGGGGAAGTTGGGAGAGTATTTGGGCAGAGGTTGGCTGAGCCAAATGGCTTGAAAGTGTGAATGAGGTTGTAGAGGTGGGGGCCTTTTATAAGTGGAGAGGAGGGGCACTCTTGGAAAGTAAAGAGAAGTCACTTTATTATAAAATGATTTTCGGATTTCAGAGGTCCCAAACTTATATAATTAGAGGCTAAGGTGATAAGGGTTCGAAATCTACTCATCCAATAGGTTTTTTACAGGTGTAAGCCTTGGCTTTTACATTTTCTTTTCATCTTATTTAAATCGTTAATTAATGAGGTAATCGCTGCATCATCATGGTGTCATACATAATATAATTTATTTAATGTCTAAAAATTATAAAAAAATTCTATGATGTAGGAAATATTTTTAGATTTCCAATGACTATTTATAGTCAGAAATATAACTTGTGTAACCCCATGTAAAAATTGTTTTAGTAAAACATTTCATGTTTGTGTCATTTTTTACTTTAACATTAATTAAAAGGTATTTATGTCATTTTCCAACTAAAGTGGCTCCATGGGGTCCCCAAGTTGACCCATGTATTTTCTTGGTCGGCCCTGGAACATCCAATGGGGGTAGGACATGTTTCAAGCTCATCTCATATTATTAAAACATTATTTTAACCTTAAACTACACTAATTACCTCTAATCGCGATTAAGAACTTAAAAGTTACTATTCACCAAAAAATTATTCTAATCCCATTGAACCACATTTTACTTCTTAATGAAAACCATGTATGTCGGAGTTTTTAAATTCAAAACACAGAAGTGGTAAAATTTCATTTAAACGAAAAATCAGTTTTTATAAATACCACTTAGTGGTTTCACTATTCATCAAAAATTGAAGTTTTTCAGAAAAATCCTAAAAATTCACACTAAGATATATCTGATATTCCGATTTCAAAAATGATGTCTATTTTAAAAAATTCAAAACATATAAGTTTCATTAATTAATTTTATAATTAATTCCCGCTGTCACAACTAATAGCGTGTTTTTTAGAAACAATTTATATCAAAAGATTGACAATTGTTCATGCCCAATTTCAATGTTAAATTAATTCTAATGACCACCATTGGATAAAATGGTAAAAATATATTCTAATTATACATTAAAACCACTAAATTGTATAATTTATCACAATAAATTATTTTTATTAGAAAAATTGTTTTAATTATTTTTCATTATTCATAAAAAAATTGGAAGTTATTAGAAAGATACAAAAAATTCAACTTAGGATAATTTCGATATTACGAATACAAAAATGAATTCCATTTTGAAATATAAAATTTCTATAATTTTAAAAAGTGGTTATTACTATTCATAACGACTACTTTGATTAGTCGCGGTGTGTTAGAACTCGAACTTGCGTACAATGCAAGCTATTGAAAGAGAGGCGTATCGTGGAAGCTTGGGGTGTTACAATTGTTGATACCAATGAAAAAGTTTTGAGAAGCCGGACAACTCATCTGGAAGAGGATCAATAGAGAAATCATAAGATGGAAGAGGAAACGTGGAAACCCAATAAACTTATGATGAAGAACCACCCAAATATTTTTATGCAGTAATATTCTAGAAATTTTGAGGATGAAATTAATTTACGGATGGTAGAATGTAACAGACCAATCATCCATTGTATGCTTCTCATTGAATAGTGAAATAGCTTGCTTTGTATGCCACATTGAGTTCTAACACAACACGACCAATCAAACCAGCTGTTATGAATAGTAATACCCACTTTATGAAATTTTATAAAATTTATTTTTCCAAATGCACTTCATTTTTGGATTCAAAATATCAAAATTGGCTTACGGTTAATTTTTTTTATTTTTATGAAAACATTCAATTTTTGATAAATAGTGAAAAACACTCCATTATAGTTTATAACCAACATTTTAATTAAATAAATATTTATTTTATAGGAATTTATTTTACATCAAAATAGATACATAATACCTATATATGTTAATTAATTTGAGTTAATTTATAATAAGACTAGATGTGTAAACTTTTATTGAACTTTTTACCGTCTTTTTTCCCACATTCGAGGAAAATTTAAAAATTTGAATAAAACCTAATTTTACAACTACTATGAATTTAATTTAAAAACTCCGAGAGACACGATTGACATCAGTAAGTTAAATGTGGTTCAATAAGAAGAAAATAATGTTTGGGGAATAGTAACTTTTGAATTTTATTTACCATGGTTCAAAATAAATAGGGTAATTAATTGTATAAATGATATTATAATTATCCTAAAACATTTCCTAATTATATTGGGTATTTTTATTTCAACCAAAAACAACCTTATGAATAAAATATAATCCTTTTAGACCACTTGGATTAGATTAGGTTATTTATTATTATTTTATTTACAGAAGAATTGAAAATGTTAAATTCAAAGTTTAATAACTAAACAATTTTTAATATGGTGTTATAAAAAAGATAAATTCGACTATAAATATTCATTAGAAAGAAAAAAAATATTTCCAATATAATGGTATTTTATTTATAATTTTTAGACATTAGATATCTAAATTTATTTCTAACACAATGATGATGCAGTAATTATCTTATTATTGAAAGATTAAAATAGTTGATATTATAAATATTAATATAATTGTAAATTAAGACTTTTGATGCATTCCACAAATTCCCTAGGTCAATATGAAATGTTAGGGTTGATTAAATAAAAATTTAAAAGTAATAAATATTTTATGAATTTCAAGAAAATCAAATACTAAATAATGTAAAAATTAACATAAATGAGTTTTATAAAAAATACTATATTGTTAATTTATATAATATTTCTAAAAATATAAGGTTCAGAAAAAGAAATAATATAAGGATATACATGTCAATACTTAACCACTTGGGGTTCTCTTGGATTTTATAGTAATTTTATTAAACATTTATTTAATAATAAAATAATACATGGTAAATGTTAAACTATTTAACTAAGAAATAAATTTAAAATATAAGGTTTATATGGTAACCTAAACCTATATAAAACCTATTGGTTGATAGTTTTTCAACCTAGTCCCACATTATCCTCTAAATAAATTCTTTTAGATCAATTATAAACTGAATATGATTGTATAATAAAAAAATATTTCATGTTTTTTCTAAAGTGACCCTCACCACTCTTATAAAAGGGCACTTCCCTTCTCTCAAAATAACTCCTCCAAAGCCATTTTCACGTCCAAACCCTTATCAGATATAATCACAACTACCCTTAATTAATCCTAGATTCCTTACTTTGATCATGAATCCAACCTAAGGAGCCCTTTTGTTCAAATCAAAAGGAAGAACCCCAAGAAGAGGAAATTATTTCATAACCACATTCGAAGTTCTCTTCTTCATCCACATCCTCTTTCTCTGTTGTTTCCATACTAAAATAATAAATCTAGTACCTTATACATAATATGATGTTATTATAAATATGTTACAACCATATCCATTATTCTATCCATCCTATTAATGACAAAGTCTCCATACGTGCATACGTACTACTTACCGTCTCCAATTTGTGTAGTAGTTTGTTATTCAACCCCTCATTTTTTATGGGTATAATAACGAGTATAATTTATTTAAATAATAATTTTAACAATTTATTGATTCTATATATATTATATACCATCCAATTACATATGATTTCACTATCAATATAATGATATTATCACTCATCCATATGTACAGATTACCGTCACAATGAACGCGATGAGATTAATTCTCCATCATAACCTTTGAATAAAAAAATTCATTTGATGATTAAAAATAATGTTTAATAATGTAATATCATTCTGGATATGAATAAAGTAAATCCAATCCATAACAAACCATACTTATTTAATAAAACATACATATAAAAAATGAATCAATTAACATTCGAAACAATGATACTACAAAAATATAATTAACAAAGCAATATTAGAAGACCATATATAATATCATATTTATGTTTATTGTTCTTGTATAATTTAATAAAAATGTTTTAACCATTATAAAAGAGGTTAACATAAAATTGACTAAGGAAAATTACAAGGTAAGGGATAATTATATAATCTCTTTATTATCAAAGGTTGTTTATATGTAAGTATCTAATGGTACCTCTTTATCATCCACATCTGTGTTTCCTAAAAATTTATTTCGAAACATTTTTACTATTTCCTAAAATATGGGTTAACTCCATTTATACCCTTGTTTATCTTTTTATAATTTTTTTTTGAAAGTAATCTTTCCATCATTTTCCAAAAAAGGTATTGTATGACATTTTTTGACAAATTAAGGTAATAATGTTTTTTAATGTATACAGAAGGGGAGGCTATCTTCTGCTATTATAACATCTTTGAAGATTCCCTTACAAGATTATAAGAAAATTTTCAAAATAAATTTTCTCTTTTATAATTATGTGATTTATAAATTATTTCAAAATATAAAGAGTTATTTCTCTTAAATAGTTTTTATTTAATCTATGTCAACATCCTTTAATAGATTTTACACATGTTTGAAGATGATTTATTATAATACAATCTTCCATATTTTATTTAAGGTTTTTCGATATGTTTGAATGTGGGTGGGTTATTTTTATAACAATCATGGTTTATGGTTAATGTAATAAAATTTACTAATCTATTTTTAATAGGAATGTTTTTTTATGTTTCGACCTTTTCATATGAGGGATGCATAGGACATAGTAAGTGATGGGTGGAGTCCGCTATAGCTCTTCGATGCATTGGTAGGTATCATGAGACAAACTAGTTTCTTAGAACAAGGCCTTGAAAAAATCATATTTGTAGTATTGGAACGAGGCCTTGACTATGTGTTTATGATGTCTGGTATTATGCATTTAATCATTATGAAATTGGTTATTGATATTTGATGTGATTATTCAACTAATAAAATATCCATGTGAATTAGTAAATGGAATTATTTTATTTTTCTTTGCAATATTATGCTAAATTTTACGTTTAAAAGGCTTTTGTTTTAGTCTTCTACATTTTATTAAATGTTTATGCTTATTTATGATAGTTTCTGCTATATTGTTATCCTTACTGAGTATCTGAGCTCACCCCATTATTATGATTTATTTTTTCCAAGATGTGATGAAATATATGATGATTTACCTGCAAGAAATAGGCTAAGGGATATGAGTTTTTTCTAAGGGGACACAATTTTGTTTCTTTTCCGTTTCATAATGTAATGTAAAAATTAAATATGTATCAAGTAATTATAATTCTACAAAACTAGTCATTCTTTCATGACTTGATCTATTATGATCATGACAACATTATGTAATAATGCACTGAATCTAGGAAATTAGGGTTGGGGCATTACAAACAATCAATGAATCCATACATAAATGAATAAAACATGAGATATAAAGTATTTTGTGGGTTTAAATAAATATACATTTAATATGCATATAATGTATAATAAATTTTTTATATATTAAATGAAAATATCTTAAATACTAATTTTCAAATTATTTCTAAAGTGTTGAATTTTACATAACTCAATATTTTAGTATGGATGACCCTTAACATTTGGTTCCCATGAATTATATTCTATAAGAAAAAATATTATAAGTGGACCAAATCATTAAATTCTTATTTTTGTTATATTTTTTTGGTAGAAATTTATGGTAATCTATTACCATTACTATACCATAGAAATAGAGATGGGTGAATCCACATGATGGATTAAGATAAAGAGTTATATGCTCAACTGGCCAACATTCATATATGATATGATTTACATAATTATCTACAAGCTTTATTATTCAATTATTTACTTCATTTACCTGATTATTTCATGATTAAATATTTTTCTTATATCACAAAATACATATGATGTATGGGGTTTTCATTTTTAATTTTATTACATTCATTAAAAGTCCTTGACGAAAATATGTAAAACATGATTCTCACCCATAGATATGTATTTTTTATATATTAAGGAAATAATCATGTTTATTATTTTTAGAACATATATATATATATATATATCACTTATAAAACTATTATTGATTAGTATCTGTTGTTCATACGGGTTATTAAATAAAAAAATCATAAGAATAAAAATGTGAATGCTATAAAAATAAATTTCTCCATATCTGACTAATGGGTATTATATTTCATGTGTGCATCACACACTGTTGTTCATAAACATTGAATTATAGATATGAGAGAATTGAATAATGTTTACCACAATATATGTGTTTTAAATGGCGAAAGATTTCAAAAATTGAAGGTAAAGACATAAGATCTTTGTCTACCTAGTGAATTAGTTCTATAATTAAATGTTATTATTATGTTACTATGATAAAAAAAAACTTATTTTTGTATCATGACTAGAAGAAATGTTATTTTAATTCCTTATTATGGAGAATAGTAGTTATATATATAAATTAAATATTTTATATCAATAATAATATGATAAATTATTTATATATTTTGAATATACATTATTCTATATATAACATTCAGAATAAAAGGTGTGGGTGATTCTGACCACACATACATTTCACATTATCACCATTGACATATAAATGATAAAATAATTAAAAAAATTCATATAGATTGTTTTTTGTAATCATTATAATCTGAATAATTTTATAATATCAATCTTATTTTTACGGAAAATTATTAAAGGATAATTTAGTGGGAATGGTGAAAGGGATGGGAAACTATTAGATTTTAAAAATGGTGATTTATGTGAACTAATGATTACAAAAAAGTGGTGTGTTTAGGTATTTCATAACATTTACCAAAGACCTTACTCAATATAATTTTGTGTTTTATATAATATATATGTTTGGAACTATTAAAATTTTAAAATATTTTTAAATAGAATGTTAAAATAAACTAGAAAAAAGTATGAAGATTCTCTAATTAGATCAGGGTGGTGAATACATAATATTGAAATTAAATAATCATTTGAGATATTCTGTAATTTTTTAACACCATACTTCTCATAGAACACCATAATAGAATAGTGTGTCTGAGGGTAAAAATAAAAACCTATTAAAACATTATTGATCGATGATACATTAATGTTTCCTTTTTATTTCATTCTAGGGATATAATCTTGATACTGATTCATTCCTTCCTAATTTTGTTTTGTATAAAGAAAAAAGTAATACATTGTTTGAGATATGGACTAATAAATTTCCCGATATATATTTGATAAATATTTGGGTGTGAATCATATATACTACATTTGTATTCTGATAAAATTCCCCATAAATTAGATAAATGGATTTTAGTTAGTTATCTAATAGTGATAATGGGGTATTACTATTATATCATTAATAAACAAAAAGATTTTATGGTTTACCATGATTTTTTAAGAAGAAAAGAAGTATATAAGGATTCAATTAGAGGATAGTTAAAATTAGAGATGATTCAGACCAATAAAAAAGACATTATTCTAAGATCGAAGTTGAGTCAGTTTCACCTAAATTTATGGAAGAATAAGTGACTAAAGTTACACAAGAACCTCAATGGTCTGGTAGGGTTCATTGGGATCATGAGAGATATAGATTTATTATTTAAAATGATATTTAATTAAAGTTTTCCGATAAATAACATACTACTTATTGAGAGGCCAATGAAAATTTTTATTCCATGAAATTCGTTAATTACATTAAATATAGAATAGACTACATATACTCTAACTATGTTTGGTACTTGGTTTATGAGCCTGAATTGGTAATAAACACAGTCTAAAATTGAATTTTCAAGAATAAAACTATCATGGATGGTATATTTTATACATTTTAATCATACCTAGTGTAAAAGCTTTACAAAACAATAATGGTATCGACTATGAAGAAACATTTTCTCTAGATATGATGATAAATTCCAATAGGATTTTACATACCTTATAAACTCATTATGATTGGGATATATATATAATTGATATTAAACAATTTCCATAATAATAATTTACTTGATGACATGAATATGATTAAACCCAAAGATTTAGAAGATACAAATGGGAATACTAATATCTGTATGTTACTATAGACCATTTATGCATTAATGAAGTATTTTAAAACATGTATTATCTAGAATGATGATAAAATAAAAGTGTTTTGTTTAATCAAGAAATTTTATTATTATTTGGTATACAAGAGTATTAGTGATGGTTTTGTGGTATTTGTATATTAAATGTGACATAATCTTTATCGAAAATGATTTACATGCTTTACAATCTATAAATATATGGTTGGTTAAATGCTTATCAATTAAATACATGGGTTAACTATCCCATATACAAGATATTAAGAAATTAATAGATTTAACAAATTGTTTTCCTAGACTAAGTCAACAAAATATTTTAGTAATGTGATTTAGTATGGAAAACTCCAAGAAAGAGTCTTTCTTAGTGTTTTATGGAATGAGACTTAAAAAGATTAAAAATAGTTTTAATGATTTATAAAGGATGTATATAATTCTTTATGTGTCCTCTATAGGATCTATCATGTATTCCTTATTATTTACTCAACCCAATTTTATTTATTGTAAGATAAAATAATGTAGATATCCATCCTTCCAAAGTTATAGTCACGATATTTTTTTCAATAATTTCGTTATGTATTTAAGAAGAAGTATGGATATATTCTTGGTCTTTAGAGTAGAGGAAGATATAATTATAAAGCATTATATTGATGATTTTTTAAAATATAAAAAAGATCTTATACTATCTCAATCACTATTTATGTTATTCTGAAATAGTGGATCTATCGGTTCGAATAGTTCTAAAAATCCACCATAACGGACACGATAACAAATGTGGAGTATATCACTACATCATATGTTATGAAGAAAGTTGTTGAGATCTTTATGTTCAAAACTAAACTTGGGGTTGTTCTATGTATTGAAGGATTAATTGATCCTTACTATGAAAAAAGTGGAGTTATTTATCATTCCAAGAAAATTTGGTCTAATAAATGAACGAACACCTCCTTTAGAAATATCATACTTTTCAAGAAATTGTTGGGCAGGTACATGTAACGATCTATTGGGTTGATACAGATAAAAATATAGTATATCATTTGAAAAAAAGTATTCACACAACAAAATAGTGGTGGTAATTTTGAATTAATCGGTATTAGATACATAAGATATTATATGTAATGGTTGTGAAGTGTATCAAGGTTTTATAATTAATTTAACCAAAACTCATCAATCATTTCCATACACCACCTTTATATTAAATGAATAGTAAAATAATAATATCCTCTAAATGTAGGACTTTGAGTTGTACCTAATTGATGATAATCATAGTGTATTATAGGTTGTGATGATTTTTTATGATTAACACATGTTGAATCTTATAATTGATATAAAGTGTTTTATGTGATTTAATAATAAAAGACTTAATAGATAATAATTATATTCTTATAAGTTGGACTAACTAGCCAAATAATATCACATGGAATGTCATACGATCATTGATATACTTATGGGTGTATAATTATTATAAATCTTGATTACTTAGGTTGGTGGGATACTAATTATTAAAACCCCCATAAATTGGTACCTTCCTTACACAATTATTTCCTCTTAACTAATAAGTGGTGTTTGGTTATTTTATTGACCATTTCAGTAGTTGGATCTTATCCAATATGGGATTTCTCAACTCGTATGATGATAAAATACACATAAAACCATGATTAAATTATACTGATGGAATTCGTGTTCATTATTTGTTGAGTGACTTTTGGTGTTCTTAGAAACCTGCATGAATGACATGTGATATATTTTTCTAAAATAATGAATATAGAAAATGTTAATATATGGAATTATTGTGAACTTGGGTATGTTTCTCAGGCCCAAGGAAATTTTTCTATGAATTGAATCTAGAGAATATAAAATGGAGAAAAATCAAGTGGATATTGTTTTTTTCTTTTTTTTTCCAACACATAAATCATGTTCAAAATCAAGTGTTATATAAATATTCATTTGATTAAAAGTTCATTACAATTTTATTAAAGGGGCAAATAGAACATGGAATGATTTTTATTATTTAATATTCGTGTTTTAATTATTTTTAAAGTGAATGTTACATGACTATAACATAATTAATAAAAAATGGGCGTGGTTATGGTCTTGTAGTTAAAATGGAATGGCTCCTAAGGAAACAAGAATTTTTTTCTCCATGTTCTAAAGAAGAAGACATGACTACATCATTGTGTGGTAATGTACATGAAATAGTTATAAAGTAAGGGGGTCATTATTGAAATGGTAATTTCAAAAGTTTTTCATTTGATAGGTTTTTAAATGAGAAACGATGAGGTTCATACATGTTATACTTGATGTTGTTTTGGATCATGTGTGATGTATTATATATGGTGACTCGGATATAGTTACCCATGTATGATTGATCTATGTTTAACTATTTTGGAAGAAAAATGGCTCATGTACAGTGACTCAAATATGGTGACCCATATATAATTGATTTGTATTTGATTGACCTGAAGAAAAAATAATCCATATATGATAATTCTCAGTACTATTATTTTGAATGAA
Organism: Viscum album; assembly: GCA_963277665.1. Taxonomy (NCBI): domain Eukaryota; kingdom Viridiplantae; phylum Streptophyta; class Magnoliopsida; order Santalales; family Viscaceae; genus Viscum; species Viscum album. Next base: position 2,048,811,184 of record OY728145.1, read on the forward strand.
AAATGGGTAGAATATGATTATCCTATGTTTGATTAACCTATAGATATATATAAATGGAATGGATGGGTAAATGGATATTGAAAATGAAGAGTGATTATTTAGGTATAAAAATTCAATCCAACATGGTATGGTAATGTTATAGTGTTTATTTTGTGAAGCCAGTTAAATGTTAATGACACTTTTATCAATGGAATTAAAATAGTTTCTTCTTGACTGGGGTTGGAAATAATGAGTCTTATATCATGGAAAATAGTGTGGTATTAGGATAAAATCACTATCTAAAATGGTAATGAGAAAAAATTTCCTAGAATAAGGTATTTTGAAACTATATTCATCATAATTTAGTGTATTTTCACTAAAAAAACATACAAGGATCTGTAGTGAAAATGAAATTTTTGTGTCATGTGAATAATTCTATGCCATGAGTTATTTTTATGATTTGGGCCATTTTATGACTCATGTAATTCTCATATTTGATCTCTAAAGTCCCTAAACCACATCAATGTTGATTAATAGATCATGAATGATATAAATTATTAGTGATATGTTATATTAGTTTAAGGATATATGAATGAAAAATAAAATTTTAATTTTAATTTTTAATTATTTTTATGTATTTTTCCATGCGAAACTATATGAATTGAGGTATTTTATAGTAGTAAATAGATAGTGAAAAATAAATTAATATTGGAATATAGGTGATAAAGAAAGAATATAAAAATAATTTATATTGATCAAGTATAATAGGAAAAGGGAGAATTGAAAAGAGAATAATAATAAGCACAAAGGAAACATGATGTAGGTATAAATTGATTGAAAATATTCTTATTAATGAAAACCAAATTATAGACCATTGATTGTGTGGGATACAATTAAAATTCAAGATAAACATTTTGTATCTCAAGTTCAAGGATAATACCCACTCAATTATAATCAGCTTGGAGATTATATTAAAATATGAAATACCATCTTTAAATAGATCATTCCATGAATGTAGAAACTCATTTTGAGTAGTGAGCCTTATAAAAATATAATATGAAAATAGTTATCATCATTATATTTTTCATTTATTTTGTATAAAATTATGACATATTTAAATTTAATATTTTTCAATGGTTTTTGTGAAGATTTAACATAAAATAAACAGAATTCACTAACTATCCCTCACCCCCTCTTCATGAATTCTCAGCATTTTCAAGGGTCTTTTCAACTGGTATTAGAGTAACCTAGTTTGCTTTGAAGATGAAGAACTGTTTATAATTTGAAAATAATTTTGTTCCTATTTTAAAAAGATTGTGTTTCTGAATTTATATTATGAACATTGAAAATTTAATTTAGTTAACAATAAAGGGATTCCAAATATTAATGGGTAGAATTATTCTATTTTGAATAATCAGATATTAAAATTTATTATATAAAATTTTCTATTTGTAATGGAGGAATTAATAATGTTTTGTTTCCTCAATATAAAGGTGTTGAAATGATGATATTAGATAAAAATAATTTATAGAATGATACTCGTACTTGAAATTCCGTTTTACCATATCTTTCTAAAAAGGAGTTTCATAATGTTAATGAAATTAAAAATAGTGAAGGTAATTTGGTAAAAGCTAGAAAATATATATAAAGGTAATGAAAAGGGGAAATAATCCATGTTATATGCATTTAGATTTATGTGTGAAGACCTTAATATGAATGGTGATGAAAGATTATATGACTACCTCACTAGATTTAATGATGTTATTCGTATACTTAAAGGGTTTAGGGTGAAGTTAGTCAATTATATGGTTGTATTGAAGAGACTATGGGTTTTTCTAAACTATATTGATCTAAAGGATTAAAATATTAAAGACTATGATCTGGGTACACTTCTATTGAACGATTTGTATAACATTATTATTATTTATGAAATGTGGAATATAAGTTCGTTTAAGAAGAAGAAAACAGATAATAGGATAATATCTCTTAAATTATTGAAGGAAAATAATAACAAAATTCGAAATTTATGGATATTATGAAGAATAATATGTTGATGAAGTTAATATTGAAACGAATTTTGAAAAACTCATGACATTAATTTCATGAATCAAGAGAATATAAAAAGGAAATGTTTTTGGTAAGCGTATAATTACATTCTTTTTGTATAGAACTATTTTATATTTCATAGAAAAGTATTAAAAATTGAAATAAGAAGTAGTTATTGAGGATGCAGATGAGAATATAAGAAGTTTATCAAAGATAAAAGTATTAAAATTAGTGTTTAACGGGTAATGGTATGACTCTATCTAAATTTAAGAATACAAAATTCCCATATAATATAATTGATGGTGATTGTTGTGAGGAGGAACATGTAAGTGAAACATCTAGTGAAGATGGTGAAAAAAATATTTTTATTTTTAATATTGAATATTTTATTATGATGATCACTATAAAGAAATAAGAAATGAATAAAAACAAAAGGAATTTACAACGAAATAAGAACTCAAAGAGTGACACTTCAACATCATTCAATTTGAAAATTATAAGTAAGGTTTTGAGAAATATTTTCAATTATCCTTCAATAATTATAGAATACATATTGAAAAAGAGATATAGTTAATATTAGAGATTAAAAAATTTCACATTTTTCAATCTAATTAAAAGTGTTTCAATGTTTACATGGAAATAAAGTTATAGAATAAGAGAATTAGCTTGATGTTATTAAATAGAAATTGAGGGTAGGAGAAAGGAATTGGAAAACATAAAATTAAAAATTATGAATTCAATTTAGGTTGGTTGATAAATATTAAATTATAAAATGGTTTTAATGGCTGAAACATAGATAAAATTGGAAAATGTAAAATTTTTAGAAAATAACACTAATTCTCAAAAATCATAATATTCTAAGAGCACTGATTTGAAAGTGAAATATAATTCAAATTGTGATCATAAAAATTTAAAAGTAAATCTATAAAAAATAAATAAGTCTACGGAGTCAGTCATAACTTTTTTTGATATAAGGGTCCATTGATAATGTCCAAATAAATAAAGAACAATGGGAATTTACTTCAGGACATGAATAATTTTATAATGTATACTAAGACTTTTATGGTTACTGTAGGTATTATACTGTTTGTGGGCATATTCAAAGAAAAATAATTTAATTACCTATATTAATATGAGTCAATAGGATATGGTATATAAATATTAAGTTAAATTCAAAAAAATACATTAAAAAATGTTTATACAAAACCTAAAAATTTTGTACATATGGTTGTGAAAAAGTTCCAATCATTATTTGAGTTTTTTTGAAGAATTTTCCAGTTAGGTCACCATGTTGATGATTGTTGCACTATTATTACTTTTTAACTAAGTATGGATCATTATACTAAAAAATTAAAAATTAACAAAATTTAATGTACAATACTTTGGTTATTTAATTTTCACTCAAAACATCGCGAAGGGGATATCCTTAGATCATAGTTAATATTTGTTATTCACTATTTCTCAGTGGTTTCATTGCCTTGATTTTTCATTATACTGAATTTTATATTTTATAATTTTTTTTATTATCCCTCATTATTTGTACCTCCCTTCAAAGGTTCTTGTTAGTTTTTCATACCAAAATAAAAATATGTACATAGGTTATTCACAGTCCCACAAAATACAAGGTTGGTTGTTCCTCCACTTCAAAATGAAATAGTTTTGGTTGGGAATTCACATTGAAATAATGCATTGGGTCGTCTCCCATAAAAGGATGTGCTTTTATATTAACACTTAAATGACAAGGGTTTTGGTTTTGAGCCTCTTTTTGAAAAAGGAATGTTGTAAAGAGTCACAAGTCGCTTTCAAAAGTGATGTTTTTATAGTGAATATCATACTACTTGTGTAGTAGAGGGGTGTAAAAAGTATAAGTATGGTAATTTTGGATCCAAGAAATTAAAAAAAATATTTTTTTATCTTATTTTTAATTATTTTGATACACTCTTCATGTAAATATTCTTTATTTTATTGTTGAATTGTCCAATCCATGTATTCACTTTATTTATCATTATTGTTTAACTTACTCTAATTGGTTTCTGATTGATAATTCACCCCCACCCCCCTCACCCCATCCTCTTGACATTTCTATATCTCATGTGGTTACTCATAGGGGGAATTTTTGAGATAGTGAAATGGTATAAAATTATTAGTAATATTGTTGTAGTGGGAATGGGTAACTACGAATATAGTGGAGAGGGGATTCAAAGGGATGTGGTGAATTTAAAAATAATTATTTTAATAAGTATAGTGTCCCTCAAATTATGTTAATCTACTTTCAAATATATGATAGAAAAAATTTATTCTTATAGTTATAAGACCTTTTAATTTTATTCTCATTACAAAACAAGAATATAGTTGTAAGAATATTAATAAAATGGATTTTATAATAAGCAATAAATATTTAATTTAAAGATGAATGGGGGAGAAAAATGATTTTGTCTTCATTCTTCATCATTATTTTATATTCATTGGGATATAGCACGATAAAAAATGTTGGTCTTTCTCGACACTAAATAATCACTAAGAAATCCCCCTTTCCCATCACCTTTTATTTTATCACTAAGAAATGGTATTCTAATTAAAACCTAACCAATGACCCTCCTTATTACCTTATTCTCCCTTTATTAATTAAACCACATTAAACTATTACAACAACTCCAGTTCTCTAATTTTAATCATAAAAACCACTCATAATTTTAGGTATGTGATGAATTTATTCCCAAATCACTATGGACTTTTGTCTGTGTATCATTTGTCACAATTATCTATAGTTTTTTTCATTCCCCCTAATCATATACTCACATAAACATAAAAACACACACATAGATATATATATACATATATATATAATACATATAATATATATATATATATATATTTACACACATGTGTATATTTATTTATTTAGTTTTTTACATGTGAATATATAAAAATATTCTTTTGGTATTTATTTTTATGTTTTTTATACATTTTTTATTTATAATATATATTTATATTCTTTAAACTATTTATATGTACAAATATTGAAATATGTATATATATATATATACTCAAAATTTTAACATATAAATATTTCTTTTGTTATATTTTAATTTATGTTAGTTGTATATATATAATTGTATATTTTTTTTATGATATATTTATATTTATGAGTTGTATATTTATATTTATAGATAATACACTGATGAATATATGTATTTATATATATATAACACACACATATATATATACATCATACATTTTCATTTATCTTTACGTATATATATAAATGCGTATTTCTTTTATAATATATACTTATATGAACTATATATATAAGGACCCATACTTTACATACATTTTTAATACTTCAAAATTGAAGCACACTTATTACTACATATGACAAAACCACAAAGGACCGTATAGGTATAATGTCTTTAGAAACTGGGAAACATAAACAACTGGTTCATAAATCTTCTACAGTGTCTCCCATTTATTTCATCATATCTAGGGTCCCTTTTAGCATATTCTACTTAATATCCATCTTCCTGACCTGGGGAAAAGAAAACATAAAAGGGTGAGCTCAAATGCTCAGCAAGGGCAAATAAAGGAAATAAAAATCATATCATATCTTTTTGAAAATCGAAACCTGCAAAATAGATCATAATATCTTAACATGGAATAAATCATAGAAGTGAAAATGAGATCCCCATAATCATAACATAAAACTTGAAACTTTTTGGCATGCACACATAATCATGGAAAATCATTTCTTGTTAGTCATGACTCATTGCCAAGACTATCTTAGTGGACAAAGTCCCTTTCTGAACCGAGTTCACTCCTCGTTTCAGTCCTGTATCACTGAACTGAAATAACTTTCCGTTCCAGCCATGTCTATCTCATGAGATATAAAATCTTTACACAATGCATTGGAGGGAGATATAGGTCCCACCCATCTTATAATGAATCCTTTCTTATGTGTGCCACATAATCATAAATCATACATCATCGCATAACCCATGTAATAAAAAATGGGATTCTTAAACAACATGACATCATAAAACAATTCATATAAGATAAAGGAATTCACAAAAATGTTTCCATCACAACATAATCAAATCCATGTAACAATAGGGATAAAAACAGAACCCTTTATTATCTTAGATGGAAAATAATTTTGATAAAACACTTGAACTCCATTCTTGAGGAAAATATCCTTTCTTCTTCAAAAACATTTTTCCTTTCATAACATGTCATACGACTTTAAAATAAAAGAAGTTGTTTAAAAATAAACTTCAAAACTTGTAAAGGAAGCTTCTTGGATTTAATGTTTTAAAAATCCATTCATGCTGTATAAGTTAAAAAAAAATTCTTCATACTTTTGTCGGAAAAGTCAAAAAGTACCTCGTACGAAAAAAGATTCCTTTCATAGATATTACTAAAAACTCACCGAAGGGTAAAAATGGATTTAAAAAATTGTAGGTGGATAGAAATAATATTACATATTGATGAAACATGGATGTGGATGATAAAATACACCCCAGTAAATACTTACGAATAAACAATCTCGGATAAAAATGAGATTGTGATATTTCCCTTACCTTAGGTCCGATTTGCTTTGTACGTGTCCGAAGCTCCTGTATAATGGTTTAAATAATGTTATTGACTTATTCCAGAATCATACATATTGATATGATATCATATATGGTCATATTCTTAGCTTCTTGTTAGTAATATTTCATTGTTACCTGTTACTCGGGTCTTTATTGCCTTTTGTTCTTATGCGTGTTTTGCCGAATACATTCTTACTCTTCTTTTAAGGTTATAGATACCTTATATCCAGAATGTTATTAGTGTAACAAATATCATATTTATTCATTCAATTCATTTATATAATTACTATGTAATGATGATCATGTAGAACGAGTCACATCACATCGTGGAGACGGTATTCCGTACGTACGCACGAGTGATGATATCGTTCCTATGGTCGTGGAACTGTATTGGAGTATATATATATTATTTCAGTATCAATATTAATTTATAATAATCATAAATAGTTACTCATTACACCAATATACCCATCCTTGTAAAGTGATGGTGGAAAATTAGATTACACCACGGCGTGGAGACGGTATTCCGTACGTACGCACGCGCGGTGATTTCATTTTTCCGTGGGATGGATAGAAGGTGAATTAGGGTTGTTTCATATTTATAATAACATATCAGTATGTAAGTAATACTGATGTTATTACTTTATCATGAAACAACTAAAGAAGAAGAAGTTGAAGAAGAAAGAAATTGAAAAGATCGGTAATTGATATTACCTCTTCTTTGGAACGCTTCTTTGAATCCTCCACTTAGGGAACTAATATTGGTCTTTGAAGAAGACCAGGACCTCTAGGATTATTCTAGGGAAGTGGAGAGGAGAAAATGGCAGGGGTTGTCCGAGCTTGAGTGCTCAAATTGGTGTGAGGAGGAGGGGGAGGAGGTGCCCTTTTATAAGGGAGGAGAGGGGCACCTTAGGAATATCTCAAAATATTACTTTATATTAAAGTCAAAATCGGTTTATAATGGTTCCAAAAGGTCTTATTTCGAAGCTAAAGTGGGGATGGGTCGAAATCCTATCAAACAATAGGATTTAGACAAGTTTAGGGTATTATTTTAACCTTATCAATTAGATTTAACTCTAAGTTAAATAATTTAACTTTTACCATGTCTTTTTGTTTTCTTTCACTATATGGTTAATACACTTACTATAACATGCCAAACGAACCCCAAATTGTTTATTATTAATATATATATCCTTATCTAAGTCATTTGGCCGATCCTTAGATTTTTAGGAATAAAATAACAATTAATAATATTATATTTGATTTAAAAACTATTTTGTGTCAATTTTGACACTATTTGATATATGATTTTTGTGAAAGTCATAACAGAATTATATGTTCGAACCAAGTTGATTAAATCAACAATAATATATCATAGTAACCTAGAAAATTAGTGTAATTCATAAAAAGTCTTAAATTACATTTATTTTGGTGTTTATAACATCAATTATGTCGATATTTCATTAATAAGATAATTACTGCATCATCATTGTGTCATAAATAAATTATATCATTTGATGTCTAAAAATTACAAATAAAATACCATAATGTAGGAAATAATTTTAGCTTTCTAATGAATATTTATAGTCGAATTTATCTTATGTATAACCTCATATTAAAAATTATTTACTTATTAAACTTTGATTTTAACTATTTTAACCCTTCTTTAAATAAATTAATAATAAATGTCCTAATCTAATCCAAGTGGGCCTAAATGGTCATATTTTATTCCTAAGTTTGTTTTTGGTCGAATTACACTTTTCCAATAGAATTAGGACATGTGTTAGGGTAATATTAATATCATATTTACCCTTAGTTACCCTATTTACTATTAACCGCGGTAAAAAAAAGTAAAAAGTTACTATTCACCAAAAAATTATTTTTATCTTATTGAACCACATTTTACTTACTGATATCAACCGTGTCTGTCGGATTTTTGAAATTCCATTCACAGAAGCGGTAAAATTAAGTTTTATGAAAAATTCAGTTTTTAACCTACCACTTAGTGGTTTCACTATTCATCAAAAATTGAAAGTTTTCAGAAAAATACCAAAATTTTACCCTAGGCTAATTTCGATATTCTGAATCCAAAAATGATGTCCATTTTGAAAAATAAAATTTATAAAATTTCAAAAAGTGGTTATTACTATTCATAACGGCTAGTTTTAATAGCATATTGTTGTTTAGTGAAACTCGGTATTGCGTATGACGCAAGCTATCGAGGAAGGTCGTGATTGCGTGTAAAGCAAGCCAAGCAAGTGTTGTGTAGAAAAAGATTCATTTGATGATTCATATAACATAAAAGTCTCGGGTGTTACATTCTACCCCCCTTAAAAAGAATTTCGCCCTCGAAATTCGTCACTTTGTAACAAACAGATGAGGATACTTCTCCCTCATCATATCCTCAAGCTCCCATGTAGCGTCTTCAAGTTGGTGGTTCCTCCATAAAACCTTCACCAATCGAGTGGTCTTGTTTCGTAGGACTTTTCGCTATGATCCAGAATCTCTATCGGTTGTTCTTCATAAGAAAGATCTTGCTCCAGCGGTACAACTTCTGAGCTGTGTACATGTGAAGGATCTGGTATGTACTTTCTCAAGAGAGATACATGGAACACATCGTGAACTTGAGAGAGATTCGGTGGAAGCGCCAATCGGTAAGCTACCTTCCCAACACGATCCAGTATTTCGAAAGGACCGATATATCTAGGGCTCAACTTCCCCTTCTTTCCAAATCTCATAACCCTCTTCCAGGGAGATATTCGTAAGAACACTTTATCACCCACTTCAAACTCTAGGTCTTTTCTTCGGTTGTCGGCATAACTTTTCTGTCAACTCTGAGCTACGCTTATGTGTTGTTGAATAGATCTGACCTTTTCTGCCATTTCATCAACGAGATCAGGTCCTAATAGATTTCTTTCCCCAACTTCATCCCAGCAAGTTGGAGTCCTGCATTTCTTTCCATAGAGAGCTTCATAAGGAGCCATCTGAATACTGGAGTGAAAGCTATTATTATAATAAAATTCCACCAAAGGTAGGTGTTGATCCCAACCTCCTTTGAAATCCATAGAGCAAGCTCTCAACATATCTTCTAGGGTTTGAATTGTTCTCTCAGACTGACCGTCTGTCTGGGGTTGATAAGAAGTCTTGAAACTCAACTCTGTATCCAGAGTATGCTGAAGACTTCGCCAGAACTTCGAGGTAAATCTCGGATCCCGATCAGATATAATAGAAAGTGGTACTCCATGCAATCTTACCACTTCCTTTACATATATCCTGGCAAGCTGATCTAGAGAGAAATCCTCTCTAATAGTAATGAAGTGTGCAGACTTTGTAAGACGATCAACTATGACCCAGATAGCATTATTGCCTTTGGATGTTTTAGGAAGTCCTGTGACAAAGTCCATAGTGATGTTTTCCCATTTCCATTCGGGTATGGGTAATGGTTGTAACATCCCCTTAGACTTCTGTCTCTCAGCTTTAACTTGTTGACAAACCAAGCATCGAGAGACATATTCAGCAACATCTATTTTCATGCCATCCCACCAGAAGTACTCTTTCAGGTCCCTATACATATTCGTGCTTCCAGGATGAATAGAGAATGAAGAACTATGAGCCTCATCCAGCAGCTCCTTCTTTAATTCGGGGATGGAAGGAACACAAACCCGATTCCTGAACTTTATTATCCCATCACAATCAAGGTTGAATTCAGGAACATTTCTCACCTTCTTTTGTAACTCGACATCTTCTTTCTGTGCCTCTTTAATCTTCACATGTGTAGATGGTTGAACATTCATTTGAGAAAGATAAGATTTTTCCCCTTCCATTATAATTCCAAGATCCATCCTTTGTAAATCCATAAATATTGGATCCTTTGTGATCCTCCTCATGGATAAACTAGCATGGTCTTGTCGACTTAATGCATCTGCCACCTTGTTTGCTTTCCCAGGGTGGTAATGGATTGAGCAGTCATAATCCTTAATCAGCTCCAACCATCTTCTTTGACGCATATTCAACTCCTTTTGTGTGAAAATATACTTTAAACTTTTATGATCAGTATAAATATCACACCTTTCACCATAAAGGTAATGCCTCCAAATCTTTAATGCAAAGATTACCGCAGCCAACTCCAAATCATGTGTTGGGTAATTTTGCTCATGAATTTTCAACTGTCGTGAGGCATAAGCTATCACCATATCATTTTGCATAAGAACACACCCCAATCCCTTCTTGGATGCATCACTGTAGATCACAAACCTTTCTCCACTACAAGGCAGTGTGAGCACAGGTGCACTGGATAACCTTCTTTTCAACTCTTTGAAATTCTCTTCACATTCCACTGTCCAGACAAACTTAACTCCTTTCCGAGTCAACTTGGTGAGTGGATTAGATAATCGTGAAAAATCTTTTACAAAACGTCGATAATATCCAGCCAAACCAAGAAAACTTCGAATCTCAGTTACTGTTGTTGGTCTCGACCATCTTTCGATAACCTCTGTTTTTGCTGGATCCACAGATATCCCCTCTTCTGAGATTATGTGACCCAAAAATGCAACTTTTTGAAGCCAAAATTCACACTTGGTAAATTTGGCATAAAGCTTCTCCTTTCTCAGGGTCTTCAATATAATTCTCAAGTGATCTTCATGCTCTTCCTTGCTCTTTGAATAGACAAGAATATCGTCTATAAAGACTACCACAAATTGATCAAGATAGTCTCTAAAGACTCTATTCATTAGATTCATGAAGATAGCAGGGGCATTAGTAAGACCAAATGGCATCACTATAAATTCATAGTGTCCATACCTTGTACGGAAAGCCGTCTTTGGTATATCCTCCCTTTTGACCCTTAATTGATGATACCCTGAACGAAGATCAATCTTGGGAAATTATTGAGCTCCGCGTAGTTGGTCAAATAAGTCATCAATGCGTGGGAGAGGATATTTGTTCTTGATAGTGATCTTGTTAAGTTCTCGATAATCAATGCAGAGTCTCATTGATCCATCTTTCTTCTTAACAAATAGAACAGGTGCTCCCCAAGGTGACGCACTAGGGCGTATGAATCCCTTATCAAGATTCTCTTGGAGTTGCTTCTTCAATTCCTGCAACTCAATTGGGGCCATTCTATAAGGTGTCTTTGAAATTGGCAAAGCGCCCGGTACGAGTTCTATTGAAAACTCAACTTCACGATTTGGTGGAAGACCCGGTAATTCCTCCGGAAAGACATCATCAAACTCCCGTAAAATGGGCATATTCTTGATCTTGAGTTTCTCACCAACCATTTGAGATAAATAACCTTCATTTAGTGGAATCAATACCCTTAAGATGGAAGAAATTTCCACTGGAAGGTTATGTTCATCTTTGCATTGGTATACGATCGTAGATTGATCTGGAATATGAAATGTGACTTCCCTTCTTTGGAAATTGATATGAGCTCCATGTAGAGAAAGCCAATCCATGCCAAGAATCACATCAAATTCCACTAAAGGAAGGATCACAAGATTTGCAGGAAGCACTTTCCCACAAACTTCGATCGGAGAAGAATTATAAACTTTTGATGCGACTGTTGTGACATTAGGTGTTGTCACAGCTAACTCAACATCTAATTGTTGAGGTAATACGGTGATACCCTTAGAAAATTCTTTAGAAATAAAAGAGTGGGTGGATCCAGAATCAAATAAAACATTTGCTACTTTAGAGTGGATGGTAAGTGTACCTTTCACCACTTCATTATCGTACTCCACATCGCTGATAGAAATTGCATGTGACTTTCCTTTGTCTTTAGCATTAAGATTTTGTTGATGTCGACCATCATCATCAACCCTTGGATTTGGGCATTGATTGGCATAATTCCCCAACTCCTTGCACTTGAAACATTGAAGTGTAGTAGGTTCATTCTGTGTATCCCTTCCTTTGTTTGCATCATTAGACATCTTCTTCCCATTATCGCGGCATTCAAATGCCCGATGACCTTCCTTTCCACATTTAAAACATTTACTTATCCCTTTAAGACAGCTCCCTCCATGTTTCTTTCCACACTTTGAGCATAAGGAAAAGCTCATCTTCTTTTCCGTGTGCTCTTTAGATTTTTCTTTGAATTCCATCTTCCTCTTCTTATCAAACCCATGTGACTGATGGGTTACTCCAATCTCCATCTCGACTTTGAGAGCACATCGAACGATTTCCTCGTAGCTATTGAAGTCCCTTATGGCTAACGCCCTTTGAAGACATGGTTTTAAGCCACTAAAGAATCGATCGATCTTACTCTCAGGTTGGATAATAATACCAGAAGCGTACCTTGCAAGTCTTGTAAAATTTGCTTCATAGGTACCAACAGATTCATCATCCCTTTTCTTCAGTTCAAGAAACTCTTTCTCCATCGTTGTTCAGAGAATATGAGGGAAGTACTTATTGAAAAATAAGTTCTTGAACTCGTCCCATTCCATAGACTCAATTTCATCCCTTTTCCTCGTATTCTTAATAAGATTCCACCATTGATCAGCATCTCCTTCCAAACGATAGACTGCTTGGATGACTTTATCATGTTCAAAACATTGAAGAACTGAAAATATCTTTTCAGTAGTACTAATCCATTGTTCAACAACTAATGGATCAATAGTCCCACTGAAAGAAGGTGGACGCTGCCTCATGAAGGATTCAACAGAATGTTGCTCCTTCCTTTGCTCGTTTGGAAGTCATGCATGATTCATAGCTTGAGAAAGTTGTGTGAGTATGGCTACAAGATTTTGCATTCCATCTCCCATATCGTTTGGTTGCTCAGGGGGACAATCATTGCATTGCCCATCGCATTCCGCATTAACACGGTTCCTTCGGGTTCCAGCCATTGACTAAAACCAAGAAGAATAGTGTGAGCAACACTAATTATAATAGGAAAACCACATAATTCAAGAATAAAATTTTCATGCTTAAGGTCTTAGCTTAGGTTATTCAAGGACATTTCTAAAATACTAAGATTGTGTTCTATGCTTAGACTTATCCTTAGGGTTCTTACTAAGGCTTTCACATCCTAGTTTCCAAAGGTTGACTATAACCTCCCCCTGATACCAACTATAATGACCCATACTTTACATACATTGTTAATACTTCAAAATTGAAGCACACTTATTACAACATATGACAAAACCACAAAGGACCGTATAGGTATAGTGTCTTTAGAAACTGGGAAACATAAACAACTAGTTCATAAATCTTCTACAGTGTCTCCCATTTATTTCATCATATCTAGGGTCCCTTTTAGCATATTCTACTTAATATCCATCTTTCTGACCTGGGGAAAAGAAAACATAAAAGGGTGAGCTCAAATGCTCAGCAAAGGCAAATAAAGGAAATAAAAATCATATCATATCTTTTTGAAAATCGAAACCTGCAAAAGAGATCATAATATCTTAACATGGAATAAATCATAGAAGTGAAAATGAGATCCCCATAATCATAACATAAAACTTGAAACTTTGTGGCATGCACACATAATCATGGAAAATCATTTCTTGTTAGTCATGACTCATTGCCAAGACTATCTTAGTGGACAAAGTCCCTTTCTGAACCGAGTTCACTCCTCATTTCAGTCCTGTATCACTGAACCGAAATAACCTTCCATTCCAGCAATGTCTATCTCATGAGATATAAAATCTTTACCCAATGCATTGGAGGGAGATATAGGTCCCACCCATCTTATAATGAATCCTTTCTTATGTGTGCCACATAATCATAAATCATACATCATCGCATAACCCATGTAATAAAAAATGGGATTCTTAAACAACATGACATCATAAAACAATTCATATAAGATAAAGGAATTCACAAAAATGTTTCCATCACAACATAATCAAATCCATGTAACAATAGGGATAAAAACAAAACCCTTTATTATCTTAGATGGAAAATAATTTTGATAAAACACTTGAACTCCATTCTTGAGGAAAATATCCTTTCTTCTTCAAAAACATTTTTCCTTTCATAACATGTAATACGACTTTAAAATAAAAGAAGTTGATTAAAAATAAACTTGAAAACTTGTAAAGGAAGCTTCTTGGATTTAATGTTTTAAAAATCCATTCATGCCGTATAAGTTAAAAAAAAACATTCTTCATACTTTTGTCGGAAAAGTCAAAAAGTACCTCGTACGACAAAAGATTCCTTTCATGGATATTACTAAAAACTCACCGAAGGGTAAAAATGGATTTAAACTATTGTAGGTGGATAGAAATAATATTACATATTGATGAAACATGGATGTGGATGATAAAATACACCCCAGTAAATACTTACGAATAAACAATCTCGGATAAAAATGAGATTGTGATATTTCCCTTACCTTAGGTCCGATTTGCTTTGTACGTGTCCGAAGCTCCTGTATAATGGTTTAAATAATGTTATTGACTTATTACAGAATCATACATATTGATATGATATCATATATGGTCATATTCTTAGCTTCTTGTTAGTAATATTTCATTGTTACCTGTTACTCGGGTCTTTATTGCCTTTTGTTCTTATGCGTGTTTTGCTGAATACATTCATATTCTTCTTTTAAGGTTATAGATAACTTATATCCAGAATGGTATTAGTGTAACATATATCATATTTATTCATTCAATTCATTTATATAATTACTATGTAATGATGATCATGTAGAACGAGTCACATCACATCGTTGAGACGGTATTCCGTACGTACGCACGAGTGATGATATCGTTCCTATGATCGTGGAACTGTATTGGAGTATATATATATTATTTCAGTATCAATATTACTTTATAATAATAATAAATAGTTACTCATTACACCATTATACCCATCCTTGTAAAGTGATGGTGGAAAATTCGATTACACTACGGCGTGGAGACGGTATTCCGTACGTACGCACGCGCGGTGATTTCATTTTTCCGTGGGATGGAAAGAAGGTGAATTAGGGTTGTTTAATATTTATAATAACATATCAGTATGTAAGTAATACTGATGTTATTACTTTATCATGAAACAACTAAAGAAGAAGAAGTTGAAGAAGAAAGAAATTGAAAAGATCGGTAATTGATATTACCTCTTCTTTGGAACGCTTCTTTGAATCCTCCACTTAGGGAACTAATATTGGTCTTTGAAGAAGAACAGGACCTCTAGGATTATTCTAGGTAAGTGGAGAGGATAAAATAGCAGGGGTTGGCCGAGCTTGAGTGCTCAAATTGGTGTGAGGAGGAGGGGGAGGAGGTGCCCTTTTATAAGGGAGGAGAGGGGAACCTTAGGAATATCTCAAAATATTATTTTATATTAAAGTCAAAATCGGTTTATAATGGTTCCAAAGGGTATTATTTCGAAGCTAAAGTGGGGATGGGTCGAAATCCTATCAACCAATAGGATTTAGACAAGTTTAGGGTATTATTTTAACCTTATCAATTAGATTTAACTCTAAGTTAAATAATTTAACTTTTACAATGTCTTTTTGTTTTCTTTCACTGTATGGTTAATACACTTACTATAACATGCCAAACGAACCCCAAATTGTTTATTATTAATATATATATCCTTATCTAAGTCATTTGGCCGAACCTTAGATTTTTAGGAATAAAATAACAATTAATAATATTATATTTGATTTAAAAACTATTTTGTGTCAATTTTGACACTATTTGATATATGATTTTTGTGAAAGTCATAACAGAATTATATGTTCGAAACAAGTTGATTAAATCAACAATAATATATCATAGTAACCTAGAAAATTAGTGGAATTCATAAAAAGTCTTAAATTACATTTATTTTGGTGTTTATAACATCAATTATGTCGATATTTCATTAATAAGATAATTACTGCATCATCATTGTGTCATAAATAAATTATATTATTTTATGTCTAAAAATTACAAATAAAATACCATCATGTAGGAAATCTTTTTATCTTTTTAATGAATATTTATAGTCGAATTTATATTATGTATAACCCCATATTAAAAATGATTTACTTATTAAAGTTTGATTTTAACTATTTTAACCCTTCTTTAAATAAATTAATAATAAATGTCCTAATCTAATCCAAGTGGGCCTAAATGGTCATATTTTATTCCTAAGTTTGTTTTTGGTCGAATTACACTTTTCCAATAGAATTAGGACATGTGTTAGGGTAATATTAATATCATATGTACCCTTAGTTACCCTATTTACTATTAACCGCGGTAAAAAAAGTAAAAAGTTACTATTCACCAAAAAATTATTTTTAACTCATTGAACCACATTTTACTTACTGATATCAACCGTGTCTGTCGGATTTTCGAAATTCCATTCACAGAAGCGGTAAAATTAAGTTTTATGAAAAATTCAGTTTTTAACCTACCACTTAGTGGTTTCACTATTCATCAAAAATTGAAAGTTTTCAGAAAAATACCAAAATTTCACCCTAGGCTAATTTCGATATTCTGAATCCAAAAATGAAGTCCATTTTGAAAAATAAAATTTATAAAATTTCAAAAAGTGGTTATTACTATTCATAACGGCTAGTTTTAATAGCATATTGTTGTTTAGTGAAACTCGGTATTGCGTACGACGCAAGCTATCGAGGAAGGTCGCGATTGCGTGTAAAGCAAGCCAAGCATGTGTTGTGTAGAAAAAGATTCCTTTGATGATTCATATAACATAAAAGTCTCGGGTGTTACAATATAACTCGAAACTGATTCAACTCCTTGTATTCATGAATTTATATAGTGAGGAATATTACATCTATCAATGGATTGGGTGAAATTAGGTAGATAAATATATTTTGTTACTTGAATGGTATACATTCTTAAAAAATTATATTAACCAGTGCAATTCATAATTTATCACAAATATTCAATTCATTTCATAATATCTTTTATAAATTCATGTTTTTCCTTAAACTAATTTCACAATCCAGAGAAGAATAAACATGTTCATTTTTATGAATAGGAAAAATTTATGCTTCTTGAAATGAGAATCAAATGATAAGGATGAATAAATAAAACATATGATCATTCTAATTCTCTACATTTTGATTTTGAAAGATATTATGTGATTCTCATAAAAGATATCATCCCCAAATGGAAAATGATGGAACTCCTGCAAACAATATCCTCATTCACGATCAAACAAGAAATATTCACCTAATTCCCTATCGACATTATTCATCTTTTACCATTTATTATTTTCAATCACTTCAATAATATTATTATATGATCCAAAATATTCAATTAATTGGGGAGTAAAAATAAAATATTTGGTGTAAAGGGTATATATAAGGTGATGATATCATATTTTTAATAAATAGCTAGTAGTTTTCAGCAAATCCAAACACAACCCTAATAAACATGTGTTCATTTTTTCATGAACAAATCTATTCTTCATTGTTATTTTCAATGATATAAAGAAAGGTATAACATTTCATATCTTATAACGATGATTATTAATATGAAAAATAGATTTGTTCATTGTACTATAAGATTTATAAGAAAATTGGGAATCTAATGTCTATTTTCTACAAGATGATCATTTACTTATGATTTTTCATGGATTACTTTTTAGATATAATGGATATGTATGTTAAATGTGGACATATATACGGAATTTAGATAAGAAATAAAAATATGATGTATTTTAAGTTATATTTCTAACATGTAATATATAGAATGTATTCTTTACCAAAATATTGTAATCACACTGATGAGAAACATTATAGAGATCCTGAGGGAGAGGAACAAAATATTCCTGATTAGAAACTAAAAAAATGTTCATCATTAGATTTAGGTTTTAATAATATTTTATAAATAAATAAAAAAATTCAAAAAAATCTTTACTAGATAGAACGACTATGATCAACCCATTCACCGAAATATATAAATATTTGTTTGTTATATTTTTGTTTGTACAATATTTAATGTGACAATTTATATAAACAGTTAGAATTTTATTAGACCTATAAAAATTTTTGTTTCCTTGGAGTATATTACGGTAAATTTTTTTAAAATTAACTATTATATTATCTTAAGATTAAGTACTAAAATGGTGATTGATTTTTTTCATTTGAATATCAAATTTATTATATAATGTTTTATAATAGATATTTATTTTAACGTTACCAAATATCCCTTAGAAAAATTAAAATAAAATTGTAAAATAGGCACTAGATATATATGTGTGTGTGTGTGTGTGAGAGAGAGAATGAAAATCCTTTCCCACCATCATCATATTCTTGTTTCCTATCAAAGGAAACGTGGAATTAATACATTACCAAATCCGAAGATGATAATTTTAAGGTAAATTTTATGTGATTTTAATATATCTCACATAACATGTGTAAAAATTCATTTTTATATATTTTACTTTATAAATACATCAGTGGAGTTCATAAAATATGAAATGGGTTGGAAAGTAAAAAACCATGTTCCATAAATAAATGATAGGTATGGTATAGATAAAAATTGGCACATTATTATAACTTATAATAAAATAGTTAATATGAAAGAATTTTTATTGAAGAATTGTTGAGATGTATATTGATCAATTATATCCTCCCACAATATCAATCTCATGTCATAAAGTATTTAATAAGTTTTAAGTAAATAAAAATGGTTAACTTGTAGATAAAAAACACTCAAAAAGTATGGGATAAATTTTTATTAATAAAATTATTAAATGTAATGACCCGCTTATTATCGTTTTCTTTGAGAGCACAACAAGTCATTACATAGCCTTAATCGATATCCCCAAGATGCCAAAGGCTAGAAATAAATGTCGAAGGGTTTCAAATAGTGGGATATGATTTACCTGTTAATAAATAAACCAATAAACCAACAACAAAACCTTTCACGAATGATTCATGGACAAGAAATAAAACTAAACAACTTCATATATCTCAAAACCACATCAAAGTGCACAACAAAAAAAAGGCCAAAAATGTATCAATGTACACAGTGGATAGACAACTAAATACCCTCAAAAAACTACAAGACTTCATGATTCAAAAGCTCCAAGCACCACAATCACCGAACAGTCCAAAAATCATGAGGTAGTGCTAAACACATGTGAAACATTAACTTTGCCTATATCCCAGAAGATAGCATCTTTAAAAGCACAAATGTGACAAATCAGGGTTGAGTATAAAATTTAGTAGGTTTTCCCTAATTACATCATTACTCATGCCACTAGGATAGAAAATTTATCCACATTTATATGAAACTATTTATATAAAGAAATTTACCAAAACAGTTTATAACCAAATTTTACCATGTTCAAAAAACCATTTGCAACCAAGAGAAAACAAAACTAAATTAAGACAATTTTTAGAAAGTTGTTTTTCATGAAAAATAACTAATTAAATCTTAAAACCAATTCTTATTATCATTTGGAAAACCCATTCCTTAGTTCACAACACACCCACATATTCATGCTTTGTTTGACAGTTCCATACTCATGAGTGGTCTCACATCGAATTAAAATGTGTCCCAATTAAACATACCCCCAATCCAGGGTCGCATACCTTGTACCACAGTCGTACTCTTGCCTTATTAAGGTTTTGTTACGCATGAACTCACACCAACACCATTTAATCCAAATATTTCCATTTACAAAACAAATTATTTCAATAAAACATGACTTTTATTGAAAACAAAAGAACAACCAATTTTAGTGCAATGTTTCATTTTAATAAAACCTTCCCTTATATTGAAAACGTCAAATACAATTCAATTTCCAATAATCTAGAAAAATCCCCTTTTTAAAATCCATATTTTAAAACCAAGAGAGAAAGAAATATACTCAAACACCCAATTTTTTATATTTCACAACCATCACTCAAAATGATTCCAAAAAGTGTTCAAAAACCAAACCATAATAAATTCAACACCACACATTAAATTTGAAAGCAAGCAAATCAGTTCGACTAAGTGGAGTTCATAAAAAATCCTCCTACCTCGATGGTTTTAACAAAAATCCCAACGAACAAAGAACACAGAGGAAAACCTGGTTGATTCTCCAAGAAACCACCTTAGATATCTTCTCCTAGAATTATCAAGACCAAATCTAATCATATTTGGATTTTATACACCATGATATAGCCATAATGGGTGTATATCTAAGAAAACAAGAGAAGATGATAAGTGGATCTAAGTAGATATATGAAACTGATCCAGAACGAAGAAGAATAATCACGTACCGCAAGAATATGACTTCGATTCACCAAGGAAATCCTATCAGTTTACTCAAAAATTCTTGAGAGAGGTTCTCCTACCTTCAAGGAAGATAAATCCCTTGTTATGGATTCTTGGGAGAAAAAATTATCCACTTAGAGGAAAAAACTTGTGAGATACACTTTTTTAGTATCTCACTTAAACCATCTGCACATTTAATTCGCACAGTTAGACAAAAAAGGCACTAACCATATGTTATCTACTACCTAGGAAGACCCTCATATTCCTTCCTCATGTGGTATCCTTAAAAATTCTCTAATCTTGTTGGATCTACTCCCTCAAGAGGACCATCACACACAGTTTGGCCACATGGTTTCACAAACCATACGAAGCCTGTGTGACTTTCACTTTTCCCCAAAACCACTTCCAAAGTTCTCCTAACTCTCCAATCCATCACACTTTAACTTTATAACCATAAAAATACAAGTAAGGGTTACATACTAGAAACTGATGGTACTGCATTCTCCCCACCATTTTTCTTTCCATCCTCAGAAAGTAGAAAACCCTCGCCCATCGGAAAAAGTTCTATACATTTCTCTTTCAACTCCTTATCATGTTCCAAAGTCTCTTCTAGAATGTGACCACACTTCCATAAAACCCGCACTAGATGGATTCTATTTCCATGCATGACTTTCTCTTGCCTATCCAAAATTCGAACCGAGATATGTATAAATGAAGCATCTGGCACTATGTCAACGTTATCCCATCTGATCACACATACAGGATCAGGCTGATACTTGTTCAACTAAGATACATTGAACACATTATGCACTAAACTGAAATGTGGTGGTAATGCCAACCGATATTCCACCTCTCCAATATTTTTCCGTATCTCGAAAGAGCCAATGTATCTATAAGTTGATTTGCTCTACTTCCTGAAACGACGATGCCCAAGTCTTGAAGAGATCCTCAAGAAAACGTGATCACTCAAGGAAAATGACAATGTCCTTCGTCGGGGATCCGCATAAGATTTCTGACTACTATGAGCTATCTCCATCCTCTTTCTAATTAACTTAATCTTCTCCATTGTTTCTTGGATAAGGATCAGACCAACTAGTGAATTCTCACTAGTTTCTCCCCAATAAAGTGAATAATGATAAGAACACCCATACAGTGCTTCAAAAAGAGCCATATGTATCAAGTACTGATAGCTATTATTATATGGTAAATATGATAAGGGTATATTCTCCTCCCATGAGCCACAAAAATCCATTACACAAGCCTAAAAAATGTCTTCCAATAATGTATTATCTGCTCGTATTTCCCATTTGTTTGAGGATGATACGCCATGCTCATAGTCAACAGAGTACAAAGGGCTTTATGTAAGGATTTCTAAAAATGATATGTAAACCATGGATCTATATCTGAGACTGTTGAAATTGGTATGCCATTCCTCTTTACCACTTCTCGGGTATATATTTTTGATAGATCCTCCACCGTATGATTTTCTCAAATTGCAATTAAATGGCCCGACTTGGTAAGCTGATCCACTATCACCCAAATGGCATCATGTTTCTGAACCGTTATTGGAAGGCATGTGACAAAATCCATCGCTATCTGCTCCCATTTCCACACTAGGATAGGTAAATAATACAACATGACTGCTGGTCTCTAATGCTCTGCTTTCACTTGCTGATAAGTTATGCATCGTGAGACAAACTCATCCACCTTTATTTTCATGTTGTTCCCCTGAAACTACACCTTCAACTCCTTATATATATTCTATGTGCCTTTATGTACATCCCATATCGAATGGTTCTAACCATGAAGTAGTTGTTCCTGAAAATCCATAGGTACAACCATCTGATCTCCAAAACACAAAACTGAACTCCCATCAAGTTTCCAGCCCTCAGTGGTCTCCCCAACATTGAGTTTTAAAATAATAACCTAACATTATTCATTATACATTTGTGCCTGTTTGACCATATTTACCCAATCAGGAACAAGCGTAGCTAAAAAGAAAACTGCCACATCACCTCAGTCTTCACATTCTATATGCATGTTAGCTAGGACCAATATTTACTTCCATTCATCTTAAGATTTTTCACTAACTGAGCATATTAATTTCTACTCAATGCATCTTCCACCTAATTTCTTTTCCCTGGTGTGTACATCAAGTCAAATTCAAACATTTTTAGATACTCCATCTATCTTTTTTGCCTCAGATTCAAATCTCAATCAGATAAAATGTGTTTTATGCTTTTGTGGTATGTGAACATAGTAAATTTCTAGCCAATGAGATAATGTCTCCATTTTTCAAATCATGGATGACTGCAGCTAACTCAAAATTGTGTTTTGGGTAATTATTCTCATTCACCCTCAACTATCTTGAATCATAAACAATCATATGGTCTCCTTTCATGAGAACACAGCCCCACCCTGATCCTAAAGCGTAAGAGTATACCACATATCACTGTACTGATCCTGGAAAAATTAATATAGGTACTGATGTAAGCTGAACATTTAGTTCCTAGAGATACTTCTAACATTCCTTTGTCTATTGGAATGGAGTATTATTCTTTTTCAGAGCTATCATTGGCAAATATAGTCGTGATAAATCTCGCACAAAGCATCGGTAGTAACCATCTAGACCAAAGAAAAACTTTGTATCTCAAAGGCATTCTTTGGTTGTTTCCATGAGATAACAACTTCTATATTTTTAGGATCCATAGAAATTCCTTTTAAGAAATGAAATTGCCATGATAAAGTAATTCTTATATCAAAAAATCACACTTAGATCATTTGGTATACAAATGGTGGTCTCTGGAGATTTTTAAAACTATTTTTAGTTTCTATTCAGGGTCAGCCCTTGTCTTCGAATACACCAAGATTTCATCCACAAATGTCACAACAAAAGAATCCAGATATTGATAAAATATCTGATTCATCAAATCCATGAAGACTTCTCGTGAATTTTTTAGACCAAAAGTCAAGAATATATATAAAATAGTTTATATAAATAAATTTACCAAAATAGTTTATAACAAAATATAAACAAGTTACAAAACCCATTTTCAACCAAGTAAACACAAAAATAAATGAAACCAATTTCCCGAAAGT
The DNA here is from genome assembly GCA_963277665.1 of Viscum album. Classification (NCBI taxonomy): domain Eukaryota; kingdom Viridiplantae; phylum Streptophyta; class Magnoliopsida; order Santalales; family Viscaceae; genus Viscum; species Viscum album. Next base: position 2,048,835,062 of record OY728145.1, read on the forward strand.
TATTTTTACATAAAAATAACTAATTCAAAGCTTAAAACCTATACATCTTATCATTTCACATACCCATCCCATAGTTCACAACACACCCAAACATGCATTCTTTGTTTGATAGTTTCATACTCATGAGTGGTCTCCCATCTAATTACCTTTTGTTCCAAAGACACACGCCCCTGATCTAGGGTCATTTCCATTGTACCCCAATGGTAGTCATTCCATATTAAGGTCTTGTTAAGCATGAACTCACACCAATGCCATTTATTCAAAATATTTCCATTTCCAAAACAAACAATTTCAATAAAACTTGACTTTTATTGAAAAACAAAGAACAACCAATTTCAAAGAAAGGTTTTATTTCAATAAAACCATCCCCATTATTGAAAAAATCTTATCCAATTCATGTTCCACCAATCCAGAAAAAAAATACTTTTTAAAATCCATATTTTAAAACCAAGAACAAATTCACTTTACTCAAACACCTAATTTTCCAAATTTCATAACCATCACTCAAAAAGATTAAAAAAAGTGTTCAAAAACCAAATCACAATCAATTCAACCCCAAAAATTAAATTTGAAAGAATAAAAATTATTTATACTAAGTGGAGTCGAGAAAGAATCCTCATACCTTGATGGTTTTGACAAAAACCCCAACAAAAAAAAAGAAGACAAAAGAAATTTGAATTGATTCTCCAAGAACCCTACTTAGATCTATTCTCCTTGTAAGATCATAACCAAATTTTATAATATTTTGCATCCACACCTAGATCTTCCCATAACGAGCGTAGATCATAGAAACCAAGAAAATAGAATAATTATATCTAATTATATCTAAGAAACTGATCATGAATGAAGAAGAACGATCACATACTAGAAGAATATGGCTTTGATTCACCAAGGAAAACCTTCAGGTTGACTCAAAAACACTTGGGAGAGGTTACACTACCTTCATGGGAGATAAATCCAGAGTTATGGATACTTAGGAGAAAATAAAATCCACTTAGAGTCAAAAACTTGTGAGATCTAGTTTTTAGGATCCCACTTAAACTATCTGCATGGTTAGTTTTCACAGTTAGACTAATTGTGTACCAACCGAGCATTAGCAACTGCCTAAGAAAACCCTTGCACAGCTTCCTCACATGGTCTCCTTAACCATGCTCTAATAGAACTAAATATACCACCTCAAGAGGACCATTGTGCACAGTTTGACTGCACGGTTAGGAAAATTGTGTGTCACCCGTGGGACTTTCACTTTTCCCCAAAACCACTTCCAAAGTTCTCCCAACTCTCCCAACCATCACCCTTAAATTTTATAGCCATAAAATCATCATGTATGGGTTAAATAACATAAAATCGGGGTACTAAAGTGAATCTTATTGTATCTTTATATTTAAATCATAATAACTCATATTATGTTTCTCATAATTAGTTTTAGATACCAGATGAGTAATCTACCAGAGACGAAAAAGAATTATTTTTGATGGTTTTTCATCATCCATAGAAGTAGAGATGGGTTAGATGTGTGAGTTATAGAGTTTGATCAGAAGAAAAATTTATGAAATAAAAAACAAAAAATCATATTGACTAGAAATTTTAAGACTTATTATACCATTACTAAATATTAATAAAATGAGCTAATCATGAAACTAATGAGGGAATAACAATCAGGGAACCAAAAACCATATCCGGTAAAACCATAGTAGCAAACACCAAGTTTATAGTATGGTTTTTTCATATATAAGTTTAAGACATTTTTTAGACATTTTTTAAATGAATTTTTCTAAAATATTTGTAGTAAATAAATTTTGGTTATTTATTTATTTTGAAATGGTTTACCATGAAGTTGTTTTCAATTTAAATCTATCAGAACCCATGTATCAAATTGTTCCTATGGGTGGTGTACCATAATCAAAGTGATACCATTAATAATATACCATTAACTAATGGCTATGTGAGAGTATATATTAATGTAGTTTAGGAGTCGAGAGATGAGCAACATATATCCATTGATTGTGTTTATGTTCAAATGTTTGAATAAGATATTCGAATATTTTTAAAATGGTCAATCACTCTTATTAATACACCTAATATGAAATAACATGTTATTTATGGATTATATCATTATAAATATATTATATTATAAATACAAAATTTATTAATTGTTATATGTAATTATAAAATGAAAAAAATTTATATGTGTTACGGAAGTCAAATGGATCAACAATTTCTTCACAAACGTAAAATCCATACCCCTAAATTTACTCCAATAACCAACCCTACATAACTAAATACATTTTAGGAACTTTTAAATTCATATTTCAAAGACGGTAATTCTGTACAATTCGATTTTGACCTATACAAATAGGCCTTTAGTCTATTGAATTTTCTGTCTTCCTGTTGTAAATGAAATTATGTAGCATCATCGGTTAGGAACATCCATCATAAATGTATATATGTAGTGCATTGATATATTTTTTGTTTCTAATTAGTTATATACTATTTTTATTAAATTTTTAATAGTTTTTTTCTATTAAAGATATTTATATTATAAATAATTATTCAAGGGATAATTAGATCCTATTTTTTTCATTTTAAAGTCTCCAAATTCATTTATCAGAAAAAAATGTCAATGGATAAAGTTTAAATTATACGTAGAGCTGAACAAATTTAAAGATCCTTCGATAAAAAGGGAAAAAATATAAACTATTATTAATTCTTTCCAAGAAAGGGTTAAACTATATACATCATTCACCATTATGATAATTTATATTTTTTAGTATATAATACATAATAATGTAAATTTTTTTCCTAGGATGCACTAGATACTAATAGTAATAAACCAATTAATGTGGTGATATTTTTTTTGGGATCTAATCCATAGATATTTGATAAATCTACCACACATGATATCACTTTTTAACAAGTGACAATATATTATCTATATTTCCTAGAATTGTTATTTATATATTATATAATGTTTATTGACATTAATGCTTCATTTGGTGATGTGTAACTAACATAATGATCAATAAGGGGTGTAATGAAAATTTACAAAAATAAGAAATAGATTTACTATTATAGTTGGAAAACTATATATATATATATATATATTAATAGTTGATTTTTTATATAAAAAATGTCTTATAATTATTAATGTCCTTATAGTGGAAAAAACATCTAAATAGACATGACTACAATTTCTATCCCTGTAATCTAATTAAATGTTTCATAGTATATGTAAAAACTCAAATCCCATTAATGTTATCAATTATATGTGTATATGTCTGAATATATATATGTTTACATGAAATATTTATATACCAATAAATCATTTATATGTTTCAAATTCTATCTGAATAGTTCTTTTATCCCATTTAGAGATGATAAAATACATATATTCTTGGTTGATTGGGTATGTTATGTTTTTCCAAAATATTAAAAATGAATGAAGAGGTATTTATTTAAAAAATTATTAAATTTTTTATCTAGAAATTCACAACACTGGTCACTATAGTTGGAAGGTTGAAAAAATAGATATTACTAAATAAGAAAACCTACATTGAGTAAAGAACCAATACTTTATATCTAGGTAATGAATGTTTGTGTTGTCTTATACCATTCATTTTTGAATTCTTGGGGATATTAATTATAATTTTTTTATTAAAGAAGAAAAGAAAATTATAGGAACATTTTTATTCATAATAATTAACATTCTATATTCATTAATCATACTTCAATCCCATATTTAGAGACATTAATTTTAGTTTCATGAGATGAAAGTGGGTGTTTTAAATTTTAAAGATATATTATTACATCTAAAAAGATTACATAGTTGACACTTCTACTGAGTTTCCATAAAATAAAAAAAAACACTTAAAAAGAAACATGTTTTGTTCAATGTTTTAGATAGAATGTCTTTCCTTGATCCCATCCATGACCCTATTCATCTTTAAGTCATGACAAAAACATTTCAAAAACATGGGATGAGCATAAAAATCCCATTAAAGGATACACAAAGAAGGAAAACTGTTAGTTTTTCAAAACAAAAAGTAAACCATGAGTACTTTACCTATAAGGCCCTAGCCTTAAACCTTACTTAATATTGAATTAAATGAATAATTTACATTGAGGATCTTTTCAAGTTTAGAGTTTTAGAGAATTACAACATAACTATTACTTCTCAAAAGATTACAAAGTAGACACTTCTACTAAGTTTCCATAAAATAAAAACTCTTAAAAAGAAACATGTCTAGTTCTATGTTTTTGGTAGCATGACTTTCCCTTGATCTCATCCTTGACCCTATTCCGCGTTATGTCCTATGAAAAACATTTCAAAAACATGGGATGAGCATAAAAAGCTCAGTAAGGGATACACAAATAATGGAAACTGTTAGTTTTTCAAAACCCCAAGTAAACCATGTATACTTTATCAAAGTAATACTTTTCACCTTTTCGAAGTAGTAAAAACTCTTCACTGAATAAAAGTTCATTATTTACCCTTCTGTAACCAAAAGATTACAATAAAACCCATATTAAGATCACATAACATATAAAGGTAACATGGTACATAAACATACTTAAGTGGAATAACCATAAGGTCGACTTCAACACATATCACTTAATGGAATAGCCAGTCGGCCGACTTCCATACATACATAATGTAATAGCCATACGACCGACTTCCATACCCAATGCATTGGAGGTTATAACGTAACCACCCGTCCTGGTATTCACGACACCACTCGTCATATGGTTTATCACGTAACCACCCGTAAAATGTCCAAGTACCATCATTACACATAAAATATTGAAAATATAATCATTTCAATAACATCATTTCATTAACAATCAAAATAAATAATTCCAAGACATTGAATTAATCAATCTATTTTCAAAAATCATTTAAAACATATTTTTGAATCAAAGTGTCCCATACCACTTTAAAGCATTTATTGGAATTATAATTTTAAAACATTAATTTCCATATAAATAAATAATGAAAACCATTTTAAAACATGGAAATTAAAGATAAAGATATAGAATAATAAATCTTTATAACATTTAAAATGATATTTTTGTTAAAGAGTTTTTAATAAAATGAGAGACTCTTGAATACAAATAATTGCGGAATAAAATTTACTCCGAACTTTATAATATCATGAGAATAAAGGGATTCATGATATAATATGTCAAAGGAAAGTATACACACCATATAAGAGTGAATTGGTGCATAACAACAATGTAGTCTTAAAAGAAATATAAAATGAGATGAAATCCATTATAAAGAATGTATCCTTAAATTAAGGATAGATCAATCTCATAATTATGTGTGACAATTATAAATACACCCAATATAAGTGGATATTAAGTGTAAAAAAATCAGAGGTTATTCAAACATATTCATAGAATGACATATTCAAGGAGTACAAGATTATCCCAAAGAATCAAATTTGGGTTAAGAAGTTCCCTTGCAAAAATTTGACGGCCTAACGACATCACTACAAAATTCAGAAAATGAGTTGATTAGAGATAAAAAGGGGTATATCATCACTTGGACATGAAATTTAAATCAAAAAGTATATATAAGAACATATCCCAACATAATATTATGTGAATTAAAAGACATAACAAAAGAAGTCTTACAAAAAGAGGTGGGTGAAAAGTTCCCTTACCGATATGGGTATCTTTCAAGACATGCACCCTGTGAAAGAAGGACAATACAAAATTAATGTAAATACTCATAAATGAAATTATATTACACAATGAGTAAAATAATGGGCATTACATACACCACTCAAAGGAAATTGTGTCAAATGTAGCATAAATCTCACGGGAATAAAAGTGAGATGAAAAATCCCTTACGAAAACTCGGCAGCCTAACGGCGCCACATAAAACATACAAAAATGGATTGATGAGATCAAGTAGGGTCTCTCGTCATATTAACATAAAGTTTACAGAAAGAGAAATATAAAATAACATCCCCCAACATAACAAAGGGGAGCTTAAATGAAGTGACATAAAGGAGAGTACATAAAATGAAAGAGTGAGGTTAGATCTCTTACGAAAATTCGGCAGCCTAATGGCGCCACTCAGAACATCCAAAATGGATTGATGAGAGAGCATAGGATATCTCATCATATGAACATAAAAATTAAAGTAAGAGTAATATAAAATAACATCCCAATAACAAGAAATATGAGCTTTAAAATGAATGACATAAAAGAGTGTACTTAAAAAGAAAGAGAGGAGTAGGATCCCTTACCTCGGGTCCGACTTGACTCGATCGTTCTTTAATGTCCTGAATAATAGACCAGATTTAATTTCTACTTGATTAAGAACCTTTTTCATGTTCATTATACCTTTTATATCACTTATTACCATGTTATGAACACTATGTAATTATTTAAGTTAATAATGGTCATTTTAACGATCATTGGTACTTGAGTCAAAAATAAACTCTTTATAATTACAAGTTGTTCATGTGGTAAAATGTCAATTATATCCAGAATTGTATTCATGATGTAGATATCATATATATAATACATATCCAGTATATTCATGTATTTATAATATTACATAACATATAGAGTTAAGAAATGAAATGCACCATTCATGGAGACGGTAAGCCGTACATACGCATGAACACTACTTCCATTTCTATTTCATATTTAATGAAATTAAAACAAAATGATACATAATAGTATTTTAATTCCAGTATGGTATCATATATAATATCATTAAATATATCTTTTATACGTACCACATACGGTATTAACGAATCAAATCACATTGAGGGGGCGGTAGTCCGCACTTCCTAAAATGAAGATATCACGTATACCCATAATGGAAACCATAAAGGTATGACATAAATGAAAAATACATAAGCTTAAGTAAAACATAAACATATTAGATATCATATATAAATATAGTGACATCTTAATGGCAACCTTTGAAGGTGTTAGAATAATGTTGAACAATCATCGTTTCGGGAGGCATAAATTCGCCATCCACGGAAACAATATGTTCATTAACCATTGGATGTAGGTGTGGGCAAGTGTAACACAAATCCTTCTTATAAAAACATCCTATTATATGGAAGATACTGGTTTTGTTATAAAATAAACGAATAAAAAGAGTTTAGGGGGTTGGAGAAGCAAAATAAAACAAAATAACTCAAGTGAAGACATTACCTTAAAATCGGGCAACTCTTTTTGATTTGAGCTCAAAGGCTTCCGTGGGGAGACTTCTTCCAAAAGTGAAGCTTCTAGAAGTAAGAGAGGTATTTGGAGAGGCAAAATGGGCAGGGGTTGGCCTAGCCAAAGGCTTTGGAGGTGTGGGTAAAGAGGTAGAGGTGGGGGCCTTTTATAAGGGGAGAGGAGGGGCACTCTTGGAAAGTAAGCAAATGTTACTTTATTTTAAAATGAGTTTCGGATTTAAAAGGTCCCACATTGATATAATTCGTGGATAAGGTGATAAGGGTTCGAAATACACCCATCATATAGGCTTTGTACATGTGTACGTCTTAGATATTATATTATCTTTCCATTTTATTTAAATCGTTAAATAATGAGGTCATCGCTGCATCATCATGATGTCATAAATAATTTAACTTATTTAATGTCTAAAAATTATAAAAAAAATACTATGATGTAGGAAATATTTTTAGCTTTCTAACGACTATTTATAGTCAAAACTCTGACTTGTATAACCCCATGTAAAAATTGTTTTAGTAAAACATCTCATGTTTGTGTCATTTTTACATTAACATTAAATAAAAAGTTATTTATGTCATTTCCCATACAAAGTGGATCCATGGAGTCCCCAAGTGTACCCATGGATTTTCTTGGTCGGCCATGACTCATCCAATGTGGGTAGGAAATGTGTCTAGGTCATTTCATTTTATTTAAACATTATTCTTACCTTAAACTACACTAATTACCTCTAATCGCGATTAAAAACGTAATAAATAAATATTCACCAAAAAATTATTTTAATCCCATTGAACCACATTTTACTTATTAAATACAACCATGTATGTTGGATTTTTGAAATTCAAAACACAAAGGTGGAAAAATTTCATTTAAACGGAAAATCAGTTTTTATAAGTACCACTTAGTGGTTTCACTATTCATCAAAAATTGATGTTTTTCAGAAAATTACCAAAAATTCACCCTAAGCTATATTTGATATTATGAATTCAAAAATGATGTCTATGTTACAAAATTAAAAACATATAAGTTTCATTAATTAATTTAATAATTAATTCCCGCTGTCAAAACAAATAGCGTGTTTTTATTAAACAAAAAGTATCAAAAGATTGACACTAGTTTAAGTCCAATTTCAAAGTGATATTAATTCCAACGACCATTATTGGATTAAATGGTAAAAATATATTATAATTTTACTTTAAAACCAATTCAAAAGATAATCTAATCATATAAATAAATTAGATTAAAAAGTGGTTTTGAATTAAAATACAACATTTTTCACTATTTATTAAAAATTGAACTTTTTCGGAAAAATACCAAAAATTTACACAAAGTAAATTTTTATGTCTAGATTCTAAAGAAGAATTTTATATTGTCAAATATAACACATAAAATTGTCAAAAAGTGGATTTAAAATAGGTTCGCCATCAAAAGGCGATTAATTGACCTTTTAAAGAATATTAGACTGTCTACGCTTAAAATTGGATTCATTCGCATTTTTAATCCCCTATCATTTATTGTAAAGAGTAAAAAAAATTGACAAAAATATATAATCATTTTGTAGTTATTTCTGTTCATTACCGCCATTACAACGGCTAGGCGTTAACTACTATTTAAAATTATATTATTTTATTATTAGAGTGCAACGTAAGATTCCCAAGAAACTTGTTGTTGCGTATTGGGTACGCCATCGAGCATAGAGTACCCTTTAAAGTAATATTAATATTTGATTCAAAAATATGGATAAACATAAAGATGTCATACTCTTTATTTACCTAGGGTGTTACATCCTTCCCCCCTTTTGGGAATTGTGTCCTCGCAATTTTAAAATTGGCCTTGAAATCTTCATTGAAAATCCCACATCGGAACAAGAGTCAGTGAAACAATCACTTTAAAATAAAGAAAGATAAGTACAAAGGTCACCCGAGTTAACCCATACTAGGATTCCATGTATGAAAATATGGACATGGAGGAAAAAAGAAAGGGTCATGTTCTGATGGAGAGTGATAGTAAACATGTTTAGGAGAAAGTTAACTATAAGAAAATCACAAACTTGTGATTGGTTAAACGGTATTCGATTCCCTTGTAGGAAAAGTTAACAGACAACATTTTTGTTTTAAGTTACTTTTCATTGAGGAATTTATTTTTGAGCTTAAATAAATCATAATGAAACATACTTACTGGTCATGTAGACTTTCAATTTTTACTAGATTCCTTAATCAAACTCCTATTTTCTCCAAAAGACGAGTTTTTAGGAAGTCTTGTTCACATTAAGAGTACTATAATCAATTTCTAGATAATAAACTAATCCACAAAAGAGAACTATATAATTCCCATGTCTTTAGACTCTAACCAAAACCAAAAAGGTTAGTATAAGATCAGATAATCCAGAAAAGGATAACCCTTTAAAAAAATAAAATCTATTCTTAATCTCCAAAATTTGTTCAACAAAACCCAAAGTTAAACGAGGACCATTCGATAAACAATTTGTCCATAAAATTTCTTCAAAGTAAACCAAACTAGGATTGAAACCCAAATATTTGAATGATTTAGTCACAAATTCTTCCAAGTTAAATCGTAGCATTTATCTCCAAACAACATCAGTTGCTCTTAATGTCTCATATTGAAAAGTAATTAACCTAATCACATATCCTCCATGATATGTTAATAAATTTCCATAGATAACCCAAAATCAACTTACTCTTAATTCATAAAATCATTGAACTAAAAAGAATCAGTCAAACTAACTCGGGACTTCACGTAGTCCAGTGGTAGGCGATGAATACCAGTTGCACTTTGGTTGTGGGTTCGATTCCCACAGCTTCGTCCGACGTGACGGGTTGTCACACGGTTTGCGGGTTGTCCTTTTTCCAAAACTATATAATTTTAAAACATTCCCCAAAATGTGATAAAATATTCAAAAATGATCATAACATATTTTAACGTCAATTTTATCTCATGCCTTTCATTTTCCAGCATATCATATAGTAACCCATAATTACCTCAAAAGTAAGGATCATACAAACCCAAATGGTTCATTATAACTATGTCCACAAAAGAACAGATAACTATTCCTTGAATAAAATTTTCATATATCCAACATCAGGGTTACACATACTATAAAAAGTCTTCTAATGTAACCCCATCATAAAAAGAGACTTAATACTCTTAAGAATTTCACCATAACTCTTGAAGCCCTTATATGTAGACTTCTGACTCATTCAATGTTCTTCTTGATCCATTAGCTATGCATTTCCACCTTATTTCTTAATACCCAATTCCTGTAGACAGAATATAGACATTATTTATAAATATAAATCCAAAGATGCTTCATTCATTGAAAAATAAATCATACCTCGAATCTAGATACCGTGATCTTCAGGATGTTCTCTTTCTCTTTTGGCATGTTGTCATACTTTCAAAAAGTAAATGTGCACTCCACTTATGTAATTTAACTTTTCGATAGAATTGTAAAAGTTGAGATCTTGAAATCATATAAAAAAGATACCATGACCCATAAAATTATTTTAGAACATAGTAGGTGTTGGATAGCGCAAACAATTTCTTGCAGGTGATTTGAATACTCAAGAAGCTATCAAAATCATTCGAACAAGCTTTTCCCATAATGGTGATGATCAAATCATCAGGGAGGGATAAGAATGTTGTGCAAGATATCTTTCCTTCCATCTTGACAATTGATCTGTAATCTATTGAAAAGAATCAATATGTTAACATGATACGAAAAAAAATTATAATAAAAAAAAATACATTATAGATAACATAAAAACTTTTTATTACTCTAATCCATTAACCTCTTTATATCTCCATTGTTCTGGTTTTTTTATCAAATCAACCTATTTTACCATAACCCTCCATATTTTCCACATATTAATATCCCTCTTTTTTATATGGGATCCTTTACCAACACCCAGATAACACCCTAAGCTCTAAAGTTATCTAAACCGACCTGTGATACCAACTATAAGGCCCCAGCCTTAAACCTTACTTAATATTTAATTAAATGAATAATTCACATTGAAGATATTTTCAGGTTTAGAGTTTTATAGAATTAGAACATAACTATTACTTCTCAAAATATTACAAAGTAGACACTTCTACTAAGTTTCCATAAAATTAAAACTCTTAAAAATAAACATGTCTAGTTCCATGTTTTAGGTAGCATGACTTTCCCTTGATCCCATCCTTGACCCTATTCCATGTTAAGTCCTATGAAAAACATTTCAAAAACATGGGATGAGCATAAAAAGCTCAGTAAGGGATACCCAAATAATGAAAACGGTTAGTTTTTTAAAACCACAAGTAAACCATGTATACTTTATCAAAGTAATACTTTTCACATTTTCGAAGTAGTAAAAACTCTTCACTAAATAAAAGATCATTATTTACCCTTCTGTAACCAAAAGACTACCATAAAACCCATATAAAGATCACATAACATATAAAGGTAACATGGTACATAAACATACTTTAGTGGAATAACCATAAGGTCGACTTCCACACATATCACTTAATGGAATAGTCATTCGGCCAACTTCCATACGTACTTAACGGAATAGCCATACGGCCGACTTCCATACCCAATGCATTGGAGGTTATAATGTAACGACCCGTCCTGGTATTCACGGCACCACCCATCATATGGTTTATCACGTAACCACCCGTAAAATGTCCAAGTACCATCATTACACATAAAATATTGAAAATATAAACATTTCAATAAAATCATTTCATTATCAATCAAAATAAATAATTCCAAGATATTGAATTAATCAATCAATTTTCAAAAATCATTTAAAAGAGATTTTTGAATCAAAGTGTCCCATACAACTTTGATGCTTTTATTGGAATTATAATTTTAAAACATTAATGTACATATAAATAAATACTGAAAACCATTTTGAAAACATGGACATTAAAGATAAAGATATAGAATAATAAATCTTTAAAACATTTAAAATGATATTTTTGTTAAAGAGTTTTTAACAAAATGAGAGACTCTTGAATACAAATAATTGCGGAATAAAATTTAATCCGAACTTTCTAATATCATGAGAATAAAGGGATTCATGATATAATATGTCAAAGGACAGTATACACACCATATAAGAGTGAATTGGTGCATAAAAACAATGTAGTCTCAAAAGAAATATAAAATGAGATGAAATCCATTATAAATAAGGTATCCTTAAATTAAGGATAGATAAATCTCATAATTATGTGTGACAAATATAAATACACACAATATAAGTGGATATTAAGTTTAAAACAATCAGAGGTTATTCACACATATTCATAGAATGACATATTAAAGGAATACAAGATTATCTCAAAGAATCAAATTTGGGTTAAGAAGTTCCCTTGCAAAAATTTGACGGCCTAACGGCGTCACTACAAAATTCAGAAAATGAGTTGATGAGAGATAAAAAGGGGTATCTCATCACTTGGACATAAAATTTAAATCAACAAGGATATAGAAGAACATATCCCAACATAACATTATGTGAATTAAAAGACATAACAAAAGAAGTCTTTTACAAAAATAGGAGGGTGAAAGGTTCCCTTACCGACATGGGTATCTTCCGAGACATGCACCACGTGAAAGAAGGACAATAAAAAATTGATGTAAATACTCATAAATGAAATTATATTACACAATGAGTAAAATAATGGGCAATAAATACACCACTCAAAGGAAATTGTGGCAAATTTAGCATAAATCTCACGGGAATAAAAGTGAGATGAAAAATCCCTTACGAAAACTCGGTAGCCTAACGGCGCCACATAAAACTTACAAAAATGGATTGATGAGATCAAATAGGGTCTCTCATCATATTAACATAAAGTTTACAGAAATAGGAATATAAAATAACATCCCCAACATAACAAAGAGGAGCTTAAAAGAAGTTACATAAAGGAGAGTACTTAAAAAGAAAGAGAGAGGTTAGATCTCTTACGAAAATTTGGCAGCCTAACGGCGCCACTCAAAACTTCCAAAATGGATTGATGAGAGAGCATAGGGTATATCATCATATGAACATAAAAATTACAGTAAGAGTAATATAAAATAACATCCCAATAAAAAGAAATATGAGCTTTAAAAGGAATGACATAAAAGAGTGTACTTAAAAAGAAAGAGAGGAGTAGGATCCCTTACCTCGGGTCTGACTTGACTCGATCGTTCATTAATGTCTTGAATAATAGACCTGAGTTAATTTCTACTTTCTTAAGAACCTTTTACAAGTTCATTATACCTTTTATATCACTTATTACCTTGTTATGAACACTATGCAATTATTTAAGGTAATAACGGTCATTTTAACGATCATTGGTACTTGAGTCAAAAATAAACTCTTTATAATTACAAGTTGTTCATGTGGTAAAATGTCTATTATATCCAGAATTTTATTCATGATGTAGATATCATATATATAATATATATCCAGTATATTCATGTATTTATAATATTACATAACATATAGAGTTAAGAAATGAAATGCACCGTTCATGGAGACGGTAAGTCGTACGTACGCATGAACGCTACTTCCATTTCTATTTCATATTTAATGGAATTAAAACAAAATGATACATAATAGTATTTTAATTTCAGTATGGTATCATATATAATATCATTAAATATATCCTTTATACGTACCACATATGGTATTAACGAATCAAATCACTTTGAGGGGGCGGTAGTCCACACTTCCAAAAATGAAGAGATCGTGTATACCCATAATGGAAACCATAAAGGTATGCCATTAATGAAAAATACATAAGCTTAAGTAAAACACAAACATATTAGATATAATATATAAATATGGTGACATCTTTATGTCCACCTTTGAATTTGTTAGAATAATGTTGAACAATCATCATTTCGGGAGACATAAATTTTCCATCCACGGAAACAGTATGTTCTTTAACCATTAGATTTAGGTGTGTGTAAGTGTAGCTCAAATAATCCTTATAAAAACATCCTAGTATATGGAAGATACTGTTGTTTTTACAAAATAAATGAATAAAAAGAGTTTATGGGGTTGGAGAAGAAAAATAAAACAAAAGAACTCAACTGAAGACATTACCTTAAAATCGGGTAACTCTTTTTGATTTGATCTGAAAGGCTTTCATGGGAAGACTTATTCCCAAAGTTAGGCTTCTAGGAGTAATATAAGGATGTGGAGAGAAAAAATGGGCAGGGGTTGGCCGAGACAAAGGCTTTGAAGGTGTGGGTAAAGAGGTAGAGGTGGGGACCTTTTATAAGGGGAGAGGAGGGGCACTCTTGGAAAGTAAGAAAATGTTACTTTATTTGAAAATGCGTTTCGGATTTAAAAGCACCGAAATTGAAATAATTCGTGGATAAGGTGATAAGGGTTCGAAATCCACCCATAAAATAGGTTTTGGACATGTGTAGGTCTTAGATATTACATTATCTTTCCATTTTATTTAAATCGTTAAATAATGAGGTCATCGCTGCATCATCATGATGTCATAAATAATTTAATTTTTTTAATGTATAAAAATTATAAAAAAATACTATGATGTAGGAAATGTTTTTATCTTTCTAATGACTATTTATAGTAAAAAACATGACTTGTATAACCCCATGTAAAAATTGTTTTAGTAAAACATCTCATGTTTGTGTCATTTTTACATTAACATTAAATAAAAAGTTATTTATGTCATTTCCCAACCAATGTGGTTCCATAGGGTCCCCAAGTTGACCCGTGGATTGTCTTGGTCGGCCATGACTCATCCAATGAGGGTAGGACATGTGTCTAGGTCATTTAATTTTATTAAAACACTATTCTTACCTTAAACTACACTAATTACCTCTAATCGCGATTAAAAACTTAATAAGTTACTATTCACCAAAAAATTATTTTAATCCCATTGAACCAAATTTTACTTATTAATGACAACAATGTATGTTGGATTTTTGAAATTTAAAACACAAAGGTGGCAAAATTTCATTTAAACGGAAAATCAGTTTTTATAAGTACCACTTAGCGGTTTCACTATTCATCAAAAATTGAAGTTTTTCAGAAAATTACCAAAAATTTAACCTAAGCTATATTTGATATTATGAATTCCAAAATTATGCCTATTTTACAAAATTCAAAACATATAAGTTGCATTAATTAATTTAATAATTAATTCCTGCTGTCAAAACAAATAGCGTGTTTTTATGAAACAAAAAGTATCAAAAGATTGACACTAGTTTAAGTCCAATTTCAAAGTGATATTAATTCCAACGACCATTATTGGATTTAATGGTAAAAATATATTCTAATTTCACTTTAATAACAATTCAAAAGATAATCTAATCATATAAATAAATTATATTAAAAAGAGGTTTTGAATTAAAATACAACATTTTTCACTATTCATTAAAAATTGAACTTTTTCGGAAAAATACCAAAAATTTACACAAAGTAAATTTTGATGTCTCGATTCTAAAGAAGAATTTTATTTTGTCTAATGTAACACATAAAATTTTCAAAAAGTGTATTTAAAAGAGGTTCACCATCAAAAGGTGGTTAATCAGCCTTTTAAAGAATATTAGACTGTCTATGCTTAAAATTGGATTCATTCGCATTTTTAATCCTCTATCATTTATTGTAAAGAGTAAAAATATTTGAAAAACATATATAATCATTTTGTAGTTATTTCTATTCATTCCTGCCATTACAATGGCTAGGCGTTAACTTCTATTTAAAATAATATTATTTTATTATTAGAGTGCAACGTAAGATTTCCAAGAAACTCATTGTTGCGTATTGGGTACGCCATAGAGCATAGCATCCCCTTTAAAGTAATATTAATATTTGATTCAAAAATATGGATAAATATAAATATGTCATACACTTTATTTACCTAGGGTGTTACATTACCAAAGTAATACTTTTCACCTTTATGAAGTAGTAAAAACTCTTCACTGAATAAAAGACCATTACTTACCCTTTTGTAACCAAAAGATTACCATAAAACCCATATAAAGAACACATAACATATAAAGGTAACTTGGGACATAAACATACTTAAATGGAATAACCATACGGTCGACTTCCACACATACTTAATGGAATAGCCATGCGACTGACTTCCATACCCAATGCATTGGAGGATATAACGTAACCACCCGTCCTGGTATTAACGGAACCACCCGTCATATGGTTTATCACGTAACCACCCGTAAAATGTCCATGTACCATCATTACACTT
Organism: Viscum album; assembly: GCA_963277665.1. Lineage (NCBI taxonomy): Eukaryota > Viridiplantae > Streptophyta > Magnoliopsida > Santalales > Viscaceae > Viscum > Viscum album. Next base: position 2,048,851,508 of record OY728145.1, read on the forward strand.
AAAATATTTAAAATATACAAATTTCAATTAACAACATTTTATTTTCAATCACAATAAGTAATTCCAAGATATTGGATTAATCAATCGATTTTCAAAAATCATTTAAAAGATATTTTTGAATCAAAGTGTCCCATACCACTTTAAAGATTTTAATGGAATTATAATTTTAAAACATTAATGTCCATATAAATAAACACTGAAAACCATTTTGAAAACATGAACATTAAAGATAAAGATTTAGAATAATAAATCATTAAAACATTTAACAAGATATTTTTGTTAAAGAGTTTTTAACAAAATGAGAGACTCTTGAATACAAATAATTGCGGAATAACATTTAATTTGAACTTTATAATATCATGAGAATAAAGGTATTCATGATATAATATATCAAAGGACCGTATACACACCATATAAGAGTGAATTGGTGCATAACAACAATGAAGTCTCAATAGAAATGTAAATTGAGATGAAATCCATTATAAAGATGGTATCCTTATATTAAGGATAAATGTATCACATAATTATGTGTGAGAAATATAAATAAACCCAATATAATTGTATTTTAAGTGTAAAACAATCAGAGTTCATTCACACATAATCTTGGAAAAACAAAACCAATGATATAGATATTTAACTCAATGAGATAGGATTGAGTTATGATTTCCCATATAAGTTTGTAAGAATTTATCAATGAGATGATTATGTGTAGAAATAGAATATAAACACAATGGTTTGAGTATATTACAACATAGAAATTACACACATAATATTGGAATAATAAAATCACGAAGTTGAGGTTTAACCCAAAGAATTGAAAGTGGGTTAAAAAGTTCCCTTACAGAAATCCGACAGCCTAACGGCATCACTTTATAATTCTGAAAATGAGTTGATGAGAGAGAAAATGGTATCTCATAACATGGACATAAAATTTACATCAATAAGGATATATAAGAACATATCCCAACATAATAGTATGTGAATTAAAAGACATAACAAAAGAAGTCTTTTTAAAAATAGGAGGGTGAAAGGTTCCCTTAGCGACTTAGGTACCTTTCGAAATGTAAACCCCATGGAAGAAGGGTCATACAATGAAGACGTAAATACCCATAATTAAAATTATACCACCAAAAGAGTATAATAATGTGCATTACACACACCACTCAATGGAAATGGTGGCAAAAGTATTATAAATTTCACGGGAATAAAAGGGAGATGAAAAATCCCTTATGAAAACTCAGCATCCTAATGGAGCAACATAAAACTTCCGAAAATGGATTTATAAGATCAAATAGGGTCTCTAATAATATTAACATAAAATTTAAATCAAGAGTAATATAAAATAACATCCCCCAACATAACAAATATAATCTTAAAAGAATTGACATAAAAGAGAGTACTTAAAAGAAAGAGAGAGGTTGGATCTCTTACGAAAATTCGGCAGCCTAACGGCGCCACTTAAAAATTATAAAAATGAATTGATGAGAGTAAGAGAGGGTATCTCATCATATGATAATAAAAATTACAGTTTGGTTAATATAAAATAAAATCCTCCAACATAAGAACATGGATCATAAATGAAATGACATAAAAGAGGGTACTTGAAAAGAAAGAGAGAGGTCGGATCCCTTACCTCGTGTCTGACATGACTCGATCGTTCTTTAATCTCCTGATTAATAAAATTTCGTCAATTTATAATTTCATAAGGACCTCCTTTAAATATTTTTTATTCAGTTCATATCACATATTATAATTTTATAATAATTGGTTAATAAAGTTAGTTCATATCAGACATTTTTGTCGATGTTCTGTACATGAGTAAAAATTGAAGTTGTTGAAAAAAAACATTCCATGTAGTTATAGGTACATCATCTCTAGAATAGTATTAATGTTTTAAATATCATATATATCCATTATATATTCACTTTGTACTATTACATAACATTTGGAGATAAAAAAATTAAAAGCATCGTTTGTGGAGACGGTAGGTCGTACGTATGCATGAATGCTACTTTCATTTTTTTGTCATATTAATGGAATTAATGTTAAAAGATATATATATATATATATTAAAATTCCATAATTATATCCATCATTTAGATGCAATATATGACATATATATCCATTATATATATGTACTTATAATAGTATATAACATTTGGAGATAATAAATGAAATGTACCGTTCATGGAGACGGTAAGTCGTACGTACGCATGAACGCTACTTTCATTTCTTTGGAACATTATTGGAATTAAAACTAGATGAGAGATATATATATTTATATTATAATTCCATTATAATATATATGTTACATATATCACATAATTTAATCAATTTCATTCTTTATACATTCCATGTATTTCATGAACGAGTCACATCACTTGAGGGGGCCGTAGTCCACACTTTCTCAAATGAAATTATCGAATTTGCACAACATGCAAAGCATAAAGGTATGTATTAAATATAAAATACAGAAGCATAGAGAGGAAATAAATATAATATATATCAGAAATAAATATAGTTCCATCATAATGGCCACCATGAGAGGTGGTATGAGAAGATAGAACAATCATCGTTTCGGGAGGCAGTAATTCGCCATCCACAGAAACAATATGTTATTTAACCGTTAGACAGAAGTGTGTGTTAGAGTAGCTCTAATACTCCTTATAAAAACATCATAGTATATTGAAGATACTGTTTTTGTTACAAAAGGAATAAATAAATATAGTCTACGGGGTTGGAGAAGCAAAATAAAACAAAAGAACACTAGGGAAGACATTACCTTTAAAACGGGTAACTCTTTTGAATTTGTGATCAAAGGCTCCCATGGGAATACTTCTGCCCAATGTGAGGCTTTTAGGAGTACTAGAGGGATTTGGAGAGACAAAATGGGCAGGGGGTGGCCGAGAGAATGGCTTGAGAGGTGTGGGTAAGGTGGTAGGGGTGGGGGCCTTTTATAAGAGGAGAGGAAGGGTACTCTTGGAAGGTCAAAAAATGTTACATTGTTTTCAAATGAGTTTTGAATTTTAAAGGTTCCACATTAATATTTTTCTAGGATAAGGTGATAAGGGTTCGAAATACACCCATTAAATAGGTTTTTGAAATGTGTATGTCTTATATTTTACATTAGCTTTTCATTTTATTTAAATCGTTAAATAATGAGTAATCACTGCATCATCATGATGTCATAAATAATTTAATTTATTTATTGTCTAAAAATAATAAAAAATATATCATGAAATAATAAATCTTTTTATATTGCTAATGAATATTTATAGTCAAAAATATGACTTGTATAACCTCATTTAAAAATTGTTTTAGTAAAACAACTCATGTTTGGGACATTTTTATTTTTACTTTAAATAAAAAGTTATTTATGTCATTTTCCTACCAAAGTGGATCCATGGGGTCCCCAAGATGACCCATGGATTTTCATGGTCGTCCATGACACATCCAATGAGGTTAGGACATGTGTCTAGGTAATTTCATATTATTAAAACATTATTTTCACCTTAAATTACACTAATTACCTTTAATCGCAATTAATAAAATTTAAAAGTTACTATTCAACAAAAAATATTTTGATCTAATTGAACCAAATTTTACTTCTTAAATACATCCATGTATGTCGGATTTTTTGAAAATCAAATCACAAAAGTGGCAAAGTTTCATTTAAATGAAAAATTAGTTTCTTTAACTACCACTTAGTGGTTTCACTGTTCATCAAAAATTGATGTTTTTCAGAAAATTACCAAAAATTCACCCTAACCTATATTTGATATTATGAATTCAAAAATGAAATATGTTTTAAAAAATTCAAAACATATAATTTTCATTAATTATTTTAATAATTAATTCCCACTGTCAAAACAAATAACGTGTTTTTATGGAACAATATATATCAAAAGATTGACTCTAGTTTAAGTCCAATTTCAAAGTGAAATTAATTCCAATGACCAATATTGGATTAAATGGTAAAAATATATTCTAATTTCACATTAAAACCAATCCAAAAGATAATCCAATCATATAAATAAATTAGATTAAAAAGAGGTTTTGAATTAAAATACAACATTTTTCACTATTCATAAAAAACTGAACTTTATCGGAAAAATACCAAAAAATTACACAAAGTAAATTTTGATGTCCTGATTCTAAATAAGAATTTTATTTTGTCAAATATAACACATAAAATTGTCAAAAATTGGATTTAAAAGAGGTTCTCCATCAAAAGGGTGGTTAATCGACCTTTTAAAGAATATTAGAAGATTTATGCTTAAAATTGGATTCATTTTCATTTTAAGCCTCTAAAAATTATTGGATAAAATTAAAAATATTTTAAAAACATATATAATAATTTTTTAGTTATTTCTATTCATTCCCGCCATTATAATGGCTTGGAGTTAACTACCATTTAAAATAATATTATTTTATTATTAGAGTGCAACGTAAGATTTCAAAGAAACTCGTTGTTGCGTATTGGGTATTCCATCGAGCATAGCATTCCCTTTAATGTAATATTAATATTTTATTCTCAAATATGGATATATATGAAAATTTCATATTCTTTATTTACCTGAGGTGTTATATCCTTCCCCCCTTTTGGGAATTGCGTCCTCGCAATTCTAAAATTGGGCTCGGAAACATCATTGAGAGTCCCACATCGGAACAAGAGTCAGTAAAACAATCCCTTTAAAAGAAATAAAGTGAAGTGCAGAGGTCACCCTAGTTAACCCATACTAGGATTACACTTAGGAAAACATGGATATGGAAGAAAAAGAAAAGGGTCATGTTCTGAGGGAGAGTGATTGAAAACATGTTTAGGAGAAAGTTAACCACAAGAAAATCACAAACTTGTGGTGGGTTAAACGGTATTTGATTCCCCAGTAGGAAATGTTAATAGACAATAGTTTTTGTTTTAAGTTGCATTTCATTAAGGAATTTATTTTTGATCTTAAGGAAACATACTTACTTGTCATGTTGACTTTCAACTTTTACTAGATTTCTTACACAAACTCACACTTTCTCCAAATGATGAGTATTTAGGAAGACTTGTTCACATTAAGAGTACTATAATCATCTTCTTGAGAATCACATAATCCAAAAAATAGAACTATATATTTCCCATGTCATTATACCCTTACCAAAACCAAAATTGTTAGAACAATATTAGATAATGTAGAAAATGATAAGCCTTTATAAAAAGAAAATCTATTCTTAATCTCCAAATTTTTTCCAACAAAACCCAAAGTTCAACGAGGACCATTCGATAAACAACTTTTCCATAAAATTCATCAAAGTAAACAAAACTAATATTGAAACCCAAATATTTGAAGGATTTAGTCACATAGTCTTTCAAGGTGAAAATTAACACTTATCTCCAAATAACATCAGTTTCTCTAAAAGTCTCATATTGAAAAGTAATCAAACTAATGACATTTCCTCCATGATAGTTTAATAATTTCCATAGATAACCCAAAATAAACTTACCCATAATTCATAAAATCATCTGACTAAAAAGAATAAGTCATACTAACTAGGGACTTCACGTAGTCTAGTGGTAGGTGATAAATACCAGCCGCACTTTGGTTGTGGGTTCGATTCCCGCAGCTTTGTCCGACGTGACGGGTTGTCACACGATAAACGTGTTGTCCTTTTTCCAAAACTATATAATTCTTATAACATTCCCCAAAAATAGATAAAATCATCAAAAATAAACATAACATAATTTAACCTCAAGTTTATCTCATGTCGTTCATAACATATAGTAACCCATAATTACCTCAAAAGTAAGGATCATATAAACCCTAATGGTTACAATTATAATTATTACCTGAAAATCCATGTCGAGTTGGTTCTCTCATACATGATGAATTAGAGAACTCACCAAGGTTCAAGTGGTTGTTCATGACTCTTGATAGTCTGTATAGAATAACCACTAGATTTCTCATTGAATCCCCCATTTCATCTAGTCTCTTAATCAGAGAACCACCATAGTTTCCTTCAAACTCATTGTCACTTTGGTGCCTGCTAGATCCATCCATTTACAAAAAGCATAAATTTCAATGTGAGTATATCAACAATATCATTAAATACAAATGAGGAAGATAAACACTAAGATATACTTACTCATTCACTTTATCTAAAAACTATGACTCTTTCTGAAATCCTAACCATTATGGTAATGTCACTTATGCTTAAAGAATACCCTAACCTCTAAAGTTATCTAAACCAACCTATGATACCAACTATAATGCCCTGACCTTAAACATTAATTAATCATGAAATAAATGAATAATTCACATAGAGGATCATTTCATGTTTAGAGTTATATAGAATTAGGTCAAAACTATTACATCTCAAAACATTACATAATAGACACTTCTACTAAGTTTCCATAAAATAAAAAAAACACTAAAAAAGAAACTTGTCTTCTTCCATGTTTTAGATAGAATGTCTTTCCTTGATCCCATCCTTGACCCTATTCATCTTTAAGTCATGTGGAAAACATTTCAAAAACATGGGATGAGCATAAAAAGCCCAGTAAAGGATACAAAAAGAAGGAAAACTATTAGTTTTTCAAAACAACAAGTAAACCATGAGAACTTTACCAAAGTAATAGTTTTCAGCTTTATGAAGTAGTAAAAACTATTCACTGAATAAAAGACCATTACTTACCCTTTTATAAACAAAATATTACCATAAAACCCATATAAAGAACACATAACATATAAAGGTAACTTGAGACAGAAACATACTTAAATGGAATAACCATACGGTCAACTTCCACACATACTTAATGGAATATCCATATGGCCGACTTCCATACCCAATGCATTAGAGGATATAACGTATCCACCAGTCCTGGTATTCATGGCACCACCCGTCATATGGTTTATCACATAACCACCTGTAAAATGTCCTTGTACCATCATTACACATAAAATATTGAAAATATAAACATTTCAATTAACAACATTTGATTTTAAATCACAATAAGTAATTCTAAGATTTTGAATTAATCAATCCATTTTCAAAAATCATTTAAAAGAGATTTTTGAATCAATGTGTCCCATACCACTTTGAAGATTTTAATGGAATTATAATTTTAAAACATTAATGTCCATATAAATAAATACTGAAATCCAATTTTAAAACAAGCACATTAAAGATAATGATTTACTATAATGAATCTTTAAAACATTTAAAACGATATATTTGTTAAAGAGTTTTTTACAAAATGAGAGACTCCTCAATACAAATAATTGCGGAATAACATTTAATCCGGACTTTATAATATCATGAGAATAATGGGATTCATGATATAATATGTCAAAGGATAGTATACACACCATATAATAATGAATTGTTGCATAACAATAATGAAGTCTCAATGGAAATGAAAATTGAGATGAAATCCATTATAAAGATGGTATCCTTAAATTAAGGATAAATATATCACATAATTATGTGTAAGAAATATAAATACACCCAATATATGTAGATATTAGGTGTGAAACAATCAGAGGTCTTTCACACATAATCTTGGAAAAACAAAACCAATGACATAGATATTTAACTCAATGAGATGAGATTGAGTTATGATTTCCCATATAAGTTCGTAAGAATTTATCAATGAGATGATTATGTGTAGAAATAGAATATCCACACAATGGTTTGTGGAAATTACAACATAGAGATTCCACACATAATCGTGGCATAATAAAATGAAGAATATGAGGTTTAACCCAAGATTTGAAAGTGGGTTAAGAAGTTCACTGACAGAAATCTGACAGCCTAATAGCGTAACTTTAAAATTCTGAAAATGAGTTGATGAGAGAGAAAATGGTATCACATCACTTGGACATAAAATTCACATCAAGAAGAATATATAATAACATATCCCCACATAATATTATGTGAATTAAAAGGAATAACAAAAGAATCCTTTTTAAAAAGAGGAGGGTGAAAGGTTCCCTTACCGACATAGGTACCTTTCGAAACGTACACCACATGGAAGAAGGGTCATACAATGAAGACGTAAATACCCATAATTGAAATTATACCAAAAAAAGAGTTTAATAATGTGTAGTATATACACCACTCAATGGAAATTGTGGCAAAATTAGTATAAATTTCACGGGAATAAAAGGGAGATGAAAAATCTTTTACGAAAACTTGGTAGCCTAATGGCGCCACTTAAAACTTTTAAAAATGGATTTATGAGATCAAATAGGGTCTATAATCATATTAACATAAAATGTACAACAAGATGAATATAAAATAACATCCCCAAACATAATAAATAGGAGATTAAAATATGTGACATAAAGGAGAGTACTTAAATGAAAGAGAGAGGTTGGATCTCTTACGTAAATTCGGCAGCCAAACAACGCCACTTAAAAATTATAAAAATGAATTGATGAGAGAAATAGGGGGTATATAATCATATGAAAATAAAAATTATAGTGTGGTTAATATAAAATAACATCCTCCAACATAATAACATGGAGCATAAATGAAATGACATAAAATAGGGTACTTGAAAAGAAAGAGAGAGGTCAGATCCCTTACCTCGTGTCTGACATGACACGATCGTTCTTTAATCTCCTAAATAATAAAATTTTTTCAATTTATATTTTCTTAAGGACCTAATTTAAATATTATTATTAAGTTCATATCACATATTATAATTTTATAATAATTGGTTAATAAAGTGAGTTCATATCAGATGTTTTTGTCGATGCTCGGTACATGAGTAAAAATTGAACTTGTTGGAAAATAATTTTTCATGTAGTTATAGGTACATCATCTCCAGAATAGTATTAATGTTTTAAATATCATATATATCCAGTATATATTCACTTTTTACTATTTCATAACATTTGGAGATAAAAAAAATTAAAAGCACCGTTCATGGAGACAGTAGGCCGTATGTACGCATGAATGCTACTTTCATTTTTTTCATATTAATGGAATTAAAGTTAAAATAGAGATATATATATATTATAATTCTAGAATTAAATCCCTAATTTAGATGTAATATATGACATATATATCCATTATATATATGTACTTATAATAGTACATAACATTTGGATATAAGAAATGAAATGTACCATTCATGGAGACGGTAAGTCTTACGTACGCATGAACGCTACTTTCATTTCTTTGGAACATTATTGAAATTAAAACAATATGAGATATATATATATATATATTATAATTCCAGTATAACATATATGTTATATATATCACATAATTTATTCAATTTCATTATTTATACATTCCATGTATTTCATGAACGAGTCACATCACTTGAGGGGGCGGTAGTCCACACTTCCTCAAATGAAATTATCGCATTTAAAAAACATGAAACGAATAAAGGTATGTATTAAATATAAAATAAAAAAGCATAGAGAGTAAATAAATATAATATATATCATAAATAAATATAGTTCCATCGTAATGTCCACCATGAGAGGTGGTATGAGAAGATAGAACAATCATCGTTTCGTGAGGCAGTAATTCGCCATCCACAGAAACAACATGTTCTTTAACCATTAAGTGGAGGTGTGTGTTAGTGTAGCTCTAATACTCCCCATAAAAACATCCTAGTATATTTAAGATACTTTTTTTGTTACGAAAGGAATAAATAAAAAGATTTTATGGGGTTTGAGAAGCAAAATATAAGAAAAGAACACTAGGGAAGACATTACCTTTAAAACGGGTAACTCTTTTTGATTTGAGCTCAAAGGCTTCCTTGGGAAGACTTGTTCCCAAATTGAGGCTTATAAGAGTAATATAGGAATGTGGAGAAACAAAATGGGCAGGGGTTTTCCGAGCCAAAGGCTTGAGAGGTGTGGGTAAGGTGGTAGAGGTGGGGGCCTTTTATAAGAGGAGAGGAGGGGCACTCTTGGAAGGTCAAAAGAGGATACATAATATTCAAATGCGTTTCGGATTTTAAAGGTCCTAAATTGATATATTTCGAGTCTAAGGTGATAAGGGTTCGAAATACACCCATCAAATAGGTTTTGTACAAGTGTAGGTCTTAGATTTTACATTATTTTTTCATTTTATTTAAATCATTAAATAATGAGGTAATCACTACATCATCATGGTGTCATAAATAATTTAATTTATTTAATGTCTAAAAATTATAAATAAAATATCATGATGTATTAAATATTTTTATCTTTTTAATGAATATTTATAGTAAAAAATATGACTTGTATAACCCCATATAAAAATTGTTTTAGTAAAACATCTCATGATTGTGACATTTTTATTTTAACTTTAAATAAAAAGTTATTTATGTCATTTTCCTACCAAAGCTCCTCCATGGGGTAACCAAGATGACCCATGGATTGTTTTGGTCGGCCATGAAATATCCAATGATGGTAGGACATGTGACTTGGTCATTTCATATTATTAAAACATTATTTTCACCTTAAATTACACTAATTACCTTTAATCGCGATTAATAAAACCTAAAAGTTTCCATTCACCAAAAATTATTCTGATCTCATTAAACCACATTTTACTTTTTAATGACAACCATGTATGTTTGATTTTTGAAAATCAAATTACAGAAGTGTCAAAGTTTCATTTGAACAAAAAATCAGTTTCTTTAACTACCACTTAGTGGTTTCATTATTCATCAAAAATTGAAGTTTTTCAGAAAAATACATAAAATTCACTCTAAGCTATATTTGATATTCTGAATTCAAAAATGACATCTGTTTTAAAAAATTCAAAACATATAATTTTAATTAAATAATTTAATAATTAATTTCTTCTGTCAAAATAAATAGTGTGTTTTTATGGAATAATATATATCAAAAGATTGACACTAGTTTAAGTCCAATTTCAAAGTGAAATTAATTCCAATGACCACTATTGGATTAAAGGGTAAAAATATATTCTAATTTTAATTTTAAAACCAATCCAAAAGATAATATAATCATATAAATAAATTAGATTAAAAAGAGTTTTTGAGTTAAAATATAACATTTTCACTATTCATTAAAAAATGTACTTTATCGGAAAAATACCAAAAATTTTCACAAAGTAAATTTTGATGTCCTGATTCTAAAGAAGAATTTTATTTTTTCAAATATAATACATAAAATTGTCAAAAAGTGGATTTAAAAGAGGTTCGCCATCAAAAGGGTGGTTAATCAACCTTTTAAAGAATATTAGAAGATTTATGCTTAAAATTGAATTCATTTTCATTTTAAGACTCTAACATTTATTGGATAAAAGTAAAAATATTTGAAAAACATATATAATCATTTTCTAGTTAGTTCCATTCATTCCCACCATTATAACGGCTAGGCATTATCTACCATTTAAAATAATATTATTTTATTATTAGAGTGAAACGTAAGATTTCAAAGAAACTCATTGTTGCGTATTGGCTACGCCATCGAGAATAGAGTTCCCCTTAAAGTAATATTAATATTTTATTCACAAATATGGATAAATATGAAAACTTAATATTCTTTATTTACCTGGGGGTTACATATATTTTAGTAGAAAACATGTATCTTGTGCTCAAAATTGATAAAATGAGAACGTATTACCCTAACACTCTTGGATAATGACCATTGATTCATTTTTGTAATATATAAATAAAACACGCATAATTTTGAAACATAGTTGGAATGTATGATTGAAGGGTTAATTTTATATAAACATTTTTATATAAAATTTCCAAACAAGAAACTTAAGATCAAAATTGAGTAGATTGATTAGGATTATTATGAAACTCTTAGAAAATTATCAATAATTCATTTTTGAACTGTAAAAAATTAACCAAAAAACATTCCTATTTTTCTATTCTTAAAGTAACTTAAAGTGAATTCTTTCAATTTAAAAGTAAATTTTAGTTCAAAATGTGTGTGTGATGATAAAAGTAGATTAAACTATAATGTATTGTCTTTAAACTTTGTATGAAAATGATCATTGATTCGTTTTTATCATATATAACTAAAAAATCCGTTTATTATCATGGTTGGATTTGTATGAATAAAAGTGTTTTCTTTATGTTTAAAATTACTTTTTTGGTTAAGAAGATGTTTTACATGGTCAAAATCATGAAAATATATATTATTTTCTACAATATCAAACAAATAATCCATTCATTCATTTATGGCCTATGTGAATTCATCTCACATCATTATGACACATGGTGTGACCAGTATGAATGAGAGTGTTTATTTCCCATTATATGTGTTGAATAAATTCATAAAATGTGTCACATATTCAAAACTAAGAAAATTATTTATGATTTTCATCAAATCATAGTAAAAAAGTCAATGATTTTTTTGTTATATATACTAAGGGACCATATATTATCCTAAAACATGGTTCCGTTAAAATGATTAAAGGAGTATGTTTTTAATTTAAAAGATATATTTTTATTCAAAATCTTTGACTTATTCTCAAAATCAAGGAAAAAATATTTTATTTTCATGAAACTATTTTCAAATTATTATTGATCCATTTTTACCATCTATGAATTAATATCACATCCTTTAGAGGTAAATTTTGGTTGGTATGAATAAAAGATTGTGTTTCTAATTTAAAAGTCATATATTAGTTATAAATGTGAAACACATGCTCAAAACTGAGAAAAGTGTCTTGTATATCAATAAAACATTAATAAAACAATAATTAATTCATTTTTCGTATGTAGTAACAAATTGTATGTCATTACAATGTGTGGTGTATCCTAAATGACAAAAACTGTATATTTTATATTAAAAATTAAAGAAGATCAAAACATGTTTCACATAATCAAAGATAAAAAAACTTGAATTGACTTGAAATAGTACAAAAATGATTTTAGATTCATTTTTATTATAAATGAATAAAAAATATATCAATTTGAATCATAGTGTAGTCAGAATTTTGTAAAGTGAATTTTTTATTTTAAATATTATGAATGTTTAAAACAAGAATCAAAAACTTAAAACAAAGAAAATATTTTTATGGTCTCTTGAAAGTTTATTAAAAATTATTTTTGGTTAATTTCTTACATTTTTGGAATAAAAATCATGTTATAATAATTTTTGGCATGTTTTGTATGTTTGAAAGTATGTACCTTTTATTTAAAAGAGTTTTTTATTCAAAACATGTGTAATGGTCTAGGGTTTTTGGGTCCACTACTTGGTGAAAATATGATGTTGAGGTGTTCTGGGTGGTCTGGGGGGCCATCCCAGATCCTCCGTGACATAGTAGTAGCCTCGGCCTACCGGTAGACCTTGCCTACCGGTGACCTTGGGCTACCGGTCGCTCTTGGATACTGGTACCTCTGGGCTACCGGTGACTCTCGGCTACGATTAGCTCTCGACTACCAGTATCATGGCCACCGGTAGCTTCAGGCTACCGCTATCTCGGCCACCAGTAGCTCTAGGAAACCGTTAGCTCACCCACCAGTAGCTCTCGGCTAACGGTAGCTATGGGCTACCAGTAGCTCCATGCTACCGGTGGCTCTCAGCTACAGGTGCCTCCATGCTAATGGTAGCACTCAGCTACTGGTAGTTGTCGCCAACTGGTAGCTCTTAGTTACCGGTAGCTCTGGCCTACCCCCACGGGTTTTTCCAGAACCTAATTTTTTTGCTAATTGGGTTTTAAACCACGTTTTGAACCCCTTAAGGTTGTTTTAAAGCCCAGTAACTCCCATAAATGGCGTTTAATTAAATGACGTATGTCGGTTTAAACCGCCCCCAAAAACGGACACCCTTTAATGACGTGTGGGGTATCTTAACCGCGTGGTCAACCCACGACCCCGCTCCTTACGCGGTTTCAACCCTTTTTCTCTGTATCTTATTCGTCCCGGATTTATTACCTAAAGGCTTCCTTCAAGGTTTCTTTTCTTGATAACCCTGTTCACCCTGTGCTAGGAGTAACCAGGCGTGCCGCATAGCTATCCGTAGAGTTCCACACCCAGTCATAACGTTGATTGGTGATCAACAAGTAGGTATTATTCCTTCGCCTCTCCTTTATGTGTATCATGCGGGATGGGTACGCTACTGTGTCTGTAGAATTGGATGAACCAAACCTAATGAAGATAATAAATGGATTCTAAATAATGAAGGGGGGTGTGATGCTGCATTGTTTTATGATCTTCCATGGTTAATGTTTTCTGGATTGTGCGGGCTTAGGCCTACTAAAAATCATGGTCGTTGGTGGTATTTCTCTATGCACTAATGATCCCTTGCCTCTGGTGATGTTTTAATGGATTGTATTGTGGTTTTGAACCCGTGAAAAGCAAATTGGTTAATTACTTATATTCGGTTAAACAAACTGAAAGCACCCGGATCAACCCTGTTTTGTGACAAACCTGGTTAAACTACAGCGGAATTGAAATCATGGAGTTTGTTAAATCTTCCATATCTGAAAATACCTGTATGGGCCTTCTTTTAGTTGGTTGCAGAGGTATGGTTGTTTTCTTTCATGGTCATATTGCTCAGTGATGTGGGCGAGGATGGAATCCCCTATTTTTATACTCTCTATGGTCGTGAATTTGAGGATGGGATCCTTTGTTTGGGTTGAGAATTTGAGGATGGGATCCTCTGTTTGTATCACGATTTGGGGTGGGATCCTCTATTGTTGAGAAACCTTTTTGGATCCTGGATATCGATGGATGTGGGGCTGTATCTTGAGGTTTTCATTGGTTCCAGTACTTCGTGGTATTGTGACATTACAAGATAACCGGGTGTGAGTGTTGAACTGTTGGTGGTTGTAACTTCTTTCATTGTCTTGTGCTTATGCTTACTAGTTGCCCAAGAAGGTGCAAAAACTTAACTAAACATTATTATTGAACATGAAAACAAGGATGGGACAAATGGGGTTTTGGTTTGATGGGAGTTGTGACTTGGCATGGGTGTTGTTCTCTTCTCTTATGAATGAATGGTAAGGATAGTGTTTCTTAGGATATCTAAGGAAAACCCTAGATTTGGTTGAGTGCATGATTAGCTGTATATATACATTTAGTTTTTGTGTTTCTTATTCGTGCCCCACCCAAGTTAAGCACTTAGTGCTGAACATCCCCATTTCAGGGGGGATGGTGTTTTTTCCAACACTTATATTAGTGGCTGGTTGTTAGCTCCTTTCTACTCCCTTTCCTGGATAACCCAAGTATCTTCGGGCAGGCTGTGATGGCCTGAGGTCCATTATTAGCCCAAAAATCTTTGGGCGGGGTGGTTGTGGTGGTTGGCCCAGGTGTTTATAAGCATGTGGTTTCCCAAGTATCTTCGGGATGATTCCTAGGTGTCTTCAGATGTGGCAGTGGTTGTTCTTGCCTAGGTGTTTGCAGTCTTGGTTACGTGTGACAGTTGTGGCCCAGGTGTCTGTGGGTGGGTTAGTAGTTGTGGCCCAGGTGTTTGTGGGCGGGGATTGGCAGTGGTACTGTGTGAGTTTATGGCTCAGGTGTCTGCATGTGGGTGTGGCAGTGGGACTACGGTGAGAATGGCGGGATTGGTCCGATGCATAGGATGTCTTCAATAACAAGTGGGAAAGTGGCGCGGGGTACCCAAACATCGATGTGCTATTACTATACATTACTCAACTTGTGTTATTTGGGGAGTGTGCCTTGGTGAGGCTTGGGTGGATAGTTTACCTTGTTAGGTGTTTGTTTATCTTTTCCACGGGGCATTAGCATGCCTCCCCACTTGTGCATGAGAGTCTTTCTTTTTCCCTACTGAGTATACTTGTATGGTCACCCTACATATATAAACAACTTTCAAGTTTCCAAGAGGACATCAAGGATCGTGTTGGACCATACTAGCTTGGACCCTTGGGATTGTTTCAGTTGATGTTGTTGCTTTTCATCCCTTTGTATTCTTTTATCTTTTGAAGTTTGTGGCTTGTATCTTTTACTATTGAACATGTATGTGGGAGTGGTTTACTTTTGGCTTTACATATACTTTCTGCCTTGGTGTTGTTGGGGTTTAACATCTTATCTCTAGATGTTATCAAGTAAAAAAAGGGTAATGACTTCCATTTAGTGTGTGATTCTATACCCTTGGTTCTAGTTGACACTCCGGGACCTATTGAAGGCAGGTTTTGGGGGGTCATTATCTCTCCTTCAACTTAATGAAGGAAGGGCCTGGCAATCTACTGACCCTTCCCTCCTTTTTTTGAAGGCGGGTCGTGAAAACATGTGTCACAAGTTTGAATCCATAAAACCATTATTGTATTGTTATTATGCTTTAGAATAATGATTTTTGATTCATTTTTTATCTTTAGGGTTGATTCTCAGTTTATTATAATCTCTAATGTGGTTGTATTGGCTGTAAGGGAATTTTCTTAATATAATAATTATATATTTCTTTAAAATGTGTGTCACGTGATCAAAAATAAAAAACTTATTTAAATTAATCAAGAAACTCTTAGAAAATAATTTTACTAATATATATATGACATATTTTAATGAATAAAATATCATGATGTCATGTGGTCTAGGTGAAATTAAATAGGTTAGAATTTCCAAATTTAATCATTTAAGGCGTAAAAAACATGTGTCACCCACTCAAAACAATCCATGTAGGTTGTAATTCATATAAAACATTTGTAAAATAATATTTCACTAAATTTTTTCACATTAAAATTAATCACACATTAATCAAACATTTGGTGTATAAAAAATAAACTAATGTTTAATTTTACTTTTTTAATTAAATTTAAATTTATTTAAGTTTCATTAATAAAAGAAATATTGTTTAATATTAGTCTTTTTAATTACATGTACCATATTTGGTAGATGAAATCTTAAAGTATTATTGTTTTGTTATCAAACTATTATTAACGTGTAATTTTAAAGTAAATGTTTTATTTATAAATTTTATAAAAATAACTAAATTCTCAATTATGTTGTGAAATGTTGTAACTAAACTTAATATAACCACCATTATAGGGGTGGTGAATCAAGGTGCACACCAAATAAAACTATTCTTTTTCAGAGTCCCCTTACAATGAAAGATCATGTTACCTCATTGGAAATAACATATTTGATCTTGAATTAAAACATCATCGATCACACCAAATATAAAGAATGTATATTATAATGTAATGAACAAACACAAAATGATTATAATTTATTTAACTCTAAGAGATTATCCATGAAGAATACACATGATGATATGATAGTTTAACAAAATACATTATCATATATTTTTTAGTGGACAAATTAGTTTAGAACACAATCACTCTATACTAAGGTTTACTACCCGTTAAAGATTTAGGACAGAATCATTGTCAATCCAAGGGCCATAACCTCTTATTCCCTTTTTACTTGGATTCAATGAGGTAAAATTCATTTTATTTATATGAGGATCTCTTAAATAGTTTATAGTTATGAAGGTCTCTTCCATATCATCATAAGGTGTGGAATCACTTTTTTTATTCAACGCCAAAATAAATGCTTTATCAAAATCCTCTTTATTGCACTTCTAAAATCTATAATCAAAATAAAATCAACTACTCGATATAGGGTTTGATTCTTATGTTATTAAGTCAATTACAATAGTAACACTTCTTCAAAATGAAGAATAATTTATCGATGGATGTATTCATATCATAATCATTCTGGACTATATAGATATATCAATGAAAAATATAAGTTCTTGTTCATTCCTTATTCATTTAAAATACTCAGATATGGGAAATAATACTTTGTGGTCTATGGATCTCTACTCTTCTTCCTCTATTGAACATAGATATTGTAATAGAACTAATTTTCAATTTTTTTATAGAATTTATGTTAGTATTTTTTATAAATATTTTCCAAGAATCCTATCCATGATCTATTATTTGGGATCAACTCATATTCCTATAATAATCCATGATCATATGGAGTATAAAATATATATAAATATGTTCAAATTTAACCATGTATGTCGAGTAAACTTCTGAAATTCCAATAAAAATATTTCGATTTTTAAATTCAAATTGAATACTTGTGATATTTCATAAATAGGTACATCAAGGTATAAGTTACCATATTTTGGAATGATATACGTTGATTCTATATAGTTTTTTTGTGAGATATACATAAATATGGAATCATACCTCATCATCATCTAGATCCCCAAACTCTGAAAAACATATAAATACAATTTGTTTAAGGATCTAAATGTGATCTTATCAAATATCTTAACATCTCAAACAGGTTTTAATGTGACACTTATCTTCATTGTATAAGGATCTGCAACCTTATAAAATCTATAATCTTTTCATTATTCCAAAAACACATCCTTCATTATGAAATCTCTATATAATTCCATATCCCTTCTATGTTATCTACTAGTTATGGTGTGATTCATGAACTGTATCATGATTCCTTTAAAACATAATATTCTAGAGCCACATTAATCTCTCCCCATTTTTCACTAGATTAAGTATGCATCTCATAACCATTACATTATTATATTTGTAATATTCCATTTAATATAGTTCAGTATAGTAAATACATTCAAAGAATAATTACTTATCTGGATTCAAAATTTTTTCCCACACATCAACTGAGCTAATTTGACAAAGCTTTTAAAAAATAGAGATTATTCTAACATAATATTTGTTGCAGCTTGATCTTTTGTTTCTTGGAGATGCATCATTATAGAACATGTAGATTAATATATTGTAGAATAGATTCTTGTGTGTTATGTTTTATCTATGTTGTTTCACACCTCTATCTTTGCGATTTTATCTTACACAAAATAAATTTATTCACATGTAGCATAAATTATAGCATGGTTACTTTTTTCATTTGAAGATAATATTTCAGCACAAATTTCACATATTAATCCAAAACCACTATTGTGGCATGGAATTTACAAAATCGTCATTGTCTCCCTAGATTCTCCTAAATTCATATTTTATTGAATTAAGATTAACCTTACAAGTCATACATTATAGAATAATGTGAATTGGTCACAGAAATTCTTCCATTCTTCTCCAAATAAATTTATACAAGATCCTAATTCTTCTAACCATTAGTAGTCCAAAGTATACATAGTATATATCAGTTATTATCTTTAAATAAATTATTTACCAAATATAAATCCTATGTATGGTACTGAACTTCAATTCATCCAAGAATCACTATGTCTTACTATCTTTCAAATTATTTCATCACTATCAATATTTAACAATATTTCAAAAAATTATTGATAATAAATTAAACTCACAACCTCTGGTTGAAACTCCTCCTCCCCCCGAAGGTTTTTTTAAATCCTACTATAAATCTAGATCTATTATATAACCCTATTTATACAAAATACATGTTTGGATTTATCGGGAATTTTTTCTACCTTATTGATAAGAAAATTCAATGTAATTCTTCTTTAGATAATTATTTATTCTTTCCATATTCATATTTTCATTTTCATCTCCTTCATAAAATAATTCCATCTAGGTAGCATATTCAATATCACTCCACATTTATGAATACAATTCCTTCTATTAATTTTTATTATTTTCTCCACTGGATACTTGGGGGATTTGGATAAATCACCACTACTTATAAAATTTTATATCTGTAGAATTTTATCTCTAACATTATATTTCAACCTTCTAACAATAAATTTGATACCATGTGATAAAGTAAAAAAATCTTGTCTATGGTCACCACTTTTTAAATCATATTTTGCTATTTATAAACCTTGTGTTTTAAAAATCCATATTTTTTATGCTCAAAACCAGATTCACTCTCAACTATGTTTCTCAAGTATTTTAACTATTGGATTTAACACTAGGAGATGAATCATTAAAAATCATCTATGTCTAATGTGTTATAAATATTTGTTGGAAAAAATATTATATTTAAATAACAAAAATATTATCAAACTCAATAAGTCATTTCCATAAACACTTGCAGTTTTAGGTTTTAATTTCATTTGATTATTCTCCTATGATCTCAATAACACTTACATAAGATTTTTAGTGAATAAAAAAAATTACCAAGTGTGTGAGTCACACAATACATTGAATCAATTGATAACACTTATAATGATAAAATCAAGAAACGATTTGATATCCATGATATTCATTTCATCATAGGGATTTTATTTTCTCATATGATACTAATCGTCCTTGTAATTCTCATCATTAACTCTCTCAATGTTTCTTCCACCATTAACACTAATTAGAATTATATAACCACCCATCGATGTAAATCATTGGAGTTTTTCATTAAGTATATCTTAATATCCAGAAAAACCATACATAGATACCATATATTTAGTACACAAATAGATAGATATGAATTTCATGGTAGTTATTGTTTCTTCACTTCAGTTGTCTTCTTCCTTTTAGTGTTCTGATTTCAGTTGAAATATAGGAAAATAATATTTATTGATCACTAAATTTTGGTTGATACCAATCGATATTTAAAATATGATTATTACACCACTTTTACTTAATATTAAATTATATACAATTAGAAATTATTCTTTAAAACATTCAGTTTAGGATTTATATTGTTATATTAAAATTAGTTTTTTAACAAACCTATTAATCTGGATTTGAACCTAATACAATTTTTTTATTCTAGATATGATTTTAAAACTCTAAAAACTCTAACATCGCCTATAGAATATATCATATTTCAATATATACACACACATTACTCATTTAAACATGGATATACACCATAGATCATATCTTCTACTTAAATGAACATCAATTCTAACATACAGAAAAAAACCATTTATGTGCATGGGGAGAGGGGTACTTTAGGGACATTCTAAAGTTTAGAAATGTGGCTTCCCTTACTGAACTAATGGTTTTATTCTAACTCACTTAAAATCCTTTTTATTATTTCTCCTTGGTGTGAAACCGCTTTTAAAATAACCATTTTTGGTAGGTTTTTAGATTTATACATCTTTTTTATCTTGGGATTCACCATAATTGCAAGGATAATCCCACCTATGATTGGTTCTTCCATCAATGATTTATTGTTGAAACCTTCATTAGAATCCCTCCTCTACTTGCAAGCTCTTTTACTAACCATCAAGACTTTTATTATAGTAAAATTTATAAATCCACTTATGAATGATTCATGTTTTATTTTCTCAATACCCATAATATTAACCTAAAAATTGATTATCCTTGAAAACATTATTTTAATGTTCATAGACCATTATTAGAGTTACAAATGATTCTTTCTTTTATCATCTATATTTTCCTCTTGTATTTCTACAGGGGTTGTTTGGAATATACATAATTATTTCTTGAAAAACCCTTTATTGAGGTCTATGAATTTATTCCTCTAATATGATAAATTTTTTCTCTAATAGAACTAATCTTCTTAAAGAGTAAACTATGATCCATTTACTCACTGGAAAGAAGGATTTTCTTATTACACATCTAGATCCTATCTTATGGTAATTTCATTCCACATGTTCCTGATTTTCCCAAATAAAGCATATCCTATAAATATCATACCTCATATATTAAATGATTAGTTGATATTTAATTATAGAAATTTTTCATCCACCTTTGAGCCCTTGGGCTTCTAGATACACATCCATGGTGTTTCCCACGATTCTATAAAATCATCACATTATAACTACCTTCATTTGAGATCCTCCACTTATATAGTTGTCATAAATTTTCTATATTCTTTTTAATTCTATATTTCCACATTTCAGGACTTTTAATGTTGATTCTACCATGAGATATCTATTCTTCCCTTCATTAGAGGTTTTCAATGTCTCTTAAATCTCTTTCATCTTCTCATGCTTATCCTTTAATTTTGTTTCCATTTCCTTCGACCATAACCTATATTCTTTTCAATATTTTATCCTCTCATTAAGTTATGTTTTAGCATAGATAATGATGGTTTTTATATCCTTCCTCATGACCTTTTGTTCTCTTAGATCATGTTAAAATTCTCTAAAATGATCTCTTTATTCCTTTTCCTTTCACCCATTATCATATTTTATTTGTTAAATAACATCTCTATTTTGACCAATCTTCTATTCTATGTAGAAAAATATTCTATGAGTTCATAATCTATACAATGAATGATCTTGAGTTTTTAGCAGTAAATATTTTGAATGAATATTTTTTTATTAAATTATATATATAAATATTAAATTAATCTCATTATTTTTTATTAAAATTTTTAATTAAAAAAATAGAATCTCATTGGCTGGGTGATAGCCTATTATCGCTGGTAAGGTTACGACTCTCAAACCCATAACCAAAGGGAGATAAGGGTGAAATTAATACTCATATATTAGATATTCACCTTTTTTTTATAGTTCATAATTATTACATATATAGTTTATTTGATAAATAAATATATCTTTAGTTTTATTTTTATATCATAATTGTAAATAAGTTATTATAATCTAAGAGTTAACATAGTATGATACATATTTTTAATGTCTCAATGTTGTAACATATTAAAAGTAAAGTTGTATAAAATTTTATGTGAAATACATGATAAATGGTTAAATTTAATTATAAAAATAAAATAATACATTATACTAAATTTTTAATTACATTATAGTCTATTTAATTTAATACTAGTTTTTTTATATATTCTAAGTACATACATTTATTAACAAAAAGTATCCTTTTGAAACATTAATAAGTGGGTTTTTATAAAACAACATCATGAAATAATTATTATTTTATTTTAGAATATTATTATTATGTATAGTGTTCTATTTTTACAAAATTGTTATAAATATTTTATAATTCAGTTTTTATAAAAATAAAATTTTCATTGATATATAATTTTGACTATAGCTTATAAAATTGAATACTGTAAAATGATTTTCTTAATATTTTAATTAAAAGAAAAATTATACTGAATTAAAAGAAAAGTTTCATTAAATGTATATTTTATAGAACTATGAATATTTAATTATCAATAAGAAAATAAATAAGGGATAATAAAAAATATAAATGTAATTACTCGTGACAAAAAAAATAGTTTTTGTTCTAAATAATATGTTTTCTTATATATTATATAGTTTTATTTAAAAGTAAAATTTATTAATATTAAATGTTGAATTTTTTGGATTGGACTTTACTTTTTCTATCATCATATCAAAATTATCATAGATTTATTTTTTGAGATTTTTTTGAAGAAGCTTTTTTGGTTGAAATGTGAAAAAATACTAATTTTATTAACATCACAACATTTATGAAATCATAATAATATAATATTGAACTATTATTATATAAAACTTTTTTCAAAACCAAATAAGTATTTAAGGAGTAAAATTAAGCATTAATTTTCTTTTGAATTTGGTAACCCATGCTTGAATTTTTTAAACCTATGTTATATTTTAATCATATAAAAAAACAATATCAATTCTTTAAATTTAATTGTGTGATTGGAAGGTTCAATTTTGTTTTTCATTGATATAAATGTATAATATACTTATTTTTTTAATAAAAATGTTATTCCTATGTAAAAATTGATTTGATAAGGTAATGGTGAAATATGTTAAAAGATTATAATTAAAAGGAAAAGGATTAAAATACCTCAAAACTACACCATTAAATAAGTGATTTAGTGTTTTCATGGAATAAATGAAACTATAATAATTATTTACCTACCAAACTTTTTGTAATTAATAACACCCAAAAAATGTTATCCTTAATAATAATGTAATAAATATTTTGACACTTAAATACCTCCCACCCCAAGTATAAAAACTCACCCTCTATCCTCATGTATACACACACTTTGATCTATATATCTCAATTAATATCCATATAAAACCAGTCCCCAAATATCCTCCTGACATATTAGAGGCCTTGGACTCATCAAAACATCAATCCTAAAATGTTTTAATCTATGAAAACGTAATATATATAAGGTGGAGGTATAAGTATTTACCTAATTATTTCAAGTTTAGAACTCCTTATAACTCATTAAAAAATATTCTAAAGTACCTAAAATAATGAAATTATTTTCTATAATATAGTTAAATTTTATTAGTATAAGAGATTAAATATTTTATTGCTCTTTTCCATCCCATGGTAAATGATAACTTCACTAATGTGTTCATGCAAAATACCACTTCCATGAAGTAATGTGTTTCATTTTTCATAATCACCTTACATGACTAGTTATAAAGATTGATTTAAAATATATATTTATTTATAATAATTATATTTCATAATTATAGTTTTTTAAGGTAAAATATTATGTATATTTTTACACTCCCACCCATTTAAATATATAAACGTCGCTTGAGTCAATGTGTGGACTACCACCTCTATAATGTGATTCAATTTGTTTTCCATTTTTTGTATCACATGGATGGTAAAAAAATATGGATTTAATGAATAAATATAATAATTTTAATATTACTATGATTCTATAAATTTAAATATTCATCTTATTTATTTCCATTACATAAATTAGAAAAATTAAGACATCGCTCCTAGGTACATGTGGACAACATCCTCCATGAGTGATGTGTCTCATTTTTCAATATCATCATATATGGATGGTGATAAAATTATATTTAATAAATTGAATTAATATTAATAACATGTTTAAGATTTTATAGATGATGAAACCATAAACCCTTTGACCATAGTTAACACAAAAGGTAGTTTTTATGATTTTGAACCAAATGTCCTCAAAATGTTTAATGAAATCTTAACTGATTTAGTAACTAAAAAAAACATTATAATAAATGAAATAAGAGGAATAATTATAATGTAATTAGCATGAAAAAAAATTCCTTAATGAAGGTAAAAATTTATTTAATTTTATTATCTAGGAAGGTATAAGTTGAACAAAGTGGGTCGAAACTGAGGGTAAGGGATTAAAACATTGTTTTAAATGTTTTAAACTCATTTTCCTATGTATCCATCTTCATTTAAATTTTTCAAATATTTTATTATTTACACTTAAAATATTTTTAAATTTCACTTTAAACTATTTTTTAATATTTTAGGTGGTTTTAAAAGATTTTTTTTACATATTCCAAATGAATCAATTTTGACTCTATTTATAGAAGTTTGAAAATAATGTTTTCTTAGAATTTATAGCATGGAATTATTTTCCCATCATCATAACCAGTCTTAATTATAATTTTTCATTTAAAATTATTCATTATTTTCAAATATTATTCTCTTTTCCATTATTCTCATATTTTTTATTTTAAAATTTTTTCAAATAAAATGGATATTTTTTCATTTTATGTGGTAATTAATATTAATTTTCAATATGGGTTGAACGTCCATTTTTTCTAATGGAAAGTCATGATTTTATGTAGTTTTTTACATTGTATGGTCCTACTAGATTTTATATGATGGTGGGTGAGGTTGATATAGCTCCCAAATTCATTAAGTAATGTGGTGGAGTTAACAAAATATATGTTTCTCTTAAGAAATATTTTAGGAATAAAGCGTGATGATTATTCCATTATAAAGGTTCCTATAAGGAAAATTTCTAGAGATAACTAAATGTTTATTTAGTGCATTAAATTTTTTTAAACTATATATTTTCATTTCATATTATAATAAAATAAGCTCATGAACTAAATAAATTTTTTGATCATTTAAAGGTGGTAGGTATGTTTTTAAATTAAATGTTCTCATGATTTATCTTATTTTTCCATGTAAATATCATGATTATTACATCACATGTATGATTTCTTAAAAATTAGTTTTAAATAAATTGGCCTTTAGAGGTTATTTAATGAGTAATTAGATTTTTATATGCGGTTAAATAATATTATTCAAAAAATATATCTCCCTTATAGGGTTTCTTGTTTTTTACTGGACTAATTGTTTTACTTTATTTTTATATCCACTACTATTCTTTTTTTCTAATAAAACATTTTAAATGTTTTTAATAGGGCTTAAGTATTTATAGGAACTATAAAAAGGACAATATT
This sequence comes from Viscum album, assembly GCA_963277665.1. Taxonomy (NCBI): domain Eukaryota; kingdom Viridiplantae; phylum Streptophyta; class Magnoliopsida; order Santalales; family Viscaceae; genus Viscum; species Viscum album. The sequence goes on from OY728145.1 coordinate 2,048,877,394, forward strand.
TTTACTGTGGTAACTCATCTTAAAATAAGATAATATGTCTTCAATGAAATAAGGGTGTAAATTTTTGAATCTCTTTTTGTTGAAAAAGTTGTATGATATCTAGAAATTTAAACTTTTTTATATAATCATTTTCCTAATTCTATAAAATTCTAAACATAAATTTCTTAAAAATTTGTGTAAGTTTAATCCATGTTAATAATTAGGTACTTATGGGTCGATTATATTACAGCATGTTGTAGATAGTATTAGATAAATGATTTAAATAATTTTATTGATTATTATGTTATTAGATTAGAATAATTTAAAAATATTTAGATAAAATAAATGGTTAATATAATGGATTTGTATCATATAATAAAATAATTATATAAAATTAGGGGTTAGTACGTTAAGAAAATTATGTTTATTTTTTGAAATTTTCTTTTAACACATGTACCATTTTCTTTTCATATTTCAGGGATTTCCTTTCCAACCTATTAAATATCTTTTATCAAGATGGATGGAAAAATATCTCACACACCCCTTTTCATTTCTCCATAATTTCTATGGATCAAGGTATCTCTTAAATTTGATTTCACAATCACAAATCATTCACGTCACTCAAAAAAAGAAGTAGAAATTGGAATTGACTATTTATTTACTAGATTCATAGACATTATGAAAAAATATGATTAAAATATAAGAAGTCACAAGTATCTGAATTTAAGGTAGTTGAAGTTACAATAGATCAAATAACAACTGATAATTGGGGTTGAATTAGTTGTTCAATTTTTATAAGTTTCTATATTTTTAATACATAACCCATGTAACCTGTTAAAGTTCATATCCTTATAAAGTTTTAGTAAACACTCATTCATGTAAAAGTAAGAAAGAAAGTAAATCATGAATGATTTATAAGGTTATTCCTCATTGTGAGAACCTAAATCCTTTCCATGTCCCAATATATGGGTCTATGGAAATTAATTGATTTTAATAAGTGAATACAAATCCAACTCCCATTAAAACCCTTCTATCTCACAATATGAATTATTATACTGACTCTTTTCAGTATACAATGTTCTATTATAAACAATTGATCAAAAAAAATAATAAATACATTGGTCAAACTACTCCACAAAAGTCCCTTGGTCGGATGACCCTATGTCTTATGGTCTTCAGTCCGATAAACCCAATAGGATTGACATAGTAAAATCAACTCAATATGATGCTCTATTTCTCAGTTTGTGCCTGAAGGAAATTTAATTTTTATCTAGATAACAAAATATGTGCTTCTTTGAAACAACTAAAAACTCATTTCGTACTTCCTCAGTCTGATGGAATCAGTATGACGAACATAGTATTGATCAGAAAAACTCAAACACTACCCAACCACTCAGTCTGATCTTATCAGTCCTATAAACAAAATTTTAAGTGTTCAGCCTTCTTTTAGTATCTCAGGCTGCAAATAAAACTTGAGAAGAATTATGTAGCACTCTTCCATTTACATACTCATGAAAAGATAAAAATTATGAACTTATTTTTCTTATATTTTCTTCCTCAACTCATTACGATATGTCTATCCTCTAGTGCTCATTTAAATATGACTATATTCCTATAATAATTGTGATCTATTTATCTTCTAATTCTCATTAATATATGGCTATATTTTTCTACTCATTATGATCTATATATCATCCTCATTAGATTAGACTGGTTTACTTTTCTCCACAAATCTTGTTTTGTTGACTTTCCTTCTCAGAGTTAGTCTGATTAACTTTCCTTCTTCGATTCAGTCTGATGAAATACTCATAATGATGAAATTATCATTATGATGGAATTATCATTAGGATTTTATGTGTCTAATGATGACTCCTCTTTAAAACATTGAAAATTCTCAATCTTCATCAGCTACACATTCAGACCCTTGACAAACCACTATTTTCGGTACTTCTGGATCCTATTTTATATTTTATCACGAATGTTACCAATAAGAACGAGTTAGATACCTTCAAAAACATCTATTATTAAAAATATTTTATCATGACACTTTATTATTATTTATTGGAACTCCATGAACATAAATAATCATCTGATTTATGGTTAGAAATTATGAAAAATTTATCACACCTAAATTCTCTTTCTTAATATATCCTCTTCTGTATCGTTATGAATTACTCTCTTATATGATTCTATAATTCTACCAAAAACCTATTTCTGATTGATCTTCAACATCATGTTTATGGATTTGAGACCGATCCTGTATTTGATTAACAACTTTACATAAAACTTCCAGTTTCCATCTTCCTTACACCATATGTTTTCAGAAATGCCTTGTCTCTAGAAACTTATGTGTGGAAAACAACTTTCTCAAACAAAAAATTTATCCCCCTTTATGTTTGGGTTTGATCATTAATATTTCTTAAAAAATTCATTCTGATGGATTGGGTCTGATCCTTAGGGACAAAAAAATCTTCCACAAAATATGGTTATCTATCAATAAATACAATTATTTTTAAAATGTATCATCACAATGCTTCTTTAACCTCCATATTTAGATCTCTTGATAGCACTCATTAACAACTTTCTCACCTCTTAATAAAATTTCTTAAATCAAATTTTGTATTTAACTCATGGTTTTCAAATTTTATCAAAACACATCCTTTCTCAAAATTGAGTGTCCTGACACCACACTATTAGATAAAGTAATGTTTTTAAGGAATTACATCCTTTAGTGGAATTTTTTTTTTCAACCACATAAATATAAACACCCCCTCACTTGTATCCTTTCTAAATTGTTTTATTTTATTCCCCCCTTTATTCTTATCTCCACCATTATCTAATAACCCAAATTTATATTCATAAAAGTAAGATAAGTTAAAAATTCATACAATGTAAAAAAGTTGTTACTTTTTATCCCAATTTTACAACATAATACAAATAACTGTGGGAGGATTTTCTTTATGAGGATTTGGAAGTCATTGGAGGAGGATGAACATAAAGCTACATCCTCAACTCAACAACATTTTCTTTCTGAATTTTCTTTGTGAAGATATCGGTAATTTAATACTTTATTGGCATATATTACACCAAAACAACTCTAGAAGAAACATTCTATTTCATAATGTGAAAATTTATTTCAATGTGTTTTGATCATGAATGTTGTATAGGATTTTTAGAAATATCAATTGCACTCTGATTATCACAATGTATCATTAATGGTTTAGAAACATTTTCATTCATATATTCCAACTGAACTTTTATCCAAAAAATATAAGTACAATCCTGAGTAGCTATAACATATTTTTATTCTTATGTTCTTTAATTTACATAACATTGTTTCTTCTTAGGAAAACTCACAAAACACTCACCCTCTTTTGTTTGGTTTTATATCGTTACAATCTCAATCCCAGTCGGCATCTCTGTAACGATGAAACTTCATCTCATAATTTCTTTTCTATAATAACCTAGGTGATGTTGTTCCTTTTTCATATCATAGAATTATCTTTACAGACAACGTATGTGATTATTTTATATTAATTTGATACCTGGCACATAATTTCATAGCATAAACAATATCAATCCTTGAAATTATATTCTAAGATAGGCTTCCCATTAGCCTCCAAAAGTCTTTTTGATTTACACTTTTTATAGACTCATATTTACTCTACTTTTTTCTTACAAATATAGGAGTAGTAACATATTTGGATTTATCCATTCCAAACTTCTTTAAAATTCCACTAACACACTTTTATTGAGATAAAAAATTCTTTTTCTTTTTGTTGAACTTTTTAGCTAATGAAGAAAGATAATTTTCCAAAAAAAATAATTCAAAATTCTTCTTAATTTTCTCAAATAAAATATTTATAAAGTTTTTATTCCTCCCTAGAAAAAATTATATCATCCAAATAAAAAATTACAATTACTATTCTGGAGTAAAATTAATTCACATATAAGTTGATATTGTCTTTCCCTTTAGAAAAATTCAAAATTCTGAAACAACTATCAAGTTTTGGATACATGTTATGTGGAGCCGGTTTCAACCCTATAAGGCTTTATTCAATCTAAAAAACTTGTTTTCACCATTATCAAGTTGAAAAACAAAATGTTATTCAATTTAAACTTTATCCTCAATCTCAACATTTAAGAAATTTATCTTTACACACATCTAAAAAATTAAAATTTTATTGTGTGGACACTAATAGAAACATTATAATAGTTTATAATCATTAAAATGGGGTGAAATTTTCTTTAAAATCCACACATTCACAAGTTTACAACCATTACAAACAAGTATTTCTTTGTTTCTTGAAACTTATACATACTCATTCAATTTTTTTATAAACCCACTATTCCAGTAATTTTTTTATTTTCTATCCATAGAATAGTTTACCATGTTTAATTTTTCTCAATATGATCCAACTCATTATTCATAGAATCTATCCATTACTTATGTTTAATGGATTTGGAAACTAATTCTAGTTAAACTTTTGAGATGAGAGAAGCATGATTTTCTAATATCAACTTTCTTCTGGTTAGAAATGGATCCTTCTAATTTCCAACAATCTTTTCAGTCTCAACATGTTATTGTAAGGTAGGAAATTTCAATGTTTCTTTGCAAGCTAAAATTTCCTCATCACATGATTCTTATAAATCATGATAATTTTGTTTTTTATCCTACTTACTTTCAATAGAAACATTCAGTTTATCCTCCTCACTATTCCCATAAATGTTTTTAATAACGTTAGATTCTAAATAATTTTCACATCATATTAGTCCACCAATAATGGTAAACATTTATTCTAACTTTTGTAACTTCTTTTAATGGGTGAATAACTAACAGAAGTTCCTTCCTTAGCTTTCTTATTAATATTTCTTATATTGGGATTTTTTATTTTAAGTAAACATTGACTTCCAAAAATATTAATGTACTTAAATGATGGTTTTTTACACCACATTTAATTAAAAGTCGCACTGGTTTTTGTCTCAATAAGAATATGTTTTGAATATGTAAATTAATACTAATAGATTATCTCTAATAGAACATTGAATGATTTTATTCTACTAACATACTTGTTTTAATTTCCACCAATCATCTATTATTTATTTCAGATACTTTATTTTTTTGTGATGTATAAGTAGCACTGTACTAATGTTTGATACCATGATTTCTCAGATACATTTCAAAATTATATCTTGTGAATTAGATACCATTATCTATTCACAATTTCTTTATATAGACCATCATTTATTTTGAAAATTATTTTTTAAAAAACTGAACATTTCCACAGCATCAAACTTGTGTTTCATAAAATGATATTTTTCATTTGAGTGAAATAATTAATTAATGTGATAAAGTACAAATATAGTTTTGTTTATCGATGTTTTATCAACCCAATTAAATAGGGATAAATAAGTTCAACTGGTCTTCTAGATTGAATATCAACTCTCTTATAACTTTTATAAGTCTTGTTACCTTTCTGAAAAGTTACACAAATATCTTTTTCTCTTCTTTTAAATTCAAGAATGTTTTGAATAGCATCAATTATAGAAAGTTTTTTCATATTTTGTTTCCAAGGTGGAAAAGTCTTCAGTGACACAACTTATTTTCATCTTTATCACTTAAGTAATATGAGTTGTTAAATTCTATTATTTGTAATAAATTTACACTAGTTCTTTCTCATTTTGTAATTACATTCCCATCCTTCACACATTTTATAACATGTGAATATTTTCTAAAGATCACTATTTTTCCATAATCATAATGTTGACTGATTGAGTTATGTTTTCATCCACCAAAATAAATACATCCTTGGATTCCAACTTTTCATATTCAATATCATCAATTCTAATTCCTCTATGTTTTTGAGAACTATCATTCCCAAAGGTAACAACACCTCCATCATGATTTTCAACATGTTTTATTATTTTTAAATCACTTTTTATGTGTGTTGAACAACCACTATCAAGTAACCATGGTTTCTTATTTTTTAATTTATTTAAAAGTACTCTCAACAGAAAAACATTTTTCTTCAGCTTTCTTATTTCAAGCATCCATTTCATTTCTAACATAATAAACGTGTTCAATAAAGAGTGTCATGCATCATTCAGTATGATGACCAGCCATATCACATCTTCCACAAAATTATTCCAAACATTCAAATTGATTTTTTATTGTAAAATTTCCAATATCTTGAGTTTTTTATTTTCTACCTTAATATGGGTTAGGAAAGTTACACATCCTTTTTCTAATATTTCTTTCTCTTTATTTAAAACTTATTCTAGGAAGTGAATTTTTATGCCAAAATTTATAAGATTTGTTCTCTTATATTCAATAACACTCGAAATTTACATCAATCCTTGATTTTCTAGTGAAGTAGGATCTTTCCCTATAGAAACTTTTTTTTGGTTGATAACATCTTTCTACTCTATCATAATCTGGATGTGGACCACCTTCTTAACAACAGAAGTTGTCAAATTTTTTACATGTGATAGGTTTCTCACATCCCTTATCAAACCAAACTTTCCCATAGTTTTCTTATCACCTTAAATGTTATAAATATTAGATGAAGCATTAGTTTTGAAGGGTAAAAACTTAACTTGATTCTTGATTTTAGTTTTCATAGCAACTTTAGAATTCGTTCTTTTACTTGAAAGGATTTTTCAAAGGTTTAGTTAATTTCCTCAAGTTAATTTCAGACTCAATAAGTTTTTACTGAAACTTGTTAAATTATTCTTCATTAGAATCTATATTCATAGTGATATATTCAACCATATTTACTTATTAATCAATTCTTAGTATGTAAATTAATATCCCTTGGATTTATTCTTTTTCTTTCTTGATGAAATATTTTTCAGCTTCAATAAAATTTCCACTATCTTACATTATCATTATGAAATATTTATTAATATATTTTTTTATGTCCAGTACCTGCAAGAAGTTTTATTCTGATCTGATACTCTCTGTAAGATTCTTCACCTTCATCTTCACTATTTAAGTATTATTCTATTTTATCAATGTTTTCAAGGAATGTTGTAACCTTTTCTAAAACTCCATATTATGAATAATTTTCTTTTATTGAGTAGGATTTAAATTTCTTACTCAACATACTTAAATTAATCTCTGTAATATTCTTCTTAGATTTGTTGGATAACTTTTTTTATTTATCAATTTTCTACTTATTTCATATTTTTTTTCATTAGAATAATGTTGATATTCACCAACATTCTTCCAGGGGTAATTCAATGTAATGTTCCTGATTCTACAACACATAAAAAATTTGAGATGAAGCTTACCTTTATACTTTACTCTTATTTTTTGATAGTTATTGGATATTAGAGACATAGTTCATCATTAAACTTATCATCCACCCTATATTTGGTTTCACAAGGATCAATATATTCAGTATCTTGTATTTATTTTAATCATGGATTCAAAATCTATTTCATCTTGTATCTGATTTTTGAACTTTAGATTTTTTCTTATTTAATAAGAAACAAGAACGTTATGAAATTTATCAAGAGATAAATCATCCTTATGTTCTATAGAGAAAATATTAGAATCTAACATGTTCAGAAAGATTATCTTATGTTTCTTCACATTTGAATAATCTTCTAGTACATAACTAAATCCTCTAATGTTGGAAAAAAATCATTTACTCTTTGTGAATTATTCATCAATAGTTTCTTCATCTCTCATTCTTATGTCTCTATACATACTATGATATATTTGAATCCTTTCTTACTTTACATTATTATTCACTTCAAAAATACTTTCCAGTTTGTCCCATATACCCCTTGAAGTTTTGAGACCCATCACCTTCATATAAACATATTTTATTAAGGATATAAGGATAAAATTTCTAGATTTTATATGAACTTTGATATTTCTCTTATTATAAAAAGTAATTGGGGAATCCATCTCAATAGGTGGAAACCCAGTTGTAGCAGCATCAAAAACTACCAGTCTAAGAGATTGGAATAAATGAATCATACTAGTTTGTTATCAATAATAATTTTTTCCATCAAATATATGAATACCTCTAATATCTACAGAATTGATATTATCCATGATAAGGATTTAAAAATATAACCATTCTTTATGATACCAATTTATTTTCTAAAGGATTGATTAAAAAACATGAATGGGTGTTGAATTAGTTGTTCTCTTTTTATAAGTTTTAATAATTTTAAAACTTAACCCCTGGAACCTATTATAGTTCATATCCTTAACATATTTTAGTAAATATACATGCATGAAAAAGTATAAAAGAAACTAAAGAACATGGTATTTATAAGTTTTAACCTCAATTTGAGAACCTAGATCCCCACTATATCCACTCCCATGAGTCTATGGAAATTCACTAATTTGAAGAAGTGAATATAAATAGTGCCAACTCCCATTATGAATTTTCTATCTCACAATAAGAGTGATTATACTTACTCCCATCAATTTACTAAGATTAATTATAAAAAATTAATCCAAATTAAAAGAATAAAGGATTTGTTCAAATTTCTCCAAAAAAGTTCCTAGTTCCGATGATACTATTTTTGATGGACTTTAGTCTGATAAATATAGTCCAATTGAATTAGTATTAAGGACTCAATATGATGCTCCAATCCTAAATCTTCACCTGAATAAACTTTATTTTTTATCTGGATAGTAAAAATTTTTCTTTAATTAACCTACTCAGAACTCAGTCCAAACTTACTTAATCCAATTAATTCAGAATAATGGACTCAGTCTCAATCTACAAAATACTCAAACTCTTCTCAATTGCTCATTCTAATATTCTTAGTATGGTAAACAACACTTTCATGTTTTTGACCTTTTTTATAGATCTCAGTCCATAAAGAAAACTTAATGAGAATTATGTAGTGATGTTCCTTTTCTTCACTCATTAAAATTTTCAAAGTATGAATGTATTGTGTTTCTATTTATAGAAAACTCATAATATCAAAGTCAAAAAATTGAAAAAAAAATCTTCTTATTCAAATTTTAAAAACCTTAAAATCAATCTCATTTAAACTTCAACTTTGACTACTTCAAACCTTCCCAATATTTCTCAAAATTAGTTTTGTCGAACATACTAATTTTTCTTCATCCCGATGTAAATTGTTAAACTTAATTAAATGTTACTTCATCATCTCACCATGACCTTATTTTCTTCATATAGTCATTACAATATGGTTATCTTCCACTGCTCATTATGATATGACTATCTTCATATTCTCATTATGATATGGTTATCTTCTACTACTCATTATGATCTAGTTATAATACTCCTCTCATTTTGATGTATCTATATTTTTTATCAGATCCTTTCTGATTGAATTTCCTCCTCAGGGTCAGTTTGATTAAATTTCCTTCTCTGAGTTAGTCTGATTAACTTTCCTTCAAAAAGTCAATCTAATGGAATTATTATAAAGATTGATTTATCATTATGATGGAATTATCATTATAATTTGATGAATTTGATGATGACTCCACTCAACAATTGAGATGTTCTTCAAAGTACATCTACATTTAACATTCATACCCCCGAAAAACGTTTGTGTCTGGTACATACTGATCAGGTCTTCTGTGTCTGGGTGTGCAGAACTGATAAAAAATATTCAGAGACCTACAATGGGCTCTATTATTTGTAATATTTTATCATGAGACTTTATCATAATTTATAATAATTCCCTAACCAGAAAAGAATAGTTATATTCATGGTTATAAAGTATGAAAACATTCTAACTCCTGACTTCACGTTATTAAAACATACTATTCAGCATAATTATAACTTCCTCTATCAACATATTTTTAATTTATACCAAAAAACTACATCTAATAGTTCTTCAACATCATGATGAAGGATCTGAGTTTGATGGTGAATCTTATCAAAAACTCTATAGAACTTCTAGCACCCATATTACAGAAACCATATGTGTATGGTACTGCTCAGTCGAAAAAAACCTATGACTGAGAAATAAATTTAACAAAAAAATTCACCCCTTTATATTTGGGTCTGAACATTCATCTTTCTTACAAAAACTCATTCTGATGAATTGGGTCTAATCCTTAAGAAAAGAATTATTTTAAAAAAAAGGTTAGTAGTAAACAAATTACAAACATTGTTAAAACTAAACATCCCAAAGGTTCTTCAATAACAAATATTTTCAAACATTTTCTCTATAGAGAAATGAAAATTGTGATGATAAATTTTGTTTATGGGGGGATATAACATCCAAGATTTTGAATAAATATTATTTGTTAAATTATATATGTAAATAAATGAATATCATTATTATTTATTGAATTTTTTTATTAACAAAAGGGTATCTTATAAGCTGGGTGATAGCCCATAGCATTTTTCAATGTTGCAGAACTCAAGATAATGACCTAAGGGTGACAAGGGAACAAATCCTACTGTTATACCATATGTTTTCCAACTTTTATCTTGATTCATTTTTAAATATATAGTTTTATTTGATAACTAATGAAACATACCCATATTTTATGAAATATATTCTTTCAAATTAATTTAAATTATTTAATAGAGTGTGAGACATGAAATACATAGTTTATATTTCATCATACGTGACACCATGTTTATCTTTTGTTGCACAAAACATTGAGTTCCTTTGTTGACTTATGTTAAACCCATTACCAAGTCTTACCAAACAACAATATTCTATTAATATTATTATGATTGTTGTCACATATCCATTGGGATACATATAATGAATGAGATGAAATATATTATGAAATTATAGTTTAAACATGTTTATAAAATGAATTCATTTCCTACCAATTAATTATAAATTAAAACAATGACCAATTGTATATAAAGTATGTGTTTTTATAAAAAACGATTTTTAAGAATATAATGTTGTTTTATGTTAAAAATTTAAATTAATAAATATTAGTGAAATATATTTATTGAATTTATATTTTATATATTTTATAAAAAAAATTAAATTCCTCTAATATTATTGATAGGATTATATTAAGAATGAATCCAATTTTATGAATAAAAACTGAATATTTTTAAAAGGTAGTTTTACAGACTTTTAATGGTGCACCTTTTTTTAAACTAAATTATGTCGCATTTATAAATTTTATTTGAAAAAAAACTTTATTTTTTAACGAGTAATATCAAAATTTACATTGTGTTAATTTTTGGTATTTTTATGAGAAGTTTGATGTTTTTATGAATAGTGAATAAAAATGAATTTTAATTGAAAACTTTTATTTCAAAAAATTCATTTAAATATAAAGATTATATTTTTAATTGGTTAGTATAAATTTTAAATTTTACATATATTAATCTAATTTAGTTTATTGGGATCATATTTATATTTAATTTAGATATAAAACTTAGTAAACCTTTGAACATATTAACATTAAAAACTCGCTTTGTCGTCTCATCTAAAAGATTAATTTTAGATTAATATATGCCACTTTTATTATTTTCATTTGTAAAAATAGATTAAATATTTTGAATAATGAAAATTTATAATATATAGTAAGTTAAATTTAGTTTCTTACTAAAAATATTATTGAACGAAATTATAATGAATTATAGAGATTAAGGTAAAAATGTATTTACTTAGAGGTTAAACATTTATCTTAAGAGACCAAATGACTTAAAAACTAATCCAAAACCTATTATATGGAAATTATAAGACCTTATACCATATTTTTAGGAATATTTATCATTATTCGAGGAACATTATGTAAGGTATACCTTCTAATAGTTTTTACCTTTTTATATTTACAAGAATGTCACCCCCCCTCTACCATAAAAAGTCACTCACCCCCCCCCCCACTTATTATAACATATAAATACTTTTTGAATAATAAAAAAATTACCAAATAAGCTTAAAACATGTATCATATAACCCTATAATACTAACTTTTGTAAGAAATCAATCCATGGAATTCCATTGGTGTAAACCAAAAGGAGTTACCCAAAAAAGAGGTTACATTTTTCAATAGTCACTTTTATTTTATATATTTTTCAAAGCACTTAAATTATTCTTATTAAAAGATTATATAATAAAATTATTATCCTAAATAAACTATTATTTATTTATTTTGAGGTTATAACCTACACCTATTCACACTTCCATGAAATGGGATACACAATCATCATTTATGTGTATGGTGGACTACCGCCTCGCGAACTGATGTCATTCATTCTTATATTCGAACCTATCATAGTTGGGAATAATGATAGAATTAATAATTTTATAGGATATATATAATATCTGGTATTACTTATTATTTCTATAATTTTTATATAAGACATAAATTCATGCTTTCCATTTTGTGGTAATACGGTAACATCGTTTGTGGCGTGTGGACTACCACCTCCTCAAAGTGATGTGATATGTTCACACAATACATGTCATTTATTAAATATAGATATAATTTAAAATATGTGAAATAAATGAAATATATATTATATTAATTACATAATTACCATTATTTTAATATATTATATCATTTTATTTGACACAATTTCACACATTGAAACACTGATGTCATTTGTGGACGTGTAGACAACCGCCTCCTCGAAACGATGTGATTCCTTTTAAATCACAATAATTATATGTATATGTATATATTATTAAATAAAATAGTATTTATGATATAATTATTATTTTTAATGATAAATTTTATTTACCTTCTTTCGATAATGATCATTGAAAAATGGGAACATTACTCATTCACATATACGGCCTATGGTTTCCATGATTGTAACATTGGTTCATTTTTCATAACCATATTTTATGACTAATTTTGAAATTATAATTGAGGTATAAATATCATAATTATTTCATGATTATTATTATGGATATTTTTATATAATTACATCCTTCGCCATATTCAACTGACCATAGTCGTTTTGACACATAACCCGAATATAGTCAAACCACCATATATAGACTTAATTTTTTATGTAGTTGTATTTAATATTATAATAAGTGAGATAAAATTAATGATAAAAATTAAAAAATATTTTGAATTAATTAAATAATTAACATATGTTTATTATTTAAGAATTTTATGACTTGTGTGACAAGTCAGACTCAAGGTGAGAGATTTCGTCTCAATCTCCTTTCATTGAGGCATATCTTGATGTTATCCACCCAATTTATTTTATGAGGTGAATATAACTCCCCTTTAAAATATAATATCATGAATTTATTTATTATATAATTATTACACGTTTGGTTTAAATCTATTCCTTTATGGGGTTTAGGATTCAAATATTTCAAATTGGTATGGGACACTTTGATTTAAAAATATCTTTTTGAAATGTTTAATGATTTAATTTAAAAATATTTTCCTATATGTCAAAAAATTTTATTATTAAATATGTTTATTTATATGAATATAAAAGGATTATAAAGGATGTTTTATCTCCATTTTGAATTTCATTAAAAAATTTCATTATCAATCTTTAAAATGTTTTAAGCAGAATGTTTTGATATATGAAAAAAGAAATGTCATATTTTTTAAGTATAGTGACAATGAACATTCATGTCATCGTGACTTTATTTTTACTTCTAGCTTCCTTTTCAAGATTAAATTTTTTATTAAATGAAAAAAATTATCATTTTTTGGGTATTTTTTTATTGAAAATGTTTTTACAATGAAAATGTTGTTTCAGTATTAAAAATGGGTTTTTTTTAAAGAGATGGGTATTTTTATATGAAAGTGTTTTTAATATGAGTTCAAAAAGACTTTTTTCAAAGGGATTTATAATTAAACTGTTTTATTAATTATATGGTACATTATAATTATATGAAATGGGTGATCCCGTTATATCTTATACATGTGGTGGCCCAAATAGTGTTAGGTGAGCCCGTTACAACTTATACGTTTGGTGGACCAGATACCACCAGAAGATCGCATTTCATCTTATACATGGGGTGGTATAGATAGCATTGGGTGAGACCATTTTAGCTTAACAGATTGGTGGGCATATGATTTACCTCTAATGCATTTGATATGGAAGTCAATTGTATGGTTATTCCATTTTTAATAGTGACATGTTTGGAAGTTGGTTGTATGGTTCTTCCAATTAAAAGGGTTTTGAAAGTGTTTATTGAATATGATGATCTAATTAACCTAAAGAAGTTTTAATTTATTACTATGAGTTTTAATGACATTATTTTCGAAAAATGTGTGTTTTTATTCTATTGAGAATTTATTATTTCATATTCTTAAATTACATTGAAGATAATGGTAAACACTATATAAGTTTTCATGATTTTACCAAACAAACAATTTTCTATAATTTTATATCCCTCAATGAGATTTTTTTCTCATCCTATTTTTTTTAAACATAGGGTTTAATGATAGGTAAGATAAATAAATAATTCAATTTTGATGTCATGTATATTTTCCCTAAAAAAAATTCATGCTTTATTTTAAAAGGTTTATATTTTGGAAATAATGGATATTGATCAAAACTGTCCACTTTGTATTTTATAATTTCTTTATATATGATTTATGGCCTAATTCTCTAAAACTCTAAACCATAAGAGATTCTCAATGTTATAGAAATTAAAATTCATGAATAAAACTGAAGGTTATGTAACGTTTAAGGCTGGGTCCTTAAAACTAAACTACTTTTTAGTTTAATTTTCATATTATCATTGTAATTAAGTATTTATAATATAATGTATAACATAGTATGATACATTATTACAAAATAACAATGTCATATCATATTAAAACTATTGTTGTATAACACTGATGTGAATCTTATAATAAATGGTTAATTGTATTTTTTACATTAAAATAATACTTCATCATGAATTTTTAATTACATTGTAAATAATTTAATTTCATAATTGTTTTTATTATATTATATGTACATTTTTTTAATATAAAATATCCCTTGAAAAAGTTAAGTAGCATATTTTTTAATAAATTAAAATTATTAAATTATTATTATTTTTCTATGAAAATGTGATTACTATTATTTATAGTGCCTTATTATCAAAAAAGTATCACAAATATTTGAAATTGTGGTGTTTAGGAGAGTAAAATGGTAATTGATATAAAATTTTGATCATATCTTGTAAAATTTATAGCACTAAAACCATTTAATGGATTTTTAATAAAAAAATCCTCTTAATTAAAATATTAGATTCAAAAAATGTATATTTATTATAAATTTGAAAAATTAATTATCAATCATAAAATAAATATTATATAATTATAAATATAATTTGAATCACTCCTAACAAAAGAAAAATTATTTATTCTATATAAAATGTTTCTCCATATATTATATGGTTTTATATAAAATTTAAATTTATTAATTTTATAATTTAAATTTGATTAAATTTAATTCATTTTTTATATAGTCATCTGAAAATTTTATTTATGTAAATTTGTTGGGATTTTTCTAAAAAATATAGCTTTTGGTCAATATAGAAAAGTACTATTTTTACAATACTGTAACTTTTATGAAATATCATGATATAATATTAAATTACTAATTAATAAAATATTTTTATTTAACACATATTTTTATAAATAGTAAAATAAATTATTTAAATGCATTACTTATAATTTTGAAACTCATGATTGACTTCATAAAAGCTAAGTTATGTTTAAATATAATAAAAAACTAGTTCATTTTTTGAATTTAATTGAGTTGTTTGAAGGTTATAATTAACTATGGATTGATATAAATGTATAATGAAATTATTTTTTTAATAATACTCCAAAATAATTCATTGGAATAAAAATTATACATGATTTTGGTGTAAAATCATTTTTGTTTTTAAAAAATTTATTTTTCTAAGAATTATTTTTCAGTACATTTTATGAACCTATATTAATATTTATTTTTTAAAATTATGGAAATTTAATAATCTAAAATGGATTTAATATTTAGAATAAAAATTTTCAATTTTGTAAATAATTAAAATTTCATTTTTAGGTACATTTATATGTTACTGAGGTAAAAATGAGTTAGCATGGTAAAAGTCAAATAAGATAAAATGTTAAAATTAAAAGGGAAAGACATAAAAAACCTAAAATCCACACAATTAAATATGTGTTGAAGAATTTTCAAATCCTTAACTAATTTTAGAATCATTAATTCTCAACCAAATTAATGGAAACTAATTCCACCCAAAAATGGTTTGTTTTAATAACCAAAAAATCAATATTTTGACACTTAAATACTTCCCTCCTCAACTATAAATACCCACCCCCTATCCTCAATTATCTACACACACATAACACTCTATATTGAAATATATATTCTCAAATCGTGATCTAACTCTCCTATATACATCCTATAGGTGTTTCTCTCACCAAAAGACAAATCCTATTAGGATTAAGGTGCAATTCAAATGAATATGTCCAAGGAGGATGTATAAGTATTAATTGAATTCATTCAAGATTATTTCTCCATCTACCTCCTAAAAAATATTCTATACATCTTAAAAAAATTAAAAAATTATCCTTACTATATTAAAATTTCATTATGATGATGGAACAAATATTTTATTCCTTCTTTATATCCCATGGGAAATAGAAGCTTCGCTCGTGTGTATGTGAGGAATACAGCCTCCACAAAGTAGTGTGTTTAATTTCCCATAACCACCTTAAAATAATAGTTATAAATATAGATTTAATATATATTTATAAATATATAATATTAATAAAATATTTAGGATTTTATAAAGATAAAATATTATTTATATTTTTAATCTCCCATTTATTGAAAAATTGAAACACTTTTCATGCATAAATGTGGACTACTGCCTCCACAAAGTGATATAATTTGTTTTTGATTTTTTCCACACCTAGTTAGTCACAAGGATGGATTTAATGAATAAATTTAAACTTTATAATATAATTATTATTATATATTTTTAAAAATTCATATTATTTATTTTATTCTCAACCATTAGAAAAATAAAAATTTCATTCATACATAAGTAAGGACCACCGCCTCCATTAATGATGTGTCTCGCTTTTAATTACCACATTAATATTATAGTTGGTGAACATGAACTTAATTAATTTTAATTTTAAATAATTATATGTTCATAGTGTTGAATATTAATAATTTTCTTATCACACCATGACCTTTCTTATACATGAAATTGAATGTGATAATGTCCTTAGTGTATTTGTCGCATTGAAAGGTCATAGAAATTTTCTCAAAATGATGAGAACCTTAATGTTATATGATGATATTCATAATTACATTTTATATGGAATGATAAAATAATATTAAAATACATAGATTATATATGCTATCAAGGGTATGGGGGTCATTAGACATTGATACTTTTTCTCATGAAGTTCACTCTTTAAAATATTTAAGAATGGAGGATTATAATAACTAACGAACTAGTATAAAATAAACATTTTCTATGTTTCATTGGATGTTACTATATGTGTATCTGATAGATTGTTATTAATTCATATAATGATTCTTGTACATTTATTCATTTCATACATTTTTATGATATATCCTCATAGAGAAGTTCTATATGTTGAGTGCATCATGAATGATATGACATTAATAAATTAGTCAAGGAAGGATTTATCCCATTTGTTCATTAACATATGTTGATGTTTTAGGGACTTTTATTGAAATAAAATTATATGATATATATATTTCCATGATATTTTATTGATGATTTTATTTCTATAGAATTAAAATAATGAGATTTCAATCATATAGGATGATGCTGGAAGTGAGGCGACCTGCTTGAATGAGATAACATGATAAAGGGATTATATTACATGGTACGCATTACTAGGAAGTATTCATAGAATTGAATTATCTTAATCTATATATGGAACATCTTATGTTTCTAGATATATATCTTGGTAGATGATTTGGACACACGATTATCTAGATGAGTTATTGGGTCACACACAAAGTGTATTCATAAGCTTCACCAATTCAAGGGAATTTGACTTCAAGGAAAATTGGTCCCAACATGAGGGTACCATCCAGAATCCAAGTGAACAATCTCATGTTATTTATATTAAATTTTATTATTTTGTTTTTTAATAATTATAATTGAATTTTATTCACAAGGTATTCACAATTTTAATTAATTATGAAAGGGAATATAATAAATTATTATATTAAGATGAATATTGCATAATTCAAGTTTTGTTAAATAATTACATGAATAATGAGCTAAGTTAATGGATATAGGTTCATCATGGGAAATTTAATAATGTCATGAGTGATTGGTTTAATGTATGTGATTGGTACATGAAATTTTCTAGGTTATTCATAAGATGTTCAACATATCCAAGGGCATAATTGAAATGTTATAAAGTTGTCCCTTAATATTTAAACTAATTTTTTATCCATGAGTAGTGACTTATTACATTTTCTTGAATTTTTATAGTTTCACTCATTTTATTCTCATTTCACTATCTTATAGAGATATAAAAATCTTGAACGGATTGATTCAAGCTTGAGGATCGATAACATAATCTTGTGAAAATTGTACAAGTTATATAAGTGTTGAAATAGTGCATGCCCTAGACCCAACTATTCATATCTTTTGATTACCATATCGTGTATACAGTTAGCTGTGTTTGATTTCATCTTACCTATATATTGTAGACTTTTCTTCATCCACTATTGAAATGGTTATGTCCAAAGGTTAATGGTTGTGTTTAGAGGTTATAGTAGTTCCTAGTCTATAATGAGAACCTCAAGATATTATGAAATTAATATTAAATATATGTTATATGGTCTAGATACAACTCATTGATTAGACATAGCAGATGTGTGAATATCAAGTTTTGGTTGCTCATAAGAATTGAGACTTCTTCTTATTAATTTCGCACTTGGTGATCTCTAGTAGCGAGATCATAAGGACTGACCTACCAAGAGGAACACCAAAAGTTTCAGGTGTCATTGGATGTTCTTATCTACAATCACCTGTAATGGTCTCCTTACTTGAGATCATTACCAATGTGTGTCATTTTATTGTGTACTTTGATGCAAGAGGAAAACCTTGGCAATGAAGTTGTGGTGAGGTAGTTTGTGTTGGGTGCGTCATTGGTGGCATGACATTGGTTGAATGCTAAATAAAGGATTTGTCGCTTCTGAGTTATAGAAGTAATATATCTCAGGCCATGTTGATATAGATGGAAATAACTTTATATGACCATGGCCATGGTAGTCGATGGTAAATCTATCTAGTTACATCAACAAACAATAATGAAATAAAAGGGTGATGACACAAGAGTGCATCCTGCATTATGATATATTACTGACAAAGAGATTATATTACACAGTGTGTGTTCGTAGTTTGGTTGTTTCTGTTATGACAATCCTTATCTCATTAGGGGATATGCTGGGTTGTTAGATCCTGTTCTTGGTCTTTGAATACTATTCACTACGGTCGAGATAAGGGCCGGGAGGGTAACACACAATAGCGTATTCAAGAATCTTCCCTATTCAGTTGAATATGAGTTTTGGACATGGTGGTCCCCACCACTGGGGTTCAAGATTTTTCAAATGTTAAATGATCACCAATATAATAAATAAATTCGTATTATTCAAGTCTAGAATAATGATAATTGAATTTATTTATTAAATGTATTTACGAGTTTTAAGTAAATACATGAAAAATATTAATTGAAGAATATTAAATTATTCAAGGTTTGATTAATATTTATGGAAGCATCGAGTCGAGTTAATGACTCCATTATTATCATGTAATATATTCAAATATATTAAAAGTGAATGATAGTAATATTTATGACTCATATTAGTAGCCATAAAATGTTGTTGATGGTGCGTTAAGTATCCAGGGATGGAGAGGCTATATCGGGTTTGTTAATTGAGCACTATAAATAGATGAGGAGAGGATTTTAAAACATATTATTCATGGTGATTATCTCTCCCCTCCTCTCCATCAAGATCTAAAGAGAGGATATATATCCAAGGAGCTCAGATTGAGTAGTCTCTCAAGCATCAGTAATAAAGTAATCCAGTGATCGTTGGAGCGTTGAAGTGGACGTCGCAATTCCATGCTAGCACTTGGATTACAACGAACTGCACTCCCTCATTTCTCTTGAAACATGTGTGGATGATATATAGGAGTCCGATGTTGGATTATTCGAGGAGTGATCACCAATGAAGAGCAGATAAAATGCACTAATTTAGAATTAAACTGTGTATTTTTTCAGTTTATTTTGTGGTCAAAATCCTTCATGCGGGATCCTCGCCATTGATCGGGATTCCCTTCAGGAACATCGACAAATTTATGTCGATCAATGGTGGAAATTTTAAAAAAACCCACCTATTTTGGGAATCCTCTACATGCTTGTTTCCAACTATAAGGCCTTATAACTTACACACTAGAACCTGAAAATCAAATCACAAAATTTGTGGAGTTTTGTAACTTGTTTAAAAATCAAGAGGGAATATTATTTTGTGTCATCCATTAATGCTAATTTAGAGAAGAGATGATATCACTATGATTGCATCGTCAAAACAAGGTACACTTATTATTATTTATCATAATAAAATTAGTTTTTAATTATATCCTAAGAAAGTAATGTGAATAAAAATACTTAGTTAAGTAATATATGATAATTTCATCATTATAAAATTAAAATCACACCTACTTTCAAGCTTCTGCTATTTTTTCAATTCCTCTAATTTTATCTGATATGTTTTGAAATTATTTAACACAAATTTTCTTTTAAATTTGATAATATTTTGAAAAAGGGTTTTGATACAGTCACAATGCTATAGATGGTGTTGCAATAAGAATTCTTATGATCATGATATGACCAACCGAAGGATTCTTTGAAAGTCTAATACAAATTTTATATATATTATATGTATATATATATCTTCATATATATGTTTATTTAAAAATTGTACATGATAAAAATTAAATATAAACATGTGTGTGTTATATATTGGTTTTAGGCATAGCACAATCATGTGATTGTGGGTGATGTATTAAAATTTCTTTAAATATTGTGTTTCCCAAAACTCCAAGCAAGGATCTTGCACATCAAATTTATAATTAATTTAATTAATATTGAAAGAAATTATTACCCAATATGAGGATTATTTATTCAATGTAGATTTTGATCATCCAAAAATACCCTTTCGGTTTTCCTTAATTACACTGTGATGATCCAAGGATATAATCCCTCTAGTGGTGATCCACGCATGCTAACTTGATATCTGAGGAACTCAAATCAATCATCAGGTGCTATTGTAGAGAATTGATTTTATTGTTTTATATGTTTTTATCACTTTTCCATTAGTATTTATGGAATCTCTCTTATGTTTTAAATTCTTGAGAGGGATAAAGGAAGAGTAGATAGAGATTTCATTGTGCGCAATGGTTCTCAATTTTTTATTGTAGATCCTATACAATAAACAATACCATCAATTTATAGAGCTTGGGTTTGTGATAAAATTATTATTTAATTTCATACCAACCTTTAAATAATAATATAACCTTTAATAAACGTCATTCCAAATTATATTATTATTATAATTTTTTTGGGCGTTCCAAGTTGTGTATTAAAAAATATTATTTAATCAGATTTTTAATTAATATTTGCACTAGAAACAGTCTTGATCTATTCAAACACCTCAAGAATTTTTTGAACCCTTGGAAAAATATTTAACTTATATATTTAATTAATTAATAAATATTATTGATCAATACAACATGAATAAAATTATCCCATGGTCTTGATATTAATATTTATTTAGTTAATCAAATTAAAATATAATTTAATTTAGATCATTGTAAACACTTAGTGTGTGACACTCTAAGATTATTTCATGTTGGGATTTGGTGGGATTTCATAATTCCCAAGATTACTAACTAGAAATGGTCCAAGGAACCCAAAATAAAAAAACATAATGTTTCAATGATTATAAACACTTATGAATGATCATTTTTAATATAATCAATTTATCACAATATCTCATCATGTATGTTTCACATCTATGACACCATCTTGTTTTTTCCATATATCTTTCTTTGACTACCTGAAATAAATGAATCATTTCACCAAAGTCATGGATGTTAATGTGAAACTTATATTCCAATAAAAGTTTAGAGATATCAGTTTCCATAAATATTTATGGGAAAATCCTTCCATGACTTATCCGTTAAGGATATATTAATCATGATGTACCCTACCTCGCTGGGAATATATGTCATCGTGGTTTTTATCTTCAAGTATAATTGTATGAGTCATAAAATGAATTAATGATTTTATTAAAGTCTAAGTAAAATCATGCATCCTCATAGATAGTAATATATTATGACACCAAAATATATGGAATTCTAATTGGTGGGTATGTTCTCATAATCCCTCATCTTAGATATTACCAAGTGCGAACTTCATAAGAAGAATGATCATCTTCTTACGATTACACATACATGATAGGCTATATAAAATTTGGACCATCATAGTACGTTATCCAACCTCTCTTGTACTCTTATATAGTACTTATGTCTCTAGAATAACTTCTTATTCCATGGGAATTTTTGGAATCTTTTCTTGTTCCAACTCTTTTGTTCCTTGAGAATCAACTTTATCAAAGTGTATCTCACCCCCACTATTGATTTTATATATGTGATCCCCCTCAAGGAATATAGAATGTCTTGAACTATAAAATATTTTTCTAATGGTTTATATAGGTTATATCACCTTGTTTATTTGTAGTATCCTATAAAGGTACACTTTTTACCTTGCAGTTCCCATTTGTTACATGAAGAAGCCTTTACAAAAACATTATAACCCCACACATGTAAGTATGATAACATGGGTTTCATTCCATTACATAAATGGAATTATATACTATCTAATGCATTATTTGGATATTGATTTAGTATTTATGTTGTTGTTTGTAATGTGTATATCCAAAAATATAATAAAAGACTCATATGAATCATCATTGATCTCACCATATCCAATAAAGTATGGTTCCTACTTTCACTAACACTATTCCATTGTAGTGTATAAGGATAATTGAGTTGAGATAGGATCCCAAACTCCCATAAGTACACAATTAATTATTGATTAAGATATTATCCATCACAATCTGAGAAAAGTTTCTCAATATTCTAACAAAGATGATTCTTAACTTTATTCTTGTATTCCTTAAATTTATTAAATGAATACTACTAATAGATAATTAATTTTACATATCTATATCTAATAAAATAATCATAAAATGTTATGAATTATGAGTACCTACCCCTTTACTCAATAGGAAATGGCCCGCACACATCTGTATTAACTAATTCAAGAATATATTTGTCCCTTTAACCTTTTCCACTAAATAGGGAATTGGACATTGTACCTTGTTAGCGTGCATGACATATACCAAGTGGTTTTATTTTCAATGAATTTAAATATCCATCTGGGTATAATTTAGTCATGCACTTTTCATTTACATGACCTAGCTGGTGATTCAATAGTTGGGTGTGGCATGTGTAATGTGAAGTAGTTTCTTTATTTATTACCATTACTTGGTTTGTGTAATCTATAACATAAAGACCATTATCTAAATATGCCTTACCATAAGATTTGATATATTTATTAAAATAATAAAATTTATTTCTGAACTTTAAAATAAATCCATCTATACAATATTTGGATATAGATATAATGTTTTATGTAACACCCGAAGCTTCCACAATACGTTTCTGTTTGAATAATGCAATGGCGTGCATTGTATGCAACTTCGAGATTCTAACACACCACAACCAATCAAACTAGCCGTTATGAATAGTGATACCTAATTTTTGAAATTTTATCAATTTTATCATTAGAAATGGACTTCATTTTTGGATTCGTAATATCGAAATTAGGTTTGGGTGAAATTTTGGTACTTTTCAGATAACTTTCATATTTTGATGAATAGTGAAAATTACTAAATTTTAATTAAAAACAATTTTTTTAGTAGAAATAAATAATAGTGATAAATTATTAATTTGAGTAGTTTTAAAGTATATTTAGAATATATTTTTACCATTTAATACAATGTTATTCATTTGATGTAATTTCACATTAAAACCAGACATAAACAATTGTCAATCTTTTGATAGTTATTATCTCTTAAAAACAAGCTATTTGTTTTGATGATAGGAATTAATTTTTAAATTAATTAATGCAACTAATATGTTTTGAATTTGGTAAAATAGCTATCATTTTTGAATTCATAATATCAAGTATATATTAGGCCTAATTTTTTTATTTTTCTGTAAGCTTTCATTTTTTGATGAATCGTAAAACAACTAAGTGGTAGTTAAAAAACTAAATTTTTCATAAAACATAATTTTACCACTTCTGTGAGTGGAATTTTGAAAATAAGAGAGACACGGTTAATATCAAAGAGTAAAATGTGGTTCAATGAGATGAAAATAATTTTGGGTGAATAATAACTTTTTACTTTTATTTACCACGGTTAAAAGTAAATAAGGTAATTAAGGGTAACAATGATATTAATATTACCCTAACACATGTCCTAATTCTATTGGACAATTGTATATCGACCAAAATCAACCTTTGGAGTAAAATATTATCATTTAGGCCCACTTGGATTAGATTAGGACATTTATTATTATTTAATTCAATGAAGATTTAAAAGAGTTAAAATCAAAGTTTATTTACAAAAACATTTTTAATATAGGGTTATACATAAGATAATTTCGATTGTAAATATTAATTATAAAGATAAAAATATTTCCTAAATAATGATATTTTATTTATAATTTTTAGACAATAAATATTTTAATTTATTTATGACACAATGATGATGCAGTAATTACCAAAATAGTGAAAAATTAAAATAATTGATATTATAAATACCCAAATAAATAAAATATGAGACTTGTTATGAATTACACTAATTTTCTAGGTTAATATGAAATTTTAGGATTGATTTAGTTGACTTTGTTTGAAGTAATACTTCTGTTGGGATTTTTACAAAAATCAATTATTGAATAGTGTCAAAATTGACAAAAAAGAGTTTTTAAAACAAATATTATATTATTAATTGATATTAAATTCCAAAAAATCAAAGGATCAGACGAGAGTCTTATATCATGATAGTTGTGTCATTAATAGACCACTTTGAGGTCTCTTGGATGTATATATTAATTTTATTAACCATATAATATAAAAATACAAAGAAACATTGTAAAAGTGAAACTAATTAACTAAGAGTTAATACTTAAAGATATGGTTAATATAATGACTCAAACCTGTCTAAATTATATTGGTTGAGTGGTTTTCGACCTATCCCCAACTTAACCTCTAAATAATCCACTTTGGATCCATATGAAACCGAATATGAATTTATTATAAAATAATATTTTTAGCTTTTCCAAAGGTGCCCCTCACCCCTCTTATAAAAGGGCACTCCCCTTCTCATTACTTCACACCTTCAGAGAATTTTGGTTCATCCAAAACCTACCCAAATACTCTCTAAAATTCCCTCAATACAACCTAGAGGGCTTAATTTGATCAGAAAGACAACCTAAGGAGCCCTTCTGATCAAATCAAAACGAAGAACCTGAAGAAGAGTTAATGTTTTTACAACCCTTTTTCAAATTCTTCTCTTCTTCAACTTCTTCTTTCTTTGTTATTCCCATTCTAAATTAATGAATACAGTATCTCCTATATACTGTGATATTATTATAAATATGGTACAACCATATTCAGTATTCTATCCATCCTTTTAATGACATGTCACTATACGTGCGTATGTACGGCTTACCGTCTCCACGTCGTGGTGTAATTGTCAGTCAATAAATTACTATTTGTATGGTTATAATAATGATGTGTAATTCATGTAAATAATAAATATAAGATGATAATTATTCTGTCTATATGATATACCATCCAATTATATATTATTTTAGCATCAAAAGAATGATATTGTCGCTCATGCGTACGTATGGACTGCCGTCTCCACGAATGCGATGAGATTCATTATCCATCATATCCATTCAAGTATAATTATCATTTTATGATTTAAAAATAATGTTTAAGTACATGATATTGAAGTGCATTGTGTTGCATTTGTTGTCAATGAGGCATGAAGTTGTCTTGGAATGAATGGATGTCAAGAAGTCAAGATGTGAATGTCAAAGGATGTGATGGTGTTGGTGGTGAAGGAGAATGGCCATGGTACTAAGATGCATGTCACTTAGGAGATTCACTAAGTGGCATTGGAGAATATGGTTGAAACATTCTCCATGAACATCAGACGATTGTTGAACTGATCTTTAAAGTTCCAAGAACTTGTATCAACTGGATACAATGTCACAACAAGCTTTAGAAGACCATGCATTGTATTGACAATGCATGAGTAGATGAGAAGAAGATCCATCCACAACTTCTAAGTGGGTGAAGTGGTTTAATGAAGTCCATGCACTAACACTTAGTGCATGTGAATCTGAAGAAGTCCCAATTTGATCTCTGATTAGATCAACGAAGACATTGAAGATTATAAGTGATTCAGGAGCTCGATTGATGAAGAAGAACCTTCAAGAATTCCCATTCCTAAGTGATAAATAAATGTTGAAGATAATGGAGGAATTTCAAATGAAGAAGAAGAGAGGAAGGAGAAATGATAAAGATAGGCATGTGGCATTTGGCAATTGGCATATTTTATATGGAGGAGAAACTGAACAAAGTCTTATTCAAGACTTAGCCAAAAAATATGGCCAGCCCGTGAGCACCTTGTGGGTTCAACCCCAAGGCTCATGTGGGCCTAAGGCGCCACGCCCAAGGGGGAACCCATGGGGCGAGCTCAGGGCGGCAGGGGCGCACCCGCAGACACCACAGAGGCGCTGAGGCACGCCCGGAGGAGCGCAGGGGGCCGTGTATAAGCCCCCGAGGGCACGCGGTGGTGAAACCCGTGCGCCGGAGGAGCATAGTGGGCGCTAGGAGCGCGCCCGCATGAGCAGAGAGTGGGTGCAGAGCGCGCCCGCAGGGAGAACACGGTGCGGGGCGGCACCGTGGAGGGAGAATTTCAACTGAGCATATGGCGGCAGCGGCAGGGTAATAAACCGCGGAAAATCCGCGGAAGGTTTCGATGTGGGACGCGCATTTTTCACCCGGAGCGAATCCTGGCCGTCCGTCTCATCGCGCGCCCGATCCACGCCGCACGATTCATCTCCGCGGCGATGATCTGATCGCGGCCGTTGAAGATCTGATCCAACGGCTCCCGGCTCATCTCCTTCCTCGAGCCCGAGCCGAAGCCACCCGCGAGCAGCCGCTGAACCAGAGCACTCCCGACGACCTATTTCGAGTTCCCGACCACCATTTTCGAAACCGAGACCTCCATTCGGCTCGTCTGGTCACACTGAACAGATCCATGCCTAAAAATTGGCTTGCATGCTATGTTTAGAAGAATTCGAAGAAGGACGAGGCAAGAGAATCTGCCGAGGCTTTGGGGTGTTTATGCATGCATGGATTGGGTTTAAAAAGAGGCCGTGCATGCGTTATAAATCGCATGCACGAGGAGGAAGAAAATAATAAAAGAGACCGCGGTAAACCGAGGAGAAAGTTCAAGATTTGGAAAAATCTTGAAGATCCGAATATTTCGGGGAATTGAGATTTATCCCACGCGGATGTTTTGAGGATCCTCTGCCTATATAAATGAGGCCGAGCCCTCTGTGCTGCTTGCTGAAGTTTTGTTGAAGACCTGTCGTCCCGCGTGTGCCTCTGCCTCGCGAAGAAGAAGCCGCCGCGCAAAGTTTTGTGCGGCTGAAGTTCCTTGCGCGCAACCTCTTTGCGCGACAAGAAGAGGAGGAAGGGCAGCGCCAACTTGCGCGCCCCCTCTGTGCACCGTGCCTCCTGCACGGTTTGCACTAGTGCGGCCAAGGTGTCCTTGACACGCTTGCGCACCCGCGGTGTTATACCCTGCGCGGTTTGCACTTGCGCGCCCGCGGTGCTTTGCACCTGTGGCTTGCGCGACCCACGGTCAGTGGGACAGTCACGGCTGTGAAGGGAAGAACAGGGCCACACCCTCTTGCGCGCCTCCTGGAGTTCGGGCAGTGTGTGCACAAGTGCCAAGTGAAGAACCACACTTTGTGTGTGGTGTGAGGTGAAGAAGGAAGGCCGAGGCCTTTGTGCCTTGTGTGCAAAGTGATCAAGAGAAGGACGTGGCCCTACTGTGTGTGCATTTGAATAAAAGGCAGTAGCCTTGTGCGGTTGCAAAGAGGAGAAAGGCAAAGCTTGCACATTGTGTGTGCATTTAAAGAAGGAGGCCGTAGCCCTTATGTGGGTGCACACATTGAAGAACAAATTATAGAATATTATT
Source organism: Viscum album (assembly GCA_963277665.1). Taxonomy (NCBI): domain Eukaryota; kingdom Viridiplantae; phylum Streptophyta; class Magnoliopsida; order Santalales; family Viscaceae; genus Viscum; species Viscum album. The sequence goes on from OY728145.1 coordinate 2,048,905,707, forward strand.
TTTGTGTGCAAGACAAGTGGAAGTGCCTTTGGCTAAGTGTGTGCACAAGAAGTGGGAGGCCGAGACCACACCATTGTGTGTGTGTAAGATAGTGAAGAAATAAGTCGAGGCCAAGTGTATGCAAGTGGGTGAAGTGAAGACCACACATTTGTGTGTGTGTGCAAACTTGAAGAACCACCTACGGCCCAAGTATGTGCAAGAAGAAGTGAAGGCCAACTCATGTGTGTGCTAAAGTGAAACAATTGTGTGCAAATTAAACAAGTGGCCGAACCTAGGTGTGTGCACTAAGAAGTGTGTATACACTTATAAGAAGAAAAGGGAGGACATCCACACTAAAGTATAACACACATTCTAGTGTGTAAGCTAATTGCATAAAGTGTGTGAAGTCTGAGAAGTAGGTGTGTGCTATAATTGATTACACCCTCTGTGGGTCTACTGCACCAAGAAGAGGACAGGAGAAGTGCATGCATGCATGCATGCACGTGCACACGTGAACAAAGCCAAATCAGTGGTGTGCATTTGAGTTGTCCAAGACCAGGTGTGAGACTGAGCCAGACTGAAGTTAAAGGGATTGGTTGTCTGAGTTTTCAGTAGATTGAGAAGACCCTGATCATCACAAGTGATCAGAGGTACAGAGCAAGGCCAGCAGTCTTTATCCCAGACTGCTGAAGATACTTGAAGAGCTGAACAAGAAGAAGAGCTACTCGTGTGACTCGAGGAGCCAAGAGAAGACCCTGTGGGACTCAGGGAGAAGAAGTCTTCAGTGGGATTCTGGAGCAGGCCAGTGGGACTCTGGTAACACTGTGTGAAGCAGTATAAAGACCCTCCTGTGGGACTCAGGAGAGATACGGTGGGAAGCTGTATCAACCATTGTAATACTAACAGATTATAATGGGAGAATCCATGCTTGGAGAGCATGGCAAGGATGTAGGCCTTTGGTGCCGAACCTTGTAAATCCTTGTGTCCTGTGCCTTTTCATTACTGCATTATCTGGGAAAGGTTGAGAGATATAAGAAGAGTGGATCGAGGCTTTAACCAGCCATAGAGGTTTAATTGATTAAGAATCAATTAGTAAAAAGTTTTAAGGGATCACTGATTCACCCCCTCCCCCTCTCAGTGATTCACACTGATCTGGGCACTTCAAGATATAATTCTGGATATGATTACTATACAACCTATTTATTACAAACCCGGCTTACATAACAAAACATATAAAAGAAAACGAGTAAGTTAACACCCGAAACAACTATAATAATAAGATATTATTAACAAGTAAATGTTAAAAGATAATATATGATATCATATTAATGTAAATTATTATTCTATAATTCAATAAAAATTATTTCACCATTATACAGGAAGTTAACCTAGCATCGTCCAAGGAAAAAGTACAAAGTAAGGGGTTTCTTATCTCACTTTTAATTCCTTGAGATTTCCATTGTTTACCGCTTATTTATTGCATGTGGTGTGTGTACTGCTTATGATTGTATTCATTGGGTAATATACATTAATTTATGGATATTTACATCAATATTGTATTATCCTTCTTTCATGTGTGCATGTTTCATAAGTTACCAAATCGATAAGGTAATTTGAAATTTCAACTTCCACTCATTCAGCTTTACGCATACTTTATTGATTATTTTACACCAAGATTATGTGTGGAATCACTATTCATTTGATTATGTCATAATTTCCACTCCCATTTCTATGGATATACTTTTTATTCAAATAATCACTCCATTGATAAATTCTAAAGTCATCGGTATGAACTTGATAAGAGTAATTTTTATTCAATCTTTATTTGTTGAGATAAACATCCAATTCATTGGTGTTGTTTTTACAAGAATATGTGTGAATTTAATTTTATTGTTTTACACGGAATATCCAATCATATTTAGTGTATTTATATTTTTCACACATAATTCTGTTGTTGATTTATCCTTAACCTAAGGATATGTCCTTTATGAGAGATTTCATCTCAATTTAAATTCCATTGAGACTTCTTTGTTGTTATAAACCCAATCACTTTTATGTGGTGTATATAATTTACTTTGACATAGTATATCATGAATCCCTTTATTATCATGATATTAAAAGGTTTTGATTACCTCAATTATTTGTATTCAAGTGTCTTTCTTTTGGTTAGAAACAGTAACTAAAATATATTTTTATGTTTTTTAAAGATTTATTATACTAAATATTTCTCCTTAATGTCCATGTTTTAAAAATGGTTTAAAGAATTTATTTATATGGACATTAAAGTTTTAAAATTAAAATTACTTTTATATGTTTCAAAGTGGTATGGGACACTTTGATTCAAAAATCTATTTTAAATGGATTCTTTACAGATAAAGTGACTTTTAAATGTTTTGAAGAAAAAGGGGGATATTTCTCTCAATACTTTTGATGATTATTTTCATCTTTGTCAATATCCTTCATCATTCTCGATTGAGGTTAATATAATACAATACAATCTTTCATATTGTATCGAATGAGTTATGTTTGACTGTGGATGTTCTATTTTTATACCATTCATGGTTTGTGGTTAAAGTATTGGCATTTCGTATGCTAGTTTTAATATGAATGTTTATGTTATGTTTAAACCTATTCATATAAGGAAAGCATTGGACTTAGTATGTGATGGGTGGATCCCTCTATAGCTCCTCGATGCATCGGTAAGTCTCATGAGACAAACTAGAGTCTTGGCACGAGGCCTTGACATAATCTTAATTGTAGTCTTGGCATGAGGCCTTGGCTACGTGGTTATGATAGTCTGGCATTATGGATTCCATCATTATGAAAGTGGTTATTGATATTTCATGTGATTATTCATCTAGTAGAATATCCATGTGAGTAAGTGAATGGCATTATTTCATTTTATCATTTCCATATTATTCTGAAGTTCAAGTTTAAAAGGATTTTGTTTTAGTCATACATTGCCTCAAGTGTTTATGCTTATCTATGAAATCTTCTTCTATATTTTTATCCTTACTGAGCATCTGAGCTCACCCCTTTCAATGTTTTATTTTTCCCAGGATGTGAAGAAGTAATTTATGAATGACCTACAAGGATAGTATGAGGGGATATGATGACAATGTGTTGTTGTAGTTTTTTTACCTTATGATGTAATGTAAGACTTATGAATATATCTAGTGTTTCCAAGGCAACTAAACTAATCGGTCTTTCGAGACTTGATATTTTTTTTGATCATGCCAATGTAATGTAATAATGAGCTAACTCTGAGTAACTGGGGTTGGGGAATTACAGTTTGTATCAGAGGAAGTTTAGTACAAACCTTGGAAGCTAGATTTAGATAAACTCTGATTAGAGCATGTAGACCTAAGATGAACATTGAGGATTAGTATAGAAGAACTTCCTAGAATTTTGTTATTATAGATATTTTGTGAGTTCTGCAAGCAATACATCCTTGTCTGCATACGAGTAGGTAGAGGCGGCTCTGGCACAGATGTAAATAGGGGTAAAACCTGAAAACAACGCTTTGATCTAGACTCGAATAGGAACTGGTGCATGGCAACGGGCCTTGTTGCACTCTTGGTTACGACACTCCCAGGGGATATGCTTAGGATAATTTACATTTTCATTACAAACCGATTTGAAGTATTATATATATAAGATGAGAGTAGACCTTTGTTAATCCTAATGTGTTTCAAATTGAGAATATGGTGACATGTTAATCTCTAAATGATTTTGTGACTACTGTTACTCCACAATTCTTTCTAGTTTTAGTCAATGGCTAGATTCCAAGGAAGTCATAATGACATTGAGATTTGATGTACAAGGTGGGAATGGTGGTGGAAATGAGCAACAAAATGGAATTATAATAGGCGTAAAAGATATCATCATTATACCAAATCTATTTTCCAAAAATATGATCAACAATATATATATTAACCAATTCCTGGACACAAAAAAGAAGAGAATGTTGATTAATGATAAGAGCTCCCGCAGTAGAGACCATGGAGAAAGGAATCCTAAATTTCCATCATGCAGGAAATATGGAAGGAGACACCCAGTAAGGTGTCTCAATGGGACAAAGAAATGATTTACATGCGGGAAGGAAGGACATAAATTGAAGAAATTCCGAAGAAAAATGAAGAGTACTATGGAAGAAGATAAAAATGGTCCCAAGAATCCATTTACAGTTATTTTCCATAAATGTAGGGGACCTAACCATTACCCGAGTGAATGCCCTATTCTATTTGATATTTTCTTGGAAAAAGAAGAAGCTATGTGGAAAGAAATAGTTGGAGAAATGTTTAAAAATATTAGTGCTCCTTGTTGATGGGTTTACTTTGGAATAATTTTCTCTTATATTTTTTTTAACCCTGCAGTTTTCCATGTGAGAATGATATTTGAGGAAGAATTATCTTTTCTCTTGTGGATATAGTTATAAACAACCATTTGGTTTTATATGATCGTTGGGTTTGAGGGAATTATAAGTTATTATAAATTGGGATAAAAATGCAAGGTATGAGATAAGATTTGTGGTTAAATTATGCTATGATTATTTTGATGAATTTATCTCATTTTGGTAATGTTATAAAATAGAGTGTGTGAAAAAGGACCACACGTAGACCGTGTGATAACCCGTCGCGTCGGACAAAGCTGTGGGAATCGAACCCACAACCAAAGTACGATTGGGATTTATCACCTACCACAGGACTACGTGAAGTCCCTGGTTAGTGTGACTATTATTTTTAGTAAAATGATTTTATTGATCAATAATAATTTGATTTGGGATCTTATGTCTTATAAAATGAATACCCTTAGTATAAGAAAATGATTTGGTGATTAAGTGATAAATGTTATTTTGGAAGTTGTTTGCTTTGTTGTGAACACTATATGCCCAAGGAAAATAGAGTAGTATGGGATTTCATTTGAGGATTAATGGTGGATTTCTATCTATGTTTTTATTGGGGATTTATATTGATTTGGTTTATTTATGGAAATGATTAGGTTAATTACTTTTAAGTATGTGACTTTAAGATTAATTACTGTCATTTGGAGATACAATTTAATGTGGAAGACTACATTCTTTTAAGTTTTGGGTTTTAATATTAGTTTGGATTATATTGAAGGATTTTAAGGACAATTGATTGTTGAATGGTCTTTATTTAACTTTGGGGTATTGATGGTTTAATTTTAGAATTTAAGATTAGTGTTTTTTTCTCTAATGGAATATCCATTTGGGGGATCATCAGATATTATACTAACCATTTTGGTTTTGATTAATCTCTAAAGACAGTGTAAATATATAGTTTATCCTATGTGGATCATGTATTTCTATAGAAGTTCATTCTTGTTCTTCTATTGTGACCAAGTCTTCTTGAATACTCATTGTCCAATAAAATGAGTTAGTGGTAAAAATTTATTAAAGAATGAAACTCTACTTAATAAGTAAGTATATCTATTTAAGTTCATATCATAAATGAATTCCTCATCCTTATGTAATGTAACTTAAAACAAAAAATGTTGTCTGTTTACTTTTCCTACTGTGAGACTAATGACCGTTTGTCCCAACAGAAGTTTGTGATTTTCTTATTGCTAACTTTATTTTGATAATGTTTTCTATACCTCTCCATCAGAACTTAACACGTATTTTATTGTCTATATCCATGTTTTCCTACATGGAATCCTAGTATGGGTTATCTTGGGTGACCATTATACCTCTCTTCCTTTCTTTTAAAGTGACAGTTTTATCGACTCTTTTTCCGATGTGGGACTTTACATTTTATTCTCAAGCCCAATTTTAAAAAAATTGTGAGGATGAAATTTATTGAAGGAGGGGAGAATGTAACACCCCAAGCTTCCACAGTACGTTTCCCTTTGAATAATGCAATGGCGTGCATTGTATGCAACTTCGAGATTTTAACACACCACAACCAATCAAACTATCTGTTATGAATAGTAATACCTAGTTTTTAAAATTTTATAAATTTTATCTTTATAAATGGAATTAATTTTTGGATTCGTTATATTGAAATTAGATTAGGGTGATATTTTGGTACTTTTCAGATAACTTTCATATTTTGATGAATAGTAAAAATTACTAAATTTTAATTAAAAAAAACATTTTTAATCGAAATAATTAATAGTGATAAATTATTAATTTGAGTGGTTTTAAATTATATTTAGAATATATTTTTACCATTTAATACAATTTTAGTCATTGGATATAATTACACATTTAAACCAGACATAAACAAGTGTCAATCTTTTGATAATTAATATCTCTTAAAAACAAGCTATTTTTATTGACGATTGGAATTAATTTTTAAATTAATTAATGAAACTAATATGTTTTGAATTTGGTAAAATAGACATCATTTTTTAATTCATTATTTCAAATATATCTTAGGCATAATTTTTGGTATTTTTCTCGAAACATTCATTTTTTGATGAATAGTGAAACCACTAAGTGGTAGTTAAAAAACTGAATTTGTCATAAAACATAATTTTTCCACTTCTATGAGAGGAATTTCTAAAATCCAAGAGACACGGTTAATATTAAGGAGTAAAATGTGGTTTAATGAGATGAAAATAATTTTTGGTGATTAGTAACTTCTTACTTTTATTTACCACGGTTAAAAGTAAATAGGGTAATTAATGGTAACAATGATATTAATATTACCCTAACACATGTACTAATTCTATTGTACAAGTATATTTTGACCTAAAACAACCTTAGGAGTAAAAAATTATCATTTAGACCCACTTGTATTAGATTAGGACATTTATTATTATTTAATTCAAAGAAGAGTTAAAAGAGTTAAAATCAAAGTTTATATACTAAAACATTTTTAATATAGGGTTATACATAAGATAATTTCTATTGTAAATATTTATTAGAAAGATAAAAATATTTCCTACATAATTATAGTTTATTTATAATTTTTAGACAATAAATAATTTAATTTATTTATGACACGCTGATGATGCAGTAATTACCATAATAGTGAATAATTAAAATAATTGATATTATAAATACCCAAATAAATATAATTTCAGGCTTTTTATGAATTAAACTAATTTTATAGGTTAATATGACATGTTAGTATTGATTTAGTTAACTTATTTTGAAGTAATACTTCTTTTGTGATTCTTTAAAATATCAATTATTGAATAGTGTCAAAATTGACATAAAATAGTTTTTAAAACAATTATTATATTATTAATTGCTATTAAATTCCTAGAAATATAAGGATTGGACAAGAGACTTATATAATGATAGGTGTATCATTAATGGACCACTTTGGAGTCTCTTGGATGTATATAGTAAGTTTATTAACCATATAATATAAAAATACAAAGAGACATTCTAAAAGTGAAACTAATTAACTAAGAGTTAATACTTAAAGATAAGGTTAATATAATGACCCAAACCTATATAAATTCTATTGGTTGAGTGTTTTTCTACCTATCCCCACCTTAACGTTTAAATAATATACTTTGGAGCCATATTAAACCGAATATGATTTTATTATAAAATAATATTTTTAGCTTTTCCAAAGGTTCCCCTCACCCCTCTTATAAAAGAAAACTACCCCTTATCATTACTTCCCACCTTAAAAGCCTTTTGGTTCGGCCAACCCCTGCCCAAATACTCTCTCAACATCCGTCACTACATCCTAGAGGCATTATTTTGATCATAAATTCAACCTATGGATCCCTTTTGATCAAATCAAAAGGAAGAACCCGAAGAATAGTTAATGTTTTTACCACCCTTTTTCAAATTATTTTCTTCTTCAACTTCTTCTTTCATTGTTATTCCCATTCTAAATTAATTAATCCAGTATCTCCTATACAATGGTATATTATTATAAATATTTTACAACCATATTCAGTATTCTATCCATCCTTTGAATGACATGTCACTATACGTGCATACGTACGGCTTACCGCCTCCAGGTCATGGTGTAATTGTCATTCAATAAATTATTATTTGGATGGGTATAATAATGATGTGTAATTAATTTAAATAATAAATATAACATGATAATTATTCTTTCTATATGATATACCATCCAATTATATATTATTTTAACTTCAAAAGAATGATATTGTCGCTCATGCGTACGTATGGACTACTGTCTCCACGAACGCGATGAGATTCATTCTCCATCGTATCCATTCAATTATAATTATAAATTGATGATTTAAAAATAATGTTTAAGGACATGATATAATTATATATATGATTAAGATACAACCTATCCATTACAAACCCGGCTTACATAACAAAACATATAAAAGAAAACGAGTAATTTAACACATGAAACAACGATAATACTAAGATATTATTAACAAATCAATGTTAAAAGATCATATATGATATCATATTAATGTAAATGATTTTTTTATAATTCAATAAAAATTAATTCACTATTATACAAGAGGTTAACCTATCTTTGACCAAGAAAAAAGTACAAGGTAAGGGGTTTCTTATCTCACTTTTAATTCCGTGTTATTTTCATTGTTCACCACTTATTTATTGCATGTGGTGTTTGTACTTCCAATGATTGTATTCATTGTGTAATATACTATAATTTATGGATATTTACATGAATATTTTATTATCCTTCTTTCTTGGGTGCATGTTTCATAAGTTACCAAATCAATAATGGAATTTGAAATCTAAATTTCCACTCATTCAGCTTTACGCATAATTCATTGATTATTTTACTCCAAGATTATGTGTGGAATCACTATTCATTTGATTATGTCATAATTTCCACTCCCGTTCCAGTGGATATAATTTTTATACACATAATCACTCTATTGATAAATTATAAAGTCATCGGTATGAACTTGATAAGAGTAATTTTTACTCAATCTTGATTTGTTGAGATAAACATCCAATTCATTGGTATTGTTTTTACAATAATATGTGTGAATATCCTCTGATTATTTTACACTAAAAATCCAATCATATTTAGTGTATTTATATTTGTCACACATAATTATGTCGTTGATTTATCCTTAACCAAATGATACGGCCTTTATGAGAGATTTCATCTCAATTTACATTCCATTGAGACTTGTTTGTTGTTATACACCAAATCACTTTTATGTGGTGTATATAATGTACATTGACATAGTATATCACGAATCCCATTATTATCATGATATTATAAAGTTTTTATTACCTAAATTATTTGTATTCAAGTGTCTCTATTATGGTTAGAAACTCTAACTAAAATACATTTTTAAGTGTTTTAAAGATTTATTATTCTAAATATTTCTCATTAATGTCAATGTTTTAAAAATGGTTTTAAGAATTTATTTAAATGGACGTTAAAGTTTTAAAATTAAAATTACTTTTAAACGTTTCAAAGTGGTATGGGACACCTTTATTCAAAAATCTATTTTAAATGGCTTCTTTACAGATAGAGTGACTTTTAAATTTTTTCAAGAAAAAGGGGGATATTTCTCTCAATAGTTTTGATGATAATTTTCATCTATGTCAATATCCTTAATCATTCTCGATTGAGGTTAATCTGATACAATTCAATCTTCCATATTGTATCAAATGAGTTATGTTTGACTGAGGATGTGCTATTTTTATACCATTCTTGGTTTGTGGTTAAAGTATTGACATTTCGTATGATAGTTTTAATATGAATGTTTATGTTATGTTTAAACCTGTTCATAAGAGGAATGCATTGGACTTAGTAAGTGACGGGTGGAGCCCGTTATAGCTCCTCGATGAATCGGTAGGTCTCATGAGACAAACTAGAGTCTTAGCACGAGTCCTTGACAAAATCGTAATTATAGTCTTGGCACGAGGCCTTGGCTACATGGTTATAATAGTCTGGCATTATGCATTCCTTCTTTATGAAAGTGGTTATTGATATTGCATGTGATTATTTGACTAGTAGAATATCCATGTAAGTAAGTAAATGGAATTATGAAATTTTATCATTTCCATATTATTCTGATGTTCATGTTTAAAAGGATTTTGCTTCAGTCATACATTGCCTTAAGTGTTTATGCTTATCTATGAAAGCTTATGCTATATTGTTATCCATACTGAGCATCTGAGCTCACCCCTTTCAAAGTTTTATTTTTCCTAGGATGTGAAGAAGTAATTTATCAATGACCTATAGGGATAGTATGAGGGGATATGAAGACAATATGTTGCCATAGTTTTTTTTACCTTATGATGTAATGTAAGACTTATGAATATATCTTGTGTTTCCAAGGATACTAAACTAATAGGTCTTTCGAGACTTGATATTTTTTGTGATCATGCCAATGTTATGTAATAATGCACCGACTCTGGGTAACTAGGTTGGGGTGTTACATTTTAAGTAACTAATGGTACTTAATAACAACCCTTTAACACTAATATCACTCTAGTTGGTAATGTGATTTAGTTGTCTCTGATAGTTCCAACAACAATTTTAGCTCTGTTGGCTGATCATAGATATTTCTCCCCTTAGAAAAAATATTAAATTTTCTTGGTTGTATTATTTGAATACATATATGAGCACCACATCCTATGTAAAATATAAAATTTTTAGAAACATAAAAATTTCACTCAATAACTAATACACCTGAAGATTCCCGTTTCTTTTTAGTTGTGTATAGTTTTTTATTTCAGTGGACCTTATTTTCATATAGTAAATAAATATAATCAATTTCCCATATGTTCCCCTTAGTCTTCCTCTTCCTAGGAGGTTGTGAATAAGCTTTTTACTAAGATCTCTTGACTTTTCCTTTTTTTTTTGTTCACCATAAGGATGAAATCCTTTTCACGCTTTGTATCCTTATCAACATGGTGTAGGAGAGAGAGTAGATCTGGGAGAGACTTCTCAATGTTGTTAATATTAATATTAAAAATAGAGATGGAGAAGCTCTGAGGGAGTTATGTAAGAATGAGATTGGTTCTTAGTTCATTGTGGAGTTTAAATCCTAGAGCTTCTAGGTGCACAATGTATCCAATGAGCTTAAATTCATGAGGCCTAGTAAGCACACCATCCACAAGCATACTCTAAATGAGTTCATAAATATAAAACTAATATTGTTTATCTCTCTCCTGGTATAAACCTTGGCGGTTCTCAAGAATGCTATATGCATCCATGTTTTCTTGAGACTTCAAGAGTTTAGTAGAAAAATATGAAATAATAAAACATTGAACATTGACTGTGTCACTCATTTTTTTCATATACAATGAACTCATCATTACTCTCCTCATTAGTAAGTGGATTAGGCATTGAGGATTATAGAACGTCAGATTTATATTCATGATTTATTACAACCTAAATGCATATAAAACACTACTAGAAGTTACTAATAATGTTGAGATTATCTTTATCAAATATTGATCGTTGCGGTAGAGTGGATGATGAAAATTCCCTTTTATTCTACAATTTAATGAAAAAAGTACTAGTACTTTTTCTTACTTAAAGTTATTGTGTCAAATAATAAATTAAATTTTGTTTGTTAAATCTCTACCCATTTAATGAAGTTAATGTAGCCCCACTATTAAACATGGAATGTCCAGTTTCTAGAAAATTATAGAAAAAAGGATCCATATTCCACTTTACATAAACCCAAAGAGGATTGATCAAGATAATTGAAGGTGTTTATGTAGGAAGGTCTTAAGCAACTATGGGATTTTAGATCATTGATTTATTGAGTGGACTCCCCTATCCAAAAGTCGTAAAATGGATTTCCTCAACACTTTCCTCCATGTTACATAAATTATAGAAAGAGATACTTATGTTGATGTAATATGGTTAATATAACCCATAACCATCATAAGAACTACTTGTTCAATGAAAGTGTCCAAATGAGGGTTGGTAAGACACTTAGTTTCAAGGGTTTCACTCCTAATGAAGTAATGAAAGGTCAAGTATGAGCTAATATTTAATTGAGTGATTTTAATTTATTATGCATAAATTTTATGTTTTTTATCCATTACTTGTCTTTTTAGTAATAATTGGATGTTACTCAATTAATTTACCATGATGGATAAGACATTTATACATATTACATTTATTTAAATTTTTTTTGTTCAAATTAATTAATTTATTTTTGTGATTATAGTCTTACATCCATAAAATAAATAATTGTATAGAAAAAAAATAAATTATTAATTAAATAACTCATTCATGAGCTTTATCTAATGATTGATTTAATGATAGGACATTAAATCAACAATTAACCTAGGAGAAATAACTATTATATACAATCTAGGTATGAGTTATAGAATTAAACCTATCCTCTTTGTAACACGTTGGTTTGTACCATTATGGTTATTTATTATACCACCACTATATGCCTTGGGTGACTCCAATAATTACATGTATTTATAACTCACAAATATGAGAGGGGAACCTAAATATTGGTTAATGGGGGATTATATAAATATCATTGGACACACATTTCCTACGTAATAATGAATGCAGGGATGACTCACAGTCCATCATATTTAATTTAATAATAAATAATTTAAAACTCATGTAATAAATTGAATTAATACAACTCACACATATAGAGGTATTGGTAAGGCTCATGAATGGTCATACATGAAATGTATATGAAAAATTAAATGGATATAATTAATTTTTTATTCATTAATTATTTATTAAAATAAAAAATATTTCATTTATTTATTTATTTATTTATTAATTCCCTTTCCACTAAATGGAGAAGATGATATGAAGGAATTTAAGGAATGGGATACGAACCTCCCAACACAAGTTGAATAATGGCCTAACATTTTCCATCCAAGGAGTTTGAATATTTATTACTACTCTTAAAATCTTCAAGATTCTTGGTAGAGTTCATCTAATGCGAAAAGGAAGGTGTGAGGCAATTATGAATTGGGTTTACCCTGTTTTTCTATTTTGTAGGGATGATATTTTGTCTTTACATACAATAGAATCATGGAATGTATAATCAATAAGGGAAACACAATGGATGTCTTCACTTCAGATGGGGGAATTTCATTATGTTTAGATTTGTGAAGGCATTCTTTCATCTTTCTAGTTTTATTTTCAAAAGGTATAAAAACATATAATTTGATGGTTATTGTCTCACATTTAGCTTTGATTCGGGGTTTTGATGATTTTAACTGTGTCTCTATGGTTCATGGGTTATTCCATATTCTTTTTCATACTATAGATTTGAAGGGTCACGCTTGGAGTTTTGGTTTAGTCAACATGTGTGTAGGAAACCTTCAGGTTCATGAATGGATTTTATGTTTCAACCTCAATGAATTCAATGATAAATTTTATTAGGTTTTGATCAAAATTTATGGATTAAATTAATTATTGTGGAACTCAGGGATATAATTTGATATAGCATCTCAAATCAACAAACAAAACCACATGGATATAGCCATAGAGATGGTTATTTTTGGTTATTTTTATATTGTCTTGGTCAAGGAAGATTTATGTTCGATATTTGGTTGAAAATTTATTCCTCTCTACTCCTAAATATGAGATTATTTTAAGAATAATATATGATAAAATGCCACCTTTTTGGAAGGATTGTGGTCTAGTCGGTCACTCTAGGTCCAATTTCAAGAATAATGATATTTGTTCACGATGTCAACTAATTGGTAATGATATTTTACACTAAAAAATAATAAATGGATGGGTGGTGTCTAGGATGTTGTTACTAAAGATATAAAATAAACTACGAATGATGTTACCAATGTCTCTACTCCTAGATATATAAATTGTTATTAGATTCATATTAATGTAGAAGAAACATATGTTCGAACACAACATCATGGTATTAAAGGTATTCCATATAGTATCAGAAGTATAGTCATACCTAATCTTTGGCCTTCTCATTGTGTTTTTTCTCGGGTTTATTTTTTCTACTTAGGTAAATGATAGGCCTCCAATATCATTGGTTGATTTGGAAGATTAAAATGAGTTGGATGTAGATATAACATAATTAAAATATATCATACTTAAAACAAGAAGTGAAGATCAGGATAGAGATGACTCATATGATAGTCATGTAGTAAGGAAGATAATTTTACAGGCACAGGTGGATGAAATTATTTGGTAGGAGGAAATTCAAGTTTCCTCAAAATTTTGAAAAGCAAATGCTAAGCTTGTGGAAACAACTACAAGGAAGTCTAAGGAAAAGGGATTTCATACCTATAATGTTTTATACTGTTATAATATTCTTCATGTTAATAAAAATGATATTAGGATCATTGGATCTAATATGGACCCTTTCTCCTATTATGCTCCTCCTATTCCTAGTGTGGGTGAGTTTGTAGGTGGGCCTCCCCCAAAAAGTGGAATGTAGGATTATTTTGATCCAAGTAAGAAAAAATGTCTATCTACCTTGAATATGGATGGAGTTATAAGTGGTGTAGGTGTTAACACTATAGTCAGTTACATGAAATCTGATTTTATCTCTATTTATTTAGATGATTAGTAGGTTTATGGTTTAGTTCCAAGATATTCTATGTGAAAGGGGAATCATGATGATTTTTTGAAACCAAGGATTAGTGCTGCTAAGTCCCTTTTTGAGCAGGATATTGGTTGGACTCATGGACTCCATGACACTACTTTAGCTCAAAGGTCCTATCCAGCTAAAGGAGATGGAACACATGCCATGGTTTCACCATACTAGATGACTATTGGCTTCTATTGTTGTCTCAAGGTGATATTCACAAAATAGGTGATCTTATGCTTGATCAATCATGAATTTTCTCTTCTTCTGTAGGTCTTGATACTTCACAAACTCAAAAAAACAAATCATCTTCAAATGTTTTCATTCATAATTCATTCTAATTTCTTGAATCTAAAAGTAGTGAATATAATGGTCAAAATATTGATCCTGTAACTGAGACCAAAGAAAGGATAGATGGTGCTGAAGATGAACTGTCATATGATAGTGGTGGGCTATGTTTATAGGTCAAATCATTGAGAAGGGTACATCATCTATGTGGTCGAGGTGGATGTGTCTCCCACCACAGAATTTTCACTCGACACTGAGTACCCTGGCTTTTCTTGAGCTTTATATTTTTTTGATTAATTTTTTATTTGTTCAATATGTTCCTTATCTAGGGTTTGTTTTTATTCAATAAAAAGTCATATTCACCACAACTTTTAAAAAAACATTCTTATTAATGACCATCTGAATCCTCATGGACATAATAATAATTAATTGATTAATGGAAAATAAATATTAGAACTAATAGTTATATATTCATTAAAATAAATTAATTGATCATTCAAAATTAATTAGAATACTTATTAAATTGTAAAACACTAATAGTTCTGATCAAAGAAATATGGTTTTAATGCAATAATTTCCAAATTAATGTAATTTATTTCTACTATTAATTAAGAGATATCATGGCATGTATTATCCAACTTCACACATTTTGCCTCAGTTGTTGTGTATTTAGGTTACACACTTGTGGATTTGGCGTGTTTGGTCGACCAAACTACACTGTGTGTACATTCCAGCTACACGTCGTGTATCTACTTTCTTGGTGCCCAAGATAATTTTCATTGATATTTAGTGTGTAGCATGGAAGGATCAAATTATTTTTACAATAAAAATACATCTCGTGTTTTCTAAATTTTTTGTTCATGTATAACCCATCGAAAGACTTTGTGTGTTCTTGGTTGAGTGAAATTTTCCTCCAGCTACACGTCATGTATCTCAAATGTCTTTTTTTGGATAACTTTATGTGTATCATGGATGTGGTAATTGATTAACTACATTCCATGAATGTTGAATAAACGTAATTCGTATAATAAATTCTCTAGGTACTCAATCTCACCTGGTTTGACCATGTATAATAACCGCATGGATTGTACGATTTACACCATTAAAAAGTGTAAACTACATGGTGTATACACTGTATCCATGCTATATAATATGTAAACCATGTTCCATGTTGGCTGGTCAACACACTGTGTACACCACATGTAATAGCTATGTGGAATGTCATGTATCCTACAACATTTCTATGTGTATCTTACTAGGGTGCAATGAATATACTCTGACTACACATCATGTAACGCTATCTTACTCGCTAAAAATTTGTAGTTCCTAATGGTATCTATGATTTTTCTTCATCTATTCAAAGAACATTAATAGAATGAGATAATGAAAAAACATGATCATTATGTTGATAACATATTAATTTGAATTGGATTAAGGAATATATATTATGAAAGGGAAATTTATCCATGATTATGTATGGATCAACAGTCAAATAAATAATTATAAATTAAAACATGACCACTCTTATACCACTTTTTGGTTCTAGGCGTAGTGGAATTATATGGTGGCGGAATATATATTAAAATTTATTTTAATATTGAATTACTTGAAACCTCAAGTGAAGATCTTGTATGAAAAATTTATAAATAATTTATTTAATATTGAAAGAAATTAACACATGATCTGAGGATTATTTATTCAATGTAGATACCAATCATCTAAAATACCATTTCGGTTTTCCTTTGTTGCACTATGATGATCTAAGGATAAAATCTCCATAGTGGTGATCCACATGTTCTCATTAGATCTCCAAGTAACGTCAATTATCTTCAAGCTCTAGTGCAATGATTGTCTTGCATTATTCATGTTGATAACTTGAACATTATTCTCAAAATAATATCTCTTGTATTTCTCATTCTTGAGAGGTATAGAGAAGGAGTATATTTTATAGAATTCATTTTGTAAAACAATTATCTATTTTTGAATGCACACCCTACATAATAGACATATACATATCATTACAGAGCTAGGTTTAGTTTAAAATAATTATTTTATTTCATGTCATATCTTAAATAATATTTTATCATTTAATAAACCCCCTGACACATATTAATAATATGATTTTTATTATTTTGTGACAAGTTCCAACTTGCGTAATAACTAATATTCTTTAATTTTATTATTAATTAATATTTTCCATTAGACATTATCTTTGTTTGTTAGAAATTCCCTATTATTTATTGATCACTTGAATAATTTTTTAATTTAAATATTTAAGTCATCAATAAAAATTTGTGATTGATAAAATTTGAATAAAATTATACATCTGTATTGAGAATAATATTTATTCAATAAATTAAATTAAAAAAAATTACTCAAGATCATCAGAAAGACTTAATGTATGAATCTCTAGGATTATTTCACATTGGAATTACGAGAGATTACCAAAAGTCCAAAATTATTATCTATTAATGGGTTAAGGAACGCAAGAATAAAAACTTAATTTTGTAATGAAAACAGCCACATACGAATTATCACTATGTAATATAATCCAATTATCACAATATATTATCAAGTAGAATCCACATTTGTGTCACTAACCTATTTATTCAATACAACATTATTTGACTATCTGATATAAATTAATCATTTCACCATGGATGTATAATTTAATGTGATATTTCTATTCCAATCAAAGTGGTGGGATATAAGCTTCTATGATGATGGAAGAAAAAAAATACTTCTATAACTTATCTATTAATGAAAATTCAATCCTAACGCAAAAACATACCATACCTCACCACGAACATATGTCATCACAGTTTTCATCAGAAAATATAAGTTCAAAAGTCATTAAATGAATTAATAATAATTTGAAAGTGTATGTACCATTACACACATTCATGGATAAGAATATTCGATGACACCAAAATACGAAGAATTTCTACTAGAGGGTATATTCTCATTATCTCTTTTATTAATGATTACCAAGTGAAAACATCATGAGAAAAAGCCTCATACACTTACTAGTACTCAAACATGACAGTTTATATACTATGTGTCCCATTATAGTATGTTTTCTGACCATAGAACTATATTTAAAAATATCATTATAGCACTTCAAGGTTCTCATCGTAGCGAGAACTAATATGAACTTATGAAATCAATGTATACTCAATGACATTATTACATTAAAGTCATGAAAAATAATGGAAAATATGTAATAATATGTTTTATTAATATTCAATATATCTAATATACATATAATCAATGTTTAAAAAGTTGTTCCTAACATACAAACTCCAATATTATGTGTGTTTGTGTCTGTGTGTCTGTGTATCTATATATATGGGATCATGTGAACATTTTAGTTCGTGGAGTCAATAAACCTGTAGATGAAGCGTTCCAAAATTCTTATGAAAGGACCACATGATTAACGAGGTTAAAAAAATAGTTAAGAATCAAGTGTAAGTTTCCACTTGAATAAACCCCCAACCCCTATCTCGTCCTATTGAATGGGGGGTTATTGATTTCATAACACCCACCTCATGCTGGTGAAACTTTTAAAAAAAATTATAAGGTACCTCAATGTGGGCTCCTTCTTTATCCCATTTGTACCATAGTGATGCACATAGCTTGGAACTGACCAGACACTAATTGGGGTAGCCCCGACCTAGACTATGTGAGGTTGGTATAAATTTGACCCAAAATTATAAAATGGTCTCCCACAAGCCGAATCTTGTTATACAAAGACCTATTTAGGGTCTAGGCAAGCCTGAAAATTCTAAAAAAGATCAGAAATTCAATTTAATTGACTTTATTTTATTAATTTTTCCAGGTTTCAAGGGACATATCATTTATAAATTAAAATTTTTTAATGTTTCTTTAATGCATTGAAATACCATCAGGTTTAATTTTATAATTTTTAAATTTTATTATGAAAATTAATTTCATGTTGACTGATCATGAGTTGAGACAAACCCATGCATGTTAAATATTTAATTATTTCATTTTACCTTTAAAATGGAATCATTATTTGTTGATTTCATAATATTCATATCATCCCTCCACCTTTAAATTATATAAGGGTATTTTTCCCCATTTGTGTGATAAAATGTATTTTTGAATATTGATTTTCTCTCACCAGCATGTGAGTACACATTATAATGATTGAAGGCATTCGTGCCAATGTGATTCAAGTTGAGAACTGATGAAAAAACAAAAAAGTGATATGCATGGGTGTTTGATGGGAACTAAAATACAATTCAATACATGATCGTATCGTTGTTTATTTCTGTCTTGCATGGTTAATTATATGGGTGCATCTATACTATATGATCTCATAGAATATATAATAAGCATGATAAGATATAAATAAATAAATTCATGATGAATTTTTCTATTTATGGATGGTTAATGTTGTGAGTGAAAACTCTTAGAAATGATCCTGATAAAAATAATTTTATTTCAATTACCTATAGAACTAAATTTATTATTCATAAATTATATTATCAGGACATGGTTAGTTAATTGAATAAAATCTATATAATATTAAAAATTATGTTAGAGGATAAATAAATTATATTTATCCATGAGGTTTAAAAATAACTCAAGTAAAATATTAAGTAACATATCACTATCCATTACTTGAGTTTGGGAAAAGTCACAGTTAAAATTACATGATCGACCTAGGTTGGGTTCCTCTAAATTATCAAGGTGTTTTAAAATTATTTTTTGGTTGACATAATATGGTTGGAATCAATGCTTGATCACCTACACGATAATTTTTACAAATAGTAGGAAATTGTTTAGGAAATACGAGTTTGGGAATTCAGGATGGCGGAGTCCACTCAACTAATCAAGGAACTAAGATTTAATGTATTTGAAAAAGTACGCTTAAATAAATACCTTACATTCTCTTTAAAGACCTCCATATATGTTATAAAAATGTTATATTGATCCTTTACTCTCAAATATCCGTACGATGAGACATTCTAAATCTTATGGTGAGGGGTATTGTGATTTGATAAAATAGTTGGAGACTGATAAATTAAACTTACTATAGTAATTTATGGTAATCAATACAAATTAAAAAACTCTACTTTTATTTTTACTATAGAAAATAGAATGTAACATTACCTAAACTTTATCATTTCACTTGATATTGTAGAAAGATAATTTCTTAACAAACATGAATTTCAAAGAGTGTTATATGTGCTTGTGCAT
Organism: Viscum album; assembly: GCA_963277665.1. Taxonomy (NCBI): domain Eukaryota; kingdom Viridiplantae; phylum Streptophyta; class Magnoliopsida; order Santalales; family Viscaceae; genus Viscum; species Viscum album. The sequence goes on from OY728145.1 coordinate 2,048,925,672, forward strand.
CATACTATGAAAAGATAATAAATTCTACATACCAGAATCCCTTATTCAAAGAAATATCCTTCTAAGGGGGATGATGGGGAGGGTTTATCTATCTATTAGAAACATATAAATGATGCATTAGATATCTATTGTATGGTGTTATCATTCATGTTGAGTGATCTTTTGATGCTTCATGAGGATATTGATGCATTAAACATCTTTTCCAATATTCGTGATCTTAATCTCGAGAAGGTGATACAATATTGACATGATATATCCGAGGAACTATACATGTCTAATATTGTAGGTTTAATACCTAATAGGTCTCATGTTTTCAAGATCATTGGATATATAGAGCACTTTGATATCTTGATCTATAAGTTTCTGGATGAGTTGCGCATGGATATAATTTTATATTTATTACCTCATGGTTTCTCTAATTTATTTATGAATTATAATATGAAAAATAGTGAGAAGTATCTCCTAGAAATTCCGACCTGGATTCGCCACATGGATAAGAATATGAGGCATGCGAAAACATGGATACCTTATGGTTAATAAGTGGGATAACAAAGTAAAGGTCCCTAAGAAACACTTCAATTATAAGACTCCCGAGCACCATCCTTATAAGAAGAATAAAATTTATAGGAAAGGTAAGGGACTAGATGTAGTATATGTTTCATGTGGTATGTTAGGCTACTAGAAAAATAATCACACCTAGTTAAGGAATCTTGAGGAATCTTTAAATGTGTTTGATATTGAGAGAAATATTTATATATCTACAACTTGGTTATTAGATATATATTATGTTCCTCACATCATTATTAAAATGTAGGAACCAAGTAGATTTACGAATTATTCTAGAGGAGTGGTGGGATTCATGCTACAAACAACACAAGACTAACTACCTTGGCTATAGGATACTTCCACCTTAGGTTTCCAAAATGATTGATCATTCTTTTAATGAATCGTTATTAAGTTATTAGTTTTACCAAAAAAATATTTATATATCCTACCTATATATGGATGGTTCTCTTTTCAGTTTTGTAAATAATAGGTTCTACTTTAATAGAGATGGTATATTTTATGGTATGGAACATCAGAATAATGGTCATTCTATATTACAATATGAAAAAAAAGTGTTGTAAATAGATAGAGAAGGATGCTCACAATTATCATATCATATCATATTATGGAGAAATCAACATTTTCATATAAATGAGAAGCATGTGATAAAGCTCTAGCAAGATGTCTATTTAGATTATTTTGAACTAGGACCACTTGATAGATGTATCACTTGTTTACAAGGAAGTATGGACAAACCAAATTTTGGTGAAAATTGTAGAATATCCATAGATCCTTTATAATTTGTGCATATTGATGTATTTGGACATTTTAGAGTATAATCTAGAGGTTGGTATTATTAATAAATTACTTTTATTGATGAATTTTGTAGACATATAACTGTTTTAATAATGAAGTATAAGTTGTAATCCTTAAAAAAATAAGAAGTTAAAGAAAGTAACAAATAATCATCTTGGTAAGAGGATAAAGAATCATTGATAAGATCAGGGTGGTGAATATCTTAAATAATATTTCATAAAATATCTTAGTTATATTTTGATTCTATCTCAACTCACTCCTCATTAAACCCCATGGTGGAATAGTGTTATTTTATAGAGGAACTACACATTGTTGGTCATGGTGAGGTTGATGATGAGTCATACATATTTTACATTATCCATTTTGGGATATACATTGTTTGATACAATGATCATTCTAAACTAGATTAAAAACTAAGTTATTAAATTTAATAACAAATATTTTAATGTATGGAAGTAAAATTTATTGTAAAATGCTTTTGTATGGGTTTTTTAGGTGTTTATTAAGGACACTTTTAGTAATAAACTAAACCTTGGGTAACAAAGTTTATTTTTTTAGGATATCCCAAGGGAAAATGAGATGTTACTTATATAAACCCTTATAAAATAAGTTAATAATGAAATTACATGCCATATTCCATGAGAGGGAGAATATCCTCAATAAGAATTGTGTGAGAAATATTAACTTTGATGAATTTGATTCTCAAGATGAACATGATTTTGAACAGTAACATATTTTTCATTACCACATGGAATATGTTGTTTTAGAGGAAAAATTATTGCATAAGATCACCAGAGAGGCTATATAACCATATAGATATGTTTGTCTATTCACTGAGGATGGCAACTCATTATTTATTATCAATGATAATCCATTATCCTATAAGAAAGTAGTATAGTGATTAAAAGATTCAATATGGAAAGAATACAAGAATTTTGAGATGTATTATTTGTTCCAAACAATGTATGGATTCTAGTTGACTAGGCAGCATATGTAATACTCAGTGGTTGGAAATTGGTATCCAAGAATTAACTGGATAAGGAAGTTTATGTTAGTATATATAAATCACAAATAGTGTCTAAAGAGTTTATGAAATATTAAATCATAGACTCAGAAAAAACCTTTCACCTAGTTTTTATTCTAAAGTATACCTAAATTATTATTTTCATATTAGTTTTACATGATTATAAGATTTGGAAAATGGATGTTGAAATAGCATTCCTAAATCAGAACCTTACAGATAGTATCTATATGACACAGCTAGAAGGTTTTTTGAATTCGAATGATTCCAGAAAGGTATGAACGTTTTAGAGATCAATTTAAGGACTGAGTAAATAGTCCAAGTCATCGAAAATTCAATTTGATGAATCCATAAGGGAATTTAGTTTTATAAATAATGAATGTCTGTCATGTGTCTACAAGCAGTTTATTAAGAGTGAAGTTATTTCCCAAGTAGTATGTATCAATTAAATATTACTTATGGAAGATGAGATTCTGGTCTTGGAGTAATTTACGACATATTTTGACACATGATTCTATATGAAGGACATGCGTGAAGTAGCCTACATTTTAGGGATTGAGATAATTCCTGATAAATCTAAGATGATGGTTTCATTATGTCAGGGCACACAACTTGACCATAAGCTGAATTGATTCATTATGGAATAATTCAAGATGGGGTTGGATAAATTATCACATGTTATAAATATCTCCATGAGAATTTTACCTCAAACATGGGAGGAGAGAGATAGGATGAGTAGAATTATTTACACATACGTGATAGGTTCCATCATGTATATCATGTTATATACTAGTTTTGATGTTTCCTATGGATTGGTCATGGTAAGAAGATATCAGTAATATCCAAGAGAACAATGTTTAACTACTATTAATATTATCCTAAATTATTTGAGATATACTAATGATATATTCCTATTGTATATAGGACATGATCAACTATTCATCGGGGGATATAAATATGTCATTCTTCAAATAGATCAGAAAAATTTAAAATATTATTTAGTATATTTATTCAGAATTGATGGAGGAACTATGAGTCAGATGATCTAAAATTATCCCATAGTTACAAATTCTACAATAGATTCTGGAAACATTTTTGTTTCTGATACAGTTAAAGAAGTATTTTGGAAATAAAATTTCAATGAGAGACATGATGTGGTTTCATATAGTATAGATGATATCACACTATATTATGATAATATTTTAGTAGTAGTTCTAGAAAAATAAAATATATCTCATAAACAAATGAATCTTATACTATATAAGTCTCACCTTTTGAGGGTTTTTTCTTAGAGGGTTGAGGTCACAATGGGTAGAGTTTTCATGGTGGAAAACATAGTGAACCCATTGACTAACACCTAATATCAGTAAAGGAATGAACATCATGTAAGGGATAGAAGACTGAGAGTTGTTAGAAATTGGCTCTAGAGTAAGTGGGATTATGTTATAGACACATCCCTATAAAAAACATTATTGTAATTTTGATTAATATTATATTCATATCAATTAATATTAGTAGTCTTATTATGACATCGTGATTTTTATTCTTCATTTCATTTGTTGTGATATTGTCTTTAGAACATTTTCTGCATTGAAAGGTCATAGCAGTTCACCCCTATGGTGAGATATTTGAGGATACATGATAATATTCTAAAATTATATTGTCATATGATATCATATGAATAGACACATATAATACAAGATATTAGTGGTAAGGGCTCATAAATAACAGAAACTACTTCTCATGAAGTTTGCACATGGATATATATAAGAGAGAAGGATTGTAAGAACTAATATTTCATTAGTACATCTGTTTGTTCCATATATCATTGGATTTATTATATTCATACATGTGTGATGATCCTTAAAAATTAATATTACTATTAATGGGTATCATGATTTATGTACTTTTATGTGCTTCATAAATGGTGATGACATATGTTCCTAGAAAAGTTTGATATGTTGGGTGACTCAAAATGTTATGGAATTAAAGAAAAAGTTGAGGAAGGATTTTTTCTAATATATTCACTAATAGATGTTGATGTCACAAGACCTTTATGGAAATGGAACTCTTTGATAAGATATGTCCATGGTGGGTTGTCTATGATTTCATTTCTAAAAAAGTCAAATAAAGATATTTTGAGCATGTAGGTTGATCAAACAAGTGATGAAACATTCATGAATGATATATTGAGATAAAGAGATTATATTACATAAAAAAAATCTATAGGGGTAGTCATATATTTTACATATCATAATATATTTATGGGTCATGGTGTGTTTCAAGATACAACTATTAGTCTGTGTGTTAGTATTGCTTTTTTCAAGATGAGGGACTAGTGGGTAACACATAACGTGTATTCATAGGCCTCACCAATTCAGTTAAATTAAAATTCAGAAAGAATTGGTCCCCACATGGGGGGACCAATGAGCATCAATGTGAATTATCATAATTTAATTATATTCCATTTTTGAATAATTATAAATAGATTTATTTATTATGGTATTCAAAATTTAAATTATAAAAGTGAATACAATAAAGTATTATTTTTAGATAAATCTCACACAACTCAAGGTTTGTTAAATAATTATGTGAATAACTAGATGAGTTAATGTCTCAAGGATCATTACATGATTTTTAATAATGTCACAAGTGAGTGTTGAAATATTTGTGACCATTAAGATGTGTTTATGAGGTTATTTATGTTGTTTTTGGATATTTTAAGAGGGTTATCCTTTTGAAGGGATTAAGTGAATTTTTGAAAATTTAAATCCTACTATTTAATATAATTTTTAACCTTGAATAGTTCAAAAAGTTATTTTCACAAATTTAGATATTTTTCTTCATCTTCTCCCCCTTTCTCATTCTTTTAGAGAGACAATGATCAAAAATAGATCGATACAATATCAAGGATTGATCATTTGATCTTTAGGATATCATAGGAGTGATTTAAGGCCTTCAATTGACTATTCTAACACCCTTATATTGAATCATGAAATTCATAGTGCTTTGGTTCATGTTTGTAATATCTATTGGACATTTACGTTGGTGTTTTTAACTATGTCGATCTGAAGAAGAATGAATATCACCAGGATCACTCCATCATAACAAGGTACCATTTTGATTTTTTCCTATATAAATTAATCTACTCAAGATCCATGGCTTGGAATGGTAATCTATAAACTAAATAAAATATTTTTTGATCGAATTTATGTTAAAAAATTTAAATCACTCATGTTTTCATGCTTACATTACGTATTATGATCATTATTCTACATGGATGTTGTTAAAATTATAGAAAATTTATAAACATTATAATTATAACATGTTTAAGATTTTGGATTTAATGTAACCATTAACAGATTGAACATGGTTGACACACCATATATATTTTGTAAAATATTAACCAAATGACATAAAAAATCTAATGTAAGCTTATTCAATTTGTTAACTAAATAGTGCATGATAATAAATGAAATAAAAAGAATAATTATAATAGAATAAAAATTAAAAAGGTTTTTAAACAAGTAAATAATTAATATAAATTTATTTTCTACTAATTTAGAATTTAAATGAAGTGATTTGATACTTGGGGTAAGGTATTTCCCTTTAAAATGTTGTTTTTTAATGTTTTAATATTTTTTCCTCAATATCTATGTTCTTTTAAATGTGTTAAAATTATTTTTATTTATACTAAAATAAATTTTAAAGGTCTATTTAATCTATTTTTAACTTTATTTTCATGTGTTTTAAAATAATTTTCTTAATGTTTTTCTTATGAGTCACTTTTGACTCTTTAAAAAAGTTTAAAAAGAATTTTTTTTTTGTTTATGGTATGAATGGATTATCTTAAATTCATGATTGTTATTCATTCTAAATATTAAATTACAAGATTTCATAGTTTTTAAAATAATATTTTAATTCTGATTATTTTTATAATTTTTAAATTTTAAATTTTTTCAAAAGAGAAATATATTTCTTCTAATTTAATGAGATAACTAAAAGTTGTTTTTTGTGGGTTGAACTACTTTTCTTATGAGTTTTATTATGGATATGAAATCATATGTGTTTTTATCCTGATATATTTCTAGTAAGTTTTATAATATGATGGGTGATAATAATAATGCTCAGATAATGGGTGATCTAGATATAGTTCTCTAATGAATTGTGTAATGTGAAGTAGTTAACTAGATATAAGTTACTCTTAAGATATATGTTGGAATTAATAGTAATGCTTATTCTTTTATAAGTGTTCTTGTATGGATATTTTCTCAAGATACCTATATGGGTTTTCAATGATTTTTATGTTTTTTAATTAACCTTCTTTTATTTTATATGGTAGGAAACTGATCTCATGATTAAAGAAATTGTTATGATATTATAATAGTGAATGGGTTTTTTTAAGGAAAAGGTTTCTTGAGTTTCCATGTTTTCCCAAGTAAATATCATGATTTTTATTTATCTTTTATGCTTTTATAAAAAATGTTTTATAAAATTATTGATCATTGGAGTTGATGTCATGAGTAAATAAATGATTGTTTTTATAATTTTTTATTATGTAAAAAGAAAAACCTCCTATAAGTATTCAGGATTTTTATCAGACTAATGTATTTTCTTTTTTTTTATATTATTTACTGAACTTTGTTTTTTTCATCTACATTTTCCAATGTTTTTATGGGGTCTAGTGATATGTATGAACTATATATAGGATATTCTTTACAATTTAGTGACTCTCCTTAAAATAATATAAAGTGTATTGAATGAAACATCAGTGAAATTTTAAGAACCTGTTTTTGTGGGGAAAATGTACACTGTGTGAAAATGTCCACTTAATTATATAATGGTTTTCATGATTCTCTAAAACTATAAAACTAAAGTATCCTAGAAATTTATGTAAGTGAAACCCTTATAATAAATAATCTAATTATTGTTTGATTATGTTATGAATTGTTATATATTTTATCCACATTTTTATATATGGATTGGAAATTATCTTGATTACAGCACAATGATTATCTAGATTTATGACTAGATATTATTTCAAAATATAACATTTAATAACCATATATATCATTCATTATGGGGGATATTAGTTTCCATTTTTGAACGATTAATCTAAAAAATATTAGAAATATATTTCATATTAATCTCAAAAAAAACCTTTAGACTCTGATGAAAATTTTTGGAACCAAACAAAATATGAACACCATAAGAAGGGTGGGTTTAATTTGGGTGCAAAATAAACGCAATTTTAATTATTTGAATTAACTTTATCTATAAAAATATTATTCCATTTTTAGAATGACCACTTCAAATTTCACTTTTTATCATCACCAATCACACCAGATATAAAAAACATATAAAGAAAAGTACATTAAATGCACTTAGTATTTAACCTAGTTCAACACTAAGAGTTAATATATGGAATATACACATTATTATGTATTAGTACACAATAATGAACTATCAAAAACTATTCAATAGATATGAACTTTTAGGTCATGCTCAATCTGTGTTAAATAACGATACCCTTACAAGATTTTATAAGGTATCAGTGTCAATTCAAGGTCTATTCCCTCTTCCATTATTTCTTTGTAATTTTTCAATGAAGTAAATGTTTATTTCTAGATATTATTGTCTCTTCAATAGTATATAGACATGAGGGTCTCTTACCTATTAGTAAAGGGTGATTAATCTCCTTGTATCTTCAACATTAGAAAATATTCTCTATTAATATCCTTTCTTTTATACTATCATTTATACAATCTAGATGAGATAAAATTATAAAATTGAGTGTTATGTATTGTGTCTTATAAATAATTACATAATTAGTACTTCTTCAAGATGGAGAATAATTAAAAATTTAAATTATTCATATTTTTCTCATTCTTCAATAGCTGAATATGTCAAATAAAAATATTTACTCTTATTTGAGTATTATCTCCTCAAACTATACTTATATTACATATGTCACCTATTGTTTATAGTTATCCAATCTTTGTCTTTTGATGAAACATGATATAAAAATATGATCCATTCTAAGCATTTTCTAGAATCACTATATGAAGTTTTTATAAATATCTTCCAATAATGTAACCCTTAATCTAGTGGTTTGGATCAACACAAATTCCAATAATCCTCCATGATCATTCCATGTTTACCACATGAATAAATGTTGTTAAATACATACAATTGTGTTGAGTCAACTTCCAAAATTTCTATATAAATATTCGACATTTTAAATTTAATCTACAAGATATTATATAAAATGACACATTATTGAACATGTTGTATTATAATGTAATGAAATTAGATTCTCTCTAGTTTGTGGTGTGATGTTCATCACTATGCCATGATCCATAGTCAACAGACAGATCCACAAAATACTCACAATATCACATTTCAAATTCCATGAGAATCTCAACATGAACTTCTAAAACCACTTAGAAACTCAAATTGGTTGGTGCATGATACTCATTTTCATAGAATAATGACCTGTGGCCTCAAGAAATTAAGGATTCTTATATTTTTCAAAAAAATCATCCTCTATGCAGAAACCTTTATATCATTGTGCAATCCTTCTTAGCACTCTTCCAATTGTAGTGTATTTCATTTATTATGGTGTGATTCCTTTAATATATCATACTCAATGGACAAATAAATCACTCCCTGTTTCTTATTATGGTGTATATTTGTACCAAAACCTTTACTTTTCTATATTTTTATTCTTCTATGACATACATTATAGTATGTCCATCAGATTCATGGAGTAATTTTTTATAAAAAATTCAAAATCTAATGTCATGTACTATATAAGGTAATATGATGTGGGTTTTATATAGTTCTATATAATTCTAATATGATAAATCTGGTTTCATGTCCTTTTATTTCAATTTTCATCATCCTTATATCACTTTTGGATTAATGTGACAGAGAATAGATTATGGAATTGTAGTTCTTTCTCTAATGAAACAACTCATCTTACTTCACTGTTTAATCTTATATAGAATCAATTTTATATTTTGTATCCTTGATTGTAGTGTGGTTATTTCTTTCAAAAAATAATAGTATCTAATCCCCAAGTACACTTATATATCTGTAACTATCATTTTGGATTGTAATATACACATATGGAATGGCCTCACCATCTTCTCTTGAATTAATCTTACATTGTAGTATGATTAGTCTTATATGAATATCCATAGGTTGATTAACCATGTAGGAGGTTAATCGATGGTCTTTTTTCGGAATTATATTTCTTTTAATTCAACCACTCAAAGTTGTTAAAGTAATCGATCTACTCAATAGTATCTCACATCCTCACATCATGTGAATTATTAATGATAATAATATCATCATATGTTGTTTAAAATGTTCTTTATAAATTTCCACTTATTTCCATGTAGGTTAGACACACCAAGATAGATTATCTACTATAATATTATCATTAATTACAATATCTTGGGAGGAAACTTGTTATAAACCCTATTAATCAATCCTCTAGTTGATCATGTTTCTAAACCCCACCACAAACTCTTCTTCCTTGGTTGGTTTTACACCCTAACCATTACTTTATTCTTTCTCGACTAGATATACACCCCATCCATGATACTCTTCAGCAACTGATTATAAATCCCTATTATAAGCTCCATCTCATGTTATATTGACCCTTTATTAGAAATATATTCTTCTTATTCATAGTTATATTCCTCCAAAAGCCTATAGGATTAGGAATTTTCATATAATTATTCAGGTTCTTCTACAACTTTATGGAACAAATCTTTTCGTCTTGAATATCTTTCCAAATCTAATGTGATCTACAATCTCATCAGTTGTTGAATGATCAGGTGTTTCTTCTTTAGGAACTACTATCTTCAAATCATTTTCTTTATTTAATATTTTTTAGTATCAAATTATATTATAATAATATCAATGTATGCACAAACAACTTACAATTTCTTATCACGTATATTTAATTTATATTCACAATAAGATTATCATAAATATTGTTCTAATAAATATAATTTCTATTATTTTCATAATTCATTGAAACACCATGATAATAACCAGAAGGCATTTATTCCTTTTTAATTTGGATTATGAATGAATTATTTCATCATTTATTATGGATATTAATTCATCTTTAATATCCTAGGATTATTCCTCATTTAATCTCATCATAAATTCCCTAAAGCCTTTGATCATTTCCCATCTTAACGAGTCTTACATTCATCAAATGTTGTGGAAAAATAATATATTCATTATTCATGTATGGCATCTTTTATCACTCATTCTTTAATATCATCATTTATAATGCGTGAAATTTGATGCATTTATACTCAATTAAATAACTAAAGGACTCGTGATAGAATTTATATCCACAATGATTTTATTCTACATTTTAATATTTCCTCAAGTATTATCTAAATCTTCTCCTTTATCTTCCATATTTTTTTCCTAAAACATTAAAGGCATAATACATTTTACTTATTGTAAGAATCCCTGATGTGTATCTTGTCTTATCCATAAATTTTCATGAATAAATGTATCAATATCTACAAATATCATATTAGATTGATGTATATACCATGATTCCCAACTTAAATGCATTCACATATATAAAGGTGAAGATTTAACTCACATTTCTATAAATCGACTCTCTATCATATACGCACTATATCATTTCATATACTTTATTTTTCATGCATGTGGTCTCATTATAAACTTATTGTATACATATATCATCTCATAACATATGATAGGTTCATTTACCATGAATCCCCATGATATCTTCTAGTTTGAAGGTGTGGTCCATTTATCTACTGCATAGGTGATAGTAGTGGATTATTCTTCACTCACAACCAATCATACCCAAGAATGGAGTCGATCAATAAAAATTTTGTGGTCAATTAACAATATACTCTAAATAATCATGTTAGTATTTTTGTTTTTGTTTTTACCTCATCTATTACACTAGATCATTCTCAATCAGCATCACTTTATATGGTCACTCCAACTCGTGTGATCGATCGGGTGATGCTCATATGGTAAATAAAAAATATGGGTATATTGTTAATCAAAAATTTATTATGGTCAATACATTGACTATATAGAAACATAAAATGAAGAACCATTTAAGGATAAAGGAAGGAGATGACATGTGTGACATGATCTCATTCTCCCTAGCTTATATCCATAACTCTTAAACACACATTAATGATAGGTTACATTGATTATGTCTCAAATCAGACTTGAGCACTATTTTTCTTCACTTAATATCCCAATATATGGCATCAATGCATCGACCATTGAAGTAAGGTCGAATCCCATACACACTCACACACACACACACGATATTGTGTGTTCCACTTTGTGTACACTCAGAACATCTTATGTGAATTTTCTATCATCCCCTACACACTATGAACTAGTTATTCCACTATAAATTCAAGAATTAGATATGAAATGGCCTTTCAGTTGGTTATATGTCGCTAGAAGATGGTTCGCTATCCTAGGATTTTGTACTTTCCTTGTCCTAATGTTTTAATAAATCTATTTAAAATAATTATCCAAAATTACAACATCTATTTCCACCATGAGATTAATTCTATTCCACATGAATTTCTTAATATTAATTCACTATTTTTGAATTCATCAAACTCAACTTCTCAATTTCCATAAATAAATTTCCTTTTAGACTTGTAATTTATAATCTTTATTAAATAACATAATATTTTATGGTCGTCTCAAATAATTATTCATGAAAAAATAATATTTTTTTAGATTTTCTTTTCACCACGCATTCAGTATATCTTCATCTCAATAACTGATGGACTTACATGGATGCTTTAACAAGAATGAATTACAATTCTATCTCATGAATCCATAACAACACTCTAATATTCATCACCATATTGCTTTATCATATATATATATATATATATATATATTCCTATTGACCATAAATAAGACTCTTAATTGGATCTTAAATTTCCCCTTTTAAATTGTTTATAAGTACTAATAATTAGTGAAGTCAATATGCAAGTTCATATATATTATTTATTATCTACCTTATTTAAAATAAATACAAATGTCAATGTAAGGGTCATCCATATTTTCTTCTGCCTTTCAAGGCACTCACAATCTCTTCATCATTTTATTATATTTGATAGAAGTATGATACCACATGATTATCTTAATAAGTATCCTTTTGTTTTTCGACTCAATGTCTATGCAGGCTGGCCTGGTGTATAAAAAAAGAGACATACAAGAAATAATCTCTATGTATTCTATAAATGATAACTAATGTTATAACATGATCATAAATATCTCATTTCTAAAATTTTGGTTGTTAAAAAAATCAATAAATATTTTGTAGTTGCACACATTTCAACAAACACATTAAAAAGTTCAAGTGATAAGCATGAAAATATCCCCTTGTTCCATCTGTTTCATCAAAAAATACCGCTATTGATAAATTCATTTAATATAATTAAAATAAAGGATTGTAAGTTTGATTGGATACCTCATTCCTTAGGTTTAAAGGTTTTTTAAAAATTTCATATTTATTGATAATAACAAAATGTAACCTTCCTTATGATTTTTCCACCCTAAAGTGATGCACTTCTAACCTTTTCATCAAGGACAACATTATTCAAAATAACTCCAAAGATAACTAAACGTAAATGTTTTTGGTAGGTGATAGCTTCAACATACTTATTCAATTCCCTACACTTTATCTCAAAAACCCATGAAATAAATAGAGAATTAGGAGGGGACTCTGTGTTACATTAATAGAAACATTTAGGATGAGAGTTTACTCTCATCATGTCTTTATTATTATTTTTGATATCATCATTTTATTCTCTCACTTTCTTTTTGAAATACTTCATATATTGTACACATATTTTCCTCCCATGAATTAACACCTCCTGTGGAGTTTTTTCCCTATCTCGTCACTAAATTGTCCTTCCAAAATTTTTATATCATTAACCAATTGATTGGGACAAACCAAGAAATATTTCATTGATTTATTTATATCTTTGCACTTCTCACATGCCTGATTGATTATTTCAATATTTCACGATTTTCCACTGGTTTTCTTATAAATTTCATTCCCTTTCATAGAATGAGGGTCTTTTCTAATCAACCTAGTCATGAAAACCTCAATTTTGTGACCATATTGACATCATCTTCAACATAATTCATTCAGTTCATAAAATACATTATTAGTGGATAGATTTTATGAATTTACAATCATGGATTGATCCTTTTGAGTTTTTATCCTCACTTTCTCACCATAACTCTCCATTGGTTCTTTTCTCTTTCCAAAAAGATATATTTAACTAAAAAGAATATACTTTATGATCATACTTACCACAATACTAGAATAATCCTTGAAATTTTGATCTTTGATATTTGTGTTGTTGTTGTCCAGTAGGAAAGTAAGTCTTAATTTGTGTAGATGGAAATAGAAATATTGACTCATATCTTCTTACCTTTGGAATTGAAGGTTTTCTCTCGTATATATTCATCTAAACCTCCTTAGTTTTTCTTTTTCACCAGCACTATCATAGAAGAAAAATCTATTTAATCTAAGTGGGTATCGAATTACCATGTCCATACGAATCTATCATTTCAAAATTTTGAGAAGAATCTTATTTAATCTCAGGTAATCTATTAAATCCAAATCTAGCTATGTTAAACTCATGTTTAATAGTGTAAAATATTCCATGTTTTAAAAATACTTCATCCTCCTTCTGAGAAAGTGTAAAACAAAGGTCTCTAACCATTTCCCCATGAGGAAGAGTGGTGGGACCATAACCCAAAATGAAAAGAAACTGATGATAAAATATGTGACACCCCAACCCCAAAAGCCTAGAGTTAGTGCATTATTTTAATACATTGTCATGATACAAGGAATCATGTCCCGAAGGACCGATCGATTTAACAGTCTTGGAAAATATATTATATACATAAATGTTACATTACACTTTATAACATATAAAACAACATTATTAATCCTTTATGAAAGCCATTATTCCCTTAGCTTAACAATTCATATCAATCACAATACAATTCTTGGAATCCTGGGAAAAATAAAACATAGAAAGGGGTGAGCGTAGATGCTCAGAAAGGATAACAATATGGTGGAAACTTTTATACATAAGCATAAACATTTATGGAAATGTATAAGACTAAAACAAAATCCTTTTAAACATAAACATCAGCATAATTTGGAAAAGATAAAATCAAATAATTCCATTTACTTATTCATATGGATATTCTACTAGTCGAATAATCACATGCAATATCAAATAACCACTTTCATAATGATGAAATGCATAATTCTAGACTTCATAAGCACATAGCCAAGGCCTTGTTCCAAGACTAAAAATAATATTTTTTCAAGGACCTATGCCAAGACAGTAGTTTGCCTCATCAGACCTATTGATGCATCGGGGATCAATAGCATGCTCCACCCGTCACTTACTAAGTCTAATGCATTCCTCATATGAAAAGGTTTAAACATAACATGAACATTAGTATTAAAACTAGCATATGTAATTTCAATACATTGTCCATAAACAATGAATGGTGTAAAAATAACACATCCACAGTCAAACATTTCGCAAAACCGTAAATACAATATGGAATATTTGTATCATAATAAATAAACCTCTATTAAGAATAATATCCCTTAAAGGATGTTGAAATATTTGAAAATGATCAGTAAAAATCTTTGAGAGAAATATCCATTTTTCATGAAATCATTTAAAAGTTTAATAATTTATAAGGGAAGTAATTTAAAAGATATTTTTGAATCAAAGTGTTCAATACCACTTTGAATCTTTTTTATGGAATTATCATTTTAAAACATTCATGTCTATATAAATAAATCCATAAAATGATTTTGAAAACATGGACATTAATGAGAAAGGTTTAGAATAATAATTTCTTAAAACATTTAAAACAATGTTTTAGTAAAAAGTACCTTAAAAATAATCCCTTTGAAAAATCTTTAATGAAACATGTACATGAATAAAAAATATTTCCAAGTAGATACTTACGTAAAAAACCTCTACTAATAAAGAGATTGTGAAATTAACCCTTACCTTGCACTTTACTTTGGTCGAGGGTATGTTTAACCTCCTGTATATTGACCATATTATGTTATTAAATTATTACAGAACCATATTCATATATATTATATCATACATGAGTCATTTATGACTTTATACTACCCAATTAATAATTATTTCCATGTTAAATTAACATTTTGGGTAATAATCGTCTTCTTTATCATATGTGTTTTAACTTGTTATTCTTGATTGTATCACTTAGATCATTATTTAAATAAATACAGAATATAACACATGATTTATATATCATATAAATTTTTAATATAAATATGTATAATAGATATATATTTGAAATGGAAAACACTGTTTATAGAGGTGGTAGGTCGTACGTACGCATAAACATTGTTTCTGTTCTTATATCATATTGAACTGAACTAAGTGAATAAGATATATGTAAGTACATAAAAATATATATATATATATATAGTAGAATTATTATTTCATATATTAAATACATAATAATGATATATATTTTTATAATCATCATTGAACGGCGAACTTAGAAATGAATCTCATCACGTCGTGGAGATGGTAATCTGTACGTACGTACGAGCGACAATATCATTATATTGATGGTGAAATTGTAGTTAATTGGATGGTATATAATATATAAAGAATCATTAACATGTTATATTAATTAGTTATATTAGATATACTCATTATTATACCCATACAAATAATGAAGTGTTTGAATAACAAACTACACCACCAAGTGGACACGGTAAGCTGTATGTACGCACATATGGTGACTTTTTCATTTATAGGATGGATATAATGAAAAATTTGGTTGTAAAATATTTAAAATAACATCACATTATATAGAATATACTAGAGATCTTATTTTATAATTGAGGCGACAAAAATAAAGAAGATGTTGAAGAATAAAATAACTTGAAAGTGGTGGTGAGATATTAACATATTCTTCGGGTTCTTCATTTTGATTTGATAAAACGGGAAACTTATGTTCAATTTCTGATAAAACTATGGAATCTAGGATTAAGGGAGGATAGTTGGGAGGATATTTGGGCATGTTTTGACCGAGGTAAATGGATTTGGAGGAGTGAATTTGAGAGAAGTTGACGTACCCATTTATAAGAAAGGTGAGGAGAACCATAGGGAATGATTGAAACATTATTTTATAATAAATTCATTATCTGTTTATATTGGATCCAAAATGATTTATTTCAAAGATAATTTGGGTATGGGTATAAATCATATCAACTAATAGGTTTTAGACAAGTTTAGGTTACCATATAAACCTTATCTTTTATATATAACTCTTGGTTAAATAGTTTAACATTTACCATGCCTCTTTGTATTTTTATATTATTTATTTAATAAACATACTATAATAAGCCTACCGAACCCCCAACGGTTAATTATTAATATATATATAACTTTATCTAAGTAGTTTGGAAAAATCTTAGATTTTTTGAAATATTGTATCTATTAATAATATATTATTTGTTTTAAAAACACTTTTATGTCAATTTTGACACTATTTGGTATTTTGTTTTTGTTAATGTCATAACAGCATGATTACTTTATAAAAAGACTCATTTAATGCACCCTAACATGTCATAGTAAACTATAAAATTATTGGAATTTATCAAAAGTCTCAAAATACATTTATTTGGATATTTATAATATCAATTATTTTAATTTTTCATTAATCGGGTAATTACTGCATCATTATTGTGTCATAAATAATGTTATTTATTTGATGTCTAAAAATTATAAAAAAATTCCATGATTAATGAAATATTTTTAGATTTCAGAAGAATAATTATATTCGAAAATCTAACATATATAACCCCATGTAATTTTTTTTACTAAAGTATATGTGTTTTGGTCATTTTTGTCTTTACATTAAATTAATTAATATAAAGTGTCATTAGAAATCTAAAGTGGCACCATGGGGTACCAAAATCGACCCAAGGAGGCCCATGGTGGTCCATGACTCATTTAATAAGGTTAGGACAAGTGGTAAGGTAATTTTTTATTATTATAATATTATTTTTACCTCGAATTACCATATTTACCTTTAACCACGATAAATTAAAATCAAAAGTTACTATTCACTAAAAATTATTTTCATCTTATTGAACAACATTTTACTATATAATAAAACTATGTCTCTCAGATTTTCAAAATTCAACTCACCTAAGCAGTGAAATTATGTTTTATGCAAATTTGCAAAAGCTACTAGGAGGTGGGTAAAAGACGGTAAAAGTTCAATGAAATTTTTATATATCTAAACTTCTTATAAAATGAGTCCAATGAATTAAATTGAACTTATATAGGTATTATGTATCTATTTTGACCTAAAATAAATTCAAACAAAATAAATAATTATTTAAATAAACATTCGGTTTTAACCAATAACGTAGTGTTTTTCACTATTCATCAAAAATTGCAAGTTATCAGAAAAATACCGAAAATTCACCATAATCTAATTTTGATATTATGAATTCAAAAATTATTTCTATTTTACCATATTAAAAATACAGAATTTTCATTTATTAATTTAAAATTAATTCAAGTTGTCAAAACCAACAAGCAGGGTTTTTTTAAAGTAAAAACTATCAAAAGAATGACATGTGTTTATGTCAAATTTAAATGTGAAATTACTTATAATGACCAACATTATATTAAATCATAAAAATATAATCTAATTATACTTCCAAACAATTCAAATTTATAATTGAACACTATAAATTATTTTTAATAAAAAAGTTGTTTTCAATTAAAATTTTGTATTTTTTCACTATTCATCTAAATATAAAGGTTATCGGAAAAACACCATATAATTATAGAAACTAAATTTTTATGCCCTGATTCTAAAAAAAGTTTATTTTGTCAAATTTAATATAAAAAAGTTTAAAATATTATATTTAATTTGGGTTCTCCATTAAATGTTGATAAAAATGCATTTTCAGAAAAATAGTTCCTTTATCTGAAAAAAATGAATTTGTTCTTAAATTATGTCAAAGAAACACATAACATGGATGTTAAAATTATATAGAATATATAAAATTCAAAATTTAGATAATTCTATTCATAAAATATTTTGAACAGATAGTTTGGTAAGTTGTGGTGCGTTTGTACTCAATGTTGAGTATAACACAAGTTATTGAATTGCATTGAAGAAATAATGTACTATGAAATCTTGGGGTGTTACATTATCCCCTCCTTCAATAAATTGTGTCCTCGCAATTTAAAATTGTTATTCATAAATAAATTGTTAAAAATAGAAAAATACCTTTGTGGAAAACTCACATCAGAAATTGGGTTAATAAAATTTAGTCTTAATAATAGGGTAAGGGAAATTAAAAGGTCAACACCAAATTATAATCAAGATTAAGAGAATATTGGTGGAAATTAAGGACACATAATTGGAGGAAAAACGTAAATATTTATAGCGAGTGATTGTGTTCATCAATCACAATCAAGTGTAAAATTGAGGGCCTCAAATCCATCAATCTAAGATGATATAAAATATCATTGTTTCAAAACAAACATATGGTATTAAGATAACACATTTTCGGTTTTAAGATCCCTTCCCAAAAGTTTAAGAATTAATTTATTCATAGAATAAGTGGGAATATATATATATACATATATACATGACAAGTAGAGTTTCATCCTTCAACTACTTCCAACCACAAACTCATCTTTAACTACAAAATATAATATAATTGAAAAATATTCAATTTATCCTAATCCTATATGGTTTAAAAAATTAATTTATATTCATTTTTCAAACTATTTAAAAAAACTAAATTATATAGACCATGACATCACGTAAGCCAGTGGTAGGTGATGCACCCTTGTCGCCCTTTGGTTACGAGTTCAAGTCTCGCGGCCTTGTCGGACACGACGGGTTATTGCCCAACCTCCGGGTTGTCCTTTTATAACAATTCAAAAATAATCTCAAGAAATGATTTAACCTTAAAAATAGTATCTAATGTCCAACATAATTGATTCCAACGTTTAGACTTATCCAAAATACTTCTGTCCAAACTCACGGTCCAAAATTTATAAGAAAGGTAAACACAATAAAGATCCTTTTTTCCACATAGTATCATGTGAACACCTTCATCGTGTATTCTTTTAAAACAATGTAATACCCTGAATTACCATAAAACCTTGTTGATTACATTCATGCTCCATTATTACTTATTGAATACTGGATATACTACTTCTATTCAAAAAATTTGTAAACTCCTACAATGATGGAATATACAAATCATTCATCAGTTTCAAGGTAGTCAAGAACATCGAATATAATTTATCCAAATCAATCATATATTATTTCAGAATCACTACCTTAGTATCATAACCATATTATGGTTTATCTTTCTCTAAACAATATATTTTCCAAAAAAATAACTTGTTATTGATCTCTTTTCTTGGTTCTACACAATCTCAAGTCCTTAATGAAATAGTATTAAAATACAATCCTTATATACTCTATAATTCTTATAACATGTACATCATTAATAAAATACTCTAATGACACAATACTTTAATAACAACATAATAACTCTTAATCATTCCTCTTCATCTTTTTTAATATCATAACTTAATTTTTATCCAATAGAATCATTTTGGATATACTCTGATGATTTTTACATTGATTCGCATAGTGTCCCAACTCCTTGCAGATGAAGCATTGTATATTTGAAACCTTTTTTTCGCCCTTGCAATCACGTAGTTGGTGTCCTTTTTCACTACACTTATAAAAAACTCTCATTCCCTTCAAGAATTTACCAAGGTGATTTTTCCACAGTTATCACATATGGGAAAATACTTCTTTCCCCTATTCCCTTTATCATTCATTCTTTCCACCAACCTTTTCTTCTCTAGCTTCCCTTCAAAGACATAGGACTCATATAATTATTTACTTATCTTATTAACACATGATAATATTTCTTCATGTGATGATAATATGTGGGAGACTGTTTCCTTTCTAAATATTGGATTAATACCATGAATGATATGATCCTTCTTACAATTTGGATCATCCGTATTGCTGGAGTTATCATCCTATCTACTGGGCACCATTTCTAAACAATGGCATACACTAGGATAGTTTTATGAATCACAATGCATAATTCCAAACATGTAAAATACCTAACATAAATTGAAAAGGTTATGAATATAATCTATAATCATATAAAAAATGTTTTCTTTGAGGAATTATTTACTCCTAAATCCATCATAATGGCTTGTCAAGAAAATTTGAATTATCTGAAGCATATCCCCCTGGAGTGTCGTAACCAAGAGTGTAGCACGGCCCATTGTTGTGTACCAGGATACCTCAGGTCAAGCCCGAAACTCCTTTTCAGAATTTTCACTCCAACGTACATCTTTTCTAGAGCCGCATCTACCTCCTCGAATTTAGATAGGTATGTATTTCATGTAAAATACACAAAATCACTACATTATCAAAATTATAGAAAATTATTCTATACTAATCCTCAAAGTCCATCTTAGGGTAATGTTATCTAATCATAGTTTATCTAAATCTATTATCATGGTTGTTGCTAAACTTCCTCCGATACCAACTGTAATGCCCTGACCCCAGAAGCCCTGAGTTGGTACATTATTTTAACACATTGGCATGATATAATGAATCATATCCCGAAAGACTGATCGGTTTAGAAGTCTGGGAAAATAGATTACATTACAATACACTTTATAACATATAACACAACATAAATATTGCTTTATGTATGCCAATATTCCCTTAGCATAACCCTGCATATCAATCACAAAACACTTCTTGGAATCTTGTGAAAAATTAAACATAGAAAGGGGAGAGCTCAGATGCTCATAAAGGATAACAATTTTGTGGAAACATTCATAAATAAGCATAAACAATTAAGGAAAAGTATTTGACTAAAAATTCCTTTTAAACTTAAACATCAGCATAATATGGAAAAGATAAAATCAAATAATTCCATTTACTTATTCACATGGATTTTCTACTTGTCGAACAATCACATGAAATATCAAATATCCACATTCATAATGATGGAATGAATAATGCCAAGCTTCATAACCACATAGTCAAGGCCCTGTTCCAAGACTACAAATAATATTTTGTCATGTCCATGTGATAAGACACTAGTTTGTCTCATTAGACCTACCGATGCATCGAGGAGCTGTAGCGGGCTCCACCCCTCACTTACTAAGTCCAATTCATTCCCCATATGAAACGGTTTAAACATAACATAAACATTCGTATTAAAACTAGCATAAAAATGTCAATACATTATCCATAAACCATGAATGGTATAAAAATAACACATCCAGAGTCAAACATATCAAAAAAACCTTCAATATAATATAGAATATTTGTATCATAATAAATCAACCTCGATCAAGAATAATATCCCGTAAAGGATGTTGAATTAGTTGAAAATGATCCGTAAAAATCTTTGAGAGAAATATCCCTTTTTCAAGAAATCATTTAAAAGAAACATAATTTATGAGGGAAGTAATATAAAAGATATTTTTGAATCAAAGGGTCCCATACCACATTGAAACTTTTTAATGTAATTAACACTGTAAAACATTCTTATCCATATAAATAAATCCCTGAAACCATTTTGAAAACATGGACATTAATGAGAAAGGTTTAGAAGAATAAATCTTTAAAACATTTGAAATGATTTTTTAGTAAAAAGTCCCTTAAAAGTCCCTTTTTAAACTCTTTTATGAAACATGAACGTGGATAATAAATATTTCCCAGTAGATACTTATGTAAAAACAACCTCTGATAATAATGATATTGTGAAATTAAACCTACCTTGCACTTTCCTTTGGTCGAGGGTACATTTATCCACCTATATAATGACCATATTATGTTATTAAATTATACCAGAACCATATTAATATTTATAATATCATACATGACTCATTTATGACTTTATACTACCCATTTAATAATTATTTCCATGTTAAATTAACATTTTGGGTAATAATCGCCTTCTTTATCGTACGCGTTTCAACTTGTTATTATTTATTGTATCACAAACATAATGATTTAAATACTTCCATAATATAAAACATGATTTATATATCATATATATTTATAATATAAATTTTTATAATAGACATATATATGAAATGGAAAATGAAGTTTTTGGAGACGGTAGGTCGTACTTACGCATAAATGTTGTTTCCGTTTTCATATCGTATTGAACAAAAATTAGTGAATAAGATATATGTAATTACATATATATATATATATATCCAGTAGAATTATAATGTCATATATTACATACTTATTAATGATATATATTTTTATAATCATTGTTGAATGGTGAACGAGGAAATGAATCTCATCGCGTCATGGAGACGGTAATCCGTACGTACACACGAGCGACAATATCATTATATTGATGGTAAAATAGTATGTAATTGGATTTTATATCATATATAAATAATCATTAACATTTTATATTTATTATTTACATCAGTTATACTCATTATTATACACATCCAAATAATAACATGTTTGAATAACAAACCACACCACGACGTGGAGACGGTAAGTTGTACGTATGCACGTATGGTGACATTTTCATTTATAGGATGGATATAATAAAAAATATGGTTGTACCATATTTATAATAACAGAACATTATATAGAAGATATTGGATATATTATTTTATAATGGAAACAACAAAAAAAGAGGAAGTGGAAGAATAAAATAACTTGAAAGAGGTTGTGAGATATTTACCTCCTCTTTGGGTTCTTCCTTTTGATTTGATCAAATGGAATCCTTTGGTTGGATTTATGTTCTACCTATGGCCTCTAGGATTAAGGAAGGATAGTTGGTTGGATATTTGGGAAGGTTTTGGCTGAGACAAATGGCTTTGGATGAGTGAATTTTAGAGAAGGGGAACTTCCCTTTTATAAGAGAGGTGAGGGGCGCCTTAGAGAAAGATTGAAATATTATTTTATAATAAAATTATTTTCGGTTTCTAATGGATCAAAAATGATTCATTTATAATATATGGTGGTTATGGGTCGAAATAATCTCAACCAATAGGTTTTAGACAAGTTTAAGTTATTATATTAACCTTATCTTTTAGATATAACTCTTGGTTAAATGGTTTAACATTTACCATGCCTCTTTGTATTTCTATATTATATGGTTAATAAACTTACTATAACAATCAAAGAGAACCCCAAGTGGTTCATTATTAATATATATAACCTTATTTAAGTCATTTTTTCAATCCTTATATTTTTAGGAATACTATATCAATTAATAATATAATATTTTTTTAAAACTCTTTTATGTCAATTTTGAAACTATTTGGTATTTTGTTTTTGTTAAATTCATAACAGCATGATTACTTAGAAAAATATGCATTTAATCCAACCTAACATGCATTATTAACCCATAAAGTTAGTTGAATTCATCAAAAGTCTCAAACTATATTTATTTGGATATTTATAATATAAATTATTCTAATTTTTCATTAATCAGGTAATTACTGTATCATTAATGTTTCATAGATAATGATTTTTATTTGAGGTATAAAAATTATAAACAAAATACCATTATGTAGGAATTTGTTTTTATTTTATTGGAATATTTATAGTTGAAAATATAACTTATATAACCCCATGTAAATTTTTTTTACTAAAATATGTGTGTTTGTGTCATTTTTGTCTTTACTTTAAATTAATTAATATAAATTGTCATTAACACTCTCAAGTGGAATCATGGGGTCCCAAAATCAACGCAACGATTCCCATGATCGGTCATGACTCATCAAATATGGTTATAATAGGTGTTAAGGTAATTTTATATTATAATAATATTATTATTATCAAGAATTACCTTATTTACCTTTAACCACGGTAAATAAAAGTGAAAAGTGACTATTCACCAAAAATTATTTTCATATTATTGAACCAAATTTTACTTACTGATATCAACCATATCTCAAAGATTTTCGAAATTCAACTCATAGAAGCTGTAAAATTATGTTTTATGTAAATTTGCAAAAGCTCTTAGGAGATGGGTAAAAGACGGTAAAAGTTCAATAAAAATTTTATATATCTAAACTTATTATAAAATGACTCCAATTAATTAAATTGAACTTATATAGGTATTATGTATATTTTTTGACCTAAAATATATTTAAATAAAATAAATAATTATTTAAATAAAAAGTTGGTTTTAACCAATAACGTAGTGTTTTCACTATTCATCCAAAAATTGAATGGTTTCTCAAAAATACCAAAAATTCACCTTAAGATAATTTTCATATTATGAATTCCAAAATAAAGTCTATTTTAACAAATTCAGAAAATATATGTTTCATTTATTAATTTAAAATTAATTCCCATTGTCAAAACCAAATAGCGGGGTTTTTTTAAAAAGTAAAAACTATCAAAAGTTTGCTATGTGTTTATGTCAATTTTAAATGTGAAATTACTTATAATGACCAAAATTGTATTAAATGATAAAAATATAATCTAATTATACGTACAAATCATTCAAATGTATAATTAGACACTATAAATTATTTTGATTAAAAAATTGTTTTCAATTAAATTTTAGTATTTTTTCACTATTCATCCAAACAGAAAAGTTATCAGAAAAACACCAAAAATTTATCGAAACTAAATTTTTATGTCCTAATTATAAAGAGGAACTTTATTTTGTAAAATTTAATATATAAAAGTATAAAATATTGTATTTAAGAATGGTTCTCCATTAAAAGACAGTAAAATATAATTTTCTGGAAAATAGTTCCTTTATCTAAAAAAATGAATTTGTTCTTATATTATGTCTAAGAAACACATAATATGGATGTTAAAATTATATAGAATATATAAAATTCAAATTTTAGTTAATGTTATTCATAACGTCTTTTTAACGGCTAGTTTGGTATGTTATCATGCGCTTGAACTCGATGTTGCATATAGCGCAAGTTATTGAATTACATTGAAGAAATAATGTACTATGAAATCTTAGTGTGTTACAAAATATAACAACCCAGGCCTTAAAAACAAATTATTTCATGATTTACAACATAATTTTCAAATAATACAGGCCATATATCAAGAGTTATAGTATCATTTGAATATTAGATACATAAATACATCATCTTAAACATAAAAATAACATAATTATGTAAAAACCCATAGATTTATCATAAATTATATAGATATTAAAAACTATAATGGATACCTGGGGAAAATACCTAGGGAAAATGCCTAGGGAAAATGATGATCTATAAATCCTAGTAATGGAATAAACAAGGCAATAAATCATAACATAAGAGTCAATCGGCACAACATGATATCATAAAGAGAATGGTCATAAGAATGAAAACATAGAATAAGTAAACGGAATCATAATATAATGGAATCATAATCACGTGGAAACAATATAATTTATAACATCATAATCATAAGTCAATGGTCACTCATAAGTATATAATCATAAAGTGTGAAAATTCCCATGGTGGATTGGGTTCACTCCCAATTCCCCAAAATATAGTTGAAAAAGTCTCATGTTGGATTAGGTTCACTTCGTAATATCTTAAATAACACCTCATGAGATATAAAGCATTACCATCCAATGGCCTGAAGGCCTTCAATTTTTTATTATAAGAAAATTCCCCCTTTTAATGGATGAAGGGGGTACAAACCCAAAGACATCATGGACATAGGACAATACTGTCGAAGGAAAAAAGAATAAAAACCAGAAAGACTTCAATGAACTGCTCCTCCCCAGCATTTGAACATGAAGAAGCTCTCCACCCCTGCAAGGATAATCGGAAAGCAAGTATCATGTGTCTAGCATAGGCCCAATCTGATGGCTGAAGCCATACCCTCTCAAACAACCAAATCCAAAAAATATCTGCAAAGATGAAGAGCCATATCTAAAACCTCCTCTGAAGTCTGTTCATGAATTCATTTGGATCACAAACTTCCCTCCTTAGAACAACAAACCATTCAATTAGAGAAAATCTCCATGCTACGACACTGAATCAGGGCCGCAATGAACCATCCACCAAATCAATGCATACAACTCTAACACGACTTCTATAGCAACCCACAGATCACCAAAATACCACAACAAATCACCAACTACTAAAGAACAGAAGTGTAGGAATCCAGAGAAAATGAAAGGCAGGGCCTCCCCCCCCAACCAGTAGACTCGAGTCTGGCCAGAGAAAAGAGCACCAGGACCGCCATCAGGCCGAGAAGAAGTCAGGCGGGGAATGCGAATCCAGAAGCCATGAATACCCAAGCTGCGACCGAATCTCAAAGCCAAGGAGGAACCATCTGCAGCCGGTGAAGAACCACCTAGATCTGGCGATGTGCGCACAGAAACCACGACATGATCCGGAGAATAGGGGAGTGCCGAAGCCGATGCCAAGAACACCAAGCCCGACACCGAGATTGTGAAGCCAAAAATAGAACCCAAATCTGGAATGGGAAGAACCGACCTGGCACCCAAATCCGAAGCACATAGAGCCGATGCAAACCGAAGCCAGTCAAGGATCATGATGCCAGGAGAGACAGAGTCAACTATACGTGGACCATATCCATCGATGAACGAACCGAAGCCGCATCCTGATCCTGAAGCCGCAAGGCACAATGAAACACCAGAGCTGAATCCATTTCACATGGGGGAAGCCTCCATAGAAGACGATCCAGGATACAGCCATGAACACCGATATCAGACCATGTCAGAGTGGGAAGGTGTAAGAACCAAAGGAGAAAACCTAGCGGCACGAGGGGATAGAAAAAGCCGATGATCCGAGGATTACCCGTAGGTCGGTTGTTTCATAACAATAGCTTAAATCATTACCCAATTCACATTAGGGATATATAATTTTGGGCTTATCCTTAAGATAATAATATGTGCTTCGGCTAACCGCCCATTCACCATACATGGTATCTCAGGAGATGAAAACATTACCCAATGTATTTTAAAGTATATAATTACAGGACAAAACATCACATAATGAAAATCATACATATTAATTCTACTTGATGAAATGAATCCATACATAAATATTAAGCATGAACAAACCCCTGATAAGGAAGCTGGATTCATAATTCTAATTTCATGGCACAACTGAAGGCTAAATCATAAGGATTCTCGAGAGGGGAAGGAATTAATTTTTTTTGTTCCTTAATTATTTTAAAAAATAGACATAGTTCATGAACATGGTTCGCCATTGTATAAAAAACATGAGAAATATATGGAGAAGAAATAATAAAAATAAACCACTTTTTTGGAGATTTTATGAAATACCTAGAAGATTTTTAAAGAACGAAAGACCTTATTATTTTCTATAAAACCAAAATTGAAACAAGATGATTCTCAATAAAATAATGAATATTTTAGAAGAAATTAATGATTTAAAAAAATTATGGGGTGATTTTTGAAATGAGGTAATATATAGTAAAGTTACCTTAAATTGTATTTACTTAAAAGTGTAAATTTCGAAGGGAACTAAAAACATATATTACCCCACCATTAAAAAGAATACTTAATTATGTATAAATTTAAGGAACATTTACATGAAAATAATAGAATTTCATGTGAATAATATCACATGAAATATAGGAACTATGAATTTTTAAGGGAACTAATAAGTGGAGATTTTGAAGGGAACTAATAAGTGTTGTAGAACATTGTGCAATAAAAAGTCTTTTAATTTTAACAACATACTCCACATGAATGTGTTTGACTAACATATATAATATTTTCTAAAAACTTTATGAAAATAATATAAGATTGAGCATCATGTATTCTAATGTATTGTTAAAATTTTATAAGTTTTAACAATATAGTTGATTTTTTAAAATCTATTACTGAATTATACCAGTACTTTAACACAAAATTTTGTACAATTACAATCATTATACATATAATATATATATTATTATTAAAAATAGATAATACACTATTTAATAATACCTTATTCATCGATAAAATTTCATAATTCAAATAAAAAACAATTGAACATAATCAATTAAATATCAAATTAATAGTGAAAATGAACAACATAGAGAACACCTCAACGCATCCAATCAAATATATATAAAGATCATATTCAAGTATTCATAAGACTAAATCACATAAATGGGACAAAAAAAAATAAAAAAATAAAAACTAAAAGATACCATGATAATCTTAGTAGTTGTAGAGCACAAAAAATTGATATAAAAAATACAAGAGCAGATTATTGACATATATATATATATATATCATGTAGAAAACAACACAAAATTTCTTTAAATAAAAATGTACATATTCCCCCGCTAGGATTCCCAAGTGGAGTTTAGGAAATTTACTTCATAAAGGCTAGGGGTTCTAATAGTTTTGGTTATCTATGAGGATAATGGAGGCAGTGGTAGTTTCACCCAGTTTCAACTAAAAAGACAAAATGCATGAATGAGGGATAAAACATGGGTGGTATCTCTACTATTAAAATCCATGTACTATCAATGTGGGGGGATCTCTACAAAAAAACATATATATCTTGTTAAAAAACCTTTAATCCAAAATTTTAACTATAAAATAATTTTAAAAATATTAACATATCATCCACTCTCATATATATAACATAAAAAATGTTAAAAATAAAAAATTTGTATAGTATGATTTTGAATCATAAGTTATTGTCTATATAATTGTATACTTTGCCTAATTACCACACTAACTATGGTAAATAAAAATACATGTAGGGTGACTTAGAAACAAACTACGATATACTATGTTCCAATTACATATTTGTAGATGGATGTTGACACATATTTAAGTGATTTTCAAAAAAATAGCATTTTTCCAAAAAAAATTTATCAAATACTACTCATTTTTTCAAACAAATTTTTTTATTATTGAACCCCTAAGAGTTTTTAGTTGATTTTTTGGAAATATTTGTTATATTGAAATTATTATAAATACAAACCATGAATTTTTTGGTGATTTATAGAGATAGTACTACACATAAGTCCTTTAATAGCACTATAATATGGATTTTTTAACACAAAAAAATTGAAAATCAAAGTGCCTTTGAAAGCCTTATTCCTTTATCAATGCTTTTTCTATAGGTGATAAAGAGGAATAATGATAGAGTGTGCTAATAAAATTAAAACACACTACATAATCAACAATAGGGAGAAAATACAGGAGAAAATTCAAGAACAAATACAGAATTTAATTAAAATAAAATTATCATTGCAAATATAATAAAAATAGTATATTATAGACGTTTCAAACATTGGTTGGTATGATTAAAAAATTAAGTACAATTTAAAATGGAAATTAAAATGCATCAATGTTACGTTTTCTTTAGCCACTCACCCTCAGTCATGCTAAAAGATATTGAACAACCAACCCCATCTCATGTAATATAATTCACCTATATAAGTAAAAAATTCTAATGTTAGTAATACTATAAAGTAATAAATTAAACACAAAGTGTCAATTTTAAACTAAAAACTTGTACTTTTTATCAACTAGGAACATCATGTATCGGATTATGATATGGATAATTATTACACATCACACCATTTCTTGTTTTTCTCAAAATTATGTTCTCCTGAATTGAATCACATCTATAGTGATAAAATACTCACTATAGATGTGATCCCATTCAAGAAATAGGTATTTTTGAGAACAAGAATTCAAATATCACACCATTTATTGTGTATATCCATGAATTATCTCTATAAAAATCACCTAAGTATAATATAAATGTTATAGGGAAATTAATTAAGTAATATTAGATAAAATTGTGTGAAAACAATCTGATCTTGTTACGCTCAATGTTTCCTATGTGATTCACATTTTAAACTAAAATATAACTTATATAATGAAAACACATACTTTGATTCATACTAACCACATCGTATGTAATATTGATGTGTGGAATATTTTTACACATTAAAAATGAATTTTGGATCATTTTCTTAAAGATTAAAAAGAATCTTAACTCATTTTCTCAATTTTGGCTAGTGATGTGTGTTTTAAACTAAAATGACACATTCATATTGAAAACATATAACTTGAGTCATATCAGCCACATAATATGTCATATTGATGTGTGGTTGATTATTAGCCATCATAAATGAATTTTGGACTATTTCCAAGTGTTTGAAAACAATCTGAACACATTTATTTAGTTTTGGCTATCTGATGTGTGTTTTAAACAAAAATCGCACTTTTATATTAAAAATGAAAACTTCAAGTCATATCAACCACATTGTGTGTCGAATTCAATTGAGTTCATTTACTACATGTCAAAAATGAAATACGGATCATTTTCATAAGTTTTAAAAACAATACGATCTTGTTTCATCTGTTATGGTGATATGGCATGTGTTTTAAACTAAAATGGCCCTTTTGTATTGAAAACATGCACTTCGAGTCATACTGACCACATCGGGTGTTTGATTGATGTGAGGTTAATTCCTACACATAAAAAAATAAATTATTGATTGTTTTACTAAAGTTTTAAAACAATTTCAACTATGTTTATCGGCTTTGGCTATTTGATGTGTGTGTTAAACTAAAATGAAACTATTGTACTGAGAACACCCACTTTGAGACATACTAACCACATTACATGTCAGATATATATGTTCTTGATTCCTAAATATCATAAATGGATTAAGGAACATTTTCATAAAGTTTAAAAACAATTTGAGATAATTTTATCATTTTTGTCTATGTGATGAATTTTAAACTAAAATGACAATTTAATATTGAAAACACAAACATTGAGTCATAGTGATCACATCATCAATCAAATTTTCATGTAGTCAATTCTTATAAATGAAAAATGAATTATGGGTTGTTTTCATAAATTTTGAAAACAATATGATCTTGTTTTTTAATTTTTGGCGATGTTACAATAGTTTTAATATAAAATAGAACTTTAATATTCAAAACACACACTTTATGTCATATTGACCACATTAGGTGTCAGATTGATCTACAGTCAGTTTCTACACATAAAAAATGAATTATTTTTAATTTTCCAATTGTTTAAAAATAATTTGAGATTGTTTTATCTATTTTATCAATGTGACATGTGTTTTAAACTAAAATGGAACTTTAATTTTAAAAACACACACTTTGATTCATATAGATCACAATGTGTGATTGATTCATACATGTCAAAAATGAATTATGGAAGATTTTTCTAATTTTATAAAAAAATATAATATTGTTTTCTAGGTTCATTCTATCTGATGTTTGTTTTAAACAAAAATGAGACTTTTGTATTGAAAACACGAACTTAGAGTCAGACTGACCACATCGAGTGTCGAACTGATGTGTGTTCCATTCATATTCCACAAAAATGAATTGTGGATCATTTTAATAATGTTTAAAAACAATATGATATTTTTTATTAGTTATGTCTATTTTATGTGTGTTTTAAACTAAACTGATATTTTTGTATTGAAAACACACACATCGAGTTATACTGACCACATCATCTGTCGGATTGATGTGTGGCCAATTCTTAAACATCATTAATGAAAAATGAATCTTTTTCCTAAATTATGAAAACAATCTGATATCATTTTCATATTTTTGGCTACATAATGTGAATTTAAAAATTAAAATGTCACTTTTATATTGAAAACACAAATTTAGATTCATAACGACCACAAGGGGTATCAGATTAACATACTGTTAATTATTATATGTTACAAATGAATTTTGGATCATTTTATTATTGTTTGAAAACAAAATTGGCTCATTTTCTCAATTTTGTGTGTGTGATTATTTTTAAACTAAAATGACATTTTATATTGAAAACAAATACTTCGAGTCATACTGACCACATCATGTGTCAAATTTTCCTGTGACCAATTACTACACATGAAAAATGAATAAAGAATCATTTTACTGATTTTTGGAAGAAAACAAATATGATCTCATTTTCATGGTTTTGGTGATGTGACATGAATTTTAAAATAAAATGACATTTTACATTGAATACATACACTCCGAGTCATATTTACCACATCTGGTGTCTAAATGATATGTGGTAAATTTCTACACATCAAAAACGACATATGTATCATTTTTATAAATTATCAAAATAATATAATTTTTTTTTCTTTGTTTTGGGCATGTGAAACATGTTTTTAACTAATGTATAAATTTAGAAAAAAATTCATAAACCAAAAATTATAACAAAATTAACTAAAAAAGTTGACAATATGATGAGAAAATTAACTGAATATATAGTAGGATGTCACCTATTCAAGATGTCTATATACATTCTGACACCATGTGTTCTTCCTATTAATTTCTAAATAATTTGATTTCTTCCATTATACTTCTCCTTGAGAAACATATCAAAAATAATATGTAGTCATTATGATACAGATGATTCACATCCCAAGTGTATCTCTATGTTCATAGCCTATACTAGATCAAAAAAATAATAGGTAATCACCTATATTTGTAGTATGCCCACTCATCTATAAAACAAATATTCTTATTTTGAGTATGTATATTGTTGGAGATATTGAAAGTAATGAGAAAATATATAAAAACAAACAATTAAGATATATTTGTAATTAAATAGTAATTACCCTTGGAAATTAATTTTTCATGGATGATATTCTCTTGATGGTATATAATATATTTCAAAAAAATCAAATGTAATATTTGAAATCATTGTTGTTATCTTTATTCAGAAACTATATGCTCTTGAATTATATGTATTAGATCTAAAAAATAAGTATTTTGTGTATCCAATTTGATATTGATCAGTATCCAGTGCTTCTTTAAATAAATATATAATTAAAAAAGAAAAATATATTTCATATGATTAGATTTTAATGTTTTACCCCTATATTTTGGGAATCAACAAGAGTATGTATTCTATTATTTTCTTCTCAAAATCTTTAATTAAATTATCTTATTTTCTTGTCAATTTCATCCAACACCAAAAAAAATTCTTTTATACAAATGATTCATGGATTAATAAATCAAAACCATGCTTCTCAAGGCTTTTCCTTTACATAGTATTAATATAAACAACTATTGAAAATATAAATAGTTATTAACTTTAATGAACATAGTAGATCACTATTTGGATAAACAGATAATAAAACTGTACTCGATGTATGTATTCAAAACTAAGACTCTCATCCCTTAAAACATGACAATTTCGACCAACCATGTAAGTAATGAAATTTACGAATATTTATTCTTAATATTGAATGTAGTTCACATATACATATTTGAATGTGGTGCCTAAATGAACATGTAATGTTAATATAAGCTGTAGTGGAACTGGTAGGGAGAAGATAATACCAAATGGTTATTTTTTTTTCTTCAGCAATTCACTAGATTACCTTGAACTTCCCTTTCATTTCCCCATTGTTGTATCCATCTATAATACCATACCTCAAATCAAACCTTTTTACATCAACTGTTATAAGTTTTCATTTGAAAAATATTTTTAAGGACATACCTCATATATCATTATAATACTATATAGAAAATTCATAAAAGATCTAATAGCATCATTGACTGTTGTCATATCCAAATCATAAGGTGGAACATGAAACTCAATAAACATATCATGATCTACATCAATCCCCACTCTCATGTGACCTTTTGGGAATTATTTGTTTTGTATCATTTCTCTCGAGATATTATAAATTGTACCCCATGAAATAAGGTGATTCAAGGGTTTTGATTGATATAAATCACATATAACATCACTCAATAGAATTTTGATAAAATAATTTTATTGGATGTCGTTTGAACCTCATTTCGAATAAAGAGTAATGAAAAAATTGATTACCTCGGGTATGGTGCATGGTTGAGGGGAATTAATGGAATTAATTATGATGGGGTTAATTGGATCTTATTTTGGTGATCATTGTTCTACTATCATTTCTCTTTTATCCTTTCATATATATTGGTCTACCAAACTAGAACAGATAATAATAACTTATAAAGAATCTATTTGTGTTTTTATTCCTTTTGTCATCTAATATGTATCTTCTTGTGTGTTATCTTCTTGTGGGGTTGTCTTATAAAAATATATTCAAGGTGTAATTCCAAAACATACACCACTAATATATCCATATTGTTCTAACTACTTCAAATCTATAAAAAGTAGTTCTTTAGGTATGGTCATTATTTATTCTTGGGTATAAACTGTATAAAAAATAATTGATCATAAATAGATATTTTTATGTAATATTGTTATAAATAATAATAAATTACTATTATATCATACTTACACATGTTTACCATAATAATTGTGTGTTTCCATTAACTATTTTAACCACTTTATTTATATGTACCTCCTTCCATACCACATTAATTCGGTTGGAAGTGGCTTCTGATTTTTATTCATCAATATGCATATAAACAAAGGAACATATGTAATTTCATATCACATAAAACATTTTTTGTGGATTTAAAATATATACCATGTTTATCTCTAGTGAGGAATACCTTATCCTTATATTGTGATAAGGGTACATTGGTTTTGAGGTACATTATTTCTTTTAAGCACTCCTTTGTTATTTCATAAATTTAATTTTTTTAATCAAATTGAATAAAATAAATAATTTCAAATAATATATTATAAACTATAATTCACCTAAACTTATTTCTCATTATGATTAATTATGAAATAATTCCATGTTTCTTACATTATAATTTGTGCATATGGAACTCGTAGTTGGAGATTTACTTTCCCCTCTGTATCCCTGAGATGAAGATTTTTAAGAAGTGACCATAAACCTCTATGGGTTTTTCTATCATCTATTAAGACATATTTTTTTATGGAAATCACCTAAAATAAACAAAATCTTCAAGGGATAATGAAAAGTAAATCAATGTTTTATTATATAAATTTTCAGAAAAATTGAGAAAATATATCATAAAATTAGCTTAATATCTCCCCAAAGGGTTTCCTTCATTCTAAGAAGGACACGAAACCAAAAATATATATAAAATGAATCATTAATTATCATTATGACCTCAACATAACTAATGAACATTGACTTGTTGGGGTGAATAGGTTGTCTATGATGATTCCATACAACAATAAATTTATACCCATGCTTATTACCTTGATAATTTTAGTCAAAACATTGATGCAACATCATTATTCTTTCTTTCATCAACATGTTTTTGATCCCCTAATAATTATATAGTTTTAGAATCAACTATCTATTCTTGCCTGTGATTGGTAACATAATCACATATAGAAGTCATTTTCTTTGTGAGTAGTTGAATTTTTTACTAATATTACATTAATATAGTAGAGAACACATAATATTATGAGGAAAATAACAGAATCTTAAAAAAAACTTTAACCTGCTCATTAAACTCTATTTATTTTCTTTAAATGTTGAAGGTATTTTGATCATCTATCGATAATTGAAATCCGGTCTTTGTAGTTCTCTATAATGTACAATACATTTTCTACATTAATACCATCATGAATTGATTGTGATCACCAAATTAAATAGTCATACTCAGTTGAATTTTAATCTAACTCTATGGTTGTTTTAATCCCTAGTTGGATAATTGAAAAATTCATGTTTTTTGGATATGAGACATAAAATACCTACACCGATTTTTATTTCATTACGAATGACTCATCCTTATAACATTCCATAATGAATTTCACTTTCATGAAGACCATTTTATCATCTTTCATTACACACCTATTTTCAACCCATTTTCAATAAAGAATAATAACTTGAAATGTTTTATAATCCAACTCATATATATATATATATATATTAAATGATTATGCAATCTTAAATATTTGAATAAATTAGATTTCTATCCTTGGAACTAGATATGTGTGTTTCTTCCACCACAAGCATAACTCTAACTTTTTTCATCATACTGTGATCATAATGTTCTTTTTATAGAACATAAAACCATTAATTACAAAACCAATGGAAGATATATCATTTGTGTTTGATCCCATGAAAATACATTGAAGTCGTTTGGAAATTGAATTGGAATTTATAGATAACACATTATAAATATGATCTCAAAACCATCTTATGAACTATTGATTATGTGTTTTTGATATTCATTCTTGAGCCCATGATAGATTCAAATGTGTGTAAGATTTTATTTGTGGGATTCAATGTATGGATCAGCATCTTCAATATTATTTAAAATGTAAAGGTGATCTTGCTACCGCTATCTGAGAGTAATTTTAACAACATCTATTTTGAAAATCCATTCGCCCATAAGGTGTCGGCTGTGACACAACTTTGGTAGACTAATGCTATCAACATCTTATAAGTAATTGGTATATAATTCCATAGATTATTCAATATTATATCGTTCTGCAATACAACCTTCGAGAAGAATTCAATTCTTGGTAGACCCTTTGAAAATATTCATATATTATTCAATGGGGTACATTCATATGTAATGTCCTGAACAACATTTTTGAACCTCTACAACTTATTGAACCATCAGGTAGACCATTATATAAAAGAATGATGGTGGGAAGAACATATCAAATTCACATAATATGACAGAAACCTCCTTAATAATTATTGGAAACTTCATTGGATATATAACTTTATTTCATATATCATTGAAAAGGAAGAATAGTCTAGTTAATGTATGTTGTATATTATTATGTAGAATGCAACATAATGATATGGGTATCAAATCTTGTATAAAAACATAAAATTCAGGTAATTTTAGTCCATGTGACTTTAAATTATTCATTGAAATGAAATTATTTATATTTGATAAATACCATAGGAAACTTTTACACCATTAAGGAAAATGTGAAATTACAAATTGTTTTGTCTAAATAGATTGTAAGTTGATAAAGGAAGAAAATCCGACTTTTATCCCTTCACTGGTGTCAACTCTTCCATTATGCCAATGTTAATCATGTCTAACTTAGGCTTGATGGAATATTTTTTCAGGAACATTTAGTAACATTCCAATAACACTATAAAATTATTTTTTTCTACATTCATGAAATCAAGAAAATGTCTGGTGATTAAACAATTCTAGTATGGTAATTTAAAAAAAATTGATCACTTTTTCTAACTTGAATTTTTTACGTTTTATTAAATTGGTTTACTAAAAATTGATTCAATATCATTTAGTTTATCGAATAGTTGATCACTGATTAGCGGAGATAATGTTGTGCCTTATCGGTATTTCAATCAAATGTTGTCATACAAGATTGGTATTTATGCCATCGAGGTAAAATAAAATGGATGTCTTAATAACATTATCACAACCCAACCCGAGGGGGCCTGAGTTGCAATTACCCCATGCCCACCTCTAATAGGCCAGGGGCTCCTGACTAGCATCAAAAAAACATATCATACACGTGGGAGTCATTAACCTAATGTACCTATACATATGCACACATCTCTAAACTCATAAAATGTTGAAATGTTAAAAAAATGATAACAATGCATGCATACATCTATAATACCACAATCAGAGTATGACATAAAGTACTAGAAAGCATAAAAAAGGGTCAAATATAAGCCCAGTCAAAACTAGAAATAAATTTTGACCTTCTCAAAATGAGGGGACTGCTGTCAAATGCAATGCTGGTATACACCATGGTTTGTCTAGCCCAAACTAACTTTGCCTAATTCTAGTCCACCAAGGAATCCACAAAAAGATTTATCATCTGTATAAGACATGACAATTTTAGGAAGATATCATGCAAGGGTGAGTATAAAAATACCCATTATTACACCCTAAAATCACCAAACACAACGCATAAATATTAGTTAACTCATCACAGGATATGTCAATCATAATGTAAGACATGTAATAAAATATATAGATATACTCATAGTGTAACATACCAAATAAATAAAGAATATGAAAATTTAATGTTTATTAACATTTTTAATTAAATATTAATTTTACATTAAAGAGGATTCTATTTCTGATAGCATACTCAACACACAACAATGGGTTTCTTCTAAATCTTTTGTTGCACACGACGTTGAGTTATACTAAAAAATAATATACTATTATTATTATTTTAAATTGTAGTTAATGCATAGTCATCATATTTGTGGGAATGAACAGATATAACTAAAATATGATTATACATGTTTTTTAAATTTCTATACATTTATCCAATAAATTTTATAGGGTTAAAATAAGAATGAATACGATTTTATGCCTGAAATACTCTAATATTCTTTAAAAGGTCGATTTACTTCCTTTTGATGGTGAACCCTTTTTAAACCTAGTTTTTGTCACTTTTAAATGTTATATTTGAAAAAATAAAATTATTCTTTAAGTGGGACATCACAATTTACATTGAATTAAATTTTGGTATTTTTCTGATAAAATTGATTTTTAATGAATAGTGAAAAATACTGCATTTTAATCCAAAACATCCTTTTAATATAATTTATTTAAATAGTTAAATTGTTCTTATAATTGGTTTTAAAGATTAATTGGATTATATTTTCACCATTTAATCCTATTTTGGTCATTTTATGTAACTTAACATTGAACATGGACATAAACAATTATCAATCTTTTGGTAGTTTTTACTTCTTAAAAACATGTTTTTTGGTTTTGACAGTATGAATTAATTTAAAATTAATTTCTACCAATTCTATGTTTTGAATTTTTAAAAATAGATTCCACATTTTGAATCAAGAGTTAAAAATTGTGTGAATAAGTACCTTCTATTTTTAGATATTATGAATAGTAACTTCTGTAACAATTTTATTTACCATGGATAAATGATAAATCTGGTAAATAAGGGTAAAAAAATATTATAATA
Organism: Viscum album; assembly: GCA_963277665.1. NCBI lineage: Eukaryota > Viridiplantae > Streptophyta > Magnoliopsida > Santalales > Viscaceae > Viscum > Viscum album. The sequence goes on from OY728145.1 coordinate 2,048,965,014, forward strand.
ATATTAAACTACCCTCAAACATGTCCTAATCCAGTTGGATTATATATTTTAGACCATGGGCACCAATGGGTCGATTTGGGGACCCCATGGGGCCACTTTTAAGTGAAAATGACATTTTATAAGAATTAATTTAAAAGTAAAGAAAAATGTAACATAAACATGTCTTTTTACTAAAAAAATTTACATGTTATTATATGAGGGGTATATTCGACTATAAATATTCATTAGAAATCTAAAAATATTTCCTACATCATGGTATTTTATTTATTATTTTTATATATCATATAAATAAATTTATTTATGACACAATGATGTTGTAGTGATTGCCTTATTAATGAATGATTTAAACAAATGAGATTGTAAATATTAAAATAAATTTCTTTTAAAACTTTTTATTCCATACAGTAATTCTATGGATTATTATGACATGTTATATTTTTTTAATTAATTGTTTTTTAAAAATAATGTTTTTATTGATTTTTCAAAAGTCATTAGATGAATAGTATAAAAATTAACATAAATGGGTTTTTGAAACAAATAATATTTTATAAAAGAATATAATAGTACTAAAAATATAATATTATTCTAAATTACTTAAAAAATGTTTTCGATGTCATTAATGAACCATTTGAGGTTCTATTGGCATTTTATAGTAACTGTATTATCCATATAGTATGAATATACAAGAACACATGGAAAAAATTAAATTAGTTAACTAAGGGTTAAAGCTAAAAGATAAGGTTAAATTTGTGACCTAGACTAGTCTAAAAGATATTGGTTGAAAATGATTTCAAAACATAATCACCTTATATTTGAATTAAATTATTTGGAGACCTTATTAAATTGAAATTCAGGTTATAATAAAATATTCTTTCAAGACATACTTATAGTGCCCCTCCTCCCTCTAATAAAAGGGAATCTCATCTGACCCTTACTCACACCTCTCAATTACCCTTAGATCATCAAAAACCTATCCAAATAAGATCCCAACATCTCTATATTACTCATAGAATCCTTAACTTAGACAGAAGGTAACTCAAGAAATCCTTTTAGCTTAAATCAAAAGGAGTTACCCGAATAAGAGGAAGAACAGGGAACATACATGACGAATCAGACTCAAGGTTAGGGACTTCGTCTGAATATCATTTCATTGAGGAATACTATAATATAAACCAATGTATTTTATATGGTGTATAATAAACCCGTTTTACATTTACTTCCATTTAAAAGTAATCTTTCTTCTACAAATTGTTTTACTAAGTGACAAAAGGAATGTTTTTAACATATGTTGTGACAACATATTTCCACCGTTACGAGCGTTATTTGATATTTTTCTTACTCTATAAGACATAATTTTTTTAAAAGGAAAATAAAATACCTTACTCCATTTTTTTTTTGTATTGAAAATTGTTTTTGAAATGGATTGAGTATTTCAATATCTTGAAATGATTTCTTGTTATTTCAAATGAAATGTTATTAGTAAAATGTCGATATTTGTAATATTTTATGTGTTATAATTATATAATGGTAGTTAGAAATTTGAAAGGTGGTTACATGATAAACCAATGATGTAAGGTTACATAGTAATCCAAATGATGGGTGGTTCTGTGATAAACCAAGGACGGGTGGTTATGTTATAACCTCTAATGCATTGGGTATGGAATTCAGTCGTAAGACTATTCCATTTTGTGATATGTGTTGAATTAGACCATATGGTTATTTTATTTAAGTATATTTATATCCCAAGTTACCTTTATATACTATTTTTTTATTTTAATGGGATTTATGGTAATCTTATGGTTACAAAAAGCGTAAGTAATGAGAATATATTCAGTGAAGTATATTTACAACTTTTTAAAGGTGAAAATTATTACTTTATGGAAAAGTATTTGAGTTTTTCATGTTATCGCAAGACTAATAATTTTATTTCTTTATCAATCCCTTACTATTCTTTTTATTCTCATCCCAAGTTTTGAAATGTTTTTCACAGGACATAAAGAAGAATAGAGTCAAGGATGGGATAATGGAAAAGTTGTGTTGTTAGAACATGAATCAATGTCTTGTTTCTTTCTTAATGATTTTTTGTTTTATGAAAAAATGGGTAGTGAGTGGATGTGTATTCTTGTATTATTTAAGAAGTTAAGTATAAGTTATGACCAAATTATCTAAATATCTAAACCTGAAAAGATACTTGATGTGAAATAAAGTCAACTTATTGACTCATATCATGATTAAGTAATGTTTAATGGGCAGTGAGTGGATGTTTCTCCACCTAAGATATTTTTTTGTTCAGAATGGTTATATGTAGAGGAAATAGGGTAGCTATAATGGGATAGAATCAAAAGGAAAACAACCTTCCAAATTAGCAAATTGATGTAGTCTAAATTAGAACTGAACAGTTTGTTCCTATAATGGATCAGTTGACTCAGGTGATAAATGGTGGTTGTGTCCAAGAACAAGATCAACTAGACCAACCATAGAGGCATATACTGATTGTAGATAATTTCATAATGCAATGTCCCATATCATTCAGAGGATCATCTAACTCTATTCAAGATGAAATTTGGATTAAAGAATAATAAAATATTTTTAATGTAATGAGTTGTTTAGACAATCAAAATGATAGTATTGATGTTTATATTTTTGAAGTTGAAGATGAACAATGGTGGTCAATGATTAAAAATATCATAGGAAGTGAAGATATTGACATCATGGAATGGGATTAATTTAATAACATATTCCTTGAGAAATATTTTCCTAAGGATGTTTGACTTATGATGGAAATGAAATTATTGTAATTGAGACAAAACGAGGAAGATTTTTTGGATTCATATGAAGAAAATTTCACTCGTTTGTCAAGGTACGTCCCAAATTCTATTCGGGATATTTATAGTAAGATAAAATCAGTTTTACTCAGGATTGAATCCGAAATATCAAAGAGTGTTAACATATCATGAGTTCAAAATCTATGAGAGACTTTTATGATATGTTAAGAAGGTAGAAATAGAGTTTTCTAATGGGAAAGTATTTTATGAGAGAAAACAAAATAAGCGATCCAGTTGGCAGGCAAGGGGAAAGAATTCATCAATGAATCTTGGAGGTAAGAAAACCAAATTTTTAACTTGTGATAAGTTTAGTAAAATTTATCCTAGGGAATTTCTCTCAATGACCAGGAAGTGCTTCTAATGTGGGACTACTGGTTATATTTCTCGTAACTATATGGAAGATGATCAGGCAGGAAATTAAAAACCAGCGGTAAGATGATTTAGTTGTAATGAGTTATTGAATTATGCCAATGTGTGTTCAAATTTGATTACCCATGGTAGAAACCAACAATATTGAAAGAATAATGGAATCAAAAAATCATTTGCAACTACAAAAATTTATGTGGGACCATCAAATGAATTGGTGACATGTATGTTATAGATTTTTTCAAAATTTTCCAATACTCTTTTTGACTATGGATCATCACATTTTTCATTTATGAGAGCTTCGCAAGTAAATTGGATATAGAACATCATGAAAGTGATATAGAAGTTTTGAAAAAAAAACTCCAGGTGGAATTATTAAAGCAATGAAGATTTATCGTAATTTTCCTATTATCATTAGTGGGATAGTATTTCGTAAAAATAATGTTGAACATTTCATAGAAGAATTTGATATCATCTTGGGTATGGATTGGCATTCAATTTATCATGCTAAAAAAGATTTTAAATATAATAATGTTTTATTCAATGATTTTATACCTTTGATATCATACCATGAAGCTTATAGATTTATTAAATATGGAAGTGAAAGTGATCTGGATCATGTTGTTGAAAATAATGAAATAGTTTTGATTGGTGAAATTTCAGTGGTGAATGAGTTCATAGATTTTTTTATTGAAGAATTTCTTGGTATTATTCCCTATCGAGAGGTTTAATTTTATATTGATTTAGTGCCTGATGAAAAACATATTTCTATGCCCCTTATTGAATGGATCAAGTATAAATGGTGGAATTATAAAATCAGTTGCAATAATTACTTGATAAAGGTTTCATTCAACCTATCACTTCACCATGGGGTGCACCAGTTTTATTTGTGAAAAAGAAGGATAGTTCTGTGACAAAATGTATTCACTAGAAGTCCTTGAATAATATCATTATTAAGAAAAAGTATATGCTGCCTCATATCGATGATTTTTTTTATCTACTCCAAGGAGCCCAGTATTTTTTGAAGATTGATTTGGGGTCTGAGTAACATCAACTGAAGGTGAAGAAGGATGATATTCAAAAAATAGCTTTCCTACCAGGATATAGGCATTATGAGTTTGTAGTTTTTCCCTTTGTGTTATCTAATGAACCTGTTGTATTTATTAATCTCATTAATAGAGTCTTTCATTAGTTTCTGGATCAGTTTATTATTGTTTTTATAGATCATATCTTGGTATATTATAAAATCTAAGAGGAACATGAAAGTCACTTAAGGATTTTTTTCAATCAATAAAATAAAAGAAGCTATATATAAAGTGTATTAAGAGTGATTTTTTGGCAATAAATCTCTTTCTTTGGTCATAGTTTTTATAAAGATGGCATAAATATTAACCCATATAAAACAAAAGTTGTTGAAGAGTGGTAAAGACCTACCAATATCACAATGATTTTTAGTTTTCTTGATTTAGAATGTCAATACCAAAAGTTTATTGAAAATGTTTTTCAGTTATTTATCCCCCTAATTAAGCTAACACATAAGGGAGTTATGTTTATCATGATAAAATAATGAGATGTTTTTTTAGGAAGTTAAAATAAGATTAGAGGTTGACCCAGTTTTGGCCTTCCCTTCCAATAATGGTGAATTTATTATCAACAATGATTCTTCATTGAAAGGACTTGGTTGCATCCTAATGAAATATGATCAAGTAATTGATTATGCTTCATGTCAGTTGAAACCTCATGAACTAAATTACTATACACATGATTTGGAATTAGCTACTATTATTTTTTCATTTAAAAATTTGAAGCATCATTTGTATGGTGTAAAGTGTGAAATATATACTGATCACAAAAGTTTTGAATTTTATATTCAATTAGAAATAATTAAACATGAGACAAAGGAGATGGCTAGAATTAATCAAGGATTATTATTTCATGATCCATTACCATCTGGGAAAGGAAAATAAAGTGGAAAATGATTTGAGTCAAAAGAGTAATACTACATTAACCATGCTACGTTTGGAATGAGATCATTTGGTTTCTGATCTAATAAATTTTGGATTGAAAACTTTTAGTGCAGGGAATTCCTCTATTTTGTTTCAGGTGGTAGTGAAATCATATTTATTAGACAGAACTAAGAAAGCGCAGAAAGAAAACAGTGAGTTAAAGAAAAAGGTAGAATTGGTTCAGAAGGGTAATTTACCTGAATTTAACATTGATAAAGACTATATTTTGAGGTTTGGAAAGAGATTATGTGTTCCTTGTGATTCCCAGTTTAAGAAATAGTTATTATGTTAAGCTCATAGTTCCCCGATTTCATTTCATCCTAGAAGTACTAAGATGTATAGAGTTCTTCGGAAGTATTTCTGGGGGGATGGAATAAAAATAGATATTTCTAACTTTGCTATGAAGTGTTTGATTTGTCAGCAAGTTAAAGAAGAGTGGATGTTACTGAAAGGGATGCTTTAGCCTTTTCCAGTGACATAGTGGAAATAGGAAAATTTGTCCTTGGATTTCGTAGTTGGGTTACATAAAACATCTTGATCTAATAAAGAAATTTTGGTTGTTGTTTATCTATTGAATAAATATTCTCATTTTCTTTCTATTTGAGAAAATCTATCTCTAAATCTACTTTCTTGATTATATATTAAAGGAATAGTCAGGTTTCATTGAGTTCCTCTCTCTATTGTATTTGATAGTGATCCTAGTTTCAAATCTAATTTTTGGAAAGGCCTTCAGAAGTCATATCGAACTGAATTAAATTTCAGTACATCTTTTCATCCTCAGTCAGATGGGTAGTTAGAATGAACAATTCAGACCTTAGAGGATATGTTATATACTTGTTCACTGGATTAACAGCGAAGTTGGGACCAACATCTTTCTTTGGATGAGTTTTCTTATAATAATAGTTTTCATTCCAGTATATAGATGGCACCATTTGTGGAATTATATGGAAAAGCGATGAAGAAATCCATATTTTTGGGATGAAGTGGGTGAAAGGAAGTTTATGGGACTAGAATTGGTAGGAGAGATGGTAGAAAAAGATCAGTTGATACAGAAGCACATGAGGACAGCACAGAGTAGGATGCAAATGTATGCGGATAACCAGAGGAAGGATCTTTCTTTCAAGGTAGGTGATCTTGTCTTTCTCAAAGTTTCTCTATGGAAAAGTGTCATGCATTTTGGTAAAAAGGGAAAGCTGAGTCTGAGGTTCATTGGAACCAATGAAATCTTAGAGAAAGTTAGATCAGTTTCCTACAGAGTGGATTTACCTCCATGTTTATCCCAGGTACACAATTTTTTTCATGTTTCAATGTTGAGAAATTTTATGTTGAATCCATATTATGTTTTGAGTTTAGAGGTAGTTCTGTTGAATGAGAATCTATCTTATGAGGAACAACCAGTCTAGAATCTTGACGGAAGAGAGCAAGTGTTACGGAATAAGGTGATTCATTAGGTAAAAGTTATGTAGAAAACCTATATGGTTGAATAGAAAATGTGGGAATCTGAAAATGTTATTAGAGATAAATACCCCCACTTATTTTTTTAGTGAATAGAATTACAAAGACATAATTCCCAAAAGGGGGGAAGGATGTAACATCCCAAGTAAATAAATAATATGAAATTTTTATATTTATTAATATTTGTGAATTAAATACTGATTTTAATTTAAGGGGGATGATATTTTTGATAGCATACTCAACATGAAACAATGGGTTTCTCCTAAATATTACGTTACACACAAAAAAAATTTATACCAAAAAATAATATAATAATATTACTATTTTAAATTGTAGTTAACGCATAGTCGTTATATTGGCATGAATGCATAGAGATAACTAAAATATGATTATTTATGTTTTTTAAATGTCTTTACATTTATCCAATTAATATTAGAGGCTTAAAATAAGAATTAATCCGAATTTAATCTTGAAATACTCTAATATTCTTTAAAAGGTCGATTTACCACCTTTTGATGGAGAACCCTTTTTAAATGTAGTTTTTTTCACTTTTATGTGTTCTATTTGAAAAAATAAAATTATTCTTTAGAAGTGGGACATCAAAATTTACATTGGATGAAATTTTGGTATTTTTTTGATAATGTTCATTTTTTAATGAATAGTGGAAAATAATGTATTTTAATTTAAAATTTTATTTTAATCTAATTAATTTGTATTGTTATATTCTACTTTTAATTGGTTTTATAATGTAATTGGGTTATATTTTTACTATTTAATTCAATGTTGGTCATTGGAATTAATTTCACTTTGGATATAAACACATGTCAATCTTCTGGTAGTTTTTACTTCTTAAAAACATGCTTTTAGTTTTTTGACAATGGAAATTAATTTTTAATTAATTTCTTCTAATTTTTTGTTTAAAATTTGAAAAAATGGATTCCATATTTGGAATCATGTTATCCCAAGACAAATAATTATCTTTCTTTATGAATCCATTACTGATATTTTTATACTCATCCCAAGTTTTGAAATGTTTTTCATAGGATATAAAGAAGTATAGAGTCAAGGATGGGATGAGGGAAAAGTAAAGCTATTAAAACATGAAATGATTTCATGTTACTTTTTTAAAGAGTTTTTTTATGAAAAATATGGGTAGTGAACAAATGTGTCTACTTTTAATATTTGAGATGATATGTATAAGTTTGGACATAATTCTCTAAAGTTCTAAACCTAAAAATATCTTCGATGTGAATTAAAGTCAAACGATAGACTTATCTCAAGATTAAGTAATGTTTAAGGTTGGGGCATTATACATAGTAGAAAAACGGTCTCAAGGAAAGGTCACAACCATAAAGCTAGTCTAGGATTCAAGATCGAAGGTTCTACACAACACTCGTCTATGAGAACACACTCCACGAGGTATACTGCCAATATCGACACTTATCCTAGAGGTCACACTCATCGGGGAGGAACCACTTCCTCAGCTATAATACTACTAATGACACTCGTCCCAGAAGTCACACTTGTTATGTCTAGCTAAGAAGAAGCACGAACAAAACTAAGAGGGTTTATCTAAGAAACACACACAATTATATTGCACCTCATTGGAATGATTAGATCTCGATACACAAATAAGGCTTCAACTCCCAAGGCTCACTAGGGGGGACACTAGACCCTACTAGAAACATCCTCCTAAATAGGGTATTGGCACCGATGTAAATGTAAGTCTCACCAACACCAACAAACCCTACTAGGGAATACACAAAGGATATGAGGATTGTTCTTGGCCTCTCAAAGGGATACATGATCCAAGTCGCTAAGGAGTATATTCAAAGTAGGTTGAAGCAACTCACATCAGAAAAAGGGGACTCACTCATACTGTATAGATCAATAGGAAGATGTCAAGGGGTCAACCACTACGACTAGAAAATGATGCATCACCAAACTCTCATAAGAATAGACCCAGGGAACACAATCAATTGAACCTGGTTAGAAATTTCTGAAAGAAGCATCTCAATTACATCACCTCATTTCATATCTCTAAATCCAAAACAAAGGTCATCGTCGCGTTCTATGTGGGAAAACTATTCAGGGTGGATCTACTAGAGTATCTGCATTTGAGTCAGGAAAACACCTAACGAACGCGTGGGGATCATCATCGTTTTGAAGGTATATAACAAAAATCCATTGATATAACCCCCAAAAATGGTCATAAAAGACCAAAAAAATCATTTTATTGTGATCCTTGTAGAAAAGTGCTCATAATGGGCTATTTTCATTCCCCAAACAAACTCCCACTAAGAATAACACATTAGGCTATTTATTGCATGAACAATGCTTCATGGGCTCCACCCATGAGTCTAAATTAAACACATGATATTGGTTTGAAAATAGTCGCCTCAATATCAGGGTCATGATGATGTAGACAGTTCATCCATCTGACACCATGTCAACAACAACAACAACGATCACAACAACGACAACAACAACGACAACAAAAGTGAAAAAAACAACGATGATGACAACAACAACAACAACAAAATAACATTATAATAATATTATAATAATAATAATAGTAACTGATTCATGTATTCGATCCCTGAGTCTTAAAAATTTAACAAACATTAGTCTTGAAATGATCGCCTCAAAGTCATGGTCACAATACCACTGACAGTTCGTCAATTGGACACCATATTAAGACATTGTCATATTAATTAGACCCCATAATAATAATGATAATAATATCACTTTATAATAATAATATTATTAAAATTTATCCAGATGAAGGGATTCAAGCCACACCTACCTCTCCATTCCACGCAAATCCTATCTAGGGACATCCACTATTATTATTATATGATTTTATTATTATTATTATTATATCAAAAATGAAAATATCACATAATAATAAGGGAACATGCATAAAGTCTCATGCTTCCCACATGGATCCCTCACCCGAATCCACCCCGCAGTGCACATCTGACTTGAACCCCACCCGATATATCGATGGTCGTGTCCATCTGACAATTGTTGACATAATCGAATGGAGGTCATCAAATCAACAAAAAATATTTTTTTAATTCTAATTCGCATGAACATAAAAACAATTCCCATATGCAAAGAACAACCACTAACTAATTTTTGGGGATATTAATTGATGTTCGATGTAGGTAAAATAAAAACCATATCAATCCACACAAATAAAATGTACTATCTCAATTTAGATTAATCACTAATGAAGAATGATCACATGTTGTTTTCATTGATGAGATCCAAAAGTTTTGTATTCATTGGCGTTCCTTACAGTGCTCTGATCGTCGATCTGTGATTTTGAATCCTGCCAATATTCATGTACTCTCTCCACTCAAGTCTCAAGGTTATGAGGCAATCCCTTCAAATTGGTAACGGTGGAGTATTTATCGAGGAACAACTTGGTTGTTGTCTCAACATAATAAAAATAAATTAATTTATTACTTACGTATATGATGTCTTTTTCACAAACTCTCAACACCCAAAAAATATTATGTCGTGCTTAGGGTAAATCTTATGTTTTGATATAAACAATTGTCTTAGATATCCAATTTGCGACTGTGTTTGAGAGTTATCCATCTTTAAAAAAAATGTGTCTGCGTGATAAAAATATATTTAATATCTTTAAAATTTCAATTTTGGTTTCACCAGACCATAGAATGTTGCACTATCTCAGTGGATAACTAAAAAATATTCTTATAAATACATTAATGTCTTACACATAAAAAACTGGGTTGTTTCACTATTCACACCTTTTAAGTCTTTTTGTCTGAGAAAAGAACAAATTATGGAACAATTTGGGGATATTGAGCTCGCATCTGGCTCTCCAGATCCCAAAATCTCCCCTAATTGTTTCATGTGCTCCCAATAATCACACACTCAAGGAAAAAACTTGCCCATGTAGGTAAATTCTCTACCGAATCTCAACATTGTCAACTCCTTGAAAATAGAACCTCTACTCTCACAACCCAACTTAACTAGGTCGATATCGTACATCAAGTTGTGCGCATACCTCTTCAACTGTGATGTGTGGAGAACACAAGAAACCAAAAATATTGTGGTTACAAGGCTAAGCGGCACACAACCTCACTACATAACACAACAATAGGAAAATGTTTCAACGATCCTTTGAGATATTCTATCACCCTAGACAAATCTCTGTGATCCTCAAAATGGTGAGATATGTAGGAATAGATGGTCTCCTTATTTAACTTTGAAGGTCACCTTCATCAGTACACAAAGGACTGTTGATGTCTCTTGGGTATTCCTTATCTACCCCTCAATGATCTGCACCCCTTTCACAACCATTACTAGCACCAGCCTCATGTGTCCTGTGTGCTCCAAATTTGACGCCAAGAACACAAGGGCACCATCGTAGAAGACTGTGGTGAAATGGTCTATAGATGGTTAAGGATATGGTGTATAGGTCTTACAACTCTACTAAGGCATACAACACAACGAAGGGTATCATTGCAAAATCAAAAAATCCACAATGGTTGTGGAAATCCACTTCTAGTATATATTGATCCAAAACTAGAGTTAGCGATAACTTTTCTTGAGGTCAAACATTGATAACCACTTCTCCCCAAACCACTGATTGAAGAATTCAATGATACTCATGAGTGGATACTCTTCCTCGCGTTATCTGGTTCAAGTGACACCAATCACTACGGGAGTTTCACCTTTTTGCGACGGGCTTTTTGTGACAAGAGTAGGACCCGTCGCAAATAGTTCGTCAAAATAAACTATTTGCGATGGGAATTTTGACACATCGCAATTAATTGATAAAAAATACGTATTTACGATGGATCATCGTAAATAATTTAATCACGCCCTATATGCCAATGTGTGGGAAGAGTATTTGTGATGGGGATTCACACCCATTGTAAATAATGTGTCAACATGATAATATTGTCTCTGGGTCCCATCACAAATATTATTTTTTACCGCTGCCTAAATTAATAACTATATAACTAATTGAAATGGGTCTGATCACAAATAATCTCACTGCAAAAGATATAACCTATATATACCCCGCCCTCCCATGAATTTTTTATAATCAGAAATTCTCTTAACTTCTCTAACCCTCTCTACTCTGATATTTTTTAGTTCAAAATTTTCAAAGTTTCAAGCATTACAAGGGATCATCTTTAATGGTTTACATACACGGAAAGTTGTAGTTTCAAGGTATTTTTTTTAATTTATTTTACTGAAATAGGTCTGAGTACAAGTTTGCAAGTCAACCCATAACCATTAAAGTTATTAGAAAAAAAGTAACTGAAACAAAAGAGATGATGGGGACACACAAGCATTCATTCCCTCCATCAAGGGAAACGTACTATGGACCAGAAGGATCTAGGTCATCCCCATGGTCATGGTCAGAATCATCAGCATCATCAGTAGTTTCCAACATGGATCGTGAATTCTTTTGCTTAAAAAGAACATAATACTTCTCCCTGAGATTTTACTTCTCCAAATTGAGCTCTTTAGAAGAAGACTTGGTTGATATTCAACCACGCCCTTGTGAACCAGCTTAATCATCATGATTGCATCATGTGATATAATTTTTTGGATGAGGGCACCACTACCAATTCTTAGCTTGATGCCAAGCCCCTCTTGATTCATCCCTTTCCAAACAAGGGGACTACATATGATCTGAGGCACATATTGCACTCTTCTTATTAGGAGAATCCATGCCCTGCTTAGCTTTACCCTTCTTGTTAGAGGAAGTCAGAGCTTGTTCTTGAATCAATTCTTTTCCAAATTCAGCTTGAATAACCACATCAATCTTTGCCAACTCATCAGAATCAGCATCAACATCAGCATTATCCTGCACTCCTCTATCCATAGAAATAGGGAGAATCTCTTCCTCTTGCTCAACAGATGCATGCATTAGAACCCCATCCACAATATGTGAGGTTGTCTTCACCTCCTCATGCCCCTTCATAGGGCTACTTCCCATCACACCCTACGCAGTAGGGAAAGTCATACTCATTCCCGGTTGACCTGAAACTTGTGCCATGCCTTCCTCAACAGCATCTGCATCCTCAACAATTTTCAACGATGACTTAGAAGCTTTCTTGTTCTCAAAAGCATGATGGTCGGATCCAAAACATGCATCAGCACCTTCCCTTCGACACAAATCGTCCCCCACTAGAATCACATTGTGACTAGTTTTCACCACACCCATAGGTTCAACCAGAGTTGGAGCAATCTGCGTCTCACATCCAATTGGGGAGTGGGTATTAACACCACTCGGTATAGGCTTTCTAGTCTTTTTAAAGCAGTTTATTTCATCATGACCATGAGATTCACAAAAACCACATGTCTTGGTTCGATTACAAGATGAGAAATCATGTTCGAACAACCTACATTCATTAAAAAACTTTGAAACTTTATCATATTCAACTCTTAATTCGAGTTCATCCAGATCAGTAGAAAGAAATACCTTATGAACCAAAGTTGTTTCCAAGTCAACTTCAACAAAAAACCAGGCATTGTATCCATTGCAAACCAACTCTTCTACTTTATCAAGATTAGTCAAAACAACAATAGATAATGCAATATCATAGAGTATCTTTGGATGCGACAATAACCAATTAAGGTCAAAAAATTTTACCCACAACTACATAAAAGAATTACATACCCCTATAGAATTGATGTTTTATTCCCACCCTCAACGATGCAAGATGGTGGGCTTGAGAGTGACTGTTCTGAGACACCATGCCCGCAGTTTCAAATCTCGTGTGGGGAAGAGAATGTGGAAAAATCCTCTACCCATCGAGATGCATTTCCAATCACTAAATCCCCACACCATTGAGAGTCGCACAACCAGATCTTCTGTCTTCCATGGTTTTCAACATTTAGCCAAGCTTAATCTGGTGATGATCGATTGTTTCCCAATTTTTAGGTGCTCTGAAACCGCCTCAAAATTGGATTTGACATGGGCAATGTTGCCATTTTTTCAAATCATCTAGACTGTAGATTCCTTATAAACCAAAAAGGAACTGTAATGCGCAACTATGGAGGATGGCATCACACAACCCTGAGGGTTACCAATCGTCGTTGTCACATCTCTTGCAGCACCAGATTTGCATCCCATGCTCAACATCACACCAACCGGTGCCATCACATCTCTAGCAACAACATATATGCAACCCACACTCAGTATTGCACTACCTAGTGGGTTACAAACCAGCGTCGTCACATCTCTAGCAACACCAGATCTACAACCTACCACACTTCCCACCATTGATCATGGTCCGTTCGATATCTTTGCATCCCTAAAAGCGCCATCCTCATTGGATCTGTGAAACACGTTCAGCCTCACAGTGGAGCCAGATCCCACCGCTGCCGCCACCGCTAAACCACGAGTTCCTCCGGAATAGTCTCCTCCAGCTGGGAGAGATGGTTCGAGATAGTGTGGAATCTACATACGCAACAAACCCTATTTTCCCCAAAATGCATGAATCACCATTGCTCGAGAGATCCACATCCCGCTAACCCATCCTCTCCTTCTTAATTTATTTCATTTAATATTCGTAAAAATTATTATTGAATAGCAGTAATTACATTTAATTAAAATTGATTAGTTTCTTTGGCATGAATACTTTTAGAAATATTTAGTTTTAATTTGTATTAATGTTTTCAATTAAAATTAAATAGTTTTATTTTGCAATAATTTATTTCAACTATTTGTAATTAATTATAATTAGGTGTGATTATTGAAAATTAGCTGTAATTAGTAAAAAAATTATTAATTAGTTATAATTAGTAATAATTGGTGGTAATTAGTGAGAATTGGTGGTAATTAGTCATAATTGGTGGTAATTAGTCATAATTGGTGGTAATTAGTAATAATTAGTAATAAACTATATAAATTAGTAATAAATTGATATAAATTAATTAACATTAATGTTAATTAGTGGTAATTAGTAATAATTATTAATAATTAGTACTATTTAGTAATAATTAGTGGTAATTAATAAAATTAATTGTAATTAGTAATAATTAGTGTTAATTAGTAATAACTAGTGGTAATTAGTCATAATTAATAAAAATTGTAATAATTAATAAAAAATTAATATTTAATAAAAATTAGTAAAAATTTAAAAAAAATAGTAATAATTAATAAAAATTAGTAATAATTACTGTTAATTTGTAATAATTGGTGTTAATTAGTAATAATTAAGAAAAATTAAGAACAATTTCGAATAATTAAGAATAATTATGAATAACTACCAAAAAATGAGATTAATTAGCAAAAAAATGTATGGTTAAGAATAATTAGTAACAATTCGGAAAAATTAATAATAATAAGTAATAATTAGGATTAAATATGAATAATTAGCAATAATTAGTAATAATTAGTAGTAAAAAGTCATAAATAGTAATAAATAGTAACAAATAGTAATAATTAGTAATAATTAGTAAGAAGTAGAAATAATTAGAAATAAATTCTAATAATTGGTATTAATTAGTAACAATTAGTTAGAATTAGTAATAATTAGTAATAATTGGTAATAATTAGTAATAAATAGCAATAAATAGCAATAAATAAAAATAACTATGAATAATTTGTAATAAATATGAATAATTAGTAATAAATAAGAATAATTAGCAATAATCAGAAATAATCAGCAATAATATGGAATAATTTGCAAAAATTTGTAAAAATTAGAAATATTTGTGAGTAATTAGGAATAATTAGGAATAAATAGTTATAATTTTAAATAATTATGAATAAATAGTAATAAATCGTAATAAATTTTAATAAATAGTAAAAAATAATAATTAGGAATAATTAGGAATAAATAGTTATAAATACAAATAATTATATATAAATAGTAATAAATAGTTATAATTAGTAATAATTAGTAATAATTACTAATAATTACTAATAATCAGTAATAATTAGTAATAATTAGTAATAATTTTGAACAATTAGTTATAGTTAGGAATAATTAAGAATAACTAATAATTAATATAGATAATTAGGAATAATTAAAAATAATTTGTAATAATTGGGAATAATTATGAATAAATAGGAATAATTATGAATAATTAAGAATAAATAAGAATAAATAGGAATAAATAAGAATAAATAAGAATAAATAAAAAAAATAGTAATAATTAAGAATAATTAAGACTAATTAGTTATAATTGGGAATAATTAAATATAGTTAGGAATAATTTTCGTCCCATGAGAAAAAAATTTGTTTATATATGGTTGACACAAATTAATAGTAAACAATTTATTCCAACCATATATTAGTACATACATAGTTGTCACAAATTAGTAATGACCAATTTATGTTAACCATATCTAAATTATTCATTATGTCGCCATAACCAGGAAGATATGGTGTGATGCGTTGATGGAAGTGGTAATAGGAGAAGAATACATGTCATTGAAGTGACTTAATTTACATAAATTGATGTAATGATAAATTTGGACATGGTTGGCATAGATTGGTCTCATCAGTTGGTGATTGTAAAATCTATGATTTATAATTTTTAGTAAATCATACAATTTCCATTCATTAGGTGTTTAAAAATGACCAATATTTTCTAACCATGTCCAAATTTGTCATTAGGATGCCAAAACCAGGACAAACATGATGTGATGCATCAATGGAAATAGTAAAAGTAAGAGGAAGGGATGCATCGATGATAGGACATGGTTGACAAAAATTAGTGCAATGAAAGATTTTGACATAGTTGGCATAAATATTTAAACATTAGCGATAAATTACTAAACATTAACGATAAATCAGTTTAATTATTAAAAATCAGTAGTAATTAAAAAAATGTAGAAAAAATTAGATGTAATTAGCAATGATTAGTATAAATGAACATTAAATAATCATAATTAATAAAAGGTAACACTCATTAGTAAAAATCAGTAACAAGTAGATAAAATTCACAATATTTAAAAGAAAATTATGAATATTTTAATTTTTATTCTTTTTTGGATCATATTTTTCTTATATCAAATTAATCATAAACAATTTATTTATTTTATATTTTTTTTAGAAATAAAGGAACTCGACAACAGTCTTTATTTCATGATCATGATGGAATAAATCATCATATTAATCCCAATGGTTCTTGTGTAAATCCTATATTTATTGAGGGTGTTGAATTTTTTTATCATTTACATCATCAAAACAAAAAGTTGTTTCAGAAGGGACAATTAACATCCACACAAGAAACATGATCTGAAGAGATTTGCCTGATTTGAAAACATTAGGTGTCATCTATTGGAATTTGGTTTTTGAAAAAAATTATTTTTTTAGAATCAACATGTTTAAGATTGTTTTAGAGAAGATAATAATAATATTGTTCTAGATCCATCACGATTTCAAAATTTTGTACATGATGTGGTCGATCCATCTTTTAAACAAACTAAAACTTAAATCGATATTGATTTAACTCCAAGGATGGAACCATCCTAATTTTATGTGTTGTCGAAGTCTATTGAGGATGCCTTATATTTTGCTTGCAAGATAAAAAAATTGAAGGGTTGCAAAATTTATGGCTATTAAATCAGATAATGGAATTTAAAATATCTATTTTAATCAGATATTGAATTTGATTAAAGCACTCTTATCTAAATTAAATGTGTTGCCTACAAATTTCTATGAGAGAAATAGGGTTGTTTAAAATTTGGGTCTTGGTTATCATAATCTTCATGCATGTTCAAATGATTGCATATTATATTATAATGGAAATGAGTAATTATTGAGTTATCCTATATTTGGACAATTGTAGTATAAAGAGGCTCAATTAGGGTAGTTTGGATTGATTCCTATAAAATAATTGAGGTATTTCCTGACACCTAGATTGTTGGGTTTATTCATTTCTCAAAACACAAAATCATTGATGATATGGTAAAAAACCAATATTTCAATTGGTAAAGAATTAAAATATGATGTTGATGGTGATTCATGGAAACATTTTGACAAAGTAAATATTTTTTTCTTTATAAGGTAAAAATGTGCAATTTGGTCTTTTTACTGAAGGTATTTATCCATTTTCTTCTTACGGTAGTTAATATTCTTGTTAGACCATCTTAATAACTCCGTACAATTTACCATCTTGGATATTGATAAATTATCCATATATCGTTTTGACCTTATTAATTATAGGACATCCAAAAAAATATCAATGTTTATTTGATGTCATTGATTGATGAGTTAAAATTATTGTGGAGTAATGGTGTCAGTACATATGATGTTGTTACGAAAAAAATCCTATTGAAAACTACATTGATGTGGACAATTAGTGATTTCCTAGAATAAGATAAGTTATTTAGATGGAATACACATGGAAAATATCATGTTCGTATTGTATGAGAGAAAAAAATTATATACTTATCAATAGAAGAAAACCTTGTTTCTTTGACTGTCATTAAAGATTTCTTCATTCAAATCATCCTTTTTAAAGGAACAAATATAATTTCAGAAAAGATACAATTGAAAGAGAGGACCTCTAACAATGATCTCAGATATTGAGTTTAAATCCATTCTATCTTCATTACCTCTCATTACATTTGGATCGACTATAAACCAATAAGAAATAGATTGATTTGGGAAAGAACATAATTGGATTAGAAAGAGCATTTTTTGGGATCTACCATATTGTTCTGATTTGTTGGTCCATCACATGTTGGATGTCATGTATATTGATAAGAACTATTTTGATAATATATTTTATATAGTTTTGGGCACACATAGTGAGACGAGAGATAATGTAAATGCATGATTAGATATTTCCCAAAATTTCACGAGACCAGAACAGGAATTGTATGAGAATGACATATCAAATAATTTAATGAATTTAAAATACGATTGTATAGTTTCCAAATAAAATTGTTTATTATTTTTTCATTGGAATACATATTTGAGTCTTCTAGATGGATATTTCTCTAATTTGGGTAGATATATCAAAAATTCTCATATTACCTGACTAAAAAGTCATGACTACCATGTCATAATAGAAAGACTTCTATTGATTGGATTTAGAGTTTTGTTGAATTCTATAATCTTGGATGCAATAACCACTAAAACAATGAATTATACCAACATAAATTTATTGACAGATAATATATTTGTAGGTAAAAATGATCAATTTTAATAGATATTATGTTTTATAGGTATTTATTTCAAATATCAACACTTCTTTTTACCAATAGATATATCTATTGGTATTTATCTCTTAACACTAACAAATCTTTTACCAACTATTAAGTATGTTGTTTTATCGTACTTACATAAACATTTTTTACTAACACATAAATATATTATTAATAAAAACTATTACCAACAAATCTTTTGTACTGAATAAAAAATGTTACAATAAACTATTCAATAATGACAATTATTTTATCAATAACCAATTAATAAAAATAATGTGTGTATATGTATTAATGTCTATATATATATATTCATTTTAAAGAAAAAAGTCAATATCAATTTCCTAGGGTTTTAATAAAAACATTTTATTAATTGATTCTAATTTTCTAATTTATCTAAATATCAGTTGTATTTATATATTTTAATATTATTTATTTAATAAACATTTAAAACATTTTTTATAAAGAAAAACTCTAAAAAACCCTAAGTTGAGACTCCACCTCGTCACCAACACTGCCGACTTCTTGTGTCTGGCCTCACCTCCCACCACATCCCCTCGCATCCCACGGCCCGTTTCCCCACCTCGCATCACTTTCATACTCCTTTCTCACTTCCCATCATCCCACCACAGATCTAAACGCCCCTTCTTTCATTGTATTCTACTACCCTGTGGGTTTTCTGTCACCAAATACAATTCTCATGTCTCGATATCTACTGCCCCACAATCACTGCCATCACATCCCCTATCAGGAAATGAATAGTTGCTGCATTGCACCCATTATCCTTAATAGACACTTATACGTTTTACTGTCGATTTCATCCCCATTTCACCACTGGTTGTTGCCCTATTTTTCTATCAACAATTGACTAAGGTACTTCTTTGAAAATAGTTTTTTCCTTGTTTATATATTCAAAAGTTTTTTCATATAAAAATTATTATATGGTTTGCATTATGATTACAATTATTAAATATTCATAGAACATGATAGTTTGGTATGATTTCATTCGATAGATTAGTTAGAGATAATACCATTAAAAATCATAATGTAATGAACCTTATCAATAATTCAATCATATTCGATGCACTTATCAGCTATGAAGTCAAAAATGCTTCTTTACACCACAAATACATGTATACATGTGTGAATGTTTATGTTAAACAATATACACCTATTTTCCAATGAACAACAAAAAATCTATCATGTAAGGAAATGTATAGGGTAAATTAATAATGTTTATGCAATTAATATCATATGGGGGGCTCTCTACTTTAGCAAAATATACTTCAGTTTTGTCACCAATATTGATTTTGAGAAAATTTAATTCTAGAAAGAATCCATTAACCAAAACAATAGTTGTATGTGATCCTCACTAAGATGCCAATCTAGTTGCCTAGTAAATAGTCACCCCATCAATCACCATTTGATATGTGATCTGGGCTAATAAACCCATCCACCATTCCAACATCACCAATTCATATTTACTTTGTTTTCTTTTAATGGAATATGATTATGTATTGATAAAGCATAAAACCTATTTTATGCCTTTTTAATTTTTATTTGTAATCTCGTCCTAATTTTACATCAGGATTTACTACACTTTTTTGTTTATTGTTGAGGCCATGTTTCATTTATATTGTCCAAACATGAGATAAAAATGTGGCTAGATGGACTGAGAATTTGATATATAACTTATTGTTATACTTTTTCCACCCTTTTTGTTACTATTTCCATATCCAAAATATAGAATGGTTGGTATGACTCCTTCATCCATAGGATAACAATGCAACTAACAGACTATCTTTCATGTGATTTAGTTGATCTTTTGATGTTTCATCCATGGAGAGTGTTCTTTTTGTAGCTTATGAAAAACTACAACCATTGAATGGAATGTGCCATTTAAAGGTATAATTTATGTTTCTTTATTTTCCACTAGAATGAAAGTACTTGGATTTTTTGTGTATTAATATGATTTTTGGTATGAATTTTTGAGCTACTCTCTCTTTTTCTCTACCACTTAAAATGTCACTATATGGAAGAATATGTAACTAAACTACACTGTTCATGTATTCAATTTTTTTTAACTTTAAAAGATTGAAAATTATTATGGCCATTATTGTCTTGGCCCTTATTATTCTCATACTAGTTAATGTACAGACTGACATGTTATATTTTGTGAGGATCTTGTTTTTCATGTGATTTCCATATCAGTGGCAAGAGAAAATAGAGGCAAGAGAATCTCAGAGCTGTGAATCACTATGAAAATATGTACATTTATTTTTCATGAATGAATCATATTACTAAATACAATTTTAATTTAATTTTTTAAAATTATTCTTATTAAATATTTATTTTAACTCCAAATATTAAATTAGACTTTATGATTGTGGGAAGATCCAGTTTTCTAAAATTGTTAGAAGATATTTCATTAAAATGGAGCTCCACATCTATCCAAAGTTAAATTCTAAAAATTACGTGACATGAAAAATGGTTTAATTGCAGAAGGATACTTATTTATCTGTCAATTCAAAGTTGAAAGCCTCATTGATGGGTATTTTTTTTACCCTTTTTAAGATGTTTATAGATAGTAAAGGATGACAAGATGGAGGTAGTTAGTATAGGTATGAGGTTTTTAATAACATGGAAAATAATAAATTATTTAAGTATCTATGAGTGAATTTATTTCATTATTTAGTCACTCAAATGATGTGATACAGTTTCCTTGCAGTTTTCTTTCTACGCTGTTACAAATTCCAATACATATCGTAATGATATCTTAAATTAAAAATTTAAGGTGGGTGTCCATTTTATTAGGTTTTGCTTATGATTTTTAGATATATACATGTTATATATGTTTAAAAAATGACCCAAGTTGAACTATATTCTTATGTCGGTAACTCATGGGCCTTCCATTTGACTGCAATATTCACTGTTGTCTATAACTAAATGCTCATGTAACAACTCACAGGTCTTTCATTTTAGTCTTGTTAGCATGATAATTATTTATAAATTCCATTCTCATGGAATCATTACCTCTTAATTAATTTTATTTTTGAAATCCCAATTTTAACTATTATCTTTTTAATTTGACACTTTTAAAGGATAATGACTAAAACATTGTTTTTAAATCCTTACCCATTTTCTAGGTTAAATGGAAAGACATCCTAACATTGAACAATCAAGTCATATCTAAATTAGATCCACACTAGTTTGGGATAAATAATAGAAATCATGGAATTTAATTTTTTTAAATATAGTGGGGGATTGGTGGGGCTTTCATAGGGTATGAATCTTTACACCATGGTTCTTCATATATTCCATGTACTTTCTAATATTCTCGAATTGTTAGTATTATTTACACTATTCTGGCCCTTACAGTTGAATTTTTATGAATGTTTATTTTATGTGTTGGCTATCAATTTATTAGTATCATTCAATATTTTAGTATTTAAAACATTATACTGAGTTTTAGGTAGTCATTTGTACTTACCTTTATTTATTGTTTTCCTATTATTATATTCAAGAAATGAAATAAATTTATTCTGTCAGCTTCACATAAAAAATTAGAATTTATAGGTTTAACATTTTTTATAATTTCCAAAGTTCTCCAATTTTTTGTTATGTTATTTTTCAAACAGCATCCCCAGTGTTCTGTGGCACTTTCCAGAGGCATTCTTCATCCTCATGATTTTTATTTCTTAAATTACTTTCATGAAAAAACTATCTCCTCACCAATGTTAGCCCGTGAAAACCATTCCATTAAAATATTTCATGGAATTAAATAACCACTAAAAAATATATCACTATTAAATTAATTATAATGACCATGTAAAATTGCATGAATAAATATATATTTGTCATTCTAGATTCAGTATTCCCCGAATTTAGTGATTTATTTACTTGATTTTTGGAAATGTAGATTTTAAAGCTCGCTAGAATCACACTTAACCAAGCATTGTGGTTTTAGTTATGTATTGGTGACACAAAATTAGACAAAGAGAGTGGTTGTATACATTCAGATTAATGTAATTGTAGTTGTAACAACTGAACGAAGAATAAAAATACCAATTTATCAGAGAGAGACTGTCTGTTATTCTAGAATCCATATCTTGAATTCCTTGAATTCTATAATGATCCCCTCTATTTATTAATAGACTATTAGTTTCCATATTAATCATAAGTTAATATTAAGCATAAATTACTTCAGAAAAGTATATCTCCTTTAGGGGTGGGTGTTTGATTCCTTCCCGACCCTTATCCATAGTGGCCTATAGTTTATTGACTTCCATGCACTTTTCAATAAGAGAACTATGAAAAATGTTTGGAAATAGTATGAATGATCTGATGAGTATACATATGTTGAGTATGATCTTGATGCACCAGAGTCCAAGTCTCATGCTACCTATGAGACCAGGACATCCCCTAAACATTATAGGTAGAGGGAATCCATAGGACTTAACCAGATATCACCACCCTCCGCCACTTTGGATAAATGGTTTAATCAAATTGGTGTTTCCTTCTATTCCAAATTTAAATCGAAAGGGTTATTTTTCAAAATAAGGGATTTCCATTTCTACAGCCACCAGTGTACTCCTTTTCTCATCCACCATAGCCATCACCATCCTAGCAGTTACCTACAAAGCAGAAGCCATCTACTTACACTACAAGAGATATTACACAGCCAACCATCCAAAAACTCATTGAGTACCCATACATCCTTTATAATCTAGATTCCCACTACGAATATGTATTTGAGGCCCACAAGAATATAAAGGGCCCTACAATGCTGAATGAATTGGGGCTCCTTTAAATGATCTCGATTCCATATAAATGGAATCTCTCAATAAGAGAGTTTCCCACTACCCAGTATATAGATCTAACTACTACCTCTAATCAATTAACATTGACAAGCTCCACACCAACCACTGTATTTCCAGATCAACACCTTATGGACTATCAAAAGACACATGTATTGGTTCATATTATTCTCAATTTGGATATTATTGAGACAGGTTATATCACCATACAGATTCATTATCCACCTCATATAGAGATCATTCAAGGGTTATTTTATATATATAATAGCACAGTGTGAAAGCCCAATGTTCAATGGATTTCTTCAAGATACAAAGATACCAAAATCTCCCAAATCAGCTTCTTTGGTCAGATTTGACCTGGTCATACTGCTCAAACAGCCATTGATGGGCCCAATAAAAGTCCTCCACAATGTAGATTAGTTGTGATTGCTTCTTTTATAACATCTCAACATGTTGTGTGAACGAATTTTCATCTTCCTATATCAACCTTAACATTGTATTTCCTTTCTTATCCAGGTTAGTGAGCATGTATTAGAGTTAAAAAAAGCATGCTTGGTGTCTATTGCTCTCTAGCCACCATATTTGTGGCTGCTTCGTTATCTCTTCTATTCACCCAATGAACTTTTGTTTAAATATTTCAATTTTTTATACATATCATTATTTTATATATATATATATATATTTTATTTGTTAACTATTTTTTTTACTCAATATACTAATGGAATCATCAAAAGTATTTTTATTTCTTTTATCTTATGGTTTTTGTTTTCATAGGTTAGATAATATACTTATTGTGGTCACTGGTTGGTATGTTTTAGTGTGGTCTTATTGGTATCAACTATGACTGGTAAGCTTTTTCACTGCATTTATAGATTAGTGGTTTTTGAAAAAATTATTTTATGTTATTAGTTTAGTTTTTGTCAATTCATGTTTAATTTTTTTTCCTCACTGACCATAAATAATTTTTTTGGTAAATGGACGATGATAGGTTTAAACCATACATAGAATATTCATGGATTTTTTACCACATACATGTTTCCAAATTCTTGAGATTTCAATAGGGATGATGATAAATGCTCAGTATAAAAATCATTTTTTTACACTTCTATTTATTAATATTTTTTTTTCAATTCATACATATATTTTTCATTGATTTGAGCTAAAGCTAGCATAATTGAGGTGTTGCTGGATCATTAGTCCTAGGTTGCTGGTGCCCACAGTCTCTGGTGTGGTATGGAAGGGGTGTTTCTGGCATGGATGAGCCGTTGTTGGATCGCTAACATGGATGGACTACTGTTGGACCCTGGTGTGGCATGGATGGGATGTTGCTGGTTTGCTGACATGAGATACTACTGGCATAGATGACCTCCTACTGGATCTCTATAGTGGATGGGCTGCTGCTGGACTTGGTGTGGCATGGAAGGGCTCCTACTATCTTGTGGGAATGGATGAGCTACTACTGTCTCATTGGTCCTAGGTTGTTGGTGACGGTTGGTCCCTGGTGTGACATGGATGGGATACTCCCTAATATAGGGGTGTTATTGGTTGGTGGAATGTGTGATGGATTTTGTATTGATTCAATTTCATTATCAATATAATTAATTTTTCCCTAATTTTGAACATGTTTAAATATCATCATCTCTTTAATAATTAAAACATATGTATAATATATGAAAAATTAATAAATAAAATATAAAATTTTACTAAAAGTAAATATTTATCATTTAATAGATATTATATGTGGGTAATATTATTAGAAATAGAAAAACTTGTCATTAGAAAATATTACTAGTCATTTTAACCAATATAAATATATATTATCTCTTGTTATTATTATAATTTTAATAGAATGATTTTATCTATCGCAAAAAAAATAGTGACAGAGTTTTTCCAATAGCTTAGTGACAGGGAAATATATGTTGGTAAAACGTTTTACCAACAGAAAATGTACTTTTACAAATAATATTCCCCTGTTAGAAAAAGTGAAATATTTTTTAGTGAATAGAAATATCATATTTTTACTGAGACATTTGTGTGGTGACAATAGAATATGATGCCCTATTTAGACTATAAGAAGATATTGTTTCAATTTTATGTAATGTGTAAAAAATATTCCTATTGTATTTCATTGATTCAATGGAACATTTAATATTAAATTATCCACATGAAGAAAAATGAGGAGGTCAGGCGCAGTTCTGATGGATGTACCCATTAAATAGATACATGAAGAAATTGAAGAAAAAAGGTACGTAACAAAGCATCGGTTGAATGATCAATTGGAGAAGCTTATTT
Source organism: Viscum album (assembly GCA_963277665.1). Classification (NCBI taxonomy): domain Eukaryota; kingdom Viridiplantae; phylum Streptophyta; class Magnoliopsida; order Santalales; family Viscaceae; genus Viscum; species Viscum album. Next base: position 2,048,990,941 of record OY728145.1, read on the forward strand.
ACGGGAGGGGATATTTTTTTATTCACTAATTATTTTCAATATGAATATCATGAATAACATAACTGCATGGTCCATAATGAGAGAAATATTGATGATTAAATGAAAAATCATTTATAAATTTTTAATCTTCCCAAACTTCGCTTCGGTGGAGCTGATGGATGATGAATTTCAAATGATGAACATCAATAGGATCATATGTATATTCTGCTCGAATATGAAAAAATGACACCATTTTTACTATGAGTTCTCCTATCACGTATTCTATAATCTTTTTAATAATAAATTATTATTTTTTATTTGTATATTATATGATAATTATATTAAGAAATAGTTTCCAGAAATTACAGCAGCTGCTCTTGAAGAACGTTAGAAAAATAATTTTTCCTATTGATTTCAAAAACTAGTAAATTAAATTATATATGGTTTAACATATAAAATCAGTTTATTACCTATTATAATGATATTTTGTTTTAAAATGTTTCTGGTAACTATGATGATAAAATTGAAAATCAACTGTGTGTATTGAGTAACCCACCATCCAAAATGGTTAAATCTTATGATGGATATGTGGTGAATGGTTTTTTATTTCAAACACATGCATATGGGGAATAAAAAACAATAAATAGTGCTGTTTTCTTGAGGGTATATCATCATAGAGAAAGTGAAGTTGACTTTTACAGCATATTGGAAGAAATAATTAAACCCTGTTATCATGGAAAGAATTGCATAAAAATATTTAAATGTTAGTGGTTAGATACTGAGAGAGGATTTCATGTTAATATATTCCATGGAATCATTGATAATAAATATAAAATCCTTGTTATAGTAAATGATTTATTTTTATTGGTTCATCCGGCACATAAAATTTATTATGAAAATTATTGTGCTACTAAAATGCTACATAAAGAGAGTTAAGTGATTGGTGGAGAATAATAAAAATGAAATCTACAAAAAATCCATTTATTCAATGTCAATGTGGTTCTGTTGAAGTGCAATGGATTGAAATTTTTCAAGAGACTACTCCAAATACCTATTTTTGATGATGTGATGTGAATATCTATGACAACACCACACAATTAAGGGCTGATGGTGATGATAATATTATAAATGTATCAAATTTATTTGAAATGGCAAGATGTGATGAAATTGAACCTCTTATAAAAATTTATGATACTTAGGAGGAATATGAAGATATTTACATTATCATATGTGAATAAGAGGATGATGATGAATATTGATACAATTAAATGCTAGTTATAATAATAAATAATATATGTCTATATATAATAGTCGTTTTCAAATATTTTCTAACAACATTTATTTCAGGTTTCAGATAGACTCGGATCTATTTTTTGAGTTGGACGATGTTGATTGTCATGAACCAACCTGGGTAAACCCTTAACCGTTCACTCGAGATAATATGTGGCAAGGCCTGAGAGGCGTTCCTGATCCTCCCAGGCTAGTGATAAGTTCCAAGGTAATCAATTTAGAATGAGATAATGGTTTCACCCAATGAAAATAGACAAGGAAACCAAATAAATAAAAGCTAAAACCAAACTCTAAATGATTCCCAAACGTCACATTCTTTAAATTTACGATTAAGAAAGTAAAAAATAGAAAAAAAAATAAAACCAGGATAACCAAACTGAACCTAAAACCCGATGCACCTCTGTATGACCCTGAGGGTCACTCTCCAATCCACGGACAACTTTTTCCCAAGGTGATTACACTCGAGCCGAAAACTATAGCAGAAACTAAAAACAAGAACACACTATATGTGTGAGTATTAAAACTCAGTAGGTAGAAATTACTAAATCTATTCTCAATGTGCAGTATTTAAATAATGAAAAATTGATTAATAATTTTAAACTACAAAATATAACTAGGTTTTCAACACTTTGAATTTTTAAAACAAACAATCATATTTTATTGCCCTATTGATTTAAAACAAGGATCAAGGGGAGTAGTAAAAAGGGAACCAAATGGGAAATGATTATTTTACATAAAATTGAAAAGGTTGAGAGTGCTTATTCTTTCCAAAACATTTTTCTTGAAATTATTTTTAACAAAAACACACGTTCAAAATTTAGCAGAAGAATACCAAAACCAAGCATAAGATATTGATTCCACAAAATGAGGGAAATGAATCTAATGGTACTAGTATCAGAGAAACATGGGGAAACCAATGAAATTAGAGGAGAAACAGAACATACAAATACATGATACCCCATCCCTGGTATCATGCCACACATGATGAAATCAAAACGCCCAAATGACTGGCCACCCTAACTCAGGATATATCGAGTGGCCCAATCCAATAGCAATAAACCTAGATGTCCACTTACTATGGGGATCTAGTTAGTGCATAAACTACTAGTGTAGTAATTGTTCTCAACAATCCTCATATCTCTGATAGGTTCCCATGAAATGTTCATAAAAGGGTGTGTCGAAAAAGATGTAGCAACAAGCCATATATACCCCATCACTAATAACACACATAAACCAGCACCACCCTAACCATATCAATGTGTATTTTTTACTTTAAAACAATAATTATACATGTTAGGTCCCACACAGAGGACCCACCCATCCCTCATCCAATTAACCAGTAAAGACTCACTTCCTAGAGGATTTTCTAAATAACCAATTAATAAAAATTCTAAACGGGCCTCATGTCATTTTCAGACATCAAACCTTTAATAAAAAATTTCACACAAGCCATATTCAATACCAAAACAAATTATAAATCCCTTTATAAAAATCCACGCATAAGCCAACATAAATTCCAAAAAATGCCTCTCATTAATTAAAATATTAGAATTCATATTGAAAAAAGAAAACATCATGTTCAACATGGCATGTATTTTATTTTCATTTTAAACCCCATCCAAAATTCTTCCTCACCTTAAATTCTATTAAAAAGGTTAACACGTTTCAAAAAATTCATAAAAACATTTTACTAAAACACTATACCAACACACTCACACAAAATACAAAAAATATCATTTAGAACCTATTTAGAAATCCATTTTGGGAAACACCAAACACCATTTAAGTCTAAAACATATTTTTAAGGGACAAAGGAGCATTTGGATGTTACAATCTTATATATATATATATATAATCAAACAATCATTTTAAAAATACAAAAAAAACAATTATTTGTAACATCTAATTTATCAAACACATTTGGTATAAGCTCACATAGGCATAATCAAAGATTCATTTCGAAACCTATTTTTATCATGTTCTAAAAATATAAAAACACTATAATCAGATAATTAAGGGTATTATGAAGAAAAAAATAATGTTTTAAAATTCATTGAAATGACTCAAGCATCAATAAATTTGTTCTAACAAGTTTAAACCACATTCAAAGGCCAACTGTCCCATTTAGAAAACACATGGTAAGTACAATTCAACAATTCTAAACTGTATAATAAAAATAATTGAATAAAACACATTATTCCACACAAAAACTATTATGAAAATATCAAATCACTAATTAGTAACTAAGGATGGTTAGAAAAAAATATATCAAAGAAATCCTAAATTTAAAGGGAATGTGCCAAGGGATCCTACCTCAAATCTATTTAGGAACAGAAAATGAAAGCCCAAAATCTCACCACATGGGTTCTAAACACATAGATCTACCGAGAAAAAACCTCAATGAGCCTAATGCCCTACATAAATGAAGGAAAACCAAAGAAGAGGTTATCGGAGGTGTAAGACGCTGCTGGAGTAAGATCATGCTGGTGAGGCAACGTGTGGGAGAGAAGAGTAGTGCCGGCAGGTCACGCCGAAAGGAGCTAGTGTGCACAAGAGGACCATTCTAGAAGGGAGTTTTCCTATAGGAGGAGGCGGTGCAAGAAAAGGCCGCCAGCTGGGGGGGTGGCATGCTGAAAAGTGTGTGGTGCACTGAAAGGGGGTTGCTGACAAGGGGAGGTCATTCATGGGGGTGGTACGGCACCAACAGGGGAGTGAGCAAGGGGGAGGTATGGGTCGAGTGTGCACTGCACAGGTGAGGGAGGGAGGTAGTGTGGGATTAGGGGTGAGAATTAGGGCTTTCCTTTTTTTATTTCCTTTTATTAAAACCATAAAACAACTTTTAACAATCATACAATAATAATAATATCAATAATAATACTTATTATTATTATTATTATAAATATAATTGTTATTATTATTATTATTATTATATTAATTTTAATATTAATATTCCCAAAAATAATAATATTATAATAATAATAATTATTATTATTATTGAAATGATAAATTAAATTTTTGTTTTACCTTTTCTAATTTTAGTTTAAATTTCATTTAATTTAATTTTGTTGTTCATTTAATTCTTAATTTGTTTTGAACACTGGACAGGTCGCACAATGACCCAGGTGTAGCCATACGGTCTCTAAATCGTGCTCCGCCCATGCGCCAGATGTCTCCAAACCCAAAACATGCATTTTATTTCAATAAAAACTCAAATATTTAAACTGGGACTCAACCTGAACCCTGAAAAAATTATCCAAAGTTGAATGAAATAATAAAATAATGTAATGAGAAAGTTCAAGGTGTGGAAATTCTCCCCACCATAACGTTTTCCGACCCCAGAAATCCACAACAAGGTTTACCCCCCAAAACAACAACTGATACTTCATTATAGTGTAAGGAGATCCGCAATGATCCATAAATTAAGAGATCAAAAAAACACCACCAATGAGAGAAAGACTAACAAGATAAAATCGGGATACTGAAAAGGACTCCCCGTTAAGTGCAACCCACTCCTAAAAGCTTAAAAACCTCTAGTCGATCGATCAAAAAAGGAACAAAACATTCACAATGCAAAATGCATCCTTATAATACATACACCTTAAAAATCATCAAATGGAACTCGACCATTCACCTAATATGGAACTAAAACACTAACATGGGGAGGCCCGGATGGACTCCCCACCTTGAGAAACATGATACCACTAAATTCAGCAAGAACTGTGATGGGTATCCCCACCATAAAGAATAAAGAGAGAGAAAAAACTCAAATTTTTTTTACATGGACCAGAAACCCCACCAAAAGGGTAGTAAGGGAAGGACCCAACTCACGGGGCATCAAAAGTATAGCTGAAAATATACCTACAAATTTACACCCTTGTAAGAACACAAATCATGCCACACTAAGGAAAGAAATTAAACCAAGGACTTTGTGCACCACTGGGGTTCTCCTAACTACGCACCAGCTTCAATCCAGATCCTATGGTTGGATCTCTCATGTTTGACGCATCTCTTCCATTGAATTCAGGCATTAGAAACTCCCAAACATAACACACAAAGAACAATTTCACGAAACAAACTTCCATTAAAATAAAAGTTAAAAGGGTTCAACAACAACCACCGTTCAATTTGAAAAATAAAGAAACACAAAAAATGCCTCCAGACATGAATATTACAGCCAAGGAACACTAACAAGAGAAATCCCCAAACTGATCACAAACATCACCCTACACCTACGGATAGGCTGAGTTATCATTTGAAGAGTCGGGTATGGCGTCACGACCCTTCTTGGAAACACCTCGAAAGAACCATTGTAAGTGACCCAAGCATTAATAGGTGTGGAAAATACTTGGAGAATTTGGGCAGGAAAACCTCTTATGACCCTTCTTACCACACTGATGATAGACCGTGACATTATGCTCTGAATAGGTAGACTGGAGGTCTAAAGGCTTCTTTATTCCCCTATCAGCCCCACCAGTATCAGGGTACTTCCTATTTTTCTTATCGACATGATTTACACCACTTCCAAAAACCATAGAAGTAATATCCATCTGAAGTCCTCCTACTAACTCAGTTTTGGAATGAATGTATTGTCTTTCCACATCAGAGAATATGGTTATGTTGAGCTATGACACCTTTGATTACTGTTCATGATGAATCTCAAACTCAAAATTTCGAGCCTTCATGGGATTGTTTGCAACATAACCTTGGTTATATGAAACTAGCTCAAAAAAGATTCCATATAATTCCAACACAGATCCAGCACCTTGCTGAATACCACACAACTCCATTATCTTTCTCACCTTCATCATATTATAGAAATATTGTTGAATTAAAGATGACAAGAAGAACTGCTAAGTAATATCTTCTTGAGGATTGCTTCAAGAGACAGACTTCCAAAATTTCCAAGTTGGACATTTGAGAATAAAGTTAGTTAACTTTATATTTAATTTATTAGGAATCATAAGGAAACTAAAGTTTATCTCAATCCTCTGCATCCAGTCCTCTAATTCGAGAGGGTATGCTTGACCATAAAAGAGAGGAGGGTTTACCTTCCAGAAATTCCAGAACATAGTCTATGGGTTAATCAACTGGACTATTTTATAAATATGCTCCACCTGAATCTACACCTTGGGTATCAATGGAATCTTTAAGTAATGGAAACTATGAAATAAGGAAACACAAAAAAATTTCAAAAAAAGTCATTTCTATTTTAAATTCGACTTTTCACAATTTCCCAAACAAAAATTTACAAATCATTTTTTAGAATCGATGAACATGAAAAATGGTTCACAATGGGAAACTAGTGTTGATTGGTGACTTAGAAATATGGTTGGAGGTCATATTCTAGTCCTACAACTATCACAGATAGAATTCATGGGTAATTTCCCATTCTCCACAAGGATTTCCTGTCCCCGTGAGCTCATAGAGGCCACTTCCCAACTCCTTTTTTATTTCCCAACACCAAAAAAACCACATGAATTAAAGGATGCTAACAAACCTAGAAATCCCATGGTAACATGAGGTTTGGAATAAAAAAGGGTTCATGTCTTTCTTCACATTACTACACCTCAAGCCATAAAAATTCTGCTCCATCTACCTTGACATCCCTAAGTAATAGTTGGTGCTTTAAAAGCAAGGTCCACTAGAGAGATGACATGTTATAATACAATTTTGTCAAGAACCAACCCGGATCGACCCTTAATTCGTCACCTAATCCAATCCAAAGCATAGACCACGAGGTGTTCCCGGTCCTCCCAGGCTTGAAAAAATTTCCAATGGAATCAATAGAGATAAATATAATAGTTCCACCCAACAAAAATAAACAAGGAAACTGAATAAGTAAAAGTGTAAGAAAAACTCAAAATTATTCCCAAACTTCACAATATTTACATTTATTATTATGAAAAAAAACAAATAGAACAATAAAAAAACAAGGATAACCAAACCAAACTTGACACCAAAGACACCGATGTGACCCAAAGGGTCACACTCAAATCCACAACCAACTATCACCCAAGGTGATTGAACTCAAGTCGAAACCTATAACAAAAACTAGAAATGAGAAAACATTATAGGCATGGGTATTAAAACATAGTAGTTAAACCCAAATAACTCTATTCCCAATGAACATGATTTAAATAAATAAAAAATTATTAAAATCCTTGAAATATAAAATATAAATAGATGTTTTCCACACTTTTCATTTTTCAAACAAACAATCATATTCCATTTCCATATTAAATTAAAACAAGGCTCAAGGGGAAAAGTAAAATGGGAACCAACTGGGAAAGGTTTATTTTTCATAAATTTTACAATGGGGAGAGTTCTTATTCATTCCAATTTTTTTTATTGATATACTTTTCAACAAAAACACATGTTCTCAATTTACAAAAAGAATAACAAAACCAAGCACAAGATCATGATTCCACATAATGAGGGAAATGGAACTAAAGGTACCAGTATCAGAGAAACATGGGAAAACCTATGAACTCAGAGGAGAACCAGAACATACTAATGCATGATACCCCATCCCTGGTAGCATTCGACACATGATAAAATCAAAACACCCAAATGCTCGACCACCCTAACTTAGAACTGACTTAGGGGGCCAATCCTATAGCAATAAACCCAGATGTACACCTACTATGGGGAATGTGTCCATGCATAAACTACCAAAAACAATAATCATTCTCAATATTCCTCGTAGCTTTTCTAGGTTCCCATGAAATGTTCGTAAAGGGGTGTTCCAAACGAGATCAACCAATAAGTTGTATATACACCATCACACATAACAAACATACACTGGCACCACCCCAACCATATAAATGATTATTCCTTGCCTTGAAACAATAATTATATAATGGAGGTCCCACAATAAGGACCCACTCATCCCTTATCCAATCGACATGGAAAGGCTCGCTCTTGGGAGGGTTTTGCAAACAAATATTTAATAAAAATTTGAAATGGGCCTTATAACATTTTCACACATCAAACCTTTAATTAAAACTACACACAAGTAATTTTCAATACCAAATAAACATAAAAATAACTTTTTATAAATCCATGCATAAGCCAAAATAAATTCCAAAACATGGATTTCATTAATTAAAATTTTACAATTCAAATTGAAAACGCGTACATCAAATTAAACAAGTCAAGTATTTCATTTTCCTTTAAAACCCCATCCCAAATTCATCCTCACCTTATGCGCACTTAAAAAAAGTTCTCACATTTCAAAAAAATTAGAAATTTTTTTTCCAAAAACACTATAACAAAACACTCACACAAAATATAAACAATTTTATTCCAAACCAATTTATAAATCCATTTTGGGAAACACCAATCACCATTTAAGTATAAAACATAATTTCAAGGGCCAAAGGGTAATTTGGATGTTACAATATTATATTTATAAAATCAAAACATCATTTTAAAAATACCAAACCAATAATAATTTTGAACATAACATTTTATCAAACAAATTAGGTATAAATTCACATAGTGATAAAAAAAGAATCATTTCAATACCTATTTTTATCATGTTATAAAAATATAAAAACACTATAATAAAATCATTAATGGTATTATGAATCCATGAATAATGTTTTAAAATTCATTGAAATGAATCAAGCATCAATAATTGCTTCTAAACTATTTTAATCTACATGGAAAGGCCAACCATGCCCTTCAGCAAACACACAGTATGTACAATTCAACAATTTCACACCGTATAATCAATGAAATTGAACAAAACACCTCATTTCACACAAATAAACTATTATAAAATTATTAAATCACAAATTAATAACTATGGATGGTGAAAAAACAATAAATCAACAAAATTGTAAATTTGAAGGAAATTTGCGAAGGTATCCTACCTCAAATCTAGGGTGGAACAAAAAATACACGCCCAAAATCTCACTGCATGGGTTCTAAAACCCTAGTTCTAACTAGAAAAAACCCTCAATATGACAAACCCATGACCTAAATGAAGGAAAACTGAAGATGATATTATTGGAGGGGGATGTCACCATCAGAGGAAGAGTGTGACAACAAGGTAGCACAGTAGATAGGAGAGTGGCATTGGTGGGTCACGTCGGGAAGGAGCTAGTGCGCGTTGGAGGGCCGCAACAGAAGGGGGTTCACCAGAAGGAGGAGGTGGTGTTGGAAAAGGATTCGGGTTGGTGGGATGGCTCATTGGTAGGTAGTTGGTGCACCAACTGGGGGTCGCCGGTAAGGGTAGGTCGCACATGGGGGTGGTGTGGCACTGGAAGGGGAGTGCATAGGGGGGGGGGGTTGAGTGTGCACTGAATAGGTGAGGGAGGGAAGTACCATTGGATTATGGGGAGAATTAAGGATTTCCAATTTTTTTCTTTTTATTAAAACCATAAAACAACTATTAATAGTTATACATTAATAATAATCTCAATAATAATAATAATAATAATATGAATACTAGTAATAATATTCTGAATATTATTATTATTATTATTATTATTAAAATAATACTCTTAAATTTTATTTTACTTTTTCTCATTTTACTTTAACATTCATTTTATTTTATCCTGTTTTTTATTTAATTTTTAAAATTTTTTGAACACTGGGAAGACCACACAGTGACCTGGGTCTCCCTGCACAGTCTCCAAACCGTGCTCCGCCCATGCACCAGATGCCGCCAAACCCAATACTCACATTTTTTTCAATAAAAACATAAAAATTTAATATGGGACTCAACCCAAAACCCAAAAAAATTATATAAAGCTGAACGAAATAATAAAATAAAGTAATTACAAATTTCGGGGTGTAACAATTATCCGTGCCAAAACAATTTCCACCCCTGAAAAGCAACAAAAAGTGTTCTACCCAAAACAACAACTAGTACTCCTTTATAGTTTAAGGAGATCCCCAAAGATTGATAAATGAAGAGATAAAAAACACCACCAATGATAGAAAGGATAATAAGATGAACTTGGGAGACTAAAATAGACTCCCCGCTAAGTTCCACCCACCCCAAAAGACCAAACACCTCTAGTTGATCGATCAAAAAATGCACAAAAATTTTACGATGATAAATTCATACTTATAAAACGTATACCTTAAACATAATAAAATGTAACTCAACCATTCACCTGTGATAAAACTGGAATACTAACATTGGAAGACACGAACACACTCCCCACATTAATAAATATACTAACATTGAATTCAGCGAGACCCACGATGGGTCTCCCTACCATAAACACTAATGAGAGAAAACAATCTTAGAAATGTTTTACATGAACATGAAACCCGCACCATAAGGGGTGTGATGGGAAGTACTCAACTAATAGGGCATCAAAACTAAAACTGACAAAATACCAACACCTTCACACCCATAGAAAAACACAAATCATACCACACTAAGGATAAAAATTTAACCAAAGCCTTTTTACACTATTGGGGTTCTCTTGACTATGAGCTAGATTCACTCCAGGAACTATGGATGGATCTATGATGTTTGAAGCATCTCTGTTTGCATTCAGAAAATAGATACTTCTGAACATAACACACAAATAAAAATTTTACAAAAACATGCTTCAATTAAAATAGAAGATAAAATGGTTCAGAAACAACTAACCTTTCAGATGAGAAAGAAAGAAAAATCATAAAGTTCTACTAGACAAATCTATTACACCCAAGGAACACTATAAATAAAAAATCCAAAACTGATTCTAAATATCACCCTAATCCTGTAGATGAGCTTAGGCGACCATTTATGATATGTTTCTGGCTTCACAATGCTTCTTAGAAACACCCTAAAAGAACCATTGCAAGTGACCCAAGCATCCACAAGTGTGTAATATTCTTGGATCATTAAGGTACAACGACTTCTTATGTCCCTTATTGCCACACTGATAAGAGACCACACTGTTACACTCTAAAGAAGTTTACTGGAGGTCTGAAGGCCTCTTTATTCCTCTACCATCACCACTAGCATCATTTCACATCCCATTCTTCTTATTGGCACCCTCTACACCACATCCAAAAACAAGAGGATGATTCTCCATCCCATGTCCTCCTACTAACTCAGATTTAGCACGAAGGGATTGTCTCACCACATCGGAGAAGGTGGTTTGGTTGACTTATGCCACCTTCAGCTGATATTTAGGATGCATCCCAAACAAAAAATTTTAAGACTTCATAGGATAGTTTTCAATATAACCTGGATCATACGGAACTAGATACAAAAAGAATTTACAGAATTCCAGCATCGATCCAACACCCTGTTAAAGACTACAAAACTTCATTATATTTCTCACCTTTATCATCTTAGAGAAATACTGTTGGATGAACACTGAATTGATGAACTCCCAAGTAATATCGTCCCAAGGATTTCTTCGAGACACAGTCTTCAACCATTTCTATGTTGGAATTTTGAGCATAATGTTAGATAAATTTACTTTTATTGTCTCAGGCAGCAAAAGGAAACTGAAGTTCCTCTCAATCCTTTAAATCCAATCATCCTCTTCAAGAGGATCCACTTGACCATAAAAGAGAGGATGGATCAACTTCTATAATTCGGTAACATAGTTTATGGTTTGACCAACTGGATTGTTTTCTAAAGATGCACCACCTGAAACTGCACCTTGGGGACCCATCAAATCTTCCTGGTGGTGGACACTAAGAAACATGGAAACATGGAACTTGATCAAACCAAAGTCATTATCCTTTTAAATTAAACTTTTCCCAATTTCTAAAACAAAACATTACAAATAAAATTTAAATGTTAGGGAAGACCGAAAACAGTTCACAAGGAGAAACTAGTCCCGATGGGTGACTCAACCATATGGTTGACGACCGTATTCCAGTAAATCCACCATAATAGATGGAATTATAGGGTAATTTCCATACATTTAAATGGCTTTCCAGGTTTTGTGAGCTCAGAAAGGCCACTTACCAACCCCCTTTTTATTTCCCAATAACAAACAAACCACAAGAATCAAAGGACACTGATAAAACCAGACATCCCTTGGTAACCTGAGATTCAAAACGAGCAATGGTTCATGATGCCCTTACCATTCCTATACCTCAATCACCATAATTCATTCTTCATCTACCTTTAAATACCATGTAATAATGGGCACTCTAAAATTAAAGTACACTAGACAGCTGACCTACTCTAATAATGTTTTTTCAGGAACTAACCCGGGCCAACCCTAAACCAGTCACCCCAGTCGATCCGTGTCAAGGCCCTAGAGGCATTATAGATTCTCCTAGACAAGTGACAAGATCTAAGTGAATCAATAGAGAAATAGGTAACAATTTAACACGATAAAAATTTATAAGGAAACTGAATATATTAAAGCATAAAATAAACTCAAAAGGATTAACAGACATTAAATTCTATACATTTACTATTAAGGATATAACAAAAAGAACAAAAAACAAAACCAGGATAACTAAACTGAACTTGACACCCAAGACACCTCTGTGTAACCCTGAGGGTCACTCTCTAATCCAAAACCATCTATCTCCCAATGTGATTGAACTTGATCCAAAACCTATAGTATAGACTAAAAATAAGAAAACACTATAGGTGTGAGTATTAAAACATAGTAGGTAAAACCGACTAACTTTATTACCAATGGACATGCGTTAAATAAATAAATGATTATGAACTGGTTTTAGCTAAAAAATATAAATATATGTTTCCCACGCTTTTCATTTAAAAAAAAGCATATTTTATTTCCCTCTTTATTTAAAACAAGGATCAATGGGATTAGTAGAAATGGAACCAAATGGGAATGTCCTATTTTTCATAAAACTGAAAAAGGGGAGAGTTCTTATTCTTTCTAAAATATTTTTCTTGAAATTAATTAAAAAACACACATTTACAATTTACCAAAAGAATACAAAAACCAAACACAAGTTCATGATTCCACATAATGAGGGTAATGAAACTAAAGGTATTGATATCATAGAAACATGGGAAAACCTAGGACCAAAGAGAAGAACCAAAAAATACTAATATATGAGACCCCATCCCCACTAGCATGCCACACATGATAAAATAATAATTCCCAAAAACCTAGCCACCCTATCTCAAGACAAACCGAGGAGCCTAATCCCATAGTAATAAACCCAGATGGCCACCTACTACAGGACACTGGTCAGTGTGTAAACCACTAGTCAAACAATAATTCTCAGTAATCCTTATAGCTATTCTAGGTTCCTATGCAATGTTCGTAAAGGGGTTTTCCACACAAGATAATACAAAAAGATTTATATACACCATCACACATAACACACATAATATGGCACCACCCCAAACATCTCAAGGAGTATTAATTAACTTAAAACAATAATTATACATGGGAGGTCCCACATCGATGACCCACCCATCCCATGGTGAATCAATAAGGCAAGACATAGTCCCTTGAGGGTTTTCCAAACAACCATTTAGTAAAAATTCCAAATGGGCCTCATACAATTTTCACACATCAAACCGTTAATTAACAACTACACACAAGCCATTTTTAATACCAAAAAAACATAGAAATACCTTTTTATAAATCCATGTGTAATCCAAAATAAATTCTTAAACATTCCTTTCATCAATTAAAATTTTACAATTCATATTGAAAAAGTGCACATCAGGTTCAACAAGTCAAGTATTTAATTTTCCTTTAAAACCCCATCCCAAATTCATTTCCACATTAAGTGACCTTAAAAACAAGCCTCTCACATTTAAAACAATTCATGAAAACATTTTACTAAAACATTCTATCAAAACACTCACACTAAAATATAAATAATTTCATTCCGAACCAATTTAGAAATTCATTTTATGAAACACCAATAACCATTTAAGTCTAAAACATACTTTCAAGGTCCAATTGGGCATTTGGATGTAAAAATATTATATATATATATATATAATAAAAACATCATTTAGAAAATACCAAATGAACCATAATTTCAAACATAAAATTTTATCAAACACATTTGGTATAAATTCACATAGTCATTAGAAAAGAATAATTTCAAAACATATATTGAAAAAGTTATAAAAAATATAAAAACACTATAATCAAATAATTAAGGGTATTATAAAGCCAAGAATGATTTTTCAAAATTCATTGAAATGAATAAGGAAACAGTAAATTACTTCTAATTTTTTTTTAAAAACATGCAAAATCCAACTGAACCATTTAGAAAAAACATGGTATAGACAATTCAATAATTTCAAACCACATAATCAAAGAAATTGAACAACAAACCTCATTTCAAACAAAGAAACTATTATAAAAATATTACATCACTAATTAATTACTAAGGATAGTTCCAAAGAAAGAAATCAATGATATATTAAATTTAAAGCCCATGTAAAAAGGGGTCCTACCACAAATCCATTGAGGAACAAAAAAAATGCATGCTCCAAATCTCACCACTCATGTTATAAAACACTCGATCTACCATGAAAAAAAACTCAATGATCCAAACCCCAACATAAATGAAGGAAAACAGAAGAATATGTTACTTGAGGGGGAATCCACCACCATTGGAGGAGCGTGTTGGTGAGGCATCACACTAGAGAGGAGATTCGTGCTGACAGGTTGTGGAAGAAGGAGATGTTACATGTCGGAGGACCGTGCCGAAGGTTGGTTTGCTGGTAGGAGGAGGAAACACTAGAAAAGGGAATTGTCTTGGGGGTGGGGGGTGGGCCTGGAGGTGTGTTGTTCGTAAAAGGGGGTCACCGGTGAGGGGAGGTCATGCCTGGGGTGGTTCAGTGCTAGTAGGGTAGTGCACAAGGGTGGGGGGTCAAGTGCACAATACATACATGAGGGAGAGAGGTAGTGTGAGATTAGGGGGGAGAATTAGGGATTTCCATTTTTTATTTTTATTAAAATCTTAAAACAACTATTAATAGTCATACATTAATAAGAATCACAATAACAACAACAACAACAAAAATAATGATAATTATATGAATAGAAATAATAATATTCCAAATAATAATAATAATAATATTATTATTATTATTATTGTTGAAATGATAATTTAAAATTATATTTTACTTTTTATCATTTTACTTTAACTTTGATTTAATTTCAATTTGTTGAAAATTTAATTTTTAATTTGTATTGAACACCGGGCAGGACATACAGTCACCCGCGCATAGCCGTTCAGTCTCCAAACCATCCTCCGACCCTATGCTAGATACCACCAATCACAAAACATAAATATTTTCAATAAAAACATAAAAATTCATAATAGGACATAGCTTGAACCATGAACAAATTATCCAAAGCCAAAATAAATAATAAAATAAAGTAATTACAATGGTCAGGGTGTGACGATTCTCCCCACCTTAATGCTTTGTGCCCTCAGAAATCCACAACAAGGCTTACCCCACAAAACAACAACTGATACTACATTATAGCTTATAGATATCCGTAAAGAATGAAAAACAAAGAGTTCAAAAAAATAACACCAATTGATAAAAATGCTAACAAGATGGACTCGGGAGACAAAAAATGACTCCCTGCTAAGTGCCACCCACCCCCAAAAGATTAAACACCTCTATTTGATCAATACCAAAAGGCACAAAACATTCACGATTCTAAATTCATCCTTATAATATGTAAACCTTAAACATATTTAAGAAAAACTAAACCATTCACCTAATATAGAACCATAATACTAATAGGGGGAGGCCCAAATGAAATCCCCACATTAATAAATAGGCTAACACTAAATTTAGTGAGACCTGAGATGGGTCTCCCCACAATCAGGACTAATGAGATAAAACAAACTCAGAAAATTTTTTCATGGACCAAAAGCCCCCACCACAAGGAGAGAGATGGGATGGGCCCAACTAATGGGGCATCAAAATCACATCCAACAACATACCAACAACTTCAAAACCCAATAAGAACACAAATCATTCCACACCAAGGAATGGAATTAAATAAATGATTTTTTACACTGCTGGGGTTCTCCTGACTATGAGAAAACTTCACATAGAGACTTATGGATAGATCTGTGATGGTTCAAGCATCTCCACACTCACAGTCAGGAATTATAAACTCCCAAACATAACACAAAAATAATAATTTCACAAAACACCCTTCCATTAAAATATAAGTTAAAAAGGGTTCAACAACAACCACCCTTACAGTTGAAATAAAAGAAACACCACAAAACACCACCATAAATGACTATTAAATACAATGAACACTACAAAAAGAATTTCCCAATGTGATCCCAAACATTACCCCACTCCTATGGATGGGATGAGGTGGCCTTTGAAGAGCCGGGTCTGGCTTCACGATGCTTCTTGGAAACACCCCAATAGAACCGATACAAGTCACCCAAGAATCCACAAGTGTGCAGAATCTTAGAGAATTCGAGAACAATGACCTCTTATGACCCAACATACCACACTGATTATAAACCATGAAATTGTGCTCTGAAAAAGTTGATTGGAGGTCAAAAGGCCACTTTATTACCCTACCATCACCACCAGCATTATGTTGCTTCCCATTCTTCTTATCGACACCCTCTTCACCACTTAATCCCCCTAACAACACCACCATCATTAAAGGATTGTCTTTACACATCAGAGATGGTGGTTAGGTTGAGATTTTTCACCTTTGACTGCAGTTCAGGATGGATCCCAAACTCAAAATGTCAAGCCTTCATGGAATCATTTTCATCATAACCTAGGTTATACAAAACTATATATTAAAATCATCGATATAATTCCAACACCCTCCTAAAGAATACAAAACTTCATTATCTTTCACACCTTCATCATATCATATAAATATTTTTGGATGAATGATGACTTGAAGAACTCCAATGTAAGATCTTCTAGATGCTTTCTTTGAGACATATAATTCCACCATTTACATGTTGGACCTTCGAGAATAAAGGTAACTAACTTTACCTTTAATGTATCAGGAAAACCAAGGAAACTAATGTTCCTCTAAATCCTCTTCATGCACTCCTCCTCTCTAAGAGGATCCTTTTGACCATAAAAGAGAGGAGGGTTCAAATTCTAAAATTCCAGAACGTAGTGTAAGGGTTGATCAACTCGAGTGTTTTCGAAAGATGAACCACCTGAAGATGCACCAAAGGGATCCATCAAATCTATGTGGTGAAAAACACTAAGAAACAAGGAAAAAAAGAAATTGATCAAAAAAAGTCATTACCATTTTGAATTAAACTTTTCATAGTTTCCAAAATAAAAGACAATGAAATTTTTATAATTAAGGAAGACCAAAAACGGTTCACAATGAGAAACTAGTGTTGATGGGTGACTCTGGAATATAGTTGGCAGCCATATTCTAGCCACACCACCATCATAAAGAGAATTCTTGGGTAATTTATTTAGCTACACATGGATTTCTAGGCCATGTGAGCTCATAGAGGACACTTCCCAACTCCCTTTTTATTACCCAACACCAAACAAAACATAAGAATCAAAGGACACCAACAACCTCGGACATCCCATGGTAACCTGAGGTTTGTAATGTGTAAGGGCTCATGAAGTCCTTCCCGTTCCAACACCTCAAGCCCCAATAATCCTAATCCATTTACATTGACATCCCTAGGTAAAAATGGGTTCTCTAAAAAATAATCCTCTTGAGAGCTGACCTTCTTCGATTACATTTTTTCATGAACCAACCCTGATCGACCCTAAACCGTTCACTTGATCTGATCTACAGAAATCCCTAAGAGGTGTTGATGATCCTCCTAGGCTTGAGAAAATTTCAAAGGGAATAAATAGAGACAGAGGGAATTGTTTCAACCAATAAAAATAAACACAGAAACTGAATAAATAAATGCAAAAACCAAACTCAAAATGATTCCCAAACTTCACATTATTTACATATACATTTAAAGAACCAATGAAAAGAACAACAAACAAAATGAGGATAAAAAAACCAAACATCAAACCAAAGAAACCTCTATGTGACCATGAGGATCACTCTCCAATTCACAATGTACTATCTCCCAAGGTGATCAAACTCATCCTGAAACCTATAGCAGAAACTAAAAAAATAAAACAATATATGTGGAGTATTATGAATTATTAGTTAGGCCTGAATAAGTCTATTACCAATTCAAATGATTTAAATAAAGAAACATTGATTAAGAGGATTAATTTAAAAAATACAGATATAGGTTTTCCACACTTTTCATTTTTTAAAACAAACAATCATATTCCATTTCCCTCTTGATTTAAAAGAAGGCTCTTAGGGAGAAGTAAACAGGAAACCAAATGGGAAAAGATTATTTTTCATAAAAGTGATAAAGGAGTGAGTTCTTATTCTTTTTAAAACATTTTTCTTAAAATACCATTTAAAAAACACACATTAATAATTTACCAAAAGAATACCAAACCCAATTATAAGATCATGATTCCACATAATGAAGGCAATGACACTAAAAGTACTAGTATCAGAGAAACATGGGAAAACCTAATAACTCAGAGAAGAATGAGCACATACTAATCAACGAGACCCCATACCCGATATCATTCCACACACAATGATATAAAAACTCCCAAACACCCAGCCACCCTAACCCAGGACAGACCGAGGGGCCTAATACCATATCAACAAACCCAAATTTCCACCAACTATGGGGCACTGGTCAGTGCATGAACTACCAGTGTAGTAATCATTCTCAATAATCCTTTTAGTTATGCTAGGTCCCCATACAAAATTTGTAAAGAGGTTTTTCAAACAAGATCAATCAACAATCCATATATACACCATCGCACATAACACACATAAATCAGCACCACCTCAACTATATCAATGAGTATCTCATACCATAAAATAATAATTATAAAATGGTGGTCCCACACTAAGGACCCACCCATCCCTTGGACAATCAAAAAGGCAATACTCACTACCAGTAGGGTTTTCCAAACATCTATTTAATAAAAATGCCTAACGGGCCTCATATTATTTGTAGGCATCAAACCTTTAATAAAATACTACACATAACCCATTTTCAATAGAAAAAAATAGAAATACATTTTTATAAATCCATGTATAATCCAAAATAAATTCAGAAATGTTTCTTTCATCAATTAAAATCTTGCAATTCATATTGAAAAAATGCACATTAAGTTCAACAAGTCATGTTTTTTATTTTACATTAAAAATTCATCCCAAATTCATACTCACCTTAAGTTACCTTAAAAAAGGTTCTCACCTTTCGAAAATTTCATAAAAACATCTTCCTAAAACAATATACCAAAATAAACACACAAAATATAAAAAATCTCATTCCAAACCAATTTAGAAATCCATTTTTTGTAACACCTATCACCATTTAAGTCTAAAAAATACTTTCAAGGGCCAAAGGGGAATTTGGATGTTACAATATTATATATATAAAATCAGAAAATAATTAAAAAAATACCAAATGAACCATAATTTCAAACATAAAATTTTATCAAACACATTTGGTATAAATTCACATAAGCATAAGAAATGTATCAATTCAAAACCGAATTTTTAACATGTTATAAAAATATAAAAACACCAGAATCAACTAATTAAGGTTATTATGAAGCTGGGAATAATGTTTGAATATTCATTGAAATGAATCAAGCTTTAATAAATTCCATCTAAATGTTTTTAAAAGGATAACCAGGATATTTAACAAACACATGGTATGTACAATTTATCAATTTCACACTGCATAATCAATGCAATTGAAAAAATACATTATTTCCCAAAAAACAATGATTATATAAATATTATATCACTAATTAATAACTATGGATGGTGTGAAAACAAGAAATCAATGAAATATTAAATTTAAAGGAAATATGCAAAGGGATCCTACCTCAAATACATGGCATAATGTAAAAATCACACCCAAAATCTTTCCACGTGGGTTTTAAAATCCAAGATCTACCAAGGAAAACCCTCAATCAGACAAACACCGTACATAAATGAAGAAAAAAAATGAATAGGTTATCAGAGGTAGAATTTTCCACTGGAGAAGGAGCTTACTGGTGAGGCAGTGCGCTGGAGAGGAGAGTAGCGCCAGTGGGTCATGCCCAAAAGAGCTAGTTTGCACCAGAGGCCCGTGTTGGAAGGGGGTTAATCATTAGTTGGAAGTAATGCTGAAAAAAGGACACCGACTGGGGGGTGCATCGGATGGTGGGTGGTGCACCGTTAGGGGGTCACCGGTGATGGGAGGTCATGCCTGGTGATGGTGCAGCGTCAGCAAGGGAGTGCACAAGGGGGGGGGGGGGGGTTGAGTGCGTGCTGCACATGTGAGGGAGGGAGGAGTCATGGGATTAGGAGAAATTAGGGATTTCCATTTTTTTCTTTTTTTATTAAAACCTTAAAGAGACTATTAATAGCCACACATTAATAATAACATTAATAATAATGAAAAAAAATAATATTAATAATAAAAATATTATTCACAATAATATTATTATTATAATTATTATTATTGAAATGATACTTTTAAATTTTATTTTAACTTTTCTCATTTTACTTTAACATTAATTTAATTTCATCATGTTGTTTATTTAATTTTTAATTTGTTTTGAACACTAGGTAGGCTGCACGGTGACCGGGGTATGGCCTCATGGTCTCTAAACCATGCTCCGCCCATGCACCAGATTCCACCACACCAAAAACATTATTTTTCTTTAATAAAAACTCAATTATTTAAATTGGGACTCAAACCAAAACCTGAAAAAATTATACAAAGCTGTAAGAAATAATAAAATAAATTAGTTACCAAGGTTGGGGTGTTACAATTCTCACTACCATAACATTTTTCACCCCCAAAAATCCACCATAAGGTTTACCCCCAAAACAACAATCGATACTCATTTATAGTTTAAGGATACCCCCAAAGATCGATAAACTAAGATATCACAAAAACACCACCAATGACAGAAAGGCTATCAAGATGAACTCGAGAGACCGAAACAGACTCCCCTCTAAGTGACACCCACCCCAAAAAGCATAAACACCTCCATTTGATCTATCCAAGAGGGAAAAAACATTAACGATTCTAAATACATCCTTATAATATATACACCTTAAACATCATCAAATATAACTCAACAATTAACCTAAAATGAAACTAGAATACTAACACGGGGTGGCTCGAAAAAACTCCCCACCTGAAAAAAATGCTAACACTGAATTCAACAAGACACGCAATGGTTCTCCCAACCATAAAGACTAATGAGAGAGAACAAAACTCATAAAATTTGTACATGGACTAGAAACCCCCTACACAAGGGTCGAGAAGGAAATGGAAAAACTAACAAGGCATAAAAACTACAACTGAAAACATACCAACAACTTGACACCCCTGGAAGAACAACAATCATGCCACTCTAAGGACAAAAATTTAACCAAAGCCTATTTACACTACTAGGGTTTCCTGCCTATGTGTCAGCTTCACTATGGGACCTATGGTTGGAGTTATGATGTTTTAAGAATCTCCTACATCAGAGTCATGCATTAGAAACTCCATAACATAACACAAAAAATAAAATTTCAGAAAACACTATTCAATTAAAATAGAAGTTAAAATATAATAAAAAACAACCACCCTTATTGTTGAGAAAGAAAGAAACACTGAAAATTCCATCTGACACGACTATTACATCGAAGGAACACTACAAATAGAAATCCTCAAACTAATCCAAAACATCACCCTACTCTTAAGGATGGGTGGAGGTGGCCTTTAAAGAGTCAGGTCTGGCTTCACAATGCTTCTTTGAAATGCCCTGACAAAACCACTGCAAGTGTCCCAAGCGTCCATAGGTGTGGAAGATTCTTGGGTAATTTAGGCATGAAAACCTCTTATGACCTTGCTTACCACACTGATGATAGAACATGACATTACTCTATAAAGAAGTTGACTAGAGGTTTAAAGCAATATTTATTCCCCTACCAGCACCACCAGTATCAGGATGCTTCCCATTCTTCTTATCAGCACCATCTACACAAATTCCAAAAACCAGAGGATGATTTGTTATCCCATGTTCTTTTTTTACTCAAATTTGGCATAAAAAGATTGTTTCACCAAATCAGAGAAGGTGGTTAGGTTGAGCTCTGCCACCTTCAACTACAGTTCAGGACAGATCCCAAACTGAGAACGTCGAGCCTTCACAGGATCTTTTGTAACATAACCTAGGTCATAGAGAGATAGATCCAAAAATATTTGATATAATTATAAAAATGATCCAACACCCTTCTAAAGACCATATAACTCCATTCTATTTCTCACCTTCACCATATCAGAAAAATATTGTTGGATGAACTATGAATTGAAGAACTACCAAGTAATATCTTCTTGAGTCTTTCATCAAGACACTGACTTCAACCATTTCTAATTTGGATGTTAAAGCATAAAGGTAAATAACTTTACCTTTAATATCTCACGTATAAAAAGGAAACTGAATTTCTCTCAATACTCTCCATCCACTCCTCCACTTCAATAGGATTCTCTTTGATATAAAAGAGAATAGGGTTCAACATCTGAAATTTCAGAATGTAGTCTATGTGCTGATCAACTTGAGTGTTTTCTAAAGATTCACCACCTGAAACTACACCTTGGGGATCTATTAAATATTTGCGGGGGTGGATGCTAATAAATAATGAAACAAATAACTTGACCAAGACAAAGCCATTATCCATTTAAATTAAAATTTTCCCAATTTCCAAAACAAAACATTCCAAAGAAACTTTTTGAATTATGAATGACCCAAAAAAGTTCACGAGGGGAAACTATTATCGATGGGTGACTCAGATATATGGTTGGTGGCTATATGCTGGTCACACCACCACCAATAAGAGAATTATAGGGTAATTTCTCTAACTCCACATGGATTTTTAGACCTTGCGAGCTCACAAATTCCACTTCCCTGCTCAATTTTTATTTCCCAACACATAGGAAATCACAAAAATCAAAAGACACTAACAAACCCAGACATCCCATGGTAAACCAAGGTTTCGAATGAGCGAGGGTTCAACACTTCGTTCACATTCCTAAAAATCAAGCCTTGAAAATTATACTCCATCTATCTTTACATCCACAAGTATCAATGGGAACTCTAAAATCAAGGTCCACTAGAGAGATGATCCACTCTAATAGCATTTTGTCATGAACCAACCCAGGTTGACCCTGAACCGGTAACCTAGGAGGATCCACACTACGTATCGAGAGGCATTCTTGATCCTCTCAGGCTAGAAACAACTGCCAATGGAATCAATATTGTTCAGGGAACAATCTCAACCATTAAAAACAAACAAGGAAATTGAATAAATAAAAACCCAAACTAAACTCAAAATGATTCCCAAACTTTATATTATTTACATTTACTATTATGGAAATAATTAAAAGAACAAAAAACAAAAAATGGATAACCAAACTGTACCTGAAAACTAAGATACCTTTGTGTTAACCCGAGGTTCACTCTCTAATACATAACCAACTATCACCCAAGGCTATCAAACTTGAACCGAAACTTAAAACAGAAACTAAAAACAATAAAACACTATAGGTTTGAGTATTAAAACACAGTAGGTAGGCCTGAATAACTCTCTTACTAATGAACATGATTTAAATAAAGAAATTTTGATTAAAAGGTTTGAACTAAAAAATATTAATATAGGTTTTCCACACATTTACTTTTTTAAAAAAACAATCATATTCTATTTTTATATTTATTTAAAACAAGGCTCAAGGGGAGCAGTGAATAGGGAACTAAATGGGAAAGGCATATTTTTCATAAAAGTGATAAAGGGAAGAGTTCTTGTTCTTTACAAAACATTTTTCTTGAAAGCCTTTTTAACAAAAACATATGTTTACAATTTACCAAATGAATACCAAAACCAAGAACAAGATCATGATTCCACATATTGAGGGAAATGGAACTAAAGGTACCAGTATCAAAGAAAGATGAGAAAAACTTGGAACTTAGAGGATAACCAGAACATACTAATACATGATACACTACCACTAGTATCATTCCACACATGATGAAATCAAAATGACCAAACACCCGACCACCCTAACTCAAGACAGACTGAGGGGCCTAATCACATAACAATAAAATGAGATGTCCACATACTATGGGGAACTATTCGGTGTGTGAACTACCAGTGCCATAATAATTCTCAGTAATCCTCATAGTTATGCTAGGTTCCCATGCAATGTTTGTAAAGGGGCGTTCCAAACAAGATCAAGAAACAATCCGTATATAAACCATCTGACATAACACACATAAAACGACACCACCCCGCTCATTTTAAAGATTATTCCATACCTTAAAAATATAATTTTACGAGGGATGTCCCACACCACGGAATCACGTATCCCTTGACCAATAAATAATTCAATAATCACTCCCTTGAGGGTTTTCCAGACAACAATTTAGTAAAAATACTAAACAGTCCTCGTGTTACTTTCACACATAATACAATTAATAAACAACTACATAGAAGCAAATTTCAATACCAAAACAACTCAGAATTACCTTTTTATATATCCACTCATAATTAAAAATAAATTCAAAAGTGCACATTTCATAAATTAAAATTTTACAATTCATATTGAAAAAGTGCATATCAAGTTCAAAAAGTCAAGTATTTTAGTTTCTATTAAAACCCCATCCCAAATTCATATTCACCTTAAGTCCCCATAAAAAAATTTCAAACCTTTAAAAAATTCATAAAAACATTTTCCTAAAATATTATACCAAAATTACAAAAAAAAATATAAACAATTTAATTCTGAACCAATTTAGAAATCCATTTCGGGAAACACCAATCACCATTTAACTCTAAAACAAACTTTCAATGGACAAAGGGGAATTTGGATGTTATAATATTTTATATATAAAATCAAAAAAACATTTACAAAAAACCAAAGGAACTATAATTTCAAACATAACATTTTATCGAACACATTTGGTATAAATTCACATAGTCATAAGAAAATAATCATTTAAGAACCTATTTTTAACATGTTTTAAAAATATAAAAACACTATAATCAAATAATTAAGGGCATTATGAAGCTGTGAAAAATATTTGAGAATTCATTGAAATGAATCAAGATTTAATTAATTCCTTCTATTTTTAAAACTAAATGAAAATTCCAATCAGTCCATTTAGCAAACACATGGTATGTACAATTCCACAATTTCACACCACATAATCAAAGCAATTGAATAAAACACCTTATTTCACAAAAAAATATTATAAAAATATTACATCAATAATTAATAACTAAGGTTGGTATGAAAACATGAAATCAATGACAACTTAAATTTAAAGGCAATATTCAAAGGGGTCCTACCTCAAATCCTTGGATGAAAAAAACACACTCCTTAAATCTTGTAATACGGGTTCTAAACCCCAAGATATACTAAAAACAATCAATGAGACAAACCCCCGACATAAATGGAGGAAAACATAAGATGTGGTTACCAGAGGGTGAATTCACCAACAGAGGAGGAGTGTGCCAGTGAGTCAGCAAACCAGAGAGGAGAGTGGCTCTGAAGAGTTGCACTGGATGGAGATGGTGCATGCCGAAGGGCCACACTGGAAGGGGGTTCACCAGTAGAAGAAGACGGTGCTAGAAAAGGACACAGACTAGTGGGTGGAATTCTGGAAGGTGGGTGTTGTGTTGGAGAGGGGAATTCATGACTTGGGGTGGTGGAGCGAGGGTAGGGGAGTGTTCAAGGAGGGTTGAGTGCACGCTGCACACGTGAGGGATGAAGGTCATGAGGGATTAGTGGGGAGAATTAAGGCTTTCCATTTTTCTCATTATTTTTACTAAAACCATAAAACAACAATTAATAAGCATAAATAAATAATAATTTCAATAATAATAATAATAATAGTAATAATAATACAAATAGTAATAATAATATTCAAAATAATAATAATAATGATATAATAATAATAATAATAATTATTATTATTAAAATCATACTTTTAAATTTTATTTTAAATTTTCTCATTTGACATTAAGATTAATTTTATTTAAATTTATTTTTTAATTTCAGTTTTAATTTGTTTTAAACACTAGGTAGGCCGCACGGTGACTCGGGCATAGCCACATGGTCTCCAAACCATACTCCACCCATACGCCAGATGCCGCCAGACACAAAACATTCTTTTTTTTTTGAAAAAAAACTCAAAAATTTAAATCATAAATCATCTAGAACACAAAATAAATTATCCAAATCTGAAATGAATAATAAAATAATGTGATTACAATGTTCAACGTGTGATGCTGATTTTCCTGGTGATGAGCATGATGTAGCATCATCTGACCCTCATACTTCTAGCAGTTCAGAGACGATTTGAAGGGGTCATGGTCTTGTGAGATTGATGATTCTCGACTCTATCACCGAGTGACATCAAAGTATTTGCTTCGATCCATGTATGAATTGGTATGTTTAATTGTTTATTTTAGTAAGTTTTCATTAATTATAATTAATTTATTTATATACTAATTTTTGATTATTCTTTCTATTTTTTCACATCTTTTCACATATACCTATTGGATAAAGGAGTGATATATTGAGAAATTGTTTTTCTAGAGCATGGGATACATGGGATACATGGGATCATATTTCTATTTATGTTTAGCAACGTTTTTTTGATTATTGGATGGTAGATAAATAAATAATTATTATTTTGAAATTTATTTACGTAATTACATGATATTATTAAATATTTTTAGGGTTTATGGTATCCTGTTAATGATGGCACACAAGAATCTATTTGGGAGGCATGGGAGATCTATATGCATGAGCGTTGCAGTCAGTTTTTTCACAATCTAAGGAGGAAAACCATGTGGAAAGCAGGAGACATAGAATTTGATCAGTCTTGTTCTACCCACCGACCAGATTACATATCATCTCAATTTTGGGATGGATTATGTTCATACCAGATGTGAGATACATTTAAGAGGAAATCATCTTTATGTCAACAGAGTCGAGGGAGGTAGGAGTAGACAAATCAAGATTATAGTTGTACATTTAGTACACATCAACGACATATGGTAAGTACTTTTTTAATAATTTATATTACTTTAAATGTAAACTGTTTATTATATACTCATATAGGAAGTCAAAAAACCTGATATTATGGAAATTTATGTTTATAAGAGGATTTATAATTATATTGTCATTAGAGATATTATAGGTGATCGCCTGCATCATATTTTGGATGGTATAATTTTTTTGTGAGTTTTAAGATTAAGTGCAAATAATATTTTAATTATTTTATTTTTAAATTGATATTAAAGGAGTTATATGAGGTCATAACATCTCAAACATAGGCTAAGAATCATATTGAGACTGAGGATCATACCTATAGTGCAACGGGTTTTTGATGATGCATAATGGATGAAGATGACATAGTATGCCATCAAGAATGACCGAGTTGTTGGTATCACCTCTTGATTGATGCCTGAGAGTTATAATGGTACGGCTACGATGTCATCGTACAAATCGAGAGGAGCTCATGGAGATTTATAATCATCTACATCACAGTATAAGGACTAGTTGAGAGCTCAAAGTTAGCTTATAGTGATCATGTGTAGGGAGTAGGTATAGCTCTATCGATAGCAACAGTAGTAGGAGGATATGCATCAATGACAGCAATAGTAGCACGAACAGACAATGATGTACATGAAATGCCTCACTCATGGTTTAGTGATCGCATTTCCACCACCACCTCTTATAGCTCATCTAGATAACCCTTCCCCTTAGTGATTTAAATACTTTTTCTGATAAACATTTGAATATAATTTTTTTGAATGTTTTTTTATTAATCCATAAATTTACATTTCTATAGAGTGCGTTTTTATATTGTTGTGAATATTGTGTGTTTTATTTTTAAATTTTTTATTTTTTTATTCTTTTATTAGTTATTTATTATTTTTATTATTTTCTAATTTATTTAATAATTTATTTTTTTTTAATTTTTGTTTTAATTTTTTTTATATTTTTGAGAATATTGTATTTTTTATTTTATCATTTTATCATTTTTTTATTATTTTAATTATATTTTTATTAATTTTATTAAATTATTAGTTGTAATTATTATATTATTATTTTATTATTTTATTGTAAATTTATTAATATCATTTTTTTGCGACGGGTTGTTGATCCCATCACAAAAAGGGTATTTAAAAAAAATGGATAAACTATTTGTGACATCGTTTTCTGCAATGGGTCATTTGAAATGGGAGCTCGTCATAAATGACCCATCTTAAATGCTTTAATTTCTAACAGTTAATCCACACCCAAACTCAAGAACTCATTTTCTTCTCAGTATTACAACTCCGAGTTGCATAGGTGAACACACTAGGTCTTAAAAAACTCCTTTCTCTACAAACTCTTGACTCGACCTTCTTCTTATGAAGATCAATGGGTGTCATCCAATATGATATCGTAAATATCAAGGACAACCCCTTGTTCCAGTCCTTGTAAAATCTTAACACTCGATGAGAAGATAAACATAGAATGTCCCTAGGAAATATTTCATCATACTTTCCCACCTTTGTAAGAAAAATAATCTCATAGAATCCACTTCTATAAGGGTTTCACTAGACAACTGATACAAAGTCAGTCATAACCTCCGGTGCATGAGCTCATACTACTCAGGGGATCACTCTTTATAAAAGGAGGAAAAATACAACCCATGTTAAAAACACCACCACACTCATTGGTGGAAAACATCTAAGCATCGATGGTGGGATTGCAATCCATTTTGAGGAAAACATTAGAGCGGTTCACCGTCACTATGAAGAGATTCCACGTGAGGCTCTCTCTCTCTCCTCCATGAGTTAGGTCAAACTATTAGTAGAAGTGTGTAATCATTGATCCTCTCTACAGGAGCCACATATACAAGGTTCGACCAAAAATTCTCCTCTAGTACCACTAGGTCTCAAACAGGGGATACAATCATGTAAAAGGTTCTTTCAACTCTATGTGAAAATTTAAATTGGGGAAGTGGAGACAAATTTTTTACCTCGAACCACACTTGAATCCTTTAAGAGATTCTACTACTTCAGAATATTTCTTTCCCTGTCCCATTTATTTACCATAACCATGACTTTCTCCAACACCTTATTACTTCAAACAACCTCAAACACACAAGTCATAGAAACTCATCCACCACACCTTGAGATGATCCTCTATGGGTGGAACTGACTTTCCCACAAGGTTTTGGATCATGTCTCAATAATTCATCTTAGTGGGGGGAATTTTATATATTCCTTTCATGTCCAAATTCACATCAAACAAAACCAATACATGGCTCTATCAATGCCTTACATCACCCTAGATAATTCTCACTAGTAAAACCACCATTAGGGAGGGGTCCCATCCAAGAAAGGAATTCAAACCATAGGATCACACCAGTCCTAAAAGGGGTATTTCCTACCATATAACCTAGGTGATATATAAATCTTAAAGTCAAGATACAGACTCAACATAGGTGTGTCATCTAATAGTGACAATAGAGCCAAATGCTTCTCCATGAAAAAAATGGGTTGTAAATTCAATTATCTGATCGGTTGAGGGTCTGTAGAAGATGGAAACCCAAATCATCACCTTGAGACAATCCTCTACCTCCTGAGGATCTGGATCACCACAAAACCTACATGTTCTTTTTCATTGGAACTTATTTAATATGCCAATACTGTATATATCATCATCTAGAGTTACTGAATCCATAGGCTATTCAACATATCATCAAACAACCATAAGATCCACTAAAGGATATAAACACCACTCAACACATGGTAGTAAAACTCTTTGCCTTCATGGAGGAAACACCTCAAGAGTTTTTCCCTGAAGTACAACCTTACCACTCAACTAGTCATTGTCATGACTCTGTTTTGAAATCAAAGATGTCCATTATCACAAAGGCATCCTAAATATGTCAAGACGTTACACAATAAAAGATCATATCTAGTGAGATGACTCAAGAAGTACATGGAAACCACAACCAATTTCTATATGATTCATGTACCAATTTTTTTACCTACAACTAGTTCTTACATGTAAAGAGTCAATAAGCTAGTTATCAGAGTCCAGTTGAATAGATATATCAGCTGCCACACCAACACTGTAGTCCCTAGCATTGAGGAATAACTCATAACTTTATAACATTGTTTCTATAGATCCCACACAAAACCTAACATATATAAAATAAAGACACTCCAAACTCAGGTCTTAAACCCAAGCAATTTCATAGCACTTCATGTTGGGTACCCGCTCTGATACCATTCTGTCATCACCTAAACCAACAGGTATTGAGAAAAAACTACCCAAATCCCACCTCTAATAGATCATGGGATAAAAACTAACTCCAAGAGTACTTATCACACACAAGGGAGAAAATAGCCTAAAAACATGTACACACACACACACATATCCATGAGCGTAAAATGCAAAAAATGTAAAACAAATGATAACAATGCATGCATACATCTATAATCCCACAATCATAGTACAAAATAATGTATTGAAAATTATAAAAAGGGGTCAAATTCAATCCCACCCAAAACTGGAAATAATGAATGATCGTCCCATAAGGATGGGACTACCATCAAATGCAATATTGGTATACAAATCCATTTATCAATCTAAAACTAGCTCTTCTTTCCCTAATTCCACCAAGGAATCCACAAATATATATGTTGTTTTCATAAGACATGACATGTGAGGGAAGTGACCACGTAGGTGTGATTCTAACAATACATAGTCAGACACCCTAAAATCACCATACAAAAATCATTAAGAGTAGTTAGTTCATCAAAGGACATGTCAATCATAATTTTAGAAATACAATAAAATATCCAGATATACTAAAAATATATTCAATTTCTGAAGGAAAGGTAACAACGATAATGCCAACCTAGGAATTATTCTAGAAGCTTCCATACAACATTCTTCTAAGAGAACACACTCTATAAGCTATACCACAATAGAAAACACTCATCCCAGTGGTCACACCCATCTGAGAGGAACAACTTCTTAAGATATACTAATACTGATGAAACCCATTTCAGTGGTCATGATCGTCAAGTATATCTAAGAAGAATAATGAAGAGAAATGATAGGGTTCATCTAAGAAACACACTTGATCGAACCACACCTCATCGAAATGATCAGATCTTGATACACAGATAGATGTTCAAATCCCATGGCTCACTAGGTGGACACCAAACCCTACATGAAACATCCTCCTAGACATGGGATTCATGCCTGTGTAAATATAGGTCACACCAATACCAATAAACCAAAACTAGGGAATACACAGAGGATATGAGGATCAATTCGAGCCTCTTATAGGGATACATACTCAAATATGCTAAGGGGTATAGTCAAAGAAGATTGAGAAAACTCACAAAATAAGTAGGGAACTCTCCCATACTACACTAATCAATAGGAAGATTTCATGGGGTAAACCTCTATGATGAGAAACATATCCTTCACTGAACCCTTATAGGAATGGACCAAGGGAAGACACTCAACTGATAATGGTTAATCACTATTGAAAAAAGTGTCTCCATTACATCACATCACATCGTATCTCTAACAAAAAAAATGAATGACTTCATCACATTCTGTATAGGAAAACTGCTCAGGGATGACTACTCGAGTGCTCACATTTGAGTCTAAAAAAATCCTTATGAATGACTGGGGATCATTATCTATCTGAAGCGATAAAACATAAATTCACTAATATGTCAAAAAAAATATTCATAAATGACTAAAAATATCACATTGTTGCAATCCTTGTGAAAAAATGCTCAAAATGATCTATTTACTTTCCCCAAACAGACTCCCAGTTAAAATAACACATTTCACTATATAATACTTGAACGGTGCTTCATGGGCTCCACTCATGAGTCTAAATTAAATGTTTGATATTGGTATCCAATTATTCTCCTTAATATCAAGGTCATAATTTTGTATATGGTTCAATAATTTGACACCCTATGAAGTAATTACATCAGATACTATATTCCATTACAATACCAATAAAAACAACATTATTATTATTTTTATTTGGAACTTCATGGACTTGTCCATGAATCCAAAAAAGTTACACAATATCAGTCTTGAAATAATTGTCTCAAAGTCAGGTTCATGATACCACTAACAGTTCATCAATTGGATACCTTATGAAGATGTTACAATATTAATTATACCCATCACAATAACAATAATAATAATATTAAAATTTATCCAAATGAAAGGGATTCAAGCAACACCTTCCTCATAATTCCACAGACATCCTATCTAGGTGCATACACTATTATTATACATTATTATTATTATATCAAAAATAATAATATCATATAATAATAAGGGAACATGGAAAAGGGTTCACGCTGGAGGCTTCTAGCTGCCCATAGGGAGCCCTCTCCTGAATCCTTCTTGCGGTGCACATCTAACACACACGCCACCCAAAATCCCCCTTTCAATTGTAATTATAAAAATATTATCATTTAATAAAATATAATACCAATTTATCATCTCTTAACATCCACCTCAAAACACGATGCAATCCTATATGCATATGTTATATATTCCTCATGAATGTTCATTTATAAATTACACCCTTATTATTATTCATGTTGTCCATATATGTGATGACTCATTTTTTATGATCTATACTCTACTAGGTATATAATTCATTATTATACACATGAATCCAGTATGGTTTCAAAGATACTTATAAAATTTCAATAAATATATCTCAATAATAAATATATTTATCATATTTATAATTGAAAATTTTTAATTATATATAAATACTTTTTAAATATATTTATATATAATTATATATATATAAATAATTATAAAATTACAATAGATACATATATTATAACTTTATAAATAAATAAATATATTTATCTTTATAAATATATACAAATATTTATAAATATATTTATTTATACTTATAATTATAAATATATATGAATAAATAATTATAAATTTATAATAAATATATTTATTATACTTATAAGGTTATATATATATATATTAGGTGCATAGAGGTACAATTATATTCAAATACACACACACACACACCACACACATAGGCCAGAAAAGCATACCATAGCACCCCCAAAGGGATGACCCACCCATCAAGAGTAAATTCTTTAATACATGTCCCATAGGCTGAGCGGGAATGAAGCCCATAACATGGCCCAAAATCCCAGTGCAGCGTCATGAATACATCATCCTGCCTACATCCCTAGACCAGCATCATGCATGTGTCACCCCCTGCCTGCATTATCGTCTGCACCACCACCTGCATAGTACTGTAATAATACATGTGCCCACCCGGATTTAAACCCGGGTCTGATGAAAAATTACGAGGAGCCTTTATCACTCCGGTAATCCCCCAAATATAAGTTATATATATATATAATTAAATATATATATATATATATATTATTAAATAAATATAATTATTTATAACTATAATTCTAAATAAATATAGATATATTTAAATAATTCTAAAAATATAATAAATATATTAATTATTCATATTTATAAAATTATAAATATAATAAATAAATTTTTTATAGTTATATAATTATATATATTTATATATTTATAATTATAACTATAAAAAAATAAATATTTTTATAATAATTTCCTAATTACATATAAATAAATATTTATTGTTATTTATAATTTTAAATAAATATATGTTTATTTAAATAATTATAAAATTATAAAAAATATATTTATCAGCCTGATAATGTTATAAATATACTGAGAAGGTTTAGGAGATAGGAGATCCCACTACTCAGAAATTTATTAGAAAAAAAAATTAACAAAGAAGAAAAGAGGATGGATGGGGTCACACAATGAGGCATGCTCTCATCCATAAGGTATGACTACAAGTCAAAAATTGGATCACTCCCACAATCATGATTAGAGTCATTATCATCATTAATAATTTCTCATTCTGATTGTGAGTTCCTTTTGTTGAAGAGCACTATGTACTCCTTGAGCTCTTCCTGCTTCATAGTAAGTTGACTCTTAGAGCCCATAGAAGAAGATCTGGTAGAACCATTTGGACCACGTCCTCATGTAGTATCCCAATCATCTTTACCATAACCATTTGGATGTCTACTCTATCACCATGACTTTTGATCCCAAATTCCTTCAGCTTCTTATTTCTCAATGATAATGTTTGTCATGAATTCCACATGCATGGTGAGTTCACAAATAATAGGTCTCTATGCCACTTTAGATGTCGACACATATGTCATAGGTTTCTGGAGAAAAACCATCTGAAAAACCTCTTTATCCACTTATCTTCCCTTACATTTAGACAAAGACACTTTCTTATCCACATGCACGTCATGTGGTGCTTGAGCATTGACTTTTCCATGCTATAGAGACCAAGAATCCTCTGTTCCTTTCACAGACTTTGTAAGTGGTACATGCTCACCATTCTCATTAGCTTCAATACTATTTGAAAACACATCCAAAACACTAACACCTATTGACTATTTTGAAGTATCATCCTGTACCTTATCATCATCATCCACTTTCCCATCATCCTTATTGGGTTTAGAGAAAATATTAAGAGGTGCAACAAATATCTATATGAAGGTGGCACCTTTTTTCCATGATAGGGTGATAGATGAGTTGATACCAGAGTGTCATTAACATTCTCTTCTCCAGTAATATCAGACCATGTGCTACTCTTTTGTATAGCCATTGTTAAAGGCCTAACATCATCTATATTATTTTTAGAGACCATTTTATCACGACCAATAACTACAGTAGTGTGAGAAAAAATATCTTCCTTGTTGGATCATGAGATCCGCCATTTACATCAAGTAGCTTCATGACCTCTAAAATTATATACAATTCTACTTATTTATTTTCAGAAATTCTCCTATACATGACCAATGGGATAAAAAACAATAGAAAATAAATGCATTTTTTCATACCATACAGTGCAATCAAATTTGAAGTTCGTAGCAGACAGTACGATAAATTGAAATGACATTGAATTTAGATCCAACTCAATAATAAATCTCATAAAAAAATCCAATGTGCACCTATTAAATTTCTTAGTAGAGCTTTATCGAAGTGGCAATGGATGAAGCAATGTCAAACAGAATCTAAGGATAACATAATATCCAATTCAAGCTGTAAATTCAAACCCAAACCTGAGTTCTTATGTTGTAGACCACAAATGAGTTGAAGCGAGGATCCCAATAATTAATGCACATGATTCATGGACTGAGATAGATATTTCTAAAACATAATGCCTTATGCTTCATCTCTTCTGAGAAAAAAAAAACAAAGTGGAAATACTCTCACATAATTGGGATGCACTTCCATTCACGAAATCCCCAAACAATAGCTACTCACTATTCCAAGTCTTCAGTTCTCTATAGTTTTTTCCAAGTTGGAAAAACCACCTTCCTGATAATTAAATTCTCATGAATTTTGAACAGATCGAGGATCAAATCATGACTTACCCAAATGTGAGTAGATTTACCTCTTCTGAAGATCTAATCATCACTGTTATTGAATGAGGTGAAACCCAGCTTTACATCACCCGACTTGTGTGATTGACTGCCGAGTATACTTCAAACCAATGATGGTTTCACCCAAGATGATGTCGCCGGACCACATAAAAGGTAATCAATAGCCACATCCAAGGCCCTAGGTTGGATCTTTTTCCCTTCATCCGTTGAATAAAATCAAGTATGGGTCCTCCCAAAGGAATATTTTGAATCTGATCCATTAGAATCGATGAACCAATGTGATTCAAAATAACCCCAACCCGATTGTATTAATCAAGAGAAGACACCATCTATTGAAAATATATGTGACATGTTATTATCTTGGGTCCAAGGGAGATCATGCACGATAGTAGGTGAGATCTTCTAGGAAGATCATGCACAACAGAGGCTTGGATTGAGATAGAGGAACATTGGGTTGTAGGGATTTCAACGACATAGTGGAAGATTAGCCTAGATCAACACAGAAGAATATTGTTCACAACAGATGTGAGATCTTGAAAGAGGAAAGACTTCCCTGTGGAGGATACAGTGACAGAGGAGCAGAGGCTGTGAGGAAAAGATCAATGAAAACCTAAACACCATCTTTAGGAGAGATCTCCCGATGCCCAACCATATCATGTTATGAATATATATAATTAATTAAATATATTTATGAATATATAAAAATATTTATTAATAAATATAAATATTTATAATTATAATTATAAATAAATATAGATATATTTAAATAATTATAAAATTATAATAAATATATTAATTAAATATATTAATAAAATTATAAATATAATAGATATTATATATATATATTCGGTTCTTGGAGGTTTAATTACATTAAACACACACACACAACACACATAGGTTTGAGTGGTATGCAATACCCCTCAAGGGATAGCCCACCCATCAAGTCTTATTTATTCAGTACATGGCCCAATGGCCTAGTGAGCATGAAGTCCATTACATGACCCAAAGACCCAAAAATTGGCCTAAGGGCCCATTGTAGCGTCATGCCTACATCACCACCTACCTGCATCAAGCCTACGTCACAGTCTGCCTATGGAAATTCTTTCCCAACTAGATTTGAACCCAGGTCTGATGCAGGATTACATGAAGCCATTATCAATTAGGCAAACCCCCAACTACTTTTATAATTTTATATTTATTTAAAAATTATATACAAATATATTTAAATAATTATAATATTGTAATAAATATATTTATTATACTTATAATGCATGGGGATGCAGAGTATCCACCAGGTCTTCTTCGAAGTCCCAGCTCATGCCGGAGTAAGAAAGGCTCAAGAAGATGTATTATGCGATTCTCAATCCAAAAGATTAACAATCTTAATGGAAATCAACTTATGAGGGTGATGGTTCTAATTATTTTTTGGGGGAGTGATGCCTCGTTGGGCTTGTTGTGTGGCCCCATCCTCCATATTTCTTACTTGTTAATTTTTATTCTACTTTTAATAAATGTCCTGAGACTTCTACTTCTGACTAAACCTTTTGGATACATATATATATTTATATTTATAATTATATCTATAAATATAAATATATATATTTTGTTATCATTATAAATAAATATATATTTATTTAAATAATTATATAATTATAATAAATATATTTATTATATTTATACTCTTATAAATATATATAATTAATATATGAGTTATATTTATTTATAAAATTATATATATAAGAAATACCTTCTTTAAAATTTTATAATCATTTAAATAAATATATATAAATTTATTGTTATAAATATAAATAAACATATATTTATAATTATTTATAATAAATATACTAATTTTCTATATTCATTATATATAATTATAAATATAATAAATATATTTATTATAAATTCATAATTATAAATAAATAAATATTTATTTATAATATTTATAATTCTATAATATATTTATTATATATATAAATATATTTATTTATTGTATATAAAATTTTATAAATATATATAATTTTATAAATATATATAATAATATAATTAAATAATTAGTATTATATCTTTATTAATGCCTTTTTAGTGGTGATAAAGATACACATTTATGAGCACTAAAAAAGTGATTATAAAGGTAGGTTTTATCAATGGTTTCTTTTTTAGCATTGATAAAACATACCTTTGTTAGTACTTTTTAATTAGAGCAAATAAATCGTTACCCAATTTTATAAATAAACCACAATAGTCAACTTCTTCTCTCACACAAAATCAAGTTATCTCATAATCTGACTACCACTGCACCATTACTCTTGCCAAAATCCATTGCCACTGATCCTCTGCTCTAACCCAACTGCACTAACGCAACCCTGCCATGCCGCCACTCATGCCTAACCCAACATCCACCGTGCGCCACTCTCCCCCAACTACACTGCCTCCACACCCCTCTCCCATAGCTGTACTACCTCATCCACCTCTACTCCCCCACCTCTTCTACTCCAGCCACCTCCCCCTCTACCCCCGCAACCACCTATACTGCCCTCGCCTTCATCGTTGCTCACTCTTCAAAAGGTATATTTCATGTAATGTTATGTTCAAATAATTAATTTATTGTTAGGGTATTGAGAAGAATCAATTATTTAAGATTAGGTTGAATTATGTTTGGACATTTTATTCATTATGATGATAATTCTTAATATGTAATAACTATGTGTTTTTTAAAGGACACTTTTCTCAAAAAATATAGTTTAGGATTATGAATTGTGGATTATATATTAAACTATAAATTACAGTTATGAACTATTGTTTATATTATGATATTATTCATTAGGATATAAATTTTTTTATAGATATAAATTTAAATTGGTTCATGGCACAACATATAGAGTTAGATAGGCCATGGTGTATTTTTTGAGGAGTATAAATTTTTAACGGATTTTATTATATTTCTAGATGTTACACTATAATAAAGGTTATATCTACTGAATTTAAAGAATTCCCAATCCTTCAATCTTTGAGGTTGTAATGTGAGAATAAGATATATATAGTTTCACCCTATTGGTTGTCTTTGAAAATATAATATGGTTGTAGGAAAAGTATCATGATCATGGTGGCAATGAAAAAATTGGATAGATCATAACCATTGATAAATTCTTATGAAGTGAGGGTAAGCATTTTGGAGATTATTTAATGATTACTGTGGACTTATAGAGAATTTATAGAGTAAAATAAATATAAACTTTCTAGAAATTCAGTGAGGATTTGGTTATTATCTATCAATAAAGCTAAAGAAGAGGAGTGATATAGAGTTCATCAAATTTCATGAAGATGTTGTAAAAATATCTACCAATAGTGTTTTTTCATTTTTTATTTTATTTAGTAAGGATTAAACTCATACACTTGATGGTTAGTGAGCCTCTATTCTATAATAAATAAGTGAACATTTTTCTTTAGGTGTAGTTATAAACAAAAAAAGGGATAATGTTTATGTTTTAAACTTTATACAATTGGTGAATTTGGTGGATTTTAGTACAACAATAAATAACTTATACATACTCCTGGGATGCAACATAAATTTTGTGAACTATGAAAAATTTCTTGCATCATATAATTTATTGTTTCATATGGTTAAATGATTCACATAGGGACACCTACCAAAAATCATGGAATTAATTTTTATTGATTGTTAAAATACAAAAAGAGAAGAGGAATGATTTCTAGTAATTTACATGATTCCCTAGAAAAAAATAATCCTCAACTAAATCCTATAAAATATTGAATACATGGATTCCTTGACCATAGGAGAGATAGATAAGGGATAAATAGGGTGAATTAATGTGGAAAGAAGAGATAATGAAACTTATTTAATACATACCTTCTATTTTAATGGAGAATAAACAATATTAATGTTGCGATGAGGGGAGGGAAGGGGTGGATGACATGAGGAGTGTTTATAAGGGTTTGAGATAAGTATAGAAGTGAAATGATATTCCTACTATCAAATTTATATTTTTAAAATTAAAAATTTTCATATTTTAAAATGCTTCATTGGATCTATACATAAACCCACTTTTTTCCCTTGGTTAATTTTTATATCAATGTTTTTGGCTGTTTAAGTATTTTAAGATTTACAAATGAGATAGATTATTTCAAAAGAGGTTTTTCCCATGTGGATTGGATTTTGAAACTTATTGTGTCTTTGAATGGGTTTTAATGGCCATTTAAAGGGTAGTGTGAATTCCCATTTGAGTTTCAATGGTGTTTTGATAAAATTGGTTCTAAGAGTATATTGGGATGTATTTTATAAATGATAAAATGACTTGGAATTCCATGTATGATTTGAAAATAGAAGAATCATTTGAAATTTTAGAAAAAATGAGTTTTCATAAAAGATGTGAAACACTCTTAATCCCTATTAATTCTTTTATTACCATTGTTTCTTTTGATCCCATGTGAAGATGTTTATTATTTATGACCTAGTTTTATGGGACTTTTGGGGGAATGGATTTGTTTTGTTGTTATGACCTAGTTTTATTATCTCCAGTTTAAGCCATTTTATTAATACAACCTATTGACGATGCCCCTGACACTAGAATCCTTTTTTAGGATCATTTATGGGATTTATATCTCTCCTTATATTGTATCCCCGGATATTTATATTTTTGTTTGGAACGTAATTTATTTTCGATTTCCCCATTTTGTGTGACTTGATATAGTGGTTATTGACCTTGTGATTTCTTCTTTCATCGTATGGTTTTCTTTTTTAGATGTTTTGAAAAGGGATTTTGAAATGTTTTTAAAGATGGAAAAAAAGGAAAGAGTGATTCTGAAGTATATTTATTTTGTTTAATATTAATATTACCAAATAAAATAGGATGGATAAGAATAACAAATGGATGGATACCAATCATCTGAAAAAATAGTATGAATATGGAGTGAAAGAGTTCATCAAGCTTGAAAGATATCATGCATATGAGCCTTCTCAAATCCTTGTCCATGTTTGTGTTGTTGTTAGTCAAGACTAATTAGTTCAAAGGAGTTTTAAGAACACTTTATCTATCATGAAGTAGATTAACGATATAAATGATTGAATAAACATAATTAAAAAGAGAATATAGATATTGGTTGGGATAATAATGTGTTTTGTGGATAATCTTATATGATTATAAGTGTGGAAAATGAAGAAGGCCGTATTGAGGATGTGATTATATATTTGAATGATGATGACGATTTTATTGAGGAAATGACAAGGATAGTTGAAGATGAACTTCATGATCATCCAAAATTGATTTAGAAGTTAAATATTTTTAAAAATATTCCATTGTATATTGGTTGAACTAAATATACCGCACCCACCACTTATGTATGCACACCTGATAACCCAAGAACCATGGGATGTGTTTACTAGATATCGTGGGAAGATTATTTTTAGGTACATTGTGTCTGGTAATACATTGTTTGAAAATAAGTGTATTCATCAATTTGAGTGAGAATTTTTTATTTATGAAATAGTAACTGAGTGATGAAAATATGGAATGAGTAAAAAAACAATATACCCCTACTGTAAAGTAAGGATAGGGTACATTTCACTTGAAAAAAATTGGTACATATTTAAAATCTACTATAAAACTTTTATGTGACATGAAACAAAAACATAATTATGTTCCTCTATTTATATTCTTATTGATGAATCCAAATATAAATCCACTTACATCCTATTCCATTTGTTATGGAAGAATGCACATATAAATAGAGATGGCATAATAATAAATGAAAACACACAAAAACTATTGGAAACATGTATAAGTAAGACATAATTTTTTCTCTAAATCACTATTACATAAAAATGATTACTTATTTTATGATATTTTCTATCTGACAGAGTCACATGAATCATCAACACATGTACTAGATGAACATCAATGATTAGTGGCTGTGAATTGGCCAGAATAGTATGGATGTGTCAGAGGTGCAGGTTTTGGTGTGACACCCTAAACATATTTTAAGAAAAACTATGAGGAGGATAAAAATAAAGAAATGGAAAGGTCAAAGAAACAATGGCTACCATTGAAGAACAATACTAATGGAAGAAATATTTTCTAGTAAATTTTATGGGGGGAAATAAAAGTGAAGAAACAACTCAAGAACAACCATTTCCCACTTCCTGAAAATCCCCACCCACTGGCTTTGTGGAGAGCCATTCCCCTCAAAGTGCTATATTAGAAAAGGTAATAAATGTTCTAATAATTGTTTCTGTGAAATGTTAATCAGGTAGACACTGATACATTTCTTGTACTAATTTTCTACAAGGAGATATTAACTATGATTTATATCTATCAACACCCACCCATCACCTTGTAGTGAGGGCTATGGTGTTCAATCTCCAAAACAACACGCTACACAATAGACCACTTCCAACAGGTGATGTGAGAGCATCGATTAGTGTAGACCATGATCTGAGTGTTGATCTACCTATTAAAATTAATGATAAATATATTCATAATGTCAACCAAGTTGTGGGAACATTCATTAAAGGCCATTATATATTGTAAAAAAATATGTCGACAAGGTGGTATTCATTTCCAATTTTATTTTTATGTTAAACCTATAACAATTATTGAAAAAGGGTCTGAATTGATGAATTTTATTATATAATAACAAAG
This sequence comes from Viscum album, assembly GCA_963277665.1. Lineage (NCBI taxonomy): Eukaryota > Viridiplantae > Streptophyta > Magnoliopsida > Santalales > Viscaceae > Viscum > Viscum album. The sequence continues at coordinate 2,049,033,419 of OY728145.1, forward strand.
GGAAGTTTGTGAAATAAAATATCAACTAAAACCCATCTAAAAGATCAACTAACCGATCAAAAAGATCTTCTGAAAGTACGTTTAACCCACCCATTGAATATCCACATTTACCAACATTAAATGTTCATATAAATATAAAGATACAAATTTGTAGTATTTATGTGGTTTTTCTTGAATAAAATTTGTATAGAGAGGATGTTACAAACTACATTACTTATGATAATGTAGATAAAATCCACAACTATTAATGGATAGGAGCCTTAATTTTAAATGTTTACATGAAGTATGTTTTCATGGTTTAATTTTACAAAATTTGATATACTATGTTAATTATGACTAAATAGATTTCATATTCATTGTAGGTTTACATATCAATACTAATTGAAGTTATTTCCCCATGAAAAAAAATTAGACTCATTATTCCTAACATCCCCACTATAATCAAAAAAATAGAATCCAAACAAATAGATGAAATATTGGAAAACATGGCCAAATTGTTTTAAAGGAAACATGGGGATGAAATACTCGTCTTAATACCAATGATGTAGGGGTAAAAAATTACAATCTAATAATATCAAATATATTTTCATTACATTCATTACATATTTTATTTTGTGTTTTTAGGAAACATTGGAGGCTCTTTACGGTCAATTTGGATTCTCCAAATATTTATTTACTAGATTCACTACATGTATTACCAACAAATGGACCACACATGATGGCGTTTTTCAATTTGTAATACACTAAAACCAAAATTGTAGAACTAAAATTCAATATATATAATTTATTTTATGTCTTAATGAGGATTATATTATTTTAGGTTAGTGTGTAGATATCGTCTAAATCATGGAATGAGGACAAGAATTGCACACAAGGACCCTAGTAAATTCTACAACTAAATAAGTATTAGGAAATATATAATAATATTTTATTATCCATCCACATATCAAAACAAATTAAATATTTTAATCAATGATTCTACTTTTTTTGAAATTAAAAAATAGAATATATAATGGGTATTTTGTTTGTAAATTTATGAGAGAGATCATATTCTATAAAAATCACACATCTATGAAGAGGTATTTTCAATGTTAATTACAGCTTCATTTAAAATATGTATTAATCCTTCATGTAAAAAAATGTTTCCATAAGGTGATATGCATTTTCTTAGAAACAAATGGGCATCATACCTGATCAAAAAATGTAAAAAAATACCATGAAGATGTGACTTCTATAGAAGTAATGTATTTTTTCATATTTATGTTTAATTTATTTTTTTTAGTATTACTCAAATAAATATTATTTTCATTTACATATGGATTACTTAGTAGTTTGGATTATTTTGAGACTTTAGGATGTGTAGAAATCAACATCACCTCAATCTGAAACATGGTGTGATCGGCATTATTCCAGGTGAATTTTTTTATTTAAAATTGACATTAATTTTAGTATAATATGCAACTCAAATACTAAAATACAAAAAAAAAATTATTCACATTATTTTGATATTTAGACAATGATACATAAGTCATTTAATATTTGTAATAATCTACCACAACTCAATCCAACACATGGTGAATCCATTATGACTCGAATTGTCCATTATTAGTTTAAAATCTACATTTATAAGAAGCAGTAAGTAAATCCTCATCCAAAAAATTCCCGTGAAACTTTTCTTCTGAAAGAAAACAACAAACTCTTTCCAACAAATTATTGTTCATCCACTCAACTACACTATTTATCTAATGTGTATTTGGAGGTTTATACTATTTCTAAATACCTTCCAACCTACAATAGTTATCAAATGAACCAAAATACTCCCCCTATTGTCAGTGCGAATATATTTCAATTTCTTACGAGATTCCTCTTAGCCGAAACCAGGTATTTCTTAAAAACACTGAGCACATAACTTTTGGCATTAAAAACATAACGCTGAGGATTATGTGAGTATTAATAAATAAATGTGACAAAATAAAGACCACCAATAAAGTTATTATATTTCAAATGGACAAAAACATCATATTGTACAAATTCAAATACCTATGATATCATGTGTAAAGGATGGCTGGTGAAACTCACTATATTTTGTTTTCTATCCATATAGTGATAACACATGTCCAATATGACACTCTTCAAATCTAGAAGAATATTTATCTTGGCCACAAACCAATCCCTTTCTCAATAATGTGTCCAATCCTATTATTCTATAAGTTGGAAAATACACTACACTCAACAACACAAGTAACATCATAAGAAATATAATCTCTAGTCCAGTACAAACATGACTACTTATTCCCTTGAGCCAAAATAAAATAACCCTTTAAAAAATTCCATCGGTCAGCCCCAATAGTATTGATAAACTGTTCATGATAAAGAATTCTGGAAGAAATAAGATTCAAGAAAAACCCAGATGTATGTCGAACATTCTTCAAAATTAGCTTACTTTTTATGTTGTCATCCAAACAAACATTCATGACACCTATAACATCAGCATGACCATCGTTACCCATCTTCAAAATAACCAAATTACATGGGTTGTAATATGTAACGATCACCTTCCTACATGACATGTGAAAATAGGAACTACTGTCAACAACCTAGTAAGAATCATCAGAAGTAATATTAATGGAGTCAAATACAATAACCAGATCACCCTTTGTAGTGGTGGAAACATAATCATCTCCATAACCATTTTTATTCTAATGATTTTTATTAATTATATTTATCTTTTTATCAAGTAACAATGCTTCTTAATATATACTTTATTACCACAATGTTTACATTCAAAATCTCTATACTTTAACCTAGATTTTCTTTTTCCATTGATTGTATCTTGACTGTTATGTCCATTATTATTTTTATGGATTCTCCACATATTATCTATGAATTAAAGGTATAAATAAGATTTATAATAAGTATTTATCCTAAAATATTCATTTTAAATAGTATACATAACAAAACTGAATTCCATAACACCATTAGGAGTAGAACTGTTTAGAGTATCATGTACATTATCCCAATAATCGGGTAAATTGTTGATAAAAAAAGTGATAAAACCTCACCTCTAAAATTAATACCCATAGAAGAAAATTGATCAAAACATCCCTAATATTCACTCAAATAGTTAGAAATAGATATACATATTTATAACGTAAATTCTTCATTTGGTTGATAAGAATCAATTTATTATTTCCTATCATGAAAGAATTGCTAGTCTTAAGCTTCTCCCACAAATTTATGGCATGAGAGATGTTGAAAATATAGTTCATCATGTTTCTTTTGACCCTTTGTATAATGAAAACACAAACCATATCATGCTGAAAAACCCATTATTCATTTGAAAATATTTCTATATTCAGGTTATTAAACACAAAAAGATGCATTTATTTGACAAAAATAGATCTTGCATCTTTAATTGCCACATATGTTAGTTGATACCATTCAAAAAAATCATCCAACTGAAACTATATTACATAATATATATTAAATAAAACCCACAACCTTTGATACAAGATGTTATGAATGTTCTCAAAAGACGAACATGCAAGCAAAAATAACACACATGTTTATAGAAAATATATTTTTTCCCTCCATGAAAAAAATAATGCACAGTGAAAAAAAAAATATGTGTAGAAAATAAATTTTGACATTATATATTTTTAACATAGAAAAACCCAATGAAGGAAAAAAAACATGGGACCTAGTTCCAAAAGGGGGATCCATTAAAAATCCAGATCAAAATAAAGAGACCCCCAAATATGAGGATCATCTCAAAAATAATACCCAAATAAAATAGTAGATCAAAGGAGGAAAGAAAATGCATTCTAAACAAAAATGATCATTAAACAATGTTGATCACCAAATTGGAATTTTCTCTCCATATTCTAGCATTTTGTAAAACCTATCTAATGTATCTTTTTTATAACAAGAATCTCCACATAAAATTATTTCTAACTCCCACAAAATCATGTCTCTGTGTTTCTCCATTTCAAAGACATATTCACTTTGAGGAGGTTCCAAAAAATGGGGTCATACCGATTCATCCCATAGATATCCTTATATTCTCTTATAAGTTGAATTGTAATGACCAAGTGTATCCTCACAGTCTCTTGGATTACATATTTCAAGTACTTATGTTCATAAATCCCTTCCTCCTTTGCCTATTTCTTCCCTTAAAAACATGCCTCACCTTTTTCTGGAAGCCTTTCATCGTGCTTGGATTTTTTAGAATTTCAAATATTTTCTATGCCATGGCCATTGACACTGTATCACTCTCACGACTAAATATTTATTATATCATTCAATAAAAAGTATTTATAATTTTCATTGAAAAAGTAACTGATGTAAAAGTTGTACAGTACCACCCACATAGATTATTGATTTTGTACAGCTTCTCCATCTTTGACTTAAAACCACTAATGAGATATAATATTATTTTAAGTCAAGGATATCGGTCAACCACATTGAAGCTGACCACTTGTAGAATAAGAAATATAATTACTAATATATATGCTTCTTGATGGATTCTCTTCATACAGAATGCTAGTTTTGGAGTTATTCTATAATTCAAATAAAAAATAGGAATGATAAAATTAAATGGAGATGAAGGTTTAGCAATGGAAGAAATCATTTTCCTGAAATTGGATATTTATTCGTCTCTAATAAATTGAAAATATTGAATCAAATTTGAGATAATGAGTTGAAACTGACATATTTGACACATCTACCTCCAATAATCATTATACGATGAAAAATTGATGTCTGCATACCTATAGGTGAGGAAATTTGCACCAACAAGGCATGGTTGATCTACAAAGTTGTAGCTGTTGTATTTAAGTTCTTTTATGGTACATCTAGAGGAAAAAATACTATAGTGGAAACCTCTCCCAGTTGTAGATGCATCAATTGTTCATATTTTAAGGCCGAATCTCTTAATGAATGATGAGGAAATGTCCCCAGAAGTTGATGGAGGTTTCTGAGGAGGGATAGATTGGATGGCCATGGATGAAACCTTAGAGTAGAGTTCATGTTAAAGGATTTTAGTATTTTTTCCAACACAAACATGAATAATAGAAATACAAGGATAGAAGAGAGGCAAAGAAATGTAACACCCATTAGTGGGATGAAGGTTTTGATAAGGTTTCAATCATAAAACAAACAAACCCATGGAGAGCATATGGTAATATGGAGACATTATGTGTGAAATTTCATTTGAAATTTTGTATGACTTGATTGGATATAATAAATTTCAAATATTATAGTAGTTAAACTTATTATATGGATATATTAAAATTTATTTTAACTCTTTTCTTCAATAAGAAAATAATTATTGATGTATTGAGAACCCTGAAACTTAATAACATGTATTTTTTGATGTTTAAGTATTCACATCACACTAATAAGTGTTGAAAAACACTATATAATTAAAATTCATAGAATTTTAACAACATCCATTACTCTAATATGTTTGAGTGACAGATATGATATTTTGTAAATACTTAATAAAAATCATATACTATTCAACATCACACATTTTAAAAATAAAAATTTAACGTATTCTTAAAACATCATAAGTTTTAACAACATAGTTTGTTTTCATTAAAACATACATATGAATCGGCTAGGATTCCCTATTGGTAGGTTGAGTGATTCACTTGTTAGAGGCTGGGGGTTATATTTTTATTGGTTTTCTATAAGGATTATATTTACATTGTTGGAAAATTTTTCTAGCAATATTTTGAGGGTTATGGGGCTGGTGGTAGTTTTTTTTTGGATTTGGTGTCCTAAAACTAAATGTATTTACTTTAGTAACATGTATTTTTTATGTATTAAATTTTAATAAAACTTCTTATTACATATTTTTCATTATTCATCATGACTATAATGTAATAATGTCCTAGAGTATATGTCACATTGATAAAGTCATAATAGTTCTCCACTTTGATGAGAGTCTTAATGTGCTATCATGATATTCTTAAATAATGTTATGCAGTTAGGAAATATACTATGATAGGACACATATTACAATGATTTTCTTATGAAACTACTCATAATTGGATGTGGTTTCTTAAAAAAAAGTTAGCACATTATAATATCCATGATGTGAGATTATGAGAATAGGCCCTGTAATTGGAATTCCTCATGTTTTGGTGTCATTAAATATTCCTATATATGATTGTGTGTAATTTTTGGAGCCCAAAATGAATGCCAATGTTTTCCCTATGGATCATGGTTGATGGTTATAAGGGTGTCACGGTGTGACATATAGGTTTCATTCTGTGAAACCATTTTCCCTATCTCACATTAGATACTATAGGGGTGTTGGGTATGATATATAATCCTTAACCATCACCTTACCCATTGTAAGGTCTTTTCATAAGGGGTATGGGTAGTGAGCCCTACTGAAGAAAACATCAATGAGGGAGTGATCCAATGTAGATAATATATTGACAGATAGTCCTAAAACCCCAATGTAGACCCTATAATTGGAATAAAATGTGGTTGGAATCCTCTAATTCATATGGAAAGCACGAAGGTGGATATTGTTGGATTCCAAAATGAATGAAAGTGAGTTCCCTACATTTCATGATTGTTGATAGTTGGTTGTTGGGGAGTCACAACATGAGATATGGGTGTCACATCGTGACACCAATTTCTCTATCCCACATCAGAGACTATAAGAATTTTCAGTGTGGTATGTATGCCCCAACCATCTCCCTCCACATCATAAGTACCTTTCAAATGGGGGATAAGCAGGGAGCCACCCTGGTGGGTGGTGATCCCTAACAATGAATAAAACCATGAAGGGGTGACCAAAATAAGACAATATTATGATAAAGGGTAATATTGCCCAAATGAAGATCCTAATGTAATGGTTCTTAGACTTTAGTATTATCATTTATGCAAGTAATGACTCATACACTTAGATTTATTAACCAAAACTGTAGAGACCCGTATCTTGACGTATATGGACATTACATTACTTTTGCGGAAATTTTAGTATATAACAAAAACACACACACAAGGACCGTAATAGTTTAGTGTCTTTGGAAACTCGGAATATAATCTTCTAATCGTGGTGAAAGATCTTCAATATCTCCCATAAAGATCTTCCTTTTTTTACCTAAAACCTTTCTTTATATCATGGGGAAAAGAAAACATAAAAGGGTGAGATCAAATGCTCAGTAAGGGTAAACAAAAGAAATATCAATCACATCATATTCATATGAACATAACATTTTGGAAATCTTAACCTGCAAAAGAGATCATATTTTCATAACATGGAATAAATCATGGCAGTGAAATGTAATCACAATAATCATAACGTAAAACACGAAACTTTGTGGAATACACATAATCATAGAGAATCATTTCTTGTTAGTCAAGACTCATTGCCAAGATTATCTTAGTGGACAAAGTCCATTTCTGAACCAAGTCACCCTCGTTTCAGTCCTGTTTCACGGAACCGGTATAACCTACCGTTCCAGCCATGCCTATCTCATGAGATATAAAATATTTACCCAATCCATTGGAGGGAGATATAGGTCCCACCCATATCACAGTGAAATAATTCATACTTGTGCCACAAAATAAACATAAAACATTCATCATAACCCAAAGAATAAAATGGGTTTCATAAACATCATCCCATCATCACATAATCCATATAAAACAAATGGATATTTCATCATAAGAAAATTAAAACCATGTAAATTATAGAGACATTATAATTGAAACATACACATATGAAATAATGTCATCTTAGATAGAAAATGGTTTTGATAAAACACTTGAAATGAATTCTTGAGGAAAATATCCTTTCTTCTTCAAAATCAATTTCTTTTCCCAAAACATCATGCAATTTTAAAAGAAAACAATTTTGTTGAAAATAGTCTTGAAATCCTTTGGAGTAAGATTCATGAAAATAAGGCTTTCTAAAACCGTAAAAAAATGTTCATTCCGTATAAGTTAAAAAAACATTCTTCTCGTACTTTTGCCGGAAAAGACAAAAAGGTACCTCGTAACGTAAACAAAAGAAAGACTCCTTACATACCATGTAGTAAAAGTAAAAAATGGTAAAAAGGACTTTTAACATACATGAAAACACTTTTATAAAACATGGACATGGATGATAGAAATTTCCCCAGTAAATACTTATGAATAAGCAATCTCGGATAGAAAAATGAGATTTGCAAAATTATCCCTTACCTTAGGTCCGATTTGCTTCGTAAGTGTCCGAACCTCCTGTATAATGATTTAAATAATGTCATTTTACTTATTACAGAATCATATTCATTGTTATTATATCATATATGGTTCACTTATGACTTTATATTACCCGTTCTTTTGTAAATTCATGTTAAAGTAGCGTTTTGGGTAAAATCGTCTCATTTGTCGTTCGTGTTTTAACTTGTAATTATTCATATGATTACTTAGATCATTATTACTTAATTATAGAATATAAAACATGATTTATATATAATATATATTCAGAATATACATATATATAATAAATCGATAAATGGAAAGAAATACACCGTTCATGGAGACGGTAGGCCGTATGTACGCATGGACGCTTTTTTCTTTTCGTTATTGAATTTAGTGGAATTAAGTAGATGACATATATATATATACACATAAATCTAGTAGCTTTATAATGTAATATATTTCATTATTATTTATTATATATACTTTATAATCATTCTTAAATGGTTAACATGGATAATGAATCTCATCGCGTCATGGAGACGGTAGTCCGTACGTACGCACGAGCGATGATATCATTTCCATAATTATTGAATTGAATTGGAATGGATGATATAATATATCAGAATCAATATGATGTTCTAATAACTATGTATAGTTATTATTTACACCATTATACCCATCCATGTAAGGTGGTGGTGGAAAATAGATTACACCACGACGTGGAGACGGTATTTCGTACGTACGCACACGCGGTGATTTCTTTTTCCATAGGATGGAAAGATGGTGAAATAGGGTTGTTTCATTATTATAATAACATATCAGTATATGAGTGATACTGATGTTATTACTTCATAATTAAACAACCTAAGAAGAATAAGTGGAAGAAGAAATAAAGATAAACGAATCGGTAACGTACATTACCTCTTCTTTGAAGTGCTTCTTTGAGACCTCCTTTTAGGAAACTAAAATGGGTCTTTGAAGAAGACCAGAACCTCTAGGATGATACTAGGTAAGTGGAGAAGAGATTTGGGCAGGGGTAGGCCGAGCTTGAATTCTCAAATTGGTGTGAGGAGGAGATGGAGGAGGTGCCCTTTTATAAGGGAGGAGAGGGGCACCTTTGGAATAACTAAAAATATTATTTTATTATAAAGTCAAGTTCAGTTTTAAATATCTACAAATTGATTTCTTTCGTGGCTAAGGTGGGGATGGGTCGAAATACTCTCATCCAACAGAATTTAGACAAGTTTAGGTTCCTATTTTAACCTTATCATTTAGATTTACCATTAAGTTAAATAATTTTACTTTTACCGTGTCTTCTTGTGTTCTTACACTATAAGGTTAATAAACATACTATAAGATGCCAAACGAACCCCAAATTGTTTATTATTTATATATATAACATTATATAAGTCATTTGGCCGATCCTTAGATTTTTAGGAATAAAATAACAATTAATAATATAATATTTGTTTTAAAAACTATTTTATGTCAATTTTGACACTATTTAGTAATTGATTTTTGTGAAACTCATAACAGAATGATAAGTTCAAACAATGTTAATTAAATCAATAATAACATGTAATATTAACCTAGAAAATTAGTGTAATTCATAAAAAGTCTAAAATTACATTTATTTTGGTATTTATAACATCAATTATGTCAATATTTCATTAATAAGATAATTACTGCATCATCTTTGTATCCTAAATAAATTAAATTATTTGATGTATAAAAATTACAAATAAAATACCATTATGTAGGAAATCGTTTTATATTTCTAATGAATATTTAAAATCGAATTTATCTTATGTATAAACCTATATTAAATTTTTTAGAGAATAAACTTTGATTTTAACTCTTTTAGCCTTTCTTTAAATAAATTAATAATAAATGTCCTAATCTAATCCAAGTGGGCCTAAATGGTCATATTTTATTCCTAAGTTTGTTTTTGGTCGACTTACACTTGTCCAATAGAATTAGGACATGTTTTAGGGTAATAATAATATCATTTCTACCCTTAATTACCCTATTTACTTTTAACCGTGGTAAAAAAAAGTAAAAAGTTACTATTCACCAAAAAATTATTTTCATCTCATTGAACCACATTTTACTTACTGACATCAACCGTGTCTCTCGGATTTTTGAAATTCCACTCACAGAAGCGGTGAAATTATGTTTTATGAAAAATTCAGTTTTTTTAACTACCACTTAGTGGTTTCACTATTCATCAAAAATTGAAAGTTTTCAGAAAAATACCAAAAATTAGGCCTAAGCTATATTTGATACTATGAACTAAAAAATGATTTCTATTTTACCAAATTCAAAACATATCAGTTTCATTAATTAATTTAAAAATTAATTCCCGTCATCAAAACAAATAGCGTGTTCTTAAGAGATAATAACTATCAAAAGATTGACACTTGTTTATGTCGGATTTAAATGTGAAATTGCATCCAATGACCATCATTGTATTAAATTGTAAAAATATATTCTAAATATACTTTAAAACCACTCAAATTAATACTTTATCACTATTAATTATTTCGATTGAAAAAGTTGTTTTTAATTAAAATTTAGTAATTTTCACTATTCATCAAAATATGAATGTTATCCAAAAATCACCAAAATTTCACCCTAAGCTAATTTCGATATTACGAATCCAAAAATGAATTCCATTTTGAAAAATAAAATTTAAAAAATTTCAAAAAGTGGTTATTACTATTCATAACGGCTAGTTTTAATAATATTATAATAGCATATTGTTGTTTAGTGAAACTCGTTATTGCGTACTACACATTCTATCGAGGAAGGTCGCGATTGCGTGTAATGCAAGGCAAGTCAAGGATGCGTGTTGTGAAAGCTCCTTTTGGTGTAGCATACAACACAAGACATTAATGAAATTAAAAAAAATATTTTTCATAAAATCTCGGGGTGTTACAAAAACCATCATGAAATATCTTGGCAGGAAGTAGGCTATGTTGGGTGTATCATGATTGACATGTCATCCATGAATAAGTTGAGAAATGATTTTTCACCTCTATCCTTCTGGAAGATGATATCTTGGCCCATTTATTAAAATAGAACCATCACCCTAAATTCCATGACCATACAACAACGATGTGTTTATTTATGATAGTCAAATGAAGTTGCATCAAGTATATGGGATGGTGACAAGAATGTGAAACCTACTTTATGAGATATCAAGAAAAATAGATTATATTACATCATGAGAATTTGTATGTGGTTGTCATTATATGGGAATTATATTAATTATCTTGGGTGCCCTGAGCCTTTTCTAGGCAATAATCTTGGACTTTATGCCAGACTGACTAATACCAATGAGAAATAATCCTAGAGGGCCACATACTAAGTGTATTCTTGGATCTTGATTAGTTTCTATTTGAATTTAATTAACCGAATAAATATTAATCTCAATACCTATGGATAATTTTATTCATGTTTTATCGATCACAAATATTTTTTAATATATAAAATTGCTAATATTTATTTGAATGTTCAATAAATTCTATTGGAGTTCGAATGGAAAAAAGTTGTTTCTGGTGAAAAATATTAATTAAAAATCCTATAAAATAATATTTGTTATTGTGCAAGATTGTGTGTGAAACAAAATAATAATATTATTATTATTATCAAATTTTAGGGGGTTTATTAAAAATTATAATATTATTTAAGGGTTGAAATGAAATTAAATAATTATTTTAACCTAAATTCTATCTCTATAAATAGATGGTTATGTATATTGTGTGGTGCATCATTGTGAAATTGAAAATAGAGAAATTAAGAGCACAATGAATTATATCTCAAATCCTTCTCTCTACCTCTCAAGAACAAGAAACAAAAGAGAGATACCTTTAATACCAAAGGATAAGAGATCAACACAAACAACACAAGACAATCTATTTTTCATTTTAGCACTTGAATATTGACTAGCCTTTCATTTTGGTCAAAGGAGAACATATAGATCACCATTAGAGGGATTATATCCATGGATTCTTATAGTGAAATAAAGGAAATCATAAATGGTCTTCTCAGAGGACCAACATTCACATGAAAGAAAAATAATAATCACAAGTATTCTTTTTTTCTCATTTTAAACAAATTAATAATAAGTTTAACATAAACAATTCTCGCTCTTGGTTTCAGGTATTAAGATATTAAAATAAAATTTAATATATCACCCACCACTATATTTTTCCACTACACCCAGAACCAACAATTGTTATCAAAGTGGTCATGTTTAGATTTATAATTATTTATTTTATTGTTGATCCATATATAGTCGCAGTTGAATTTTCATTTCATATTATTCATTATTTAATCATATTTGAGTTAAAATGTTATCAAAATATTAATCATGATCATTTAGTGTTTCATTTTCTTAAGGGTGTAAGAACATATAAAGGATGATCAGTGATAACATCAAGAAGTGCCAATTTTTGGCTAGTAATACAGGGTTTCATGGTGCGTAGTCAGAGTAAACATCATGTAACTCAGTAATTTACACCTATCTATGTCATGGGATACATGGAATGCCACAAAATTATTACATGCGGTGTATAATATGTAAAAAATTGTCAACCTGGAATATAGTTGTCATGTTATATGATGTTTATATGGTGTACACGCCATATAGTCTACAAGGTTTAGCTTTGAAAATCGTGCAATATGTGTGGTCTTTATACATGGTCAAATCATGTGAGACTGAATACATGGAGAATTTATGATATAATCAACATTTATGTGGTGTAAAAAATATGTAGTTTGTCAATTAATGTTTCTGAGATACACTAGAGTCTTTAGAAAATTATCTAGACATATGTAATTAGAGATACATGATGTGTAGTTAGCCTATACACATTGTGTAGTCTCTATCCCAAGAACACACTATGTCTTTCATCATGTTTCATGGGAATAAAAAATTTATACCACACAGTGTATATCTAGTTTGTACATGTTGTGTGATCCCACTGAGATACACAATGAAGACCCAAGCAAGTATCTTTGGAACATGAAAGTGGATAACTTGGTATGTAGCAGGCATGCACACAGCATGTAGTCTAGTTGATTCAACATGATAAATCCCCAAGCATGTAACCTGGATACATGGTAACTGAGTTATATAATGTGTAGATAGAGTAATCACCATTTATTCTCCCAATTATTGGTATAATTGAAAGTTTTATAAAATTAGAAATTTTAGCATTGAAACCTTATTACTTTGATTGGCACATTATGTGTTTGACAATTTAATAAGTATTTTAAAGAATTTTAAATTATGAAATAATTTATTGTAATTAGTATAAAACAATTTGTTTTCTTCATTTATTTTACATTAATGACTTTATGATGGTTATCTCAAAGTTATTCAGATTTCCATTAAGATAAAAGGTAAATAATTAATGCAAGCACATTTATCTTAATAATAAAGAACGAATAAAAATATAATGTTATCCATTTACTTTTGAATATATGATGCATGTATGAATGTTCATGATATTTACCAAGACTAGTGTATGGGTTTTATGTTTTAATTTTAATTGTTCCAATGGTTTACAATTATTTGTTATTAAATTAAATATCATGACCTATGAGTCATCCCTCTCCCCATTATTATTTCGGACCTACATTTCCCTGGTTGTTTACATAATCCCCCTAAACCAATAATTTGGTTCCCCTCATCTATATGTGACTTATAAATACTTATAATTAAGGGATAATCCCAATTCCTAGATAGTGTGTTCAATACGAAATCATTATGTTTCCAACTCAGTCGATACACGGGTAGAGATGTAGAATGGTGTAACTCATGCTAAGACCGACACCAAGAGTTATTTCACATAGTTCATAGGTAGATTTAATATCAAATCATTAAATCAACTATAAAAAAAGATCATGAATAATTAATTTAATTAATTATTTATTTCAATCTTTGAAATTAATTATTTTATGGATCCAATACCATGATCTCATAAATAAATGAATTAACGCGCAAAGACAAAATTTAAATAAATTGATTTTGCATAAATGTTTTAATCATCATGGTTAATTAATTAAGTAACATCCAATTAATATTAACATCACATGTAAAGAATAAAATAAGGTAAAATTTATTCATAATTAAAATAAAAATCTTTGAAATAAATAGTAAGTTGGACCTAACATTCCATTACATGATTAGGAACAAAAATCCATAGAAATGAGTGCTTAACTAACTATTTTTAGGAATTTTTTTTTTATAAGGGGAGTTATTAGGATGGTTTTTGGTTGACATAGCTATTTTACATCAAGATAAGTATACCTTTCTATACATGGTGTAGTTTGGAGGCGTGTATTGAGGAAATAAAAGTCATGGTTTTAGGATTGGGGGATATACTTAATGGATCAAGGAGTTTCAATCCCATAGTTGGAAAATAAATTCCTATATAAAACCTTGAAGTAGCTTGACCAAACGTTATTGTGGTTATTCAAAGGGGAATATGGATCATTTCCTCTAGAATTTCCTCACAAATAGACATTTTGAGTTCAATAGAGAAGGATATTGGGACATGATTAAAAAAAGTGGTAGATTTAATAAAAAACAATTATTTTATTATTTCACAAAAAAACCATAATCCAGAGAAGCACTAATAATCATATCTTTTAATTATATAATAAAATGGAAATTTGTTCATCCAAACTATCCCTAAGATAATTATTGGAGAAAGAAATCCTCTTAACAAGAAATAAATTCCAAGAGTGGTTTATATTCATTCTGGTGTTGCTACTCTATGAATAAAAATCATACATGTTAGAATCTTCAATAAAATATCCTCCTACTGAAGAGGTAATTGATGATGAATTTCCTTCCTATTGAAAACATTTGAATGATGTGATTATCATTAAATTTTTGATACTTTTATCTATGCCTAATGATCTTATGAAGTCTTGTGAAAACATGGATGTGTATAGTATGCTTTACCACCTCTATGGTAATTACCAAGAGAGATCTAGATAATAACATTTTGATATTTCCAAGGTTCACTTTTAGAGAATCTTGCAGATGATTCCCCAGATGGATCTCAAGTATTCGAGCTCATTGGAAATATTGAGAGCTTAAAGGTTCTAGGGTTTAAAATCCCTAAAGAACTCATCACTGATCTCGTTAAGGAATCACAACCTAAGATCATATCCATATTTGTTTTGAATTTTAATAAGAAAAACATTGATAAGTCCATTATAGATATTTTTACCCTTCTTCGTCATGTAGATAAGGAGATGAAGAATGAAACACCTTCAATCCTTATGGTGAACAAACAAAAATGGAAAGCAAAGATATCTAATTCCAAATATTCTTCATAAACTTCAATGAAGAGAAACATTAAGGGGAAATATAGGTAATATGATGTTTTCTATTTTGCGTGTTGTAAGATGGTCCAATGGAAGAAAAATTGCACCCAACCAAAGAAGCAAGGTGAAACTTCTAGTTTGTTTGTTATCAAGTTCAATTTATCTATTTCTATAAATTGAGTATTATATAAATCTTGTGGTTCTCATATTTTTATTCAAATACAAGATCCAAGTAGATTTGGAAATATTAAACAAGTGGAGGTAGATCTACGAGTAGCAAATAGAGAAAAACATGCAGTTGTAACAATCGGGCACTACTACCTCACATTGCCGATCAGAATGATATTGGTTTTCAAAGGATTTTATTATGTTCCATCCATTACCAATAAATTATTTCCATACATAGACTAGATATAGATAAAATTATTTTCAAATTTTGTAATATATTTGACTTCTCTTAAAAAATAACATTTCTTATGGAAAGACATATTTAAATTATGACCTTTATGTGTTAGATTTCATGAACCAAGTAGTAACAATCAACGGTGATGTTACATCACACGACTCATACCACACCTATCTTTGGTATCAATTTCTAATTCATGTAAATGAAAAATGCTTGACTAAATTACATCAAGATGGATATCTAGATTATTTTTAACTAAAACTAATTAATGTATGTCACACATGTTTACAATGAAAAATAACCAAATCCCCATTCAGTGGTAAAGGTTAAATGGATAAAGAGATTCTTGAATTAGATCACACCCATGTGTCTATATATTTTCCTATTGAAGCAAGGTGTGTGTGCTCATAATTGATAACTTTTACTAATAATTTTAGTAAAAATGGATATGTCTACTTAATGTGGTATAAGTCAGATTATTTTTTAGAAATTCCTAGAATACAAGAATGAAGTTGAGGACTTTCTTGGTAAGAAGATTAAAACCCCCCACATAGATCATGGTGTAGAATATCTTAATAAAGACCTCATTGATTTCTTATGAGATTTTGGAATCTTATTCTAAATCACTTCTACTTACATGAATTAGTTGAATGTTTTAAGTGAAATGAGGAACCAAACCTTACTGGACATGGTGAGATCAATGATGAGTTATGCCAGTATTCGATTATCATTTTGGGGACATGTGTTTCCAACAACTTCACATATACTAAACCAGGTGCCAACTAAATTGATAAATGTTATTTTATAAAAATTTTGGAGTGGATGAAAAACCATGATGTTGAATTTATTAGTGTGGCATAGTGAATCATCTTTTAAGGCCTCTTTTGGTAATGAACTTACACCCTAAGACACAAAGTGTACATTTATATGATACCCTAAGGAAATAGGGTGATATTACCTCTATGAACTCTCAAAAAAAAGTAATAGTGTAAATACATTCCATATTTCTTGATAGGGATAAAATATATAAATGTGATAGTGGGAGAAAGATAGACTTCTATGAAGTTGACGCTCAAGGTATACAAGATTTGGCATAATAAAATTTTTAAAAATACCAGTAGAAGAAGAAACTATTCTAGAGACACAAGTACCACATAAAAGTACAGAAGAGGTTAAAAACAAGAATTTTATGGTTTTCTAGTCACTAGGGATTGGGACTCATTATTAGTTGATAATAATCTTCATGTAACCTACAAACAAGTAGTACATTTTATAGATGTTTCTAAAGGGAAAAAATCGATGAATTCTGTAATGGATTCCATTTAGAAAAACCAAGTTTATATTTTTTATAGATCTTCTAGTGGATGTACATTCGATTAGTTTAAAATGGGTATTAAAAAACTACCAAGAAGTAGAAGGAAATTCAATACCTATATGGAACGACTGGTTGAAAAGTGTTCTAAACAATGTCAAGGTATTGACCATTGAAATTGTTTTTCATTAGTTTCAATGCATAAATTCATTAAAATTATACATACTATTGCATCTTATCATGTCAAGGAGATTTTTAAAATGGATTTCAATAAAATATTCCTTAATGGGAAACTTCATAAATATGTCTATATGAAAATACCTAATGGGTTTGTGACTCCAAAATATTCTAAAAATATTTAAAAATTTCAAAAATATATTTATTGATTAAAGAAAGATTATAATTCATGGAACATTCATTTTGAAGAATCCATAATGAAATTTGAATTCATAAAGAATGAGTGTGAGCCTTATGTCTAAAAATGGTATAGTGGGAGTGTAGTCATTTTCTTAATAGTATATATTAGATAAATATTACTCATTGGAAATGAAATACCAGTATTATATTATTTTAAGCCATGGGTGAATAAATTCTTCTTTATGAAGGACTTGGGTGATTTAGAATATATTCTTTGGAACAAGATCCATTGTGATAGATCCAAGTGACTTTTCATCCAAAGTAAAAGTATATACATTGATAAGATACTGAAGATATTCAGTATGTAACAATCTAAGAGGGGATTATTTCAAGTGTCACATGGAATTCATATTTCTAGGAAAATGTGTTCACAAACACATGATGAAATAAATCAAATTGAATGATTCTTTATGCTCCAATGATTGGGTCATTCGTGTATTCTACCCTATTTACTAGGCTATATTTTGACTAACATTATGTGAATTAACAATGTGTCATGATAACACAGGTGACCGTCATTAGATGGAATACAATACAATCCTTAAGTATTTGTTGGTTGGAGTGAGTATTTCCACGGGGGCGGGGGGCGAATTGATTACCAAATAAAAATTAATATTAAAAAAAGTTTAAATAAAATCTCTTAGATAATTAAAACATCCCAGTTAACCAAAAATAAATATTGATAAATGTTTTTTTCTTTTAAAAGTATTCTGAGTGAGTGATTATGTATCAATTAAGATAATATGGAAACTATTTCAACTTTTGAAATAAAATTTATTAATCAAATTATTATATAAACACTAATTAAGATTAAATATCAATGTAGTAGTTTTATTTATAGTTTAAAATAATTTTTTAATTCTTTGAAATTACAAAAAACAAAACACATAGTGGAATAAATAAAATAGGTTCAGTCTCAATCGAATACCTAATCCTCCCCACTTATAAATCCCCTACTTCCAAGCATATTATATAAAATAATCTTCATCCACAACCTATTTCAGGTATACAAAATAACTAAAATGTTGTCCAGGCTACACAAGGATCTCTTTCACAACAACTATGGGATATAAAATTAGCACATGTCACAAAAGGACCACTTCAACAACACTGTGGGTAAACAAATATAAAGTATGTTAAGAAGATATCATTTATCTTCCATATGTAGCTAAAATTTCAATCTAAATGTGACTCAACTCTGATAATGATCCCTTCCAATACTTTTCAAAAATTACACTATAATGGTGACTCGTCTTTAATGGGGGGTCTTTCTAGTAATTTTCCAAAATTCCATTCTGATGGTGGTTCTTTCCTATAATATTCTAAAATTCTATTTTAACTTTGGGTCTTTCCTATTGGTGACTCAACTTTAATTGTGAGTCATTTATGTAATTATCCAAACTACTATTAATAAAATATGATCATGAAATATAAAACTCATTTACATCATAAAAAATGATTTTGTGATCATTAAAACAATTTTTCCCAACAATATCCCCAGTTTTGATGATCAAAAATCATGGAATTTTAAAAACATTTAAATAATAATCTTTTGTTTAATATATATCGGCTTAACACTTTAAAAAGTTATAGTATTTTAAAACAAAAAATAATATAATTAATATAATATCAAAGATATTAAATAAAAATTATATTATCAAAGGAAGAAATTGAAATACATATGGTATCAAGGATATTAAGTTGAAAATAATATCATAGCTTTTCAATAATTATAATGTCAAAGGAATAAGGTAAATACATATGGAATAAAAGGTATGGTATCATGAAAACAACATTAATGATGGTATCAAAGAATAATATAACTGTAAAAATAAGAAATAAATTCCTCATTAATTTTCCCACTTTAAAACAATATTCAGGATTGTATCAAAAGATTAAAATTTTGTAAAAAGAAGAAATAATTTCTAATAAATTTTCTACATTAATTCTCCCACTTTTGGGATTATAAAAAGTATAAATAATGAAAGTAAATCCAAATAAATAGAATATGAATAATAATAGAATTTTTATTTTAATTCAAAACGAGATGCAACAAAAGGCATACAAAATACCCTATCAAAGACTTAAATGTATAATCTCACTATTTTTTAGGTTGGGTTGAAGGAAAAATAGGTTTCTTTCCCTTATCCATGGCATAGGCAGAGGGTACATCGACAAAATATGAGGTAACTGTAGGGATGGATGTAGGGAAAGACAATAAATAATTAGTCTCTATGATAATAATAGGTCTAAGATGTTGGATAGACTCTCATAGAGTTAGGATAAAATGATGAAACCAAGAAGGTAAAAGAGAAATAGGATCTCGGGTAACATTTGGTCTGAAAAAATCTAGATCATAAGATGTTTTAGTGAGATGAGTAGTGACTGGGATGGAATCCTATGCCACTATTGTGGTACATGAAACATGAATAAATGGATTAATCATATTGACGAATTTCATGATTATATTTCCTCCCATTTATGTATAAATTAAAAGCACTTTTTTCTTGTCTATAATCAAATTAAGCATTGGGTTCATCACTTTCAATTTATTTACATGATCTTTGATAGGTAGAGTCATTGGATTCATCATAAGGTTCTAAAAAATGAACTTAAAATGAGATTCAAGCTCATGTTTAATATAAATTTGAGACAAATAATACTTTATATCATCGGTAATTAATTATGAATTAGATTTTATATCCTTCATAAATTATCTAACCATCATATGCACATGGTTACTATTATACTAGATCTATCTCAAAATCTCTTGAGGAATGGACGGAACATCACCAGAAACAACACAAATTTCCTCCCTAACCACTGATCTGATTAACTCATCATCTAAAGAAGAAGGTGGGGTACTAGAAGTAGAAGGTGATGAAGGAATTACCTCTTTCCTCTCTAGAAAAACATCCATACTGATATAAAATACACTTTGCATTCCCTCCATCACTGGTCTCATAGACTTCAATTCACTGGTAAGTATTCTATTTTCAAATTCCACTTCTTGAATGTGATGCATCATTTTGGGTTGGATGTGATGTATAAAAATCTCAAATCAATATCTATAATCTCTTTATCTAATCCTAGTGTCAATATTTTCTTGATTTCATAGCATCATTCGAAACATAGAGAGAAGCATATCTCTAAAATATTCCATGTCATCTATGGTAACAACATCTATTGGAACAAAAGTAATGGTAGGTGCATGAAAGGTTATAGAGGAAATGTTATAAGCCTTGGCTAGATCCGAACTATCAGGAACAATTGAAGAAAACCTCCAAAACTCCTATATAGTGTTCATATATTCCACCATTAACCCTTTAGGATTTATCTCTACTCAAATACCAGGACACTCACCATCTGAGTCAATGTAGTCAAAACCAATTCTAACATAGATACGGTACTTCTCTAATTCCTCAAAGTATGTGACTTTAAATCTTGCTGAAAACACAATTGAAGTATCAACAACTACTAGATCACCTACTGTTGGATAAATACCCATCTTCCCATCAAACATTCATATCAATTGTCTGCTAAGCAATGGACGGTTCACTAGAGTCACCATCAATAGGGTCATAAGGGTGATTATAAATACATAGATATTCCTCCCCCTAAATAAATATTTCCTTCTCATTTGTAGCTTCTCTATCCACATATTGATGTAAGATTAGTCTCTCTTTAGATATAGAGAAATCTGATAAACCTAAATAATAAATAAGTTCTTGAAGCATCTCAAAATCCCCATCACAAATACAATTATCATGACCATTATGGTTGGAACCACCACCATCACATCCATTACAATTTTATTCATAATATTTAGAAATTATTTCAAAATTTTCTTCTAAAAAACATCAATTTCTTCCTCTTTACTTCCTCATTTTAAAATAGTATCTAATATAGAGAGATATCTAGGAGGGTTAAGAGTAATATAACAAATAGAATTAAGAATATTAAGAATATAGGAGTCACTACCATCATCCACTAAAAACACTTCCTCCTCATTCCCTGATGCAATATCCTCCTCCTCTTCTTTCGATTCCTCATTATAATACTCTACAACCAAGAAACCCAATTATGGGAGATCTATTAAAGTTGGTCTTTCATAATATTATCATTTAATATCATATTAAATGAATATAGTAAAAATAAATAATTATGAAGATGATTATCAAAATATATATTAAAATGTGGGAGACATCCCTATCAATACTCTAAATTTAATGAATGAGACTTTATCTAATCGGGATATATCTAATGATGAAAATGAAGATGATATATGTGAGGAATATGTGGTCATTGAACCTTATAAGGATCCATTGATAGATAAAAAATAACTAGTAAGTGGAAAATATTATTATTTATTGAATTACTTAGTAGAGGTATTGTCACATGCACAATAATTTGATTGGGATGTCATTACACCAAGTACTGAATTTCTAGTCATTTTAGGTAAAACATTTTCCTCAACAGATAACACCTTATTTTTTGGGAAATAGTTTGAAATTAAAAGTGTGAGGAAAAATGTGGTTAAGAAATCTTATATAGAGAAAAAAAATTATTTGTGGTTGATGAGTCAAAAAAGTAAAAAATTCCCCATTTCTGGAATACATACGGGCCATAATGTAAATTTCACATGCATACAATTTATGATATTTTTTCATGTTTAAATATTATTAAGTTGGAAGGGCCATATAATTTTGTGAACATAAATCCTATCACATGATCATTTTTCACTAGATATTGAATTAAAATAAACTATTATTATTGATATGATATAAAAATGTCTGAAAATTCTTATCTCCCCTATCCATGAATTGATACAATAGTTTTCCAACAATATGATATCCTATATAAAATCTTGTAGTTGAAAACAAAAGATAATTATAAAAGTGTATGGTGATTGGGATAAATAATATAACGTTTTTTCAAACTATTGGGATTGTTGTTTTTCAAAAAAATATATTTTATTTCTCATATGGGTACCATTAAATATGTCTCCTAGGCTAATTGGGTTGATTGAACTAAGGTGAAATTTCATAGGTTGTTCTGGGAATTCATGCCAAATATTTCCACATTTCCTTATTGAAATAAATTCATTCAGGTTAATTGAAATTTTATTTTTGTAATTGATGTTGGTGTACTAATCATTAATTACTCATAGGATGGAAATAATACCCTTGTACCACATGAATTATTCATTGTTGAGAAGGAGAACATCGACTCATAAAGATGTTTGTTGGCCTGTATACTCATCCATGTTAGGAAAGTCCAAGGAGTGTGCATGAAATTTGATTGCCATAGACTAATTATAGAGGTTGGTAATGGTGGTTTACATCCATAGTGAGATCCTAATGCGTATTATAGATATTGTATTAGGTATTTTTCTAGTAATGTCTATAGGAAGTATAAATTTGAAGTAACAAAGGACAGTCTCTCATGTAAGTGATGGACATTAAACTTCCACCAGTTTCATAAATTCTATTTTTTCTTTTTTATTCCATTCTTTGACATTTATAGACTTTTAAAGCCTTTTATGACTTAGCCTCAGTCTATTATACCCATGTATTAGCTTTTCCCAACTCGATGCTACCAGAAATGGCACTTGAAGTGGGCCAATACCTCATTGGGACAATACCCTTCCCTAGACAACAATGTACTCCTCCATGGTGCTCATCTCCCCAAACATGATGTAAGTGATATTTTTGATCAAATTTTTTAGCTTCATAGGGATCAAGGTCCTCCAAATTAGTCTGTTAAAAATATAAATATACTATTATAGTACCAAATTGATATTAAAATTTGAAATTAATAAAGTAAAGCTTATAATCTGATGCTTTGTCAGTTCATTTACCACACTTCCATTTTTTCTTTTAGATTGAGAAAAATAGTTTTTCCAGAGTCATGAATCGTTCAATATTCAAAACCTCCCATTGTAATGACATTCAATTTAGAAAACCATAATTGAAAATAGGTTACTAATAATTAATTTAATAACTAAAATAAAATTAATTTTAATTCTAAATGAACCTAAATAGAAAAACATATAGTAAGTGAATTATTAATAAGTATCAATGAATGGGTTATCAATATATATAACATATATATATGTTAACATGTCACCACAGTAATAAATAATAAGGTGGTTGTGTGATCACCATAATTAATGATAAGATGAATAGGTATTAATATAACATAAAAGATTATTCATTAATGGGTTATCAATACTCTAATCATGACTATAACTTGTAGGAATTATGTTTTGGTATAATATAAAAATAAAAAATTCATTTCCTAAATGATCATTTAGATATTTAAAATGTATTACTTGAGTTTTTTTTATTTAATTATTCAAATGATTTTTTTCTCCATCACATGAAGTCCTAGTGTTCTTTGGAACCCCTCATTCTATTAGTAAGATCCAAATCATGACTAAAAGAATTATTTTCATGATTTTTTTAATTGTGTCATTATAAATAATTAAAGGAGAGTTAATTTAATTTTTATCATCAAAAAAAGAATTTATAAAAATCTAAATAAGTACTTCAGAATAATGAGATCAATAAGATATGTATAATGTTTTTCAGGTGTGGGTTATATAGAATCTTGATTTACAATATAGCATATTTCAGTGATTATTAGTGTGTGGGATGAGTGTTCCTCTACCATGGGTATTGTGTATCTTGGATTCATACCATGGTGAGTAATTTATGTATAGGTTGGAATTATATCTATATAATATATAGTGTTTTTAGTATATTTTGTTTAAAATGACCATATATTCAAGGGTGAAATTTGCTGATTTATACAAACATGTGACCAATTCTGTGTTCTAATTAGTCCACCCAATATAAATTATGGTTTTAATGTCAGGAGATACCATGGTGTGAATAGAAACAGTTAATATAGACAGAGATTTTAGTTCTAAATCTTTAGCTGATAAATATTTTTTATCTTCATTAATTATTGTGTTTCTCAAAAACCTAATGTTTTTTTTAAAAAAAATGTGATTGATTTACTATATCATTGTTAAAGGAATTATCACTTTTCATTACTAAGTCTCCTTTTATTTTCTAATTTAATTTATTTACATTATATTTTACATAATATGTCAGTATATTTTCTTGATTTTTGTTTCATATACTAAGGTTTTTTTATTTTATTTATAAAAATTTTAAAGGTAAGTGGCCCCAGTATTTCAATTACATTTCCTATTAAAAGAATGAACATTTAACAAAAGGACTAGTGGTTTTTTAGGTTCATGACATACTGACAAACATAGAAATTCTAATCCTAAAATTTTATTACACAATAAATAATTTAAATAATAAACTAAAGAATTCATGATCATTTATCTATCCTAATTATAAATGGAATGAAATGTGGAGAAAATTTGAAAGTCCAATTCCTAATGAAAACTTTTAAATGAGTGTTGTATCTGCTTCCTCTGATGTTTTGACATCATTTTATTCCCTCTTTTGTGAAGGTATTTCATATAATCCTTGTTTGTTATTACTACAAAATGATTCTTATAAATGAATTTTTAATAATAAAAAATAATGTATTAATGAAAATCATGGTAATTATCATTACAAAACATCAAATTTTATTAATACATTGAACATAGTACTCATCCAATGTGTAATAATTTCCTGATAATATTTTATTGGACAATCGTCCAAAATAGGTGTGGCCTCTAAATCTATTACAAATCTAGCACACCAACTACTACACAACTCATACTTATAGCCTCTCTACACATCACTAAATTCCATGAGCCATGCTAGCATCGCCGCCTCACCATTGGGAAAATAAAAAGGAAGATGGAACCAAAATATTAATTCATATAAATAAGTAATAATATAACATTAAATCCGATGAATTTTTTACCCATATTTTTCACAAGTGTTATACTTTAGTTCATTTGGCTGGTGTCTCTAGGAGAGTGGACTGATGGGAATGATTCTAGAGTATATGAAGAGCATTGCCAAAGAACTCCTACATTCCAACCCTATTTTTATAATAATGTGGTTGTATTCATTTTAACCCACCATCAGCTATGTTTTGCGGTTCCACACCGCATTCATGCACTTATGCCCATGTCACTTATATGAAGATCCAGATATAAAAAATGAAAAAAAATATTATATCAATATATCTTATAATGAAAATAAATTATGGTAAAAAAATTTACTTGGGTTCTATAAATATTCCTAAGACAAATTGATCAGTGGACCTAGCTGGATCCCTAGGCATAGAATGAACATCAACATGTATAGATTTAGTGGGTCCTAGTGTATGCTTTATAGGCTCACAATATTTTAGAGGAGGAGTCGAAGAAGAATGAATGTAGAAGCTTAGGGAGAAGGAAGTATAAGTAAAACAAGACGACATATCTTGTTAAGAAAATACATAATATGGATAAGGAGTAGGAATCATCATCAGATATGAGAAATATAGGCGAGGGGTCTCAGATACAAATTTTGGTGAAAACATGGGTGTCCTAAATATCCAGGGTGTCTGTAATGAATCTACAAGAACAGAAGGTGTGGTAGATGGTACGTTTGGGGGAGTGATACGGTTTGATAAGGTACACTAACGGGATTTCCTAGCTGTAGTACCAATCCATTGTATTTCTATACTGTTAAATGGAACCACTAGTATGGATGGTGAATAACCATTACCTATGTGGTGTATCCCAATTAAAAGTTTAAAAAAATATTCACATGAAATTTTATGTTATTGATATATATTTTTGAAATAAAATACTAACAACCGACACTGATGGAAAGACACCCATCTCACTCATTCGATTATTATTGTATTCCATCCTTTTTCTTCACATTGTTAATGTTTTTCATTTGTTTCATTTTAAAGATAAATATAAAATTAATTATAAATCCATATATAATGTGTAATCTAATTAATAAAGAATATGAGACGTGACTTAATTAATCAATTCCACTTGTAAAACCAAATATAGGATATGTAGTGATATAAGAAAAAAATTTATATCTAGTGGGAAGAATATAAAAACACAATACATGTCATAAAAAACAATATTTTTAAATAATCATATTTAGAATTTGTATGATATGGTTTAATTATATTTTTAATTTGATCCAATTCAATTTTGGTTAGGTAATTTGGCTCATTCTAGTCAATTTATTTCGTCATTTGTCTATTTTTATTTGTCTTAGGTTATTTGGTTTATTTTTTTATTTATCAGAAAATTTTCTATTTTTATAGTTTATAGGTCATTTGGTCCATATTTTGGGTTAGGTAATTTTTTCATTTTTTTGTTATGTCATTATTTTTATTGGTTTTGATTTTCACCTCAATTAGATTAATATGACCAATTTAATTAATCGTGTTTTTTTACAATTTAGTTATTTCAGTTTTTTTTGGTTTGATAGGTTTGAATACAGTTCAATTCAATATTAAAAAATGAAACTCAAAGAAATTTGAAACCAATAAATATTGAAAATCACATGAAGGTAAATTATGATATAAAATATTTGTAATCAATAGTAAATTAATTTTTATAGCACTAACCTCAACAACCTAAGTAAAGATAAACCAGTAGAACTTATAACACAGTTGAATGATTCTATATATTTCCCACTACAAGATCAGGTTCACAATCAAATCTGATAATTGAAGTATTGGAGTCAACATAATTAATAAATGGATTGGGACTAATGGGAGATAGGATTGTGACAATTTCCTCATCACCATAATCAAAAATATTTATTGGCATTACTTCAATAATGGAAACAAATTTATGATGAAGATGATCTTTGTCATAAAAATTTGTTTCTCCATTGAAGAAAATATGTATTGTTTATCAGTAGAAATATTATGAGTCTTGTCAATAACTCAAAATCCATAATCATCAATAAATGTTCCATGCCTGTTCATCAAATCAGGAAACTGGAATTTCATCATAGTGACTCAACCATTAGAGTAATATTCCAATATTAGTATTTTCTTAAAGATTACATATTAAAATACATTTTCAAATTATCATTTATTATCTAATTAATTAGCATAATAATATATTTTGGAAGTTACAATATCACCATCATGTTGTGTTCTCATGTTATTTGATCGTTAAGTGGTCATAAATCTTTACCCATTGATCACAATTCATTTACATTCCCAAACCACGGTATTAGGACGAAAAGCCAAAGCTCCCATTTCCTTAGAGACAGAGTCAGTAGGGAAACTCAATATCTGAAATATAAATGAATTTTAAACTTAATTAAATATTTATTTTATTAATTTTTTATAGTAATATTTCTATCATCAATTTCAACCAAGTATAAAAATATTTTCTATGAAAAGTATATCTCCTTCTCAAAGATAATAAATAATTATTTATATTTATCATTTTTTTTATGTTCCCTAACAAAAAATAGAAATAGTTTAACAAACATGTATAATTACATGATATTCCAAAATATATAGAAGTTCAATTTACTTACTTGATATAGTCATTGAACACATCCCAGTTAAACAAAACAGTGTGATGTGCCATCTCTTTCTCATCAAGGATTAGTGTGGTCAATGTATATGATCTTTGAATTCCCCCTGTTTGGGGATGTGATGGAAAACTAGTTTCAATTTTCTCATATTTTTCTTCTTCATTTCTCATTTCTACGTTCCATATCATAGTTAGATCAGAAAAATACATTCAATAGAAATCCATTCATTCTCGGTCCAATTAACCTTTCATGATAAAACCTTCTAGATGATTTCTATTCTAGATATAATACTTAATTTTAAACATGTTTATTTCATTTGGTTATATCCAAAAAAAGAAATAGGTCCTCCAAAAAGTGTTTCAATTTGAATATAGATAGTTATATGAAACATTCATGTGAAAAAATATTGAGGAGATATTTTATCTATATCACACAAAATTAATGGTGCCTCTACCAATTTTTTTGGAAGATAGACTTAAAAAATATTATTAGCATAAAGATCTATAAATAAATGGAATAGCCAAATAAATGAGACCCTTACATTATTTTATATAGTATGATGGATTTTGTTTGGAATCAACTCATGCAGAAGGATGTGATAATCACAATTCTTCAAATATTACAACTTGAACAATATTCTATTGACCTATTTTGATATGTTGATTGAATATAAACCAGGAACTTTAATAGTATATATTACTTTCGAAAATTGGTTTATTATAGGTTTCATGACATAAAAGTACACAAAAATTCCATTTATTATTAGTAATATGCACATGATTAAATTCTAGTTTGATTCCCCAATCCACTAATTCATTCCAAGATCATAAATCTTATTTCTTATTCCTATTGAAATTTAGAAAAATTGAAATAAAAATTTCACATATATTATTTTCAATGTAAATTATGTCTATGGAATGATGTAACAAATTGGTTTACCAATATGGAAAATCAAAGAAGATACTTCTTTTTTTCCAATTATAATAGATTTCAGTGGAAACATTCTTCCGCTTTATAGATTTCATCAAACCCATCCAAAATAAAAAATTGAAATATTAAAATTCATTAATCACATTAGTTTCAGACCTACGCAGATGTGGATTATCGGTCTCCATGATATTTTCAAATCTTCGTCAATTATTCTTATATGGATGGTCGATTGGAAAGAATTGTTGATATTCCATAAAATTGAAACTACAAAGATATTTCAATCATCTATAAATTTTATTATTCATATAAATAGGACATCATAGTTTTCCCTTCATTACCTATCTTGACATAATTTCATAAGAAGGAAAATCATTGATCATCCACATAAGCACAACACTCATTTGAAATATGTCATTGGAACATGCATCGTATGTTCACACAATGATATTCCTAAGCTGTTTTGACTCTTTTATTAAAGGTTAAATGTATAAATATATATATATATATATATATTTATATCATTATTAGGATCACAAGTTCCAAATTTTAGTATACTCATAATAGTAAAAGGTTATTTCATACATATCCATAGAGGAAGGTTATAAAAGTGCATGAAAACTGGCCACATGTTGTGTGATGTAAGTATCTACCATAAAATATTAAAAATGTCACATGAAAGACCCAAAATCATAGTACACACTTTAGATGTGATATCTGGATATTGAGAATTAAATTATTACCATGAAAATATATCTTCAGGTTGAACCAACTCATCACTATTCTTGTTTCTCTCAAAATAATGAAATAATATTTTTATGGATATTTATTCAAACATGAAACGATTATAGAGTTTGAAGATCAATGAAAAGTTCCAGACTGATTTATATATAAAATGATATGGTGTTCCATCATCTTTTGGATTCCATCTGGATGTGACACATTTTATACAATCATTATTTTCTATTGTTTCCTCCTGTGCAATATTTTGGGCAATCATGAGTTTTTTTTTGAAAATATAACTTCCATGCCATATAATGGTTTTAAAGAATATCAGAATCATCTTGAAGCAATAAACTTAAAATGTTAAGAATGTAATCTATCGAAGTATTATAAATACCATACATTTTTTACCATGAACCAATTAGATTAAAAATTTATGCTTCTTCATTTTACCACATTTTCGATGTTCTGGTGTTGTGGAGACATAATTCAATTTTTTCACTCTTTCAATATCATCATTTTAATTACATGAATCACATGTGATCATATCAAAGTCTTCTTAGGTTATAATCCTATGCTTTTCAAGATGATGAATAAATAGAAACTGATCATCTAACAAATTCTATAATCCATTCCTCTCATTTGGATCATGAACATTTTGATATTTCATTGTTTACGCATTTTGATACCACTAATAGTTTTTTTAAACCATATTTGTTTATATGTTAGATAACTTCTTCATGGATCAACCAAGGTCATCCAATACAATTATAACAAGGGAAGTGTATTTGACCACTATCTGAAGCATTGTGAAATTAAAAATCTAAAAATCTCTCCAACTTGTTTTGAAAATCACTTAAGATCTGATTAGTTTCATACATCAAACTTCTATCCATTATTTAAAAAATTCATATGTAAATTTTTAAATGAAATTAAATAATATTATTGTTTAATTTGAAATAAATTTAATGAAATGACAATTGTTCAGTTTATGTGAAACCATAACTGACACATTAGTTTTTTCCTCTACATAATGGAATTCCCATGTGTTTTCTTTTCAAACCATCCACAAAAGGAAACCCCCCACCCCACAAAGAGTTCACACTCTGGAGGTAGAAGCCTAGCTAGTATGGATCTATTTCCATCCGAGATGGCAGAGCGTCCTAGAGGGTAACAAACAAAGAAGTGATGGGTCACAAGTAATCCATCATTACATATGGGCTGTGCCTCATTTTTACCACCCAACATGAGGCTAAGAGACCAAGAAAGACAGGTGGATCCCAGGGGGGAGGCTCACCTGGAAAACAAACTCCTTGTATTTTATCCTTCAACCTCCCAAAGAACGATCGATTTCACTGTCACCATCGTGCCACAACCTAATTCCAATAGATGAAACATTAGTCTATATAATAATCATAATATTAAAGAAAAAAATAATATATATATAACAAATTACTATAAATATAAAACCACGATATTGAATTCAATTTTATCAATGAGTAATAATTATACATAATAAAACACAAATAATATTTTTATAATGGATGTTTTATTTTTTCTATTATTGTATTCACTTTTTAACTAATGTTATACTTATTCAATAAATTATTGTATAAAATATTACTACTAGGTAACCATATTATTTTTTATTTGGATAGGTCTTGCTCAGTTTTATTTATTTATTATGAGTTTAGTTTTAATAAATTTGTATTGATGGTTTTGGTTTTTTTATTTGGATTGGGTTGGAGCATGCATATTAGTGTTTTATTACAGATTGTTCAATTCATTTCATTTTTTATCATTACATTATAATTTCTTTTAGTTAGGTTCAATTTAGGTCACATTATTTTATTTCAGTTCATTTTGTTGAAGTTTAGTGTAGTTCAAGTATATGTATGTCTACTTGGGTCAGATCAAGTCATTTCAATTCAATTTAGTTGGTTTGGTAATGTTGGATCAGTTATGATATATATAGGATTTTCTATTTTGGTTATATTTTAGTTTGTAAAGGGTATATAGGTTTAGTTAATTTATTTTAAAGCTTTTTAGGTCAATTTGGTACATATGTTTTCTTAGGGTTTGATCAATTCATTTCAATTCAGTTAATTTAGTGGGTTATCATAGCAAGGAATAAATTGGGAGAATATGTGAAACATAGTGGATGTGATAGAAAATCATTATATAAAGAAATATCTCCCAAGGATAATTATTAGAAATCAACTTGGATTAAGTCTAAATTTATAGAGATCAATGTATTTCATAATAAATTATATTTCTAATCAATGGTGACCCTCAAGTAAAGATATTTGTTTAGTGTATGGAATCAAAATTATAGTATTGGAGATTAATGATTTCATAGTAAGATTTTCGGATGATAGAAACCATATAACAATAAAGTGTATATGTTAAATATATTATACACCATTGACAGTGATATTTTCAATATGTTGTTTTTTAAGGTGGTCATCATGGAAATAGTCATTTTGTATTGATTGGTATTTGTCAATTTTTATTCTATTGATTGTTAATGAAATTTATAGAACTTGTATGGTTTTATATTGGCTTATATTTGAGTTTGAATTCCTCTATATATGAAAATTATTAAAAAATAGGCTGTCTTATAAGATATTATAATGTTATCCATGAATGTATATTCATCGACTATTAAGGCTTATCCAATAATGTTACTGGGGTTTCTATATTGTTATACACTCAAATAGTTAAGCCTATTCAAGGAAATTTCATCTTAAGACACTCTCCAAAATTTTAGCTTTGTACATTATACAATATAATAACCCTTCTAATTTATTTTTATAATAGTGGAGTACTATTCCACATTCAAACATGATTTACAATATTGATATATAATTATTTTTTATCACAAAGGGTAATTTTATTTAACATTCTATGAATATAAAATAATTTTATATAAAATCTTCATGTTATATTTAATATTTAGATATTTAATAAAATATTTATGAATCTCATATAGATGAGGTTTAGGCATGTAGTATCTCTAATGGTCAAGGAATTGAGACAAAACACCATTTTTGTGGATGATATCCTTAGATCCTAAATATGAAACATCCCCTATTAACACTATATTTTTTCAAAATCGTTTCATAATAAAACCCAAAATTTAATAACATGTATGAAAAATATTATTATCAATATTTATCATGTATTATAGATCCAGACATATTAAATCATTATTCAAATAATCATATAGCATTTATAAATCATTAAGTACATTAGAAATCATTATATAAAGATCTTAAAAATATTTATTCCATCAGTTATACCAATAAAAACTTATTTGTGTTATTATAACCTCATATACATAACATTGATCTATACTGATAAGTCTTCACATGCATCTCATGTGAACAACATTGGTCATTGAATCTTGATACATGGTCTAAATATATACATTCGTCTTCCTATGATTGTGCCAACACCACACTCAAACCAAAAATATTTCAGAACACCTAGGATGCCTCATTCTCTTTTACAACACACACTAAATATTTTATAAATAATTATTTTATTTATACATACAGGACATAACATTTTATTATATGTGACTATGATGGCTAGAAACACCATACACTAACTTACACAGAAAAACCTTGATGGATTTAGTAGTATGGTTCCATCTATTTCTGTAAACTCTAGAAAGATTCCCCACACCTTAAAAGATATGAAGTATTTGGATGATGCCATTTTCAACTTCAATAATAATCACATGAAAACCTTAATTAATGAGAGGATGCAATGGGTGGGGAATGAAACTAAATTTCATAGATAGAAAATAAAAATAAATATAGGAAGAAGATATAACTCATTTTAAACTCATTGATTTGAAGTGGAAGAAACTGAATCACATAAACCGTGGATGGATCATCTGTTGGAAAGAAGAGGAGTGCTCGGTAGGAAAAAATATGGATTTATTTAGAAATGAGGAGGGAAATTCATGAAGTGATATCTAGATAAAATCTATCCCAATGGTTTTTTAAAACCGTCGGAAAATCCTTATATAAGATTTTATATCCCATTATTTTTTTAAACCATTGGGACATCCTTGTATAAAATGTCGTATCCCAATTGTTCAACATAACTTTGGAATAGGACTGTATATACCAATGATTATTAAAACCTATTTTTATAGGGCCATTGTTATAGATTCTAATTATAGTAGTTATTTGGATTATGCACTGTAATGAACTGGCTCAAGCTTCCAATAAACCTGACACAAACCCAGTTTTCCATAAGTCTCGAACAACATTCTTGATCCCCACAGATTGGAATAAAGTTAATTGGAATCACATAATTCCCTCTCTGAATGGCTTTAACAAAATCAAATATAAAGAAAACATAAAAAATAAATACAAGTGCCAAAATAAGGGAACATGTAAAATATGTCATAACCGACTAAACTGATCCAACCCATTTGCATAAATATAAACAACATCCATAAATAGAAGGATTCAACCATGTATAAGTAGTTATAATAGTAAATATAAATAAAAAACTAAAAACAACATGATATGAGCTCAAGAAAAATATCTATGCAACCTATAGTTTCTCACTACCACCCAAATCATCCAACATCGGCCTTAAGAACAAAAATCAAAGCTAGTTGAAAACATGGAACCTGAAAACTATAGGCGTGACATAAAAAACCCAGTAGGAAAACACAACATTCCAAAACAATGAATTTTTTATCGTAAGGAAATTCATCACTAATAGTTTGAAAATAAAATTATAAAAATAATCTTTTCATATTCAACTTATGAAAAACCAAAATAATTCAATAATCATATTTAAAAAAATAATTTTTTTCCAAAATAATAAACAAATAGTTGAATGAAATTTCCACCATCCCATGATATTTAAAAAACTCACACCCATTTCAATTTCAAAAAACAAAACATTTGTTTTATTTAATTGAAAACATCCAATTCAAAGAATTTCTGCAGAAAATCCATCTTTAAACCAAAACACCCATTTTGAAATTCCCTAGAAAACCCACACATGAGTCTTTAATTTTAAAACATGACTCCCAAATATCATTACAACTAATTTTATAAAGAAAATTACCCAACACATGCATGGATAAATCCCAATAAGTAGGAACCATATATCACATGGAATACAACCAAATATAAACAAGTAATAGTTCTACAATAATACAAGTATGAGAAATGATATAGATGAACACTAGATCAAACTCCCCTTTATCATTATCCAATAAAACAATTTAATGTGTCATAGTATTTATCTTAGATCCATAACTTATGTTGAATCTAACAATATAAGAGTATTCTAACTCACAAACTATCTACTGGAATGCGCTATCGTCCAAACCATAAGTTATCTAACTAGTCCACACTAACCTCATTATGTTGAAACCCCCTCTGAGTCCTTGTGTCACGAACGATTGGAGGGATACTAGTGGTGTGTGAAACAACTAGCATAATAGACTTATATATCCCAATTAGTACTTGGGTTCCCATGACCAAAAATGGAAGTGAGGCTAAAGGTCATACAACCCAATTCACACACACACGACATAAGAAATGGATAACCCTAACACCCTAATACACAATCTATGAATATCACTATATATCACATTCACCCATAGCATAAACAGGAACATTACCACACAAGTGGATTAACAAACATATCATATAGATAAACAACCCATATAAGGGGTGATATAGATAGACAACCCACACAAGTGTAAAACAAGTCAATGGGAAATCAGGGGTGATTTTTACAACATCCCTTTTAATAAAAAAAGTGCCAAGCGTGCCTCTAACACCAAAACATCAATCAAGATTCGAAGTCCTTTTAACATTCACAAACACCAATATAGAAACTTCTTATAAAATTATTGAAATTACACACACCATTCAAAAAAATTTCAAATCCATTATTAAAACATATGTCTTCTTCTATGAAATCCAAAAATAAGCCCAAAGGATATCAATTTTTATAAAACCATTTTAATGAATCCATCAAGGTATTTCACAATGGGTAACCCACATAAACATTTCATATCACAATTTGAAATCCAATAATGAACCCCTTTATAAATCATTTTGAGGTTACATGTCAATTTAAAACAAAAATCCCTTTAAAACATATTTTCCACTCAATTAAAACTAAAACCAAATAAAAATTCAAAAATTACATTTAAAAACATCTCAATATCCCCTCAAGAATCTCAAAAAAACATAACATAGTAAACCATTCCATTTAAAAAATGAAAACACAAAATATAGAAGATAAACCCTTTATACCAAGCTCAATATATGATGAAATGGTTTCAAAACATCACAAGGATATAAAATATATTCATAAATTTAATAAAAATGAATTTATAAATAAAAATCACACATTTATTTAAAAATGAAATAATTTTAAACAAACACCTACTTGGATGAAGCATAAACCAAGCCAAAATGTGTCACCTTCAACTGAGAGCACACCCATAGGGAAAGACACAGCTTCTATATACCCAATAAACCCAAAAACCCAACATTAGATCCAACTGGAACCCTAACATTTGATAAAAGGATTTTAGGGTTATTTGGAGGAACCAAATCCAAGAGGAAATAGAGAGGGATGGGAGGAAGAGAGAAAGAGATGAATAAATACCTCAATTCCTCTTAGAAATCACCATAGAGAAGCCATGAATAAATATAGAAGGTGGTTGGAGCTCCTACCTAGGATCCCAACATTTTAATGACTCAATTGATGGGTAATAGGGTTGGATCCCATCTTAATTTATAGTCTGTATTTTGGGAAATTATTAAATTCTTAACACCTAGGGAAGCTGTTAGGTTTGAATGCATGTATTTCAAAATCATGAGTCGACCGTACACAATACACCTACTAGGACAAGTGCACTATAATGGTTGGGTTTTATAGTTTTCCAAACGTTGCCTCAACATTTTTCTAGCCACTAGATAATCCAAAATGGATCCACGGTTTTTGGGGAGCTTCACAAGGTTTGAAAAACTGTGTATAAGCCGTAAAAAACGACTCGGTCACCATGACATGTCTATACTCATGGGCACCACGTGGTAACTAATAAAAATTAAAGCTAACCATTATTCTAAAAAACACTCTATAAATCTAAAATTCCATCCAACAAACAACAAAAACTCATAATGACTCAATATACGTACAAATAAAATTAAATAAAATGCATTGTGACGGGAGGGGTAGGGTTTAAAAAACTCACCACGATTACACTTTCTGCCACCAGAAAGTATGTTTAAAACAAAATTAGAGAGAAAATGAAATATAAAAAGATAACCTAACCAAAATTACCACTCAATATGATTTTCAATTGAAACCAACAATCAATATCTTCAAAATGATTGAACCTGTGAACCATAAGGTATCCAAACGTATCCAAAAAAAACTAAAATGAGAACCTCAAACAGGAAATCGTACAAAGCATGAGGGAATTAACATGGTATCCCCACCATTTATAGTTCCTTTAAAATTTTGGATATCGCATATGCTGATTTATTTCAAGGTATTTTATCTTTCAATTTTGGTTTAACCTTTATTCCAGGGTTTTCCTGGAACACACTGAGATTTTGTGAAATATATGTTTTCAAATTAATTTACTATTTTTGACATTTTTTATTTAAAAAAATATTGATAATGTTTATAAATATATATATATTAAATAACTAAATTTATATAACATGAACCACATGAAATACTTATATTAGCTTTCACTACACACAACACTGACATGGTTTGTATTACATGCAACACTGAGTTTCTGTGAAACGTCATCTTATTATTAAAATTATTTAAATGAGATAGTTATAAAATTGATGTTAAACATATAAATATGAATATAAATAAGTAATTTTTAAATATTATTTATAATGGTTTTATATAAATTATAAATATTTATAACAAAACATGTAATATTGGAAAAAAAAATTATGTTTGAAAATGTTATTTTCTCAAATGAAGTGCATTTTATGTCCTTCAATGAATGAAAATAAAAATAATTTTAAATACTCATATAGATTTATTTTTATAAAATAAACTTCATTATTAAATTCATAACATCCAAATTATCTTAGAGTAAATATTTGGGATTTTTCTAAGAAACTTCATTTTTTGGGTGAATAGTAAACAATACTGAATTTTAATTCCAAATTGATTTTTAGTTTAACTTATTTATATAGTTAAATTATATTTTAAGTTGGTTTTGAATTAAAAATATATCAATTACAAATGTATTATCCCAATTATATTCAAGGTAATTATTGTTATATTGAATTTAGATATAGAAGATTCATGAACTTTTGAACATTCTCACTTTAAAAACCCTCTTTCTACCCACATCTGTGAGATTAAATTAAACTAAAATTTTACACCTAAATGAATTCAATTTATATAAATTAAAATATTTTTTTTAGTAAGTATAATATGTTTATTCTTATAATATCTTATTATTTTTTTACCAAAATATTAGTGAATGTGGTTAAAATTACTTACAGCGAATAAAGTAAAATTATTCTTAATAAGGGACTAAAACTTATATATATAGGAAAAAGAATGGCCTACCCACATGTACAAAAACCGATTTTATGGAAATATTTATTCCATAAACCTTCCATTATTATTATTTTTTATGTCTTTTTTAGGTGAAAACGTTGGTACCCCTAACTTGTTTAAGAAAAGGCCAAGTGTGTCCCCTCTCTCCCTTATAAATGGCCACCACCTCCGTCCTTATTCACAATTCACAAAACACTTATGTTAGGAAAAGATATAACAAATTAGCTTAAAAATCTATCCCTTACTAACTTAATCCTTCCTTTGGTCATAAATCAAACCAAGGAATCCCTTTGGTGAAAACCAAAATGAGTTACCTAAAGATGAGGTAACATCCTTCCTCGAGTTCCTTTCCTTTATTTTCTTTCTCCACTACATCAATTATTATCATTACATGGATAAATAATAGCCTCATTCCTAAATATAATAATATTTTGTTATGATATGGTTCTTATCTACACTAACACACACTTCCATATAATGGGTAACGAAGTTACTGTTCTTAGGTATGGCGATCTATCTCCCCGTGAAATGATGTTGATAATTTTTTTACTTTATCACCTCTCATGGTTGGGAATTATGATATAAAATATATTTTTATATGATATATATATGATTTATAATATGTATTTATTCTTATATAATTATTATATAACACATACCTTCATGATCTCTATTTTTTGTAAATACGATAATTTTGTTGGGGAAGTGTGGACTACTACATCCTCAAAGCGATGTGATTCGTCCACACACTTCATGTAATGTATTAAATAAGTGTTTACTGGAATTATATGATATATATTACATAATAAGGATAGTTTAATTATTATATATATATACATATATTTAATTTACTTAATTTATTTCAATATGAAAGAAAAATGAACACAACATTTATTTGTACGTACAGCCTGCCGTCTCCACGAACAACGTATTCCATTTCATATTTATATATTATATAGATTATTATAAATACTTATATGATAAATATATATAATATTTATATCATGTTCTAAATTCTATAAATATTCATATAAGTATGAGGACTAAAAATACAACAAATTAAGACACATGCAAAAAACAAAGCAGATATTACCCGGCGCGAAACCATAACGTGGAATTGTTAATATGCGGGTAATATAGAGTCTTAATAAAACCATATATGGAATTATAGATAAAAAATATGATTCTTTATAATATTTATAATAAACTTATATTTGTTATATATGAGTTTTATATCACTACAATGAGATTTAAGACATAAGGTAGGGGTTTTCTCATCTAACTTTTATTTTCTATGAGACATAAGCCATGATAACCACAAATTTATTATTTGTAGTGTTTATACAACCCATATATGTATTATACAATTTTTATACTTATATTTATTTATATTTACATATCAATTTTATGATATTTCTTTCATGGGTTTTATGTTTCAAAAGCTACCAAATTGGTAAAGTAATTTTGTCTTAATTTTTATTCTTTGAAACACAAGCCATTGTATGCACCTATATTTTTTATGAGGTGTATATAATACCTTTGAAATTTTATATCAAAAATATTATTATTTTAAAGGTATTTTAAGATTAATTTAATTTTATTCATTCCATTTTATTATTATTCAATGTTATCAAAGTGGTAACGATTTATAGCTATAATCTCATCACTTATCAAGATTGTTTAAGATTATACTTCAATTAATGAAACAATATGACCCATATATCAATAAATATCAGTAATTTTATTAACCTATGGTTATTAATATTATATCTAAGTAACAATACAATTTTTACACTCTTTGTTAATTGATGTAATTAAAGAAAGTTTTTTATAAAAATACAAATTTATTTCACCTTTTGGTCAGAAGTATATGTTATTTCAGAATCGTGTTTTCTAAAAATGTTTCCAAAAATATTTTACTATTATATTATGACATATAAATGACATTTTTATCTAATTATTATCTTTTTTAAAAATTATTTTAAAAGTAATCTTCTTGTTGTTTTATTATCAGGGCATTTTTCTAAACATTTAAGGTGCAAAACAAATGTTCAGGATGTTTGAACATACCCGCCATCATGAAAATCATTTCCATGATCCTTCCTAAATAATTTTACATGGTTATTCATTTTAAAGAATTCTGTTTCCTAATAGTTTTCAATTTTTTTTGATTTTAGCATGGTTTTAAATGGAAAATGATTTAAAACAATTATGTTAAAAAAGTGTTTCAAATGGTTTCAATATTCATTTATAATCTTTCAAGAAAAATGGTTTTCAAAATTATATCAAGACTATTTTATAATTTTTCAAGTAAAATTGTTTTTAAAAATCATTTTTGGGATTATTTTTATTTTTTCAAAGTACTTTAAATGAAAAAGGTTTTCTAAATGTTTTCCAGATTTCATTATGAGTTTTCAAAGAAAATGGTTTTAATATTTTTTTCAAGATTCCTTTTATGTTTTCAATGATATTTTGAAAGAAAAATTTTTTTAAAAATGATTTATTTTTTAAAAAGAGTTTTTCTAACTGAAATATATATTTTCCTCAAGAAATTTTTTAAATGAATTTTGAAATATTTATTTATAAGAAAAATGATTTTCAAAATTGTTTTATGAAAAGTATTTTCAATGAAAATATATCTTCCTTAATAAATGTTTTGAGTGATCTATCAAAAGCCTTCTTCATATAAGATGTAATACTTTGTTATATTTTAAGTTATATAGGAGTAATGGTCCAATTATACTCTTAATATTCTTTCTTGAATGGTTTATGTCTTAATAGCATGATGTTTATGACACTCATTTATCTTCCACGTGTTATATGCTTTTGAAACCCATTTTTTTCATGGGTTATGCTTTAATGAAATTATTATGAAACCTATCTATTTTATAGAAGTTTTTTTTATAAAATGCTTATTATACCCACTTAATTGCATTGCTTATTATATGATCTCTTATTACAGGTCATGATATGATGAATGTTTTATTATCTTGTGGAACATGTATGAATGATTTTATTATGGGATGTGTAGTACCTATATGTCCATCTAATGCATTGGGAAAAGGTTTATATCTCATGAGATAATGATTTGAATCAATTAAACGGGATTGATACATTATGGGAATATGGGGAAGCCCAATCCCTTATAAGGGAAGGACTAAGACTGGGGATGGTGGTGTGTTCTGCTCAGTAGGTGTAGTCACCATGAAGATGGAAGATGGAAAAACCCTATACACTATGAGAAGATGGTGAAACCAGATCTACTATGGGAAGATAGAAAACCATATCCCTTATAAGGAAAGGGCCTTGACTGGGTATAGTGGTGTGTATGTCATAGTAGGTGTAGTCCCCATGATGTTCCCATATAAGTTCTAGCAACACGTCTTGACTTATAGGGAATGATATTATATGTTTATGTGTATGCCAAAATTCCATGTCTTATTCCTATATTATAATTTTGTGTATTATAATATTTTTTCCATTATCATTAATTTATTATGAAATACTAATCCTTATTTCATGATTCATGTATATAATATTTGATATGCAAGGTATGATCTTCTAATGTTATGATCTCATTCTCATACCATTATGCTCATTTTTATTTTTATATATATTCCTTGTTTACCTATAAAGAGAATATGAGATCAATACTTTTATTTTTTCCTTCCCAAATTATGAAGATATATTTCATGTATGATATTTATAAGAGTGTTTCTAGTCTTAGAGAACCTAGCTGTAGATAATGTAGCTCACTAATGTATCATCATTTACGTTTCGATGATTCGAAAGGCACTAAAGTAATATGATATTTGGGAATCTGATTTTATAATGTTTTAAGTATTTTGAAAAAGTGATGTAATGTCTATGAATGTTAAGAATGTGTTATTATATCACCCTTGTGTTTTTAAATAATTATGGGAATTTGTTATATGGACATAAGGTGGAACAATGTTGGTGCATGATTTGTAGAAATCACGCATTGGGATAGTGATAAACAGGCTACTAGGATAGTAGAATTATTGAGGCCACACAACCATCTACATGGGACTACGCCCTACGTAGGAAACTGTGTGGTCCCCTTTTACTCATGGACAGAGTTTTCACATGGTTGGTACATGTTTTTGAAAACCATGTGACCTGGTAGACTTTTAAAACTTTTGATATTATAGTCTCTTCCCTCCATGATTTTAACCCTCAAACACACATATCTCACCCCATTCAACCCCTACATCCATAGGCACACCTTTATCTCCCCCTCTACTCCCTTTGGCTTCAATTTATGTGTTATTTATCTTTTAATATTCAAGGAAACATCAAGTAAGTTCCTTATCTATTATTTTCTTCTCTCTTCCAGTTATCTTCACTCTTCTTTATTTTGGTCTCACTTCCCCAGTAGATAGGTTGACATGTGTTGGGATCAATCTATTTTATTTGGGTTTAATATTTTTATTTTTATGGTTTTATTTATTCCTTAAGGTCTCCTCTTTTTGTGACTTTTGTTTTTCAACTGGATTCTGGTGGTTTCAAGAAAGAGGTAGGTGTTTCCCTAACCTTCCATTATTTGATGATTTTATTATGCTTGATTCAGTTTTAAAATGGTTTTTATAAATTGTGTGGGTGGTGAGAAATATATTTTACATGGGTTTTGGAATTATTCCAAGGTTTATTGGGGAATCTTCCTTTTTAAATGGGTTTTTAAATTATAGTTTTAATTATTGTAATCATGATTATATAAAAATAGGTTTCAAGAGATATGGAAATTAAAATATTACACTTGGGAACCCTGAGTATCTAGTTGGGATATAATGGACTAGTATTCCATTTGGATCAGTATGAAAATGACCTGAGAACTTCAACATGTTCATGCTACAAAACTAAATAAACAAATCAAGATGAATTGGGGACCATTAGAACTTTGGTTATAACCTATATAACAGCTCATGCATGATAACATTGTATTTGTATTGATCACCAAGTTACAAGGATCCTAGGGATGTAATAACTTAGCTTCGTAGTGTTTCTCCCATGGTGATTTGGTTTTTCTTTTACTCGTTTTAATCATATTTACAGTATTTAACATCATATATAAATAAAACATGTTTTTATTCCAAAAATATAAAAATTAATTCTTTTAAAAACTTTCATGTTAATTTTTAATTTAATGTCATTTAATGGAATATTTTGGTGGTATCCTAATGTTCAATTTATCCCACACCCAACATACACCCCTTGGTGTTTTTATACGTTATTATGTCTAAAATATGTAAAGTAAAATCCTTATGTGGTGGCAAATGTGGTTATTCATGATAGGCATGATTTTTGGGAAGGTTTTGGTGGTGGTGGAATGGGATGTTGACCCACATGCTACAAAGAGGTTTTGTTCCTCTAGTTGACCCCCTCCCAATTTTCCTAGTCTCGATTCTAGTTGTAATTGTTTTATTTGTAACTCACTTTCATACTATTATTTATCCTTTTAGTATGGAATGATTTGGATGTTGAATTTTTTTTAATGTAATTATTTTTTGCTATTGTTTTATTATTTAATGGACTAAATCATTCCCAAAGGAGGTCTGTGATTCCTAG
Source organism: Viscum album (assembly GCA_963277665.1). Taxonomy (NCBI): domain Eukaryota; kingdom Viridiplantae; phylum Streptophyta; class Magnoliopsida; order Santalales; family Viscaceae; genus Viscum; species Viscum album. The sequence continues at coordinate 2,049,077,436 of OY728145.1, forward strand.
ACACAAGTTTCTAGCCCATCAGGATTAGGAATTCCATTTAGGCCATGTCATAGGCCAGGTTATGTTTCAAGTTAGAGGACTACCTAGATGAGTTTGTGAAAAAATTATATTATAGGTATGTTTTTTCTTTTACTAGGGTCATGTTATTTGGAAGAGTGTGGGTAAAAATGATATATGATTTTTTGGGATTATGGTTTTTACTATTAGTGGGGTGTCTAGACAACACACTTCATGACAGGCCTAGCTACACCATGTGAGGTTTGGGATTTGGTTTGAATCCTCCCTTAGGATTGAAAAATAGGTTTAGAAATGTGTATGGACACTGATCTGGGCTAGAGAGGTTTAAATTTATGCTTGTGATTATCATTTTTTGGTTTTTATTTTTGGTAATTTTTAAATCTATTTAATTCTAAAAAAATTATTAGTGATGAATTGATTGTTTCATTTGTGTTTTTAAATGGTGTAGAATCATTCCCCCATGAGAGAACTCTCATGTAACAATGGGAAGAGGCCAGAGATAATTCTACCTCACCTATTGATAGGATATTAATGAAATCATTAGTTTAGGTTATCCAATATTTGGATCAGGGAGATAGGTTTGGCCCTGATCATGCTGAGGAATTTTAATTAGCTCTAAAAAGAATAAATTCCAAGAGATTCTCAAGAATAATCACCCTTACTTCCAATATAGCATGAACCCACAGGAATCGGAATATTTGGTGGAAAATATTGAGAGTATATTTGTATTCCTCAAGAAACCTAATGCGGTCAAGGTGAAATATTATTCATTAAGTTTGGAAGACCCTAGTCATATGTGGTTGGACAAGGTGGTGTATGATGGAAAATATGTTCATATGGATTGTAATTACTTTAATGTTTCTTTAAATGAGTAATATTTCTCTAAGATCTTGTTTCTTTCCAAGACTCAGGAGTTTTCTGGATCACTATCAAGAAGAATTATTTTTGTTGGAGTATACCAACCATTTTGAAAAACTAGTTTGTTTTTCACTTAAGGATGATTCTAATGAGCAGTTAAAGTATTAAAAAATTTGAAATGGGATAGTTCCCAAATATTTGATCTTAAATATTCTTATTCAAGATAAATATTTATGATGAGGTGGTTTATCGAGCCCTGCTGGTAGAGATTGATCGGGCTAGTAAATATAGTTTCACTGGGGTAGTTTCAGTAGTGTTCCAATCCATTCATGGAACATTTGATAAGAAAATAAATCACAATGAGCAGGATAAGTGGGGATGTGGTATATCCAATTACCAATATCAAACACCTTCCTCTACAACCATTGGTGGTGGGTCAGTCCTTTTCCATTAGTATAGAACCCCTGGACATGTACGGGCCACCAGTTCAACACCACCTAGGCAATGTCGCCAGTGTGGGTTTATGGGTCACTTATGATTTTTTTTTTCCAAAAATTCACCCCTATGTCATGGTGGTGTAGGTTACACAGCCTTTATGGGGATGATAGATTAGTTATAATCATCCAAGATTATGGGTTCTCAGTTTACTGGCCATGGTGGTAGGACGAGACCTAATACTATGTAGAGTTTGCTTAAGGTACAACCATACATTCATAGCCATTCCCAGGCATGGGTAGAGAAGTGACACATTAATTCTATATATAAGGATATAGTGGAATCAAATTTAGGCCACATAATAGTTTGGGGTACATTTTTTTGTTGAATCATCCATAGTGGTCTTTTTTTATACAGCTTATTATAATTCTTTTATTTATTTCTATCTTGTAAAACTACTGAAATTCACAACTAAGCTTATTACATATGCCATGGATTTGGCTACACTACTTGGAGATAATAGGGAATGAGGTTTTATATTTCCATCATATGCTCTCAATCTTTTAGGGGTCAAATTGGAGTGGGAATTCTTGGTTCTAGAAATTGATCTTTTTGACATGATCATAGGCATGGATTTAATGGTTCATTTCAAGGTGAATATGAATTTTTATCATCAATGAGTAAAATTTATGGCACCTAATGTGAGTAACTGAGTATTCTAAGGTGAATGGGATCCTCGATCAGGGTGAGCTGTATCTCCCCTCATAGAGTTAGACAAACATGTTTTCTAGGTCTCTTCTCTTATACTAAAGGATGATGGTAGTGGTTCTGAGAATGGGTTTCAACTAGTAGTTGATGAGATTAAAAATGTATTTATAGAGGATCTCTCAGGTTTACTATAAAAATGGTATATAGATTTTACCATTAATTTGGAATAGGGAACACAACTGATATACATTCCCTCATATGGTTTGGCCACCACCAAGTCGAGGGAGTTAGAAATATAGATATATAATTTTAAATCCAAAGGATTAATTCACTCAAGCATCTCACCATGGGACACCCCAATTCTATTTTCTAAAAATTATTATGGATACCTCTGGTTGTACATCAATTATAAGAAGTTGAATAGGGAAATAATCAACAATAAATATTCCTTGACCCACATTGATAACCTATTTGATCATATAAAAGAGGAAATATGTTTTCTAAGATTGACCAGCACTTTGGGTATCATTAAGTCAGGGTTAGAAAGGAAAAAATTCCCAACATTTCCTTTTAATGTAGGTATATACACATTGATTATTTGGTTACTCCCTTAAGGTTGAAAAATTATTCAGTGTCTTTTATGGATCTTATGAATTGTGTGTTCTATAAGTACCTCGAGTCCTTTCTCATGGTGTATATGGAAGGCATCCTGGTTCACTCTAGTATAGATAAATATCATTGGAATCACCTGAAAATTATTCTAAAAATTCTTTAGGATCACTATATCTATACTAAGCTCTCCAAGTTCACATTATTGAATTAAAAAGTCCATTTTTTGGGCCACATAGTCTTAGAGCATGGAGTTTCAGTGGGCCTTAATAAAATTGGAGTTGTAATGTAATGGTAGGAATAATAGAATTTATTTTCAATCAAGAGATTATATGGTATAGTAGGGCATTATAGATGGTTTTTAGAGATTTTTCATGGCTCACTTTACCCACGACCATGATTACATAAAAAGGGGAATGGTTTGAATGTAGATTAGAATGTCAAGAAAATTTTGAGGAGCTCAAGTAGAAGTTTCACACAACCCCTATTTTGATCTGACCTAAATATAGAAAAGGATATGTTGTCTACTATAATGATTGAGGTATAGGTTTTTGGTGTTTGTTGATATAGGATGACCATGTGGTGTCATATGGCTCCCTCTATCTCTGAAAACATGAAATAAATTACCTAACCCATAACCATGAGCTAAAAATAGTGATTAATTCATTGAAAACATGGCACCACTATCTCTTCAAGGAGAAATTCATAGTTTACTCGAACCATAATAGCTTGTCCTAAATTTTCTCTTAGACGGATTTGAAATTGAGGTAGATCTAATTAGTTGAGTACCATCAAGGGTTTGAATTTGATGTTACTTTGGTCTAGGGGAATATAGTACTCGACACCCATAGCAAGAAGATACCAGTACAATCCTTAAATAATTGTAGTGGTGAATAGACTCTAATAGGAATTTTTTAACAAATACACATGGAAACCAAGGAACCTATTAGAGTCATGTTATTGGATAACATCTACCTAAACCCCGCCCTTCTAGAACTGATTTAGGAAGATCAGTCAAATAGTGAACTATTCCATTGTTTTCAATAGCTTCTAAATAGTGGGGAGGTTCCCAATGAGTGGTGGTTATCTTTTGATGGAATTATCTATTTCAAGGGTCTATTTATAGTGTCATTATCTCTATAAAGGATGGTGGTGTATAATAGAGACTAGTATTTGTACCCCATTCATCCCGGGACCACCAATTTGTTATATGATGTGCGATGCTAGTTTTGGTGGCCATATATGAAATGTGATATAGATGAATTTTTATTCAAGTGTTATACTTGTCAATAGGTTAAATAAGAGAACTAGAGGCCCTTAGGTTTTCTTCATCCACACCCCATTACTACCTAGAAGTGGGATGTGATTTCATGGACTTTATCGTTTGGTTGCCTACAACCTGGGGAAGGAATTCAATTTGGGTTGTTATTGACCATATGAAAAAGTCATAGCATTTAATTATAATCAAGGATTTGGCCAAGGTAGAAGAATTAGGTTGGTTATATAATTAAGAAATTTTCATTCTTCATGGTTTACCATCAACTATCATTTCATAATAGGAACCCTAATTTACCTCTTATCTTTGGGAAGGCCTTAAAAAGTAAATGGGGTAATAGGTCACACTCAGTTTGACATATCATCCTCAAACAGATTGTCAGACTGAGCAAGAAAAAAAAAATTGGAAGACATGCTTTGTACATGAGTAATGGATTTCAAATCCTCATGGTATAAACATTTGGTATTGGTGGCATTTTATTACAAAAATAGTTACCAATGCTTTATTAAAAAGGATCCCTTTGAATCACTTTATGGTCATCATGTCAGTCACCTTTGTGTTGTAGATAAGTGGGTTATTATTTTCTAATGGGGAAAAGACTTGTGAAAGTGACATCTGATGAAGTTGTATTGATGATGTAGTGGTTTTTGATGGTGTAGAAACACCACAAATAATATGATGATCAGCAACACCGAGCTATGGAGTTTTCAATTGGTGGACAGGTGTTCCTAATGGTGACACCTCACCTTGGTCACCATCGGGTGGGAAAATAGAGGAATATTATGTTGAGGTATGTTATATCTTTTTAGATTATTGAATGAAATATTAAGGTGTCATACTAATTAGATTGACCCTCCTAATTAACATTGAACCATGATTTGTTCCATGTATCATAATTGAAGAAATATTACCCAGACCTATCTCACATGCTGAACTGGGAAGAGATGGAGCTATAATCTAATTTGTATATGGTTGAGCAACCAATGCAGATTATAAATTACAAAGTGAATGTAATTCGGTGGAAATAAATATTTTTAGTTCAGGTATTTTGTTAGTGTATAAATTATAAGCATGATACATGGGAACAAAAGTCTTGGATATGGGATTAGTACCCTCATTTACTCTCCAATCAGAATTTAGTTTTACTTTATGAGGATGAAAATTTTTAATGGAGGGGAGAATTAACACATATATGATGTTATTTTGAGGTATTTTCCCTTTAATTTTTTGTTTTACCATTATTATATAGTTTACTTAGGTGTTTTCAATAAAAATGGTGTTTTTTAGGAAGATAAAAAGAGGTGCATGATTAGCACATTGTTGGTAGAAACTGTGTTCCAGACCAGTAAAAATTGTATATCTGAGACAATAGAACTATCCAGGATGCATGCCCATATTCTAGGACATGAGACCTACACAGACAATTATGAAGTTTTTTTTCCTCATGGACATATTCATCGCACGGTTGGCACATGGTTTAGAAAACCATACATTATGAGAGACTTTAAAACTTTTTATATCCATATTTCCCCTCCCAAATTTTAACACTAAAACACACCTATCTCACCCTATTTGACCCCTCTATCCCTATGTTATCCAACCTCTCCTCCTCCACTCCCTTTAGAACTAATTTTTGGGTTTTTTGGCATGGAATATTGATGAAAAATTATTTATTTTCCACTTATCTTATTTCCTTCTCTCTTCATGTCATATTCTCTCTTCTTTCTTGTAGTCTCACTTATCCAATGGATTTGTTTACCTATGTTGGGATAAATCTCTTTTATTTGGGTTGAATATTTTGAGTTTTTGTGTGTTCTTCATTCATAAGGGTATCCACTTGGTGAAACAATTGGTTTTCAATTGGTTTTAAGTGATTTAATGCAAGAGGTAGGTGGTTCCATGTCATGCCATTATTTGAGGATTTTATTATGCTTTATTAGGTTTTTAAATGTATTTTATATTTTTTTTAGTGTTGAGAAAGTTGATTTCCATGGTTGTTGGTATGATTTAAAGGTTTAATTGTCAATTTCCCTTTTTTAATGGTTGTTTTTCATGATTTTTTTAATTTTTAAAATTGCGATTGTATAAAATTGTATTTCACATGATATAGAAATTGGAATAAATTACATGGGAACACTGAGTATCATGGTGGGTTATTATGGACTAGTAATCCATTTGGGTCAGCAAGGAAATAACATGGGGTCTCTGGCCAGTTCATGGTATAACATTATCTAAAAAATGATGATGATTTGTGGACCACTAGAACATTGCCTTTGACCTCTCTATGTGCTCGTGCATGAAATGTTCTATATGGATTGATCACTGAGGTACGAGGATCCTAGGGCCCAAATAACCTATCTTCTTAGCGATGATCTCATGGTTATTTGGATTCACATATACCCATTTTAATTAAATTTATATTATTTGACTTAATATAGAAATAAATCCTTTTTTTTTCAAAATTGTTAATATTCATTATTTTGAAAACTAGCATTTTATTTTTCATTTAATTTCATTACAAGGAATTTTTTGTGGTATCCTGCTGAGAAATGTAGAACACACCCTACAAACACCCCTAGGTTTATATAGACCTTATTATGTCTAATCCAGATAAAAGAGATTCCTTTTATGATGGATATGGTGGTTCTTTATGCTGGTGATCCTTTTTTGGAAGGTTTTGGTGGTGGAAATAAGGGGTGTTGACCCACATGATGCATTGAGGTTTTATTCTTCTAGTTGATAATGTAATGACCCAATGTTTAATCAATTAAAAATACCTCCATATAAGTATGTCATATATTATAATCACATAAAATCATAACACAATTCCACATGATTCTAAAATTATCTACTAAATACTATGTGACCTATAAACGTTAATTTTCCACTTTTGTGAGTTGAATTTCAAAAATATGACATACACGGTTGCGATCACTAAGATGTTTGGAGTCTGATAGAAAAAACATAATTTTTGGTGTATAGTGACTTACCCATATGAATATAAATATTATCCTTATGAATTTTAATTTTCATAAGTTAATATTAACCTTACCATTTAAATTATAAATAAATTTTATCCATCGTATAATTGAAAATATGATAGTGCTGGTATTTTTGGTAAGGCATAAATATTTCATTATAATTTTATGATTAATTTAATAATTTAAATGAAAATTTATTTTCATAAAATTTATTAAAAAAATAATATTTTTATGTCTTATTATTATACTATAATTTTATGAGACCTTAATTAATTTTTTAAAGTGTTTAAAAAAGCAGTTTCAAATTTAAAATTTTTATTTTTCAAGTAAATTATGATTTTAGTTAAAAAATTAATTTTCTCATATTTATAAAATTATTTTCATACAATGGAGTTCATTTTTTGGTTATACACATAAAAAACTTTTAGGGTTAATTTTTTGGGATTTTTATGAAATACTTGAATTTTTGGTGAATAGTGAAATTCGATAATTTACAAATTATGCTAAATAAATGAATTGACGCATAATTCTTGAGTAATGTATGATTTAAATGGAAATGTATCAAAATAATTTGCACTTATTACTATTTTTGTTCACAATAATCAGCACTATTTCTTGTCTTGAGAAAAATTGTAAACTAATTAATTAAATATTGAGAAAACTCCCCTCTCCTACACTATAAAAACCAACCCTCACCACCACTTCTCCTCACACCTCTAAAGCCATGTGACTTCTCCAAATTCTGCTCAAATATATACCTAATACACTCTCACATGTCCATGATGTGTTTTTCTTAAAAAAAATACCAAAAACCTATCCATTGAGGCTCACGAGAGGAACGAATCCAGAGATAAAACCCTCATCTGTTTTCATTCAATTTATATTCAAGTTGTTTTATATTTGTTTCTTATCCCCAAAAATCCTCATCAAAATGGTGTGATATATCCAATAAATTAGATTTACTATAATTGTTTCATTCTAATTTAATAATTAATCATCATCTCTCATTTTCCCTCCATTTTTACTAGAAATGGAAACACCATTTGATATGTGTTAATTTATCACATTCAAGGACGAAGAGTTTTCATGTTATATTTCCATATTAAATTATAGTAATGAAACCATTTTAATGGTTGAACCAGATTATAATGTATTTAATATATCCTATATAATTTTATACAATCATTTTTTACAAATGTTATTAATTTATAAAACTAAATGAGTTCACTTTGATAAAAAACCACCAATTAACCCAAATCAGTATCATTAAAATTTTATATAATGATTCGTCCTCACTCAAAATAACCAAATGAATTTTGTATGAATTTAATCTTATATATGTTCTCTAATAACATATAACATTAATTCTGGAAAACTATACTCATCTTACATGATTATTTGTACATGTATATTTGTAAACTGATCATGAAAACCAAGAAAACAAATTCTACCAAAAAATGAAATCAAATCTCTTTACTCATCAAAAATTTCATGAATGTAGTTGATAATGTTATAATAAATCAATTAAAAATATAACAGGTTATTAAATTATTAATTAATCAATATATGTTTATTATCCAGGATATTAAGATCAAGTGAAGAATGCTTTCATACTTAAGGTAAGGGATTCTACTCAAACCTCCATTATTCCTTTAGGTTAATATATCTTTCCTCTTACCCAAATGAATTTATAATTTATTTTTATGTTAATATTATAAACTATTTTTATATGTTCAGAAATAATATATCAGGATCCATTAATCATTATGTTTTGGGGATATACATATTTTTATGTTGTTCCCTTCTCAATTCTGTCTGATAAGCTAGCTCGTTTTAATGGAACTTTCTGAATTATTACCCAATTTATAGTGCAATGTATCATATTTTTTAGGCCACCATTTTTTTATAAAATCAATATTTTTAATTTGAAAATATTTTTGGTTCACTTCTGGTTTTATATAAAATATAATTCCCTTTTCTATTTTAAATTTCCTTTAGTATTTTTCTTAAAATCACACTAAAATGTTTTAATCCTAAAATTTATTTAATACTTTTATTACATGTTGTCACTTTTTTGTGACATAACTTACCATAACATATGTCTATTTTCCATTATTAATGTACATGTATGTTTTAATTCCTTTCTTTCATCAAAACATGTATGATACAACTATTTATTATGCTTTATGACATAATTATGATGCCCATTTCTTTCCATGGGTAGAATTATGATAATGTATAATTGATTATGTATGATTAATTATGTGGAAAAAATATTTATGAACATGTTAAGATGTATGTGCACATATAAAACTCAAATTAATTTTGGTAAATTTTAGTCTCATGAGACGTTATGTGCAATGGTCTTGGCAGTTAGCCTTGACTCGTGCACCTGTATGTGCAATGATCCTTGACTCATGCTAAAGTCATGTTTTATGTTGCTGACACATTACTATGATTCCATGTTTATATGATCCAATGTTTTATATGTTATGGTTCCATATTATCAATCCTTTTTTCATGCCTTTTTATATCATTATATCATCCCTTCTAACCCATGTTCAAAATCGTTATTCTAATTTTTACTCCCTTACTAGGCTTCTTTCTTATAACATTGTTCATGTTTTCACTATGTTATTCTATGAATATGTATGAGTAAGATTAATGTTAGAAGATCTATATGGAAATTAAATAAAATTTTCTTTTTTGATGTTTAATTATGTACCTAGTATTACATGACACTAGAATTTACGATCATTGTCTCGTAATTATGATGTTTATTTATGGATAAAATCATGTAATGTTATTTGTAAAAGGATAGGGTTTCTATATATCCCCTCTCTATTTTATCAATATTGATTCTAATTATACTTTTTTAATGTGTAACTCACTTTTGTACTATTATTCTTCCTTTTATTATGGAATGATGTGGATGTTGAATATGTAGTATGTAATTATTGTTAGTTGTTATTTAATTATTTCATGGGCTCAACCATTCCCGAAAGAGTTTTGTGAGGCCCATGAATTAGTTGAAAATTAGTGGGGATTGGTAATTACCTTTAGGCCATGTCATGGTCCAGATCAGGTGTTCCGTTGAATGGTATCTTAGACGGGTTAGTGATAGTAGAACAAAAGAAACATCTATTGAGAAAAACTATCTCAAACAACCAATAAACCAAAAGTGAAACACACACTCAAACCAAAAGTACTTAAAAACCCAAATAAAGGAATAAAACCATAGGGAGACTCAAAATAATGACTTGATCTATCACCTTGGGTAAAAAGCATGAGGTTAACCTAGTGTCAAAACATGGTTCACCTTCACATAGTGTATTACTAAATGGACATAGAGAAACACCAACATGTATACAAAACTCAACTATTAAATCACACATCCTAGTTACCCAATCATGCACCCAAGGCCATTATCATGTCCAAATAATGATCATTGTAAAGTATAAACAAAAGAATGTTTGAAACTAGATCTATCATGTAAGGTCCACCCAAACAATGGGGAATATAAAAATGACACTTACAACCAACCACAAAAGAATGTGGCAAACCAGAACAACCAAAAAAGTTTCCCATGAGGGAGGGGAAATCTACAAAAAAAACTAAACCTAATAGAAAAATGAATACAAATCCATCCCCAAAAAACACATCAAAAGGAACCATCCAAAACATTACAATAACCACAACCACATATCCAAAACCAATATTATAACCCTTAATGGAAAGGTTGAAAAACAAAAAACCCATCTAAACAGGGGTTTAACCCAATATCTCTTCTAAAATCCTAGATTACAACATTTCTAAAAATAACTTCAATAGACAAAATGAAGAAAATATGAAGGATAATTTAGATAGGAGGACTTATCATGCCTTGGTTCCTTATATTGGAGGCACACATTAGATATTTTCTTCATAAGAGAAAGAATATTTTCTCGAAGCTTTTGATATTCTTGATTATCCTCATCACCCATTGGGTTATCCTTAATACCATCATAGGGAAATAATGTATCACCCAACATTGGATTCCTAAATTGGATAGATTATATTTTCATGGCCTTCCTAACAATCTCTTGAAAAGATATGAGACCAAATGGAAGTATATTTGAACCAAAATTTTGGTAAATACCACATATGAAGAAGCAATATTTCTAAGAGTCATTGATGAAAATATTTATAGAGAATAATACCATCATTAAGAAGTGGTTAAAATAATCTTTAATTTATTGGTCACCCTGATGAAGGAACACAATATCAAGTTCTTTATCTAGATTCATTATGGCGTGTGGTACACCATTGCAGCATGAAGTGGAATCTTCATAAAAATACATCCATGAATCTAAAAATGACTTCATGAAAGCACAAAATACTTCTAGAAATTTAGTCCATTACAATCCTAGTATGCCTCAGGTACCACCTGGTAATGAATTCCTTACCAATTACGGTTCTCATGTATGAAAACACTTCACTTGGGAAATACCTCACCATTTCTTCTTTTCTTTCACAACCTATCCATAACCATAAGAAACTGGAAACATTTTTATTAATAATAGATAACAAATGAAACTAAAAACCAATGGTTGCAATATAAAATAATATAAATTAATTATTATTTTATATTTTTTTAACTCAGGTATACTGATTATGTTGATTATGATGCTTATTATTCTATGTATTTTATTTCATTTTTGTATTTATGCTACTACAACATGAAAGAGTGGCTTCATCAGTTAGTATGGGCCTTTATCAATGCTCAAAAGGCATTGTGAATGGGATCATTTCTCAGCACTAAAAATGTGTTAAAAAGGGCCACTCTTTATTGATGTTTTTTTCTTAATACATTTTTAGTGATGAGAAACACCTTTTAAAGCACTAAAAAAGGTAATTTTAGTATAATGAATTGGGGTAATAATAAAATTTGGAATCATTCTCTTAAATACCATGAAAAATTATATCTCAATTTTTATTATAATTTCTAGTAGTTGTTTGACATTTTAATTAAATTTCACTTTACTTTTAAGGGGAACCCACAATCAGCCAAGAGTTTGAAAACCATCTCGAATCCTAGAAATCTTGGGGATTGGAATACTCATCATAACTAGTTTTTTAACTTTAATATCTAATACTTATACCTCATTGATTACCAATTAGGTTAAAATAAAAGTTAAGAACACAACCTACAATTCACCATTTGATGAATCAATAGAATAAAAAAGTGTACAACATAGTAATTCATTAATTAATAAACCATTCCATACATCACTAGGATCAAATTAAATGATTTAAATATCCATAACATTGAGAAGTGTTAAAATAAATAATTCATAGAAATATTATGGATACTTATGGAGGATAGTAGTTATATAGAGATCATATTTTGATTTCAAAGAAACACCAAAACTCTCAATCTTGTCTAACACTGTGGGATATTTACTATTATGGTGCTTCCAGTCAAAATGAAATATCAAAAAGGCATGGAAGATCCAAAAGTTTGGTGTCGTGTTATTTAATAACTTCCATGGAATCTTTGAAGAAAGAAACAACTACAATGGAAACCTTTCCTAGCTACAGATGTAATAATTTTCCATATTTGAGGCCAACAACTCTTAAATAACTATGAGGTAATGTCTCCAAAATTTGATGGAGGTTTATAAAGAGTGTAAGATTGGGTGGTCCTGAAAAAAACCATTGGGAAAAGTTCTTGGTGATGGATTTCATTATTCTAGCCAAAAATAACATGAAGGAAAAAAATGGAAGGAGGAAAAGAGGGAAGGAAATGGAATCTCCATTAGTGTGAAGAAGGTTTTGAGAATGTTTCAAGCATAAAACAAACACAACCATAGAGTGCAGATGAGATGATTCATCTATCTTATAAAGTGGTCATGAAATAATTTTTTCCCATCTCCTACTTAATTTTATATAATAAAATATTTATTTTGTATTTATCATAATCTAAAATAATAAAGGTATATATAAAAATGAATCAAGGTAAATGTTTTATATATAATGTTATCAAGAAGATGGTGAATTTATGTTTTGTTTTTTCTGTGACATTTTATAAGACTTTATTGGATAGACCCTATAGCCTAGCCTAGTTGTAAATAGCCTTGTGGGGTGTCGGGGAGGCCTTAGGTTCAAGTCTACCTGGCCTCCTTTATTTTGGTATTTTTAGTTTCTTTGTAGGTTTGTAGTTCCCCTTCCTTGAGTATTTCTAATACAAGACTTGATTGGATATAAGAAATTTCAAATATTATATTAGTGAAAAAATGTCTATAGATATAATTAAATATATTTTCCACATTTTGTCAATAAAATTAATAATTATTGATGTATTAAGAACCCATACATTTAAATACATATATTTTATGGTATTGGTGAATTACTACGCATCACATTAACAAGTGCTATAGAACAATATGTAATTAAAAGTAATATAATTTTAACAACATTCAACACTTCAATATGTTTGATGTGTTCTTAAAAATTAATGATAATAGAGCATACACATTCAAATCACACCTTATGAATAAATACAATTTCATATTTCTAAATACAAAAATAATTTAACACAAGAAATTCTATATCAACTCAATAGTAAAAAATACCATCATTGAAAAATCCTCATAAAATCCAATTATATCCATATAAATATAAAATTTAGGAATTGATAATGTTATATAGCATATATAAGACACCAAAAAACCAAAAAAATAGATACTAAAACAAACCATGACTACCTCAGCAGAACTGAAGCATAGAAATCATGATGAACCAAATCCAAGAGTTGATTCTTGAAATATATATATGTATATATATTTTAAGAAAAAACAAATATTTTTTTACATTAAAAAATACATATTCCCTTCACTAGGATTCTCTGGTGGTAGGTCAGGAGATGGACTTCAAAGAGGTCAGGGGTTTAACTCTGGTTGGTTTTCCATAATGTATATATTGACATCATTAAAAGATTTATCTTTTATTTTTTTATAGGCAAGGGGATGGTGGTCATTTTTTTGGATTTGGTGTCATAAGACTAACTATTTTAACTTTAGTTACATGTATATTCTATATATTAAATATTAATAAAACTTCATATTACATATTGTTAATTGTTCTGAATGAATCTAATATAATAATGTTCTAGAGTATAAATCACATTGATAATTTCATAGTAGTTCCCCACTATGATGTGATTCTTAAAGTTATATGATGATATTCTTAAAAAATATTATGTGGTTAGACCATGAACTATGATGGAAAACATAGTACATAGACTGTCATGTGTGACTTCTCATTAGCGGATGAGGGTTCTTCTTATGAAATTCACACATTATAATATATATAATGGGATATTTTGGGAACATACATAAAATTTGGAATTCCTCATGTTTGAGTGTCATTAGATATTACTACATGCGAGTGTGTGTAATCATTGGTGTCCCAAATGAATGACAGTTCATGCCCTACCGATCATGGTTGTTGGTTATAGGGGTGTCATAGTGTGACATATGGGAGTCACATCAGGAAACCAATTTCCCTATCCCACTTTGGAGACTCGAGGTTTGTTTGGAATGGTATATAATTCCCAAACACCATCCTCCCCATCATGAGGTATTTTCAAAAGGGGGATGGGCCATGATCTCCATTTAAGAACAAAATATTGAAGGAGTGACCCAAAGCAGGCAATATTATAATAGAGGATCCTTTATCCCCAATTTAAACCCTAAAATTGGTAACAAAGGAGCTAGGAAGACTGTGATTCACTGGGAAATTATTGAGGGTATAAGACCCTGGCCATAAACCTTACTTAATATTGAATTAAATGAATAATTCACATTGAAGATCTTTTCAGGTTTAGAGTTTTAGAGAATTAGGACATAACTATTACATCTCAAAAGATTACAAAGTAGATACTTCTACTAAGTTTCCACAAAATAAAAACTCTTAAAAATAAACAAGTATAGTTCCATGTTTTAGATAACATGAATTTTCCTTGATCCCATCCTTGAACCTATTGCACTTTATGACCTGTGAAAAACATTTCAAAAACTTGGGGTGAGCATAAAAATCTCAGTAAGGGATACACCAAGAATGAAAACTATTAGTTTTTCAAACATCAAGTAAACCATGTATACTTTACCAAAGTAATACCTTCACCTTTAAGAAGTAGTAAAAACTCTTCACTGAATAAAATATCATTACTTACCCTTTTGTAACCAACATATTACCATAAAACCCATACAAAGAACACATAACATAAAAAGGTAACTTGGGACATAAACATACTTAAGTGGAATAACCATACGGTCGACTTCCATACATATCACTTAATGGAATATCCATACGGCCGACTTCCATACATACATAATGGAATATCCATACGGCTGAATTCCATAACCAATGAATTAGAGGTTATAATGTAACCACCCGTCCTGGTATTCACGGCACCACCCGTCATATGGTTTATCACGTAACCACCCGTAAAATTTCCAAGTACCATTATAAAATCATAAGACATAAAACAGATATAATGTAAAGAACCAATTTCCACACTTTGATCACAATATATCACTTTAATATATTGACATAACAAAACTATTATAAAAACCATTTCAAATAACAAAATACATAAAATATTATATGGTATTTATTTCATTTTTTTTAAAACATTACGAATTATTGAGGAATACAAAGAGCAAACAATACTCACGGCGGCGGAAAAGGTTGTTGTCACCGCGTACGTTAAAAGAAACATTCTTTTTTGTCATTTAGTAGAACGCTTCTTAGAAAAAGATTCCTTTTGTATAAAAGTAAAAGTCAAAGGGGTTTATACACCGTATAAAAGGAAGTTGTTTATAAATCGAGATATGCCTCAATGAAAGGTGATTGAGACGAATTCCCTTACAAAGACGGTATCCTTGGATTAAGGATAAACAAATTACGTGATTATGTGTGACAAATGAATACACCGAATATAAGTGGATATTAAGTGTAAAAAAATCAGAGGTCATTCACACATATTCATAGAACGACATATTTAAGGAGTTCCAGTTTATCCCAAAGAATCAAAATTGGGTTAATAAGTTCCCTTGCAAAAAATCGACAGCATAACATCATCACTTCAAAATTCAGAACAAGAGTTGATGAGATAGAAAATGGTATCTCATCACTTGGAAATAAAATTTACATCAATAAGGATATATATAAGAACATATCACAACATAATAAGATGTGAATTAAAATACATAACAAAATAAGTGTTTAGAAAGAGGAGGGTGAAAGGTTCTCTTACCGACTTGGGTAACTTTTGAAACGTACACCCCATGGAATAAGGGTCATACAACATTGATGTAAATACTAATAAATGAAATTATATTACACAAATAGTATAATAATGGGTTGTACATATACCACTCAAAGTAAATTGTGGCAAATGTAGCATAAATCTCACGGGAATAAAAGTGAGATGAAAAATCTCTTACGAAAACTCGCCAGCCTAACGACGCCCCTTAAAACATCCAAAAATGGGTTGATCAGATCAAATAGGGTCTCTCATAATATTAACATAAAATTTACAGCAATATTAATATAAAATAACATCTCAATCATAAGAAAGATGAGCTTAAAAAGAATGACATAAAAGAGTGTACTTAGAAAGAAAGAGAGTGGTAGGTTCCCTTACCTCGGGTCCGACTTGACTCGATCGTTCTTTTATGTTCTGAATAATAAACTTGAGTTAATTTATACTTTCTTAAAAACCTTTTTCAAGTTCATTATTCCTTTTATGTCACTTATTACCGTGTTATGAACACAATGTAATTATTTAAGTTAATAATGGTCGTTTTGTCGATCCTTGGTACTTGAGTCAAAAATAAACTCTTTAAAATTACAAGTTGTTCATGTGGTAAAATATCCATTATATCAAGAATTATATTAATGATTTAGATATAATATATATCATATATATCCAGTATATACATGCATTTATAATATTACATAATCATATAGAGGTAAGAAATGAAATGCACCGTCCGTGGAGACGGTAAGTCGAACGTACGCATGAACGCTACTTTCATTTCTATGTCATATTAATGGAATTAAAACTAAATGAGAGATATGTATATTTTAATTCCAGAATTATATTGATCATTTAGATGTAACATACATCATATATATCCATTATATATATGTACTTATAATAGTACATTACATTTTGGGATAACAAATGAAATGCATCGTTCATGAAGACTGTAATCCGTACGTACGCATGAACGCTACATTCATTTATATATCAGACTTTAATGGAAAGAAAATAATAATGATATAAAGTTATATTATAATTCCAGTATAACATCATATATAATAACTTTAAATCCATCCTTTATACATCCCACATATGGAATTAACGAATCAAATTACTTTGAGGGGGCGGTAATCCGCACTTTCTAAAATGAAATTATCGTGTTTACCCACAATGCAAACCATAAATGTATGACACAAATGAAAAATAAAGAAGATTAAGTAAAACAAAAACAAATTATATATCATATATAAACATAGTTACATCTTAATGGCCAGATTTTAAGGTGTTATATGAGTGTTGAACAATCATCGTTTCGTGAGGCAGAAATTCGCCATCCACAGAAACAGTATGTTTTTTAACCATTAGATGAAGGTGTGTGTAAGTGTAGCTCGAATCCTTATTATAACAACATCCTAGTATATTGAATATACTGATGTTTTTACAAATTAAATGAATAAGAAGAGTTTATGGGGTTGGAGAAGCAAAATAAAACAAAAGAGCACAAGTGAAGATGTTACCTTAAAATCGGGTAACTCCCTTTGGTTTGAACCAAAAGGGTTTCTTGAAGAGCTTCCTGACTAAGTTAAGGCTTCTAGGATGAGGAGAGATATGTGTAGAGACAAAATGGTCAGGGGTTGGCCGATCCAAATGCTTGAGATGTGTGGGTAAGGAGGTAGATGTGGGGTCTTTTATAAGAGAATAGGAGGGGCACTCTTGGTAAAGTATAAAAGGTTACATTATTTTCAAATGATTTTCGGATTTTAAAGGTCCCACATTTATGTGTTTCAAGTATAAGGTGATAATGGTTCTAAATATATCCATAAAATCGGTTTTTTACATGTTTAGGTCTTAGATTTTACATTATCATTCCATTTTATTTAAATCGTTAAATAATGAGGTAAACGCTGCATCATCATGATGTCATAAATAATTTAATTAATTTAATTTATAAAAATTATAAAAAAAATACTATGATGTATTAAATCTTTTTATCTTTCAAATTACTATTTATAGTCAAAAATTGGACTTTTATAACCCCATGTAAAAATTGTTTTAGTAAAACAATACATGTTTGTGTCATTTTTACTTTTACTTTAAATAATAGGAACAAATGTCATTATCTTACCCAAGTGGCTCCATGTGGTACCAAAAATCGACCCATGGGTTTTCCTGATCGTCCATAACTCATCAAATAGTGTTATGACAAGTGTCCAGATATTTTCGTTTTATTATAATATCATTTTTACCTTAAATCACACTAATTACCTTTAATCGCGATTAATAAAATATAAAAGTTACTTTTCATAAAAAATTATTTTCATCCCATTGAACCACATTTTACTTAACAATTAAAATCATTTAAATTGGATTTTTGAAATTCAAATTACTGAAGTGGTAAAGTCCCATTTAAACGAAAAAATCAAATTTTGTAACCACCACTTTGTGGTTTCACTATTCATCAAAAATTGATGTTTTTCGGAAAAATACCAAAATTTAACCCTAAGCTATATTTGATATTCCGAATTAAAAAATGATGTATATTTTAAAAAATTTATAACATTTAAATTTTATTAATTAATTTTATAATTAAATCCCGATGTTAAAACAATTAAAGTGTTTTTATGAAACAATATCTTTCAAAATCTTGACACTCGTTCATGTCCAATCTTAAAGTGATATTAGTTACAATGACTACCATTGGATTAATTGGTAAAAATATATTCTATATAAACTTTAAAACCAAGAAAAAAGATAATCTAATCATATAAATAAATTATATTAAAAAGAGGTTTTGAATTAAAATACAACATTTTTCACTATTCATTAATAAAATGAACTTTATCATAAATATACAAAAAAATTACACAAAGTAATTTTTGATGTCCTGATTCTAAAGAAGAATTTTATTTGGTCCAATAGAATGTATAAGAGTGACCAAAACTATATTTAATGAGGGTTCGCCATCAAAAGATGATAGTTCGGCCTTTCAGTGAAAATTAGAGTATATATGCCTAAAATTGAATTCTTTTCGTATTTTGAGCCTTTATATTTTATTGGATAAATATAAAGAAATTTTTAAAAAAACATATATAATCATATTTTAGTTATTTCTATTCATTCTTGCCAATACAACGGCAACGTGCTAACTACCATTTAAAATAATATTATATTTTTATTAGAGTGTAACGTAAGATTTCAAAGGAAATCGTTGTCGCGTATTGGGTACGCCATCGAGCATATCATTCCCTTTAAAGTAATGTTAATATTTTATTCAAAAATAGGTATAAATATAAAAATGTCATATTCCTTATTTACCTGGGGTGTTACATACTTCCCCCCTTTTGGGAATTGCGTCCTCACAATTTTAAAACTGGGCTTGGAAACATCATTGAAAATCCCACATCGGAACAAGAGTCAATAAAACAATCACTTTAAAATAAAGAAAGAGATATACAGTGGTCACCCGAGTTATCCCATACTAGTATTCCATGTAGGAAAACATGGACATGGAGGATAAAACATAGGGTCATGTTCTGAGAGAGAGTGACAGTAAACATGTCTAGGAGAAAGTTAACCATAAGAAAAACACAAACATGTGATGGGTTAAACGGTATTCGATTCCCCAGTAGGAAAAGTTAACATAAAACATTTTTGTTTTAAGCTACATTTCATTGAGGAATTTATTTTTGAGCTTAACTAAAACATAAGGAAATATACTTACTTGACATGATGACTTTCAACTTTTACTAGATTTCTTACACGAACTCATATTTTCTCCAAAAGATGAGTATTTAGGATGACTTGTTTATATTAAGAGAGCTATAATCAACTCATTGAGAATCACCTAATCCACAAAAGATAACTATATAATTCCCAGGTCTTTATACAAAAACCAAAACCAAAATTGTTAGTATGAGATCAGATAATCCACAAAAGTATAAAGAAAATCTATTCTTAATCTCCAAAATTTGTCCAAAAAAGCCCAAAGTTCAACGAAGACCATTCAATAAACAATTGTCCATAAAATTCTTCAAAGTAAACCAAACTAAGATTGAAACCCAAATATATTAAAGATTTAATCACATAGACTTCCAAGTTAAATCGTAACATTTATCTCCAAACAACATGAGTTGCTCTTAAAGTCTCGTATTAAAAGGTAATTAACCTAATCACATATCCTCCATGATAGGTTAATAAATTTCCATAGATAACCCATAATCAACATACTCTTAATTCATAAAATCATCTAACTAAAAAGAATTAGTCAAACTGACCAGGGACTTCACATAGTCCAGTGGTCGGTGATAAATACCCATTGCACTTTGGTTGTGGGTTCGATTCCCGAAGATTTGTCCGACGCGATGGGTTTTCACACGGTCTGCGTGTTGTCCTTTTTAAAAAACTACATAATTCTTAAACCATTCCCCAACAATGAGATAAAATATTCAAAAATAACCATAATGTAATTTAACCTCAATTTTATCTCATGACTTTATCTTTCCATCATAACATATAGTAACCCATAATTACCTCAAATGTAAGGATCATATAAACCCAAATGGTTCTTTATAACTATGTCCACAAAAGAACAGATTACTATTCTTTGAACAAAATTTTCATATATCAAACATCAGGGTTACAGATACTATAAAAAGTCTTGTAATGTAACCCCATCATCTAAAGAGACTTAATACTCTTATGAATTTCACCATAACTCTTGAAGCCCTTATATTTTGACTTTTTACTCATTCAACATTCTTCATGATCCATTAACCATTCCTTTCCAACTTATTCTGAAATACTTCTTTCCTACAAACAAAATCATGAATCATATCCTAAGATTCCAAAATAGGAAAACAAAAGTTAAGAAATAATTCATACCTTTGATTGGTCATTGTTAGTTTCTTCATCCTCAATCGGAATGACATTAGGTATTGGTAAATGAATATTTGTACGATCTTGGTGATCCCATTCACGAAACCTCTTCATAGGACATGTGTTTGCATAATGACCATTCACACCACATTTAAATCATTCAATTGATCCCTCAGAAAGAACTTATTTCCCTTTCCTCGAGTCAACTGGATTCTTCCTTTTTCCATGGCAGGTTCTTGCTTTATGACCTTCATTTCCACATATATAGCATATTTCTGTCCCTTTGAATCATTTTCCTAGGTGTTTATTTCCACATCTTTGACACATAGGTTTTTTAACACACTTAACTTCATGATTATTACCTGTAGTTCCGTAAGGATTTTTTTCTCGCATATATGATTCCTTATAGAAATCACCAAGGTTTAGGTGGTCAATCATGACTCCAGATATTTGGTTGAGGATAAACACAAGAGTTCTCATTACAGCTCCCATATCATCCAATTGCTCGCTCAGAAAACTGTCACAGTTTCCTTCACATCCACCGTTACTTTGATGCCTGCTAGATCCATCCATTTACTAAAACCAAAAAGGTCTATGTGAGTATATGAACAAAACCATCATGTACTAATGAGGACGATAAACACTAAGATATACATACTCATTCACATTATCTAAAACTAGGCATCTTTCTGAAATCCTAACCATTATGATAATGTCACTTATGCTTAGAGAACACCCTAACCTCAAAAGTTATCTAAACCGACCTCTGATACCAACTATAAGACCCCGACCTTAAACCATACATAATATTGAATTAAATGAATAATTCACATTGAGGATATTTTCAGGTTTAGTGTTTTATAGAATTAGGACATAACTATTACATCTCAAAAGATTACAAAGTAGACTCTTTTACTATGTTTCCATAAAATAAAAACTCTTAAAAAGAAACAAGTCTAGTTCCATGTTTTAGATAGCATGACTTTTCCTTGATCCCATTCTTGAACCTATTGCACATTATGCCCTGTGAAAAACATTTCAAAAACATGGGGTGAGCATAAAATGCTCAGTAAGTGATTCACAAAGATTGAAAACTGTTAGTTTTTCAAACATCAAGTAAACCAGGTATACTTTATCAAAGTAATACCTTCACCATTAAAAAGTAGTAAAAACTCTTCACTGAATAAAATATCATTACTTACCCTTTTGTAACCAAAAGATTACCATAAAACCCATATAAAGAACACATAAAATATAAAGGTAACTTGGGACATAAACATACATAAGTGGAATAACCATACGGTCGACTTCCACACATATCATTTAATGGAATAGACATATGGCCGAGTTCCATACATACTTAACGCAATAGCCATACGGGTCACTTCCATACCCAATGCATTGGAGGTTATAACGTAACCACCCATCCTTGTATTCACGGAACCACCCATCATATGGTTTATCACGTAACCACACGTAAAATATCCAAGTACCATTATAAAATCATAAGACATAAAACAGATATAATGGAAAGAAAACATTTCCACACTTTGATCCCAATATATCACATTAATATATTGACATAAAAAACCATTATAAAATCCATTTTCAATACCAAAATACATAAAAGAGTATATGGTATTTATTTCAATTTTTTTAAAAAAACATTACGGCTTGTTGAGGAAGCCAAAGACCAAATAATACATACGGTGGCAAAAAAGGTCGTTGTCACCACGTACATTAAAAGAAACGTTCTTTTTTGTCCATTAGTAAAATTCTTAGTAGAAAAAGATTCCTTTTGTATAAAATTAAAAGTCAAAGGGGTTTATACACCATATAAAAGGAAGTTGTGTATAAAACGAAATATGCCTCAATGAAAGGAGATTGAGACGAAGTCCCTTACAAAGACGGTATCCTTGGATTAAGGATAAACCAATTACATGATTATGTGTGAAAAAAGAATACACCGAATATAAGTGGATATTAAGTGTAAAATAATCAGCGTTCATTCACGGATATTCATAGAACGACATATTTAAGGAGTACCAGTTTATCCCAAAGAATCAAAATTGGGTTAATAAGTTCCCTTGAAAAAATTCGACAGCATAACGACATCACATCAAAATTCAGAACAAGAGTAGATGAGATATAAAATGGTATCTCATAACTTGGACATAAAATTTACATCAATAAGGATATATATAAGAACATATCCCAACATAAAAATATGTAAATTAAAATACATAACAAAAGAAGTTTTTAGAAAGAGGAGGGTGAAAGGTTCCCTTACTGACTTGGGTAACTTTCGAAACATACACCCCATGGAAGAAGGGTCATACAACATTGATGTAAATACTCATAAACGAAAGTATATTAAACAAAGAGTAGAATAATGGGTAGTACATATACCACTCAAAGGAAATTTTGGCAAATGTAGCATAAATCTCACGGGAATAAAAGTGAGATGAAAAATCTCTTATGAAAACTCGGCAGCCTAACGGCGCGCCTTAAAACTTCCAAAAATGGGTTGATGAGATCAAATAGGGTCTCTCATCATATTAAAATAAAATTTACAGAAAGATTAATATAAAATAACATCTCAATCATATGAAATATGATCTTAAAAAGAATGACATAAAAGAGGGTACTTAGAAATAAAGAGAGTGGTAGGTTTCCTTACCACGCGTCCGACTTGACTCGATTGTTCTTTAATGTCCTTAATAAAAAACTTGTGTTAATTTATACTTGATTAAGAACCATTTTCAAGTTCATTATTCCTTTTATATCACTTATTACCATGATATGAACACTATGTAATTATTTAAGTTAATAATGGTCGTTTTGTCGATCCTTGGTACATGAGTCAAAAAAACTCTTTATAATTACAAGTTGTTCATGTGGTAAAATATCCATTATATCAAGAATTATATTCATGATGTAGATACCTTATATATCATATATATCTAGTATATACATGCATTTATAATATTACATAATCATTTAGAGGTAAGAAATGAAATGCACCGTTCATGTAGACGGTAAGTCGTACGTACGCATGAACGCTACTTTCATTTCTATGTCATATTAATGGAATTAAAACTAAATGAGAGATATGTATATTTTAATTCCAGAATTATATTCATCATTTATATGTAACATGAATCATATATATCCATTGTATATATGTACTTATAATAGTAAATTACATTTGGGGATAAGAAATGAAAGGCATCGTTCATGGAGACGGTAATCCGTACGTACGCATGAATGCTACTTTCATTTATATATCATATTTAATGGAAAGAAAATTATAATGATATAAAGTTATATTATAATTCTAGTATAACATCATATATAATAATTTTAAATCCATCCTTTATACTTCCCACATATGGCATTAACGAATCAAATCACTTTGAGGGGGTGGTAGTCCGTACTTCCTAAAATAAAATTATCGTGTTTACCCACAATGGAAACCATAATGGTATGCCACAAATGAAAAATACAGAAGCTTAAGTAAAACATAAACATATTATATATCATATATAAACATAGTGACATCTTAATCTCCACCTTTGAAGGTGTTATATGAGTGTTGAACAATCATCATTTCTTGAGGCAGAAATTCGCCATCCACAGAAAAAGTATGTTCTTTAACCATTAGATGAATGTGTGTGTACGTGTAGCTCTAATAATTATTATAAAAACATCCTAGTATATTGAAGATACTGGATGTTTTACAAAATAAATGAATATAAAGAGTTTAGGGGGTTGGAGAAGAAAAATAAAACAAAAGAGCACAAGTGAAGACGTTACCTTAAAATCGAGTAACTCCCTTTGGTTTGAACCAAAAGGGTTTCTTGAAGAGATTTCTGCCTAAGTTAAGGCTTCTAGGATGAGGATAGGGATTTTTAGAGACAAAATGGGCAGGGGTTAGCCAAGAAAAATGCTTTAGAGGTGTGGGTAAGGAGGTAGAGGTGGGGTCCTTTTATAAGAGGAGAGGAGGGGCACTCTTGGAAAAGTATAAAAGGTTACTTTATTTTCAAATGGTTTTCGGAATTTAAAGGTCCAAAATTAATGTGTTTCAATGATAAGGTGATAAGGGTTCGCAATATACCCATACAATAGGTTTTTGAATTGTTTAGGTCTTAGATTTTACATTATCTTTTCATTTTATTTAAATCATTAAATAATGAGGTAAACGCTGCATCATCATGATGTCCTCAATAATTTAATTTATTTAATTTCTAAAAATTATGAAAATAATAATATGATGTGGGAAATCTTTTTATCTTTCCAATGACTATTTATAGTCAAATATCGGACTTCTATAACCCCATGTAAAAATTGTTTTAGTAAAACAATACACGTTTGTGTCATTTTTACTTTTACTTTAAATAAAAGGCATAAATGTCATTGTCTTACCCAAGTGGCTCCATGGGGTACCCAAAATCGACACATGGGTTGTATCAGTCGGCCATAACTCATCAAATAGGGTTATAACAAGTGTCATGATATTTTCATTTTATTATAATATCATTTTTACCTTAAATCGCACTAATTACCTTTAATCGCGATTAATAAAACTTAAAAGTTACTTTTCATAAAAAATTATATTCATCCCAATGAACCAAATTTTACTTAACAATTAAAATAATTTAAATTTGATTTTTTGAATTCAAATCATAGAATTAGTAAATTCCCATTTAAATAAAAAATCAAATTTTGTAACCACCACATTGTGGTTTCACTATTCATCAAAAATTGATGTTTTTCAGAAAAATACCAAAAATTCACCCTAAGCTATATTTAATATTCCGAATTCAAAAATGATGTCTATTTTACAAAATTCTTAACATAAAAGTTGAATTAATTAATTTTATAATTAAATCTCACTGTTAAAACAAATAGCGTGTTTTTATGAAACAATATCTTTCAAAAAATTGACACTCGTTCATGTCCAATCTTAAATTGATATTAATTACAATGACCACCATTGGATTAAATGGTAAAAATATATTCTATTTACACTTTAAAACAAATTAGAAAGATAATCTAATCATATAAATAAATTAGAATAAAAAGTGGTTTTGAATTAAAATACAACATTTTTCACTATTCATTAAAAAAATGAACATTATCAGAAAAATACCAAAAATTTACACAAAGTAAATTTTGATGTCCCGATTCTAAAGAAGAATTTTATTTGGTCCAATAGAATTTTTAAGTGTGACCAAAACTATATTTAAGGAGGGTTCTCAATCAAAAGGTGATAGTTCGGCCTTTTAGTGAAAATTAGAGTATATATGCCTAAAATTGAATTCTTTTCTTATTTTAAGCCTTTATATTTTATTGGATAAATATAAAGACATTTTTAAAAAAACATATATATATTCATATTTTAGTTATTTCTATTCATTACCACCAATACAACGGCTACGTGCTAACTACCATTTAAAATAATATTATTTATTATTAGATTGCAACGTAAGATTTCAAAAGGAAATCGTTGTCACGTATTGGGTACGCCATCGAGCATAGCGTTACATTTAAATTAATGTTAATATTTTATTCACAAATAGGGATAAATATAAAATTTTCATATTCTTTATTTACCTGGGGTGTTACAGAGGGGGAGATTTGTGGAGTCCCAAATGAATGATAATGTGTGCATTATGGCTCATTGTTGATTGTATCTCGTTTTTGGGGAGTCACATCATGACATATTGGAGTCATGATGTGAAACTGGTTTTCCTATCCCACATCAGAGACTAGAGTGGTGTTGGGATTGCTATATAAGACCCAACCATACCCCTCCCCATCACATGGTCTTTCATATGGGGGATGAGTAGTGGGTCACCCTGGTGGGTAGTGATCCCTGATGAAGAACAAAACCCTGAGCGAGTAACCCAAGGAAGACAATACTGTGATGGAGGGTCCTACAAACCTAATGTATATCCTAATGTAATGTTCCTTAGACTTAATATTATCATTAATTAATGTAATGACTCACACGCTTATATTTACTAACCAAAACCATCACTTAATATGTTAGTGGGATGTAGGGTAGGTTGGGTGCGTCATGATTGACATTCCATCAATGAATAAGTTGAGAAAGGATTTATCCCTTCCATATTTATAGAAGTTGATATGTTATCAATTTGATTGGAATAAAACCATCACCCTAAATTCCATGACCATGGTTTAATGACATGTTTTTTTTCACATAGTCAAATAATGTCGCATAAATCATATAGGTTGGTGACATGGATGTGAAACATACTTGATGAAATATTATGACAAAGGGGTTAAATTACACAGTGAGAATTTTTATGTGGTTGTCATAATTGAAGAATTATGTTCTTTATCTTGGATTCCTTGACCCATTTCTAGATAGTAGTCTTGGACATTATGCAAGCCTGACAAATTCCAATGAGAAATAATCCTAGAGGGTCCCAAACTAAGTGTTTTTGATGATCTCGATTAAACTCTATTTGAATT
Organism: Viscum album; assembly: GCA_963277665.1. Classification (NCBI taxonomy): domain Eukaryota; kingdom Viridiplantae; phylum Streptophyta; class Magnoliopsida; order Santalales; family Viscaceae; genus Viscum; species Viscum album. The sequence continues at coordinate 2,049,105,010 of OY728145.1, forward strand.
TAAATAATTGAATAAATATTATTCTCAAAACTAATGGATAATTTTATTCACATTTTATCAATAAAAAATATTTAATATTTATTCAGATGTTTTATAAATTCTAGAGGAGTTAGAACGTACCAAAACTATGTCTGATGAAAAATATTAATTAACAAGTCAGTTAAATAATATTATTAATTGTACAAGTTGGCATGTGACAGAAAATATTATTATTATTTTTGTTAAATGACACGGGGTACATTAAAGGTTATAATATTATATAAGGGTCAACCTGAAATTAAATAATTATTTTAATTTAAATATGTTCTCTATAAATAGACGGTTATGCCTATTGTGTGGTGCGTCAGTGTGTAATTGAAAATAGTGAATTCTTGTATACAATGAATTATCTTTTAAATAATTATCTATCCCTATAAATAATGTGAAAATATAGATATTACTTCCATAAATATGGACTAAAGATCAACAAAAACAATGTAGGATAATTGAATTGTTGTGGTAGAACATAGAGATCGATCAGACCTGCATAGTCATCAAAAAAGCACATATGGACAACTGCTAATGATATTATGTCCCTGGATACTCATAGAAAAAAAAGGTAATAATAAAGGGTATTTTTAGATGACTGACATTCACATACAAGAAAGATACTAATCTCGGGTATTCATTTCTTCCAATTTTAAATAAATTTATTAAAAAATTGCAGAAATAACCTGTCTCTTGGTATCAGACCTTAAAATATTAAAAGAAATTTTAATATATCTCCCACCACTACATGTTTCTGCTATACTTGGAACCAAAAAGTGGTATGAGAGAAATCATGTTAAAATTTATTATTATTTATTTTAATGTTGATCCATACACAATCGTGGTTGAATTTTCATTACATATTATTCATTATTTAATCCGATTTGAATTTACATGTTATCGACTTATTAACCATGTTCGTTCAATGTTTAATTTTCATAAAGGTCTAAGGAAAGATAAATAACAACCATATATTCAATTGGGAACTAAAAATGTTTGTCCTGTAAGATAGGGTTACATGGTGTGTAGTAAGAGTACACATCTTGTAACTTAGTACGTAGAGCCTGGCTATGTTGTGGGATACATGAAATGCTAAAAAATTATTACATGCAGTGGATGCCATGTGATGACCGACCAACCTAGAACATGTTTGTCATATTACATGGTGTGTATAAGGGGTACACACCATGTACTCTACAAGGGTTAGCAGTGGAAATTGTGCAATTCATGTAGTCACTATACATGGTTAAATAGTGTGATATTGATAACCTAGAGAACTTATGATATACACAATGTGTATTTGATGTACACAATATGTATTTCATCAATTACCACATCTGAGATACACTCATGTCTTCAAAGAATTATTTAGACACATGGAATTAGATATACATGGTGTGTAGTTGTCCTCCACACATTATCAATTCTCTAGCCTAAGAACATTCCGAATTTTTCAACGTGTTTCATGGTAACACAACCTTTAGACCACATGGTGTGTAGCTAGACTATACATGCCATCTGATCCCATTGAGATACATGTTGAAGACCCCTGAGAGTACCATGGGCCCATGAAAGTGGATAACGTAGAGTGTAGTTGACATGTATATGCCATGTAGTCTGGTAGAGTCAACACGCTAAATCCATAGTCATGGAACCTGGATACACGACAACTAAAGTACATGGTGTGTAGTTGGAGTAGACACCATGGAGTCTCCAAATTAATGGTATAATTGAAACTTACATTAAATTAAAAAGTTTATCATTAAAACCCTATTTAATTTATTAACACATTATGTGTTCGATAATTTAATAAGGGTTTAAAAAATTTTAATTTCTCAATTACTTTACGGTAATAAATCTACAAATATTTGTTTTTCTATTTATTTCTATTAATGAATTTATTAAGGTTATCTACAAAGGATTCCTATGGTAATTATATTAAAATGAAATTAATTAATGAAAGAGTATTTATATTAATAATAATGAACCACTACTACAAAATAGGCCTCTAACAGTGCTAAAAATTATCTTTATCAGTGCTAGAGAAGTGTCAAATATTAGAGAGATATTAAAATACAAAGTTTTTTATCATTGTTTAAAAAGAGTTGACAAAGGGGTCCTTTATCAGTTCATTGTAACGAAATGATAAAGGATTCCTTTATCAGAGCTTATAGAAGCACTAATGAAGGATCACTTTATCAATGTTTATAAAAGACCTGATAAATGGGCATACTATAGTGTGCTATTATAGTGCACTACTCCCCCAATGGAATGTTCTATAAAATCACACCACAATAACAAAAACACCAAAAAATAAAAAAAAATTATAAATACATAATTTAGATAAAGAGAAAATAATCTGGGCTAATTTTCTCTATTTTGGTGTTGTGATGTGTGTTTTAAACTAACATGATACTTATATATTGAAAAATCTCACTCAGAGTCATATCGGTCACACCATGCATTGTATTGAGTTTATTCTAATTCATACATGTCTCAAATGACTTGTGTATAATTTTATTACACTATAAAAGAAATATGAATGTGTTTTCTCAGTTTTGAGTACACCTCTTTTCTTTTTTACTAAAATGAAATTTTGAGCTAGAAACATGTACTTTGACTCATATTGGTTATATAGTGTCTTGGTTTGTTTGATAAGGATTCCTACATGTCAGAAATGACTTATGAATCATTTTACTAAATTATAAATACAATCCAAGTGCGTTTACTAAGTTTTGATTGAGTGACACTTTTTGAAATAAAATATAGATTTTAAACTGATAAAAGTCACATTGAGTCATACCAGATTCATATTTTATTATATTAAGGTGAGGATAATTTCAATAAATAAAACATGACTTATGAATCTTTATTATAAAGTATCAAAACAATTTGAATGCATTTTCTCAGTTTTGAGTAGACGAGCATTCCTTTTTACTAAAATTGATGTCAATTTTAAATAAAACGGCCTACTTTAAGTCATATCGGTGACACTGTATGACAGATTTAGGTGCAGATAATTCTTACACATCCCAAATGTATTATGGATCATTTTCATAAAGTATCAAAACAATATGAATGCTTTAAATTAGTTTTGGGTATATAATTTTGTTTTTTACTAAAATTTCATTTTATACTAGAAACACATACTTTGGCTCATACTAATCACATCATGTTTCAGTTTTACATGAGACAAATTCTTATATCTCACAAATGACTTATGAATCAATGTGCTAAATTATAAATAAAATCATAGCATTTTTTTCTAGTTTTCAGTGAGTGACATTTTTTGAACTGAATTATAGATTTTAAACTAATAATGGGCACATTAAGTCATATCAAAAACACAATGCATGAGATTGATGTGAGGATAATTAATAAACATAAAAAATGACTTAGGTATTTTTTTGAATAAATTATCAAAACAATATGATTTATTTTTCTTAGTTTTGAGTGTGTCAGTTTTCTTTTTTATTAAAATTGATGTCATTTTTAAATAAAAAGACACACTTGGAGCCATACCGGTCAAACCGTGCTTCAGATTGAGGTATGAATAACTATTAAAAGTCTAAAATAACTTACAAATCATTTTCCTGAAGTTTCAAAACAATTTTAATGCATTTCTTCATTTTGAGTATGTCACTTTTTGTTATTAAAATACCATTTTAAAATAGAAACACACACTTTGAACTATACTGATCACATTGTGTATCAGTTTTACATGAGACTAATTCATGCACATAACAAAGTAATTATCATCCGATGTAAAAAATTATAAATAATATATGATAATGTTTTATTTTTTTTATTGAGTGACATGTTTTAAACTAAGATATCCATTTTAAACTGTTAATGGACACATTGAGTCGTAGCAGTCACACCGTGCATCAAATTGAGGTGCAGCTGATTTCTACACATCTCAAATGAATTTTGAATTGTTTCCCTAAGTGTAAATGAAATAAATTCCTTCATAAACCTCTTTTTAAAATCATAAAAAACCAATAATTCTTTTAATAAAATGAACATTTTAAAAACCCATTTTTTATCAAAAAAAACATTATAAAAAATCCTCATCCAATTATTTTATTAATGTTTTATTCAGATCATTATGGTAAGTTTCACAGATAAAAATGAAACTAATTCATCATTAACTCTGCCTCCTTGTCAAATCAAATAAATTAATTTTAGTAACATAAACACATCATTTGATATTACACTGTAGAAACCCAAGACCCATGGGTTGTGCAACACTACTGATGCATATTTTAATTCTTCGATCTCCACCCTCTCTATTTATTTATCACCATTCACATTATCATTTATATGGTTTTATGGAGATTTTATATGGAAGGAGTTGGTGGTAGTAGATGGAATGAGTTAATAACTAATGGAAATGGTATAATTATCACAATTTGGAGGCATTACCCCTTTTATTGAACACAATGAAGTACAATTTTCATCCTCATCATCTTATATCCTGAACAATTGTCATTGCATTTTATTGTTTTAAACAATTACTCCATCTCTTGTGGACATAAACCTATGATTCTTGTAATACTATAAGTAGTATTCATCCATGGGATGACTAATGGTGAAATCAGTATAAGAAACATATAATAGATGGGGGATGAGTCTCAATGAAAATAATATAATAATAACTATTTTGGAGATGGAGCTGATGAGGATGACTATTGTACATCATTATGTTCTCTAAAAGGGGGAAGTGCCTCCCATTTGGGAGAATCACACCATTGGAACTAGTTATTAACTTGATGCCTCCATATATAACAACACCTTCCAAAGAAAACATCCACACAACCAGAGATATGATAGAGTGATGGGCTGGAAATAAATGAAGAGGGTGGAGAAAGAAGAATTAGAATACACAACTGTAGTGATATGCATCTTGAGGGTATTAGGTTTCTATAGTGTAATTTCAGATGAATATTTCAAGTTACTAAAATTAATTTATTTTATTTCATGTAGAGGAAAAGTTAATTATAAATTACTTTCATTTTTATCCTCAAATTTATCAACAAGGATCTGAATAAAACATTGATAAAAAAATTGGTTGAGGTTTTTTTTATTTTTTTTGTTTTTGATAAAAAACAATTTTTTTAATAGGTTTTATTTTATTAAAAAGATGATAGGGTTTTATATATTTGGAAAAAGAGGTCGATGGAGGCGTGTACTTCTCTCACACTAACCTTGATAAGTAATAAACCTGAATGGGGTTTACACCTTCCACCATCAAAAACTATAAAATGTAGGTCACTCCTCATTCGATACATAAAAAAATAAAGTGAATCTACCTAAATTATATATATATATATATATATATATATATATATCTATGTGTGTGTTATATATATATATATGTATTATATTAGTAACATTATTTGAATATAATTATATATATATATGTATATTATTTATCATATTTATATTTATTTATATATAAAAATATATTTTTTGATGTATTAATATAATACTATATTTTCTAATGAAACTAAAAAATAATATTAATAATAATTTATAAATTATATTAATTATAAATAATTATAATTTTGTGTAATTATGTATAAAATATAATTAATTTAATTTTGGAAAGTATAATTATTTCAAAAAAATGAATATATAGTTACCTAATTTTATTATTTTGACAATAACCTGATTTTACAATATTCTATTTATTATTTATGTATAAACTATATTATTGATAATTAAATGAATATATAGACCTAATATGTATATATAGACCTAAAATGATGAATATATAAAAATAATTTCAAATATATATAATTTGATAACATCAATTCTATTTTTAGAACAAATGATGTAGAAACCTTAGAATTCCAGGGAGTCCATCTAATACGAATTGAACCATCTTTGAGATTCTAGGGTGGTCTATAATGAAATTGGCATAAATCTATAATACACACTAATAAGATATATGAGGAACAATGGAGAAAAACACATCAACCCTTGCAATGACTGTCCCATACACATTTGAACTTATATATATATATATATCATGTAATTTATAATACACATAATTGAAAAAAATTCACATTTAAACATAATTATTAATAAAAATAAATATAATCCCTTCTTAATTTGGAAATTTAGAACTATAAATTTTGAATAAATAATTGTAAAATCGCCCTTAAATTATATGTTTTGAAAACATATATAAATAGATAGAAAGATATGTGTTTATATATAATATATATCTATGTGTGCGTATATATATATTTATAAAATAAACATAAATTGATAAAAATATATGTAATCCTTACAACATAACATCACAACATAGTAAAATAAATTCAACACCATACTAATTTTGAAAATAGAGATCCATTGAAAATAAATAAATATGGTATCCCCTTTATTAATATTTCTCTTTAAATAAAACAACCAAATTTTGAGAAAGTAGATTTCTAAGGAAAATAGTCTATATTAGAATATTAAAATAGAATTTAAATAAGTAAATTATCTAAAATGAATTGCCTAAAATCAACTTCTGTTGCTGCTTCACACCATCATCAAACTAAGAATTGGTTTTCTAAATAAATTTTCTTAGAAATTACAAAGGAAATTAATTCAAAACTGTGATGAAAGATGGGGTATAGTTGTAGACAGTGAATAAAATTGATTAAAAAAAACAATTTAATAAGACCAAAATAGGATATCCAAAATTGTAGTCAAGAAAACAATTGATCATAGACAAAATAAAAATAGTATACAACAACCAAATCACAAATACAGAATGAAAATAAAATCCTATAATGGAGAATCAGAAACCCTCAGATCTTGATCTAAAAATGAAAAATACAGAAAGAAAATCATAACCACTAAAGGTAAACATAGTTCAACCTCACTATGTTAAAGAAGATATAAGACCCTTAGATCCAGATCTCGATGTTTTCTTCAAAAACCCTAACTGCAACTAAACACTGGATTTCAGACAATGTTTGAGAAACTAGAGGGAGTGGGTTTATGTGATTTGAGTGGGTTTGTGTGATTCAAGATTTGATTCACCAAGATGAGTTCTAATAGTGGGTGGCTTCTGCAGAATGATTCTGAAATCGCGATGATTTTGCAACATGTTAGGTTTCTTTAATTAGAATAGGACACTTTTATCAACTCTTTTTTAAAAGAATTGATAAATAGTCCTTTAACCAACACATACAATTTAATCACTGATAAAAGTTATATTCATCAGCCCTTTTTTAGCACTAATAATGATAGGTCTTTATTAGCACTAGTAAAATCTATATTTTTCATATCTAATGTTTATCGCTGATACATATGACTTTTATTAGTACTTTTTTTGGGCTGATAAAACCTCATATAAGTGCTTATTACTTATACACTGATAAAGGAATTATAATTAAAATTATTAATAAAAAATTAATATATATATATACACTTAATCAATATATATAAATATAAATATAGAAAATATATTCTTTTTTTAAATATATTTATTATAATTTTATAATTATTTAAATATATAATTATTTATTTATAATTATATAAATATTTATAAAAAATTATATTTATATTATTAAATATATTTATATAATTATATATATATATATAAAGTATATATATTCATTATTTAAGTAAATTTATTATAAATTTAATAGTTATTTAAATTTATATATTTATTTATTTATAATTATATAAATACTTATAAAATATATATATTTATTTGTAATTATAAATATATAATTTTATAAATATTGTATGTATATTTTTTAATATATTTATTTATTATTATTTTTTTATAAATATTTTTTTTACAAATATTTTTTAACATTGTTAATTAATATATAATTTTAAGTGCATGCATGTTAAAAATGAGTAAAATTGAATAATTTAAAAATTAATATACTTTAATATTATTGAAAAAATGGATAAGTTTTGGGTATGTACATTGTATATAAAAATAAATTAATTACGTTTATTTGTACACAATATAACACACATTTGACCACTATTAAGTTGAAAAATCAAACGACATTCGATTATATGTTCATTACTCTATGCAATTAGTTAGTATTTTTAGTTCTTGTTAATGATTAATTATAAATTACTATTCACTAAATATAGTTCATAAAGATTTTGTAATATATAAATCATACATTTATAAATAAATATATATATATATATATACTATCCATTAACATTATTAATAATTATCTAATTAATAAAATGATTTATATTTTTCTCAATTTATTTATTTTTAATTTTCATTTGTTTAATTTTCATTTTTCATATCTATATATTTAATATATACTAATTATTATTATTTATAATTTATAATTAGTATATTCAATTTATTCTTTTTTATAAATAATTATTTAATTATATAAATTTTTAATATTTTTTCAGTGAACTCATTTTATAATTTTTATATATTTAATTATTTAAATTTATTTATTTAGACCTTTATCAGCTCTAAAAAAGAACTGATAAAGGACTCCTTTATGAGCAGCAAAAATATAGCGTTAATAATGGGTACCCTTTATCAGTGCTAAAAAAAGAGTTGATAAAGGGAACCCTTTATCAGTAGTAAAAAAAGTGCTAAGAAAGGGTACCCTTTATTAGTGATAAAAAAAGTCATTGATAAAGGGGGCCTTTATCAGTTCTAAAAAAATTGCGGATAACCATCACTTTATTTTCCGTTGATAAAGATTCAATTTATCAGCTCTTTTTTCTAGTACTAATAAATACTAGCACTGTTAAACAATGGTTTTGTTGTAGTGAATAGATATAAAATGAATGATATCTTATTAAATTTTCATGTATGTTTCATGTATGACTATTCATGATCTTGAACAATAATTTTCTTTGAGGTGTATTGTTTTATTTAATTTATTGCAAGAGTTTGTAATTATTTATTATTAAATTAAATATGATGTCCTTTGAGTCGTACCTCCCTCCATTATTATGTAGTACATGCATATCCATGGTTATTTATATAATACCCAATAACCAATATTTTGGTTTCCCTCACCTATGTGTGAGTTATAAATACTTGTAATTAATGAAGTATCCCAAGGTGTGTGGATGCGGTTTAACACATAACCATTATAATTACAACTTAGGTGATACATGGGTCGATAGGTGGGATGTTGTAACCAATGCTAAGACTCACAATAGGAGTTATTTCCCCTTGGCCATAAGTTGATTTAATTTCCACTCATTAAATCAACTTTTAGAAAAATATCATTAACTATTCATTTAACAATTTATTTATTTCTTTCTATGAAATTATTTATTTTATGGATGCAATATTGTGATATCATAAATAAATTAATTAATGTGCAAATATGGAATTTAAATAAATGAATTATGCATAAATTTATTATCCATCATAGTTAATTAATTATGTTACATCCAATTAATATTAACATCACATGTAAATGATATAACAAGATAAAATTTATGTATAATAAAAATAAAAATCGCTCAACTAAATAGTAATTTGGACATAGCCTTTCATTACTTGATTATGAACAAAACTCCATAGAACTAAGTGTTTGACCAACCCTTGTAAAGAAACATAACTTTTATAAAGGGAGTTCTTATGGAGTTTTTGGGTTGAAATCACTATTTTACATCAATAAGAGTATCCATTTCTAGATTTGGTGTAGTTTGGAGGAAATTGTTGAGCAAATCCAAGTCAAGATTTCAGGATTAGTGAATCTACTAAAAAAATAAAGGAGCTACAAACCCACTATTAGAAAATACATGCGTAACTAAAAACCTTCACGTGGCTTGACCAACCCTGGTTTGGGTTATTCAAAGGGTAATATTAATTATTCCCCCTAGAATTTCATAGAAAATAGATATTCCAAGTTCAATGGAGAATGATATTTGGACTTGATAGAATAGTGATATATTTAATAAAAAATAAATTATTTTATTATTTCTCGCGAAATTTATAATCAATAAAAGAATTGATAACATTATCTTTTAATATTAGAATAAAATGGCAGGTTTTTCATCCACACTATACCTACGATCAATATTAGAGAAAGACAACTGATTAACTGGCAATAACTTCTTGGAGTGGTTTAGATTCCTTCATGTTGTGCTACTCCATGAAAAAATTATTACATTCTAGAATCCTCAATGTTTGATCCACCTGTTAAAGATGTGAGAGGTGAATAGTTTATTTCTAATAAAAAACATTTTAATGTTGTAGTCAATGTAAAATGTGTGATACTTTCTTCTATGTCTAGTGATCTCATGAAGTCTCGTGAAAAAATGGATGTGTATAGCATGCTAGATCACCTCTATGGTCTTTACCAATAGAGAGAGATACAATAACACTTTGAGATTTCCAAGGTACTCTTTTAGAGAAATCTTGGAGAGTGTTCCCCATCTAGGTATCACATATTCAACTCATTGGCTACATTGAGTGCCTATAGGTTCTATGGTTTAAAATACCTAAAGAACTCAGAACCAATCTCATTCTGGCATCAATCCCTAAGATATTATCCTTCTTTATTGTGAATTTTAATATAAACAAAATTTAGAAGTATCGTATAGATCTTCCTACTCTTCTTCACCAAGTAGCTAAGGAGATGAAGCATGAAACGACATCAATACTTATGGTGAAAAAATGGAAAGGGAAAGTTAATATATCTATTCCGAAAGATTATTCACACTATTCCAAGAAGTGGAAGATCTATGGAAAATCTATGGAATAAGATGTTGTCTGTTTTTCATGTGTCAAGAAGGTCCACTGAAAGAAAATTACACCCAGCGAAAGAAGAAATGGTAAACTTCAGGTGCATTTTTTATCTAGTACAATTTATCTATTTCTTTAAATTGGATATTGGATATAGATTTTGGTTCTCATATATGTATTTAAATAAAATAACAAAGAAGATTCAAAAATATTTAATGAGGGGAGGTAGATCTGTGAGTAGCCAAAAAATATAAAGTTGCTAGTGTAGCAATTAGGTACTACCACCTCAAGTTTCTAACTATAATGATCTTGGTTTTGAAAGGATATTATTATGCTCCATCCATTACCAAAAACATTATTTCTATATCCAGACTAGATATATATGGATTTATTTAAATATTTTGGAATAATTTTTTCTTCGTTTAAAAATATTTCATTTTCTATGGTAGGTCACATTTAAATAATAGTCTTTATGTGTTGGATTTCATTAATTAGGTAGTGACAATCGATAATGAAGTTACTTCATGTTACTCATACCACACCCAAATTTGGCATCCCCAACAAATTCATGTAAAAAAAGTGTTTGACTAAATTAAATCAAGACGTTTTTCTATATTATTTTGAACTAAAACTACTTTGTGTAGGTCATGCATATTTATAAGGAAAAAATGACTATGTCCCCATTTAGTTGGAAAAGTTAAAGGGCTAAAGATATTCTTATACTAGTTTATACCGATGTGTGTGAACTATATCCCAGTGAATAAATTTTTGGTCAGTCATACTTAATAATATTTAATAACAATTTTGGTATATATGGACATGTATACTTAGTGAGGTATAAGTCATATTCTTTTGATAAATTCATGTTATACAATAATTAATTTAAGAACTTTCTTGGTATTAATTTTAAGAAACTACAATCAGATCATGGTGGAGAATATCTTAATCAATACTTCATTGATTATTTATAAGATATTGGGAACCTCTCTTAAATCACTCCTCCTTACATTCCTTGTTTCAATGTTTTATGTCAAAGTAGGAACCACACCTTGTTAGACATGATGAGATCAATGACGATTCATGTGAGTTTTTTGTTATCCTTTTAGGGACATGTGTTACCAAAAATTTCACATATACTAAACTAAATACCAAATAAATTGATAAATTTTATCCTATAAAATTTTTAAAAGGGAAGAAAAACCATGTTGTTGAATTTATATGCGTGGGGTATTGAATTATTTGTTAAGGAATGTTTACGTAACAAACATACACCCTGAGGAACAAAGTGTAAATTTATATGATACCCCAAGGAAACGAGGGGATATTACCTATAAAAAATCTTCATAGAAAAAGTTAATTTTGGAAATTCATTATTTATTTATTGATAGGGAGAACATCTGAACAAGATATAGTGGGATCGAGATAGTATTTGATGAAGTTTAGGCTCAAGGAACACAAGAGTTGAAAAAAAACAGATTCCAAATTGTCGAGTGTAAGAATAAACTATTCTAGAGATACAAGTATTATGTAGGAGTGATATAGAGGTTGAAGAACCTGAATGGTATATTTTTAAAGTCACCAAGGATGGTGACTCATTATTAGTTGATAATAATGTTCCTTCAACCTATAAACATGTAGTAAGTAGCTTAGATGTTTCCAAGTGTAAAAAATTCTATGAATTATGAAACAGATTCCATGTAACAAAACCAAGTTTTTTATTTTTTTAGATCTTCTAAAGATGTACATCCTGTGGGATTCAAATGGTTATTAAAAAATAAATTGGACATGAAAGTATAATTTTTTACCAATAAGGAAAAAATTGTCCCAAGAGGGTCTAAAAAAGTAAAGGCATTGACCATGGAGAAAACATTTCATTAGTTTTAGTGTGAAAATACATCATAATTCTACTTACCATTATGTATTATCATTTTTATGAGATTTGGAAAATGGATGTCAAAGGAACCTTTCTTAATGAGAACCCTTAGGAAGATGTCCATATGACACAATCGGAAGGGTTTGTGACTCCAAAGGATGTCAACAAGATATAAAAATTGAAAAGAAAAATCTATTTATGGATTAAAGAAATCATCTAGTTCAAGGAAAATTTGTTTTGATGAATCCATAATTAAATTTTATTTAATAAATAATGATTATGATCCTTATATCTATAAACAATTTATTTGGAGCGAATTCGTTTTCTTAATATTATATGGTAGAGAAATATTACACATTGGAAACAAAATATTTATCTTATAGTATTTTAAGTTATGGGGGAATAAATAATTATTTATTAAGTAATTGGGTGATGTGGAATATATTCTTGGGATCAAGATCCACCGTGATAGATCCAAGAGACTACTCAGCTTCAGTCAAAGTACATACATTGAAATGATATCGAAGATATTTAGTATTGGAAAACCCAAGAGGGGATTATTTCTAGCATCACATAGCATTTCTCTTTCTAGGAAAATATTTTCAAAGATTCATGAGAAAATATATATATTGGAAATCATTTCATACACTTCAATTATTTGGTAATTTTTGAATTATCTTCTTTTAACTTCGATAGAATTTTCCATCATTAAGTTCAATAGTAATATATCAAGATAACCCAGGTGACCACCATCGGATGGAATATAAGACTATCCTTAAGTATATATTAGTTTGAGTGAGTATCTCAAGGGGGATAATAGAGTACCCAATAATATTTTTTATGAAAATGTGTTTAAATTAAATCCACAAAATTGTTAAAACATCTGAGTTAACTAAAATAGAAGTTTGATATAAGTTTTAGTATTCTAAAAAATTTCTCAAAGAGTGATTAAGTCTCAATTAAAATAATAATAAAACTATTTTAACTTTTAAATAAATTTAATTAATCAAAATATTATCTAAACACTAATGAATATGAACTATCAATGTTGTGGTTTTGTTTACAGTTTAAAACAAATTCCGTTTAATGCTTAAAAATAAAACAAAACAAAATGAGAAATGGAATAAATATAATAGGTTCAGTCTTAAGACGATACCTAATCCTCCCCACAAGAAAATCACATACTTCCAATCAGATTATATAAAATAATCTTGATCCCAACAAGGATTAGGTATACACAACAACTAAAAGGATGTCCAAGAAACACATAGTCCTCTTCTACAATAACTGTGGGAAATAAAATAAGCACATGTCACAAAAGGACCCATTCCACAACACTGTAGGTAAACAAATATAACAAAATTTAAGAAGATATCATGTATCTTCCATACTTAGACAAAATTCCATTCTTACAGTGACTCATCTCTGATAGTGAGTTTCTATAGTACTTTTCCAAAATTTAATTTTGATGGTGACTCATTTCTAATAGTCTGTCTTTCCAGTACTTGGCCAAAATTTCATTCCGATAGTGGGTAATTCCTGTACTTTTTCAAACTTTCATTATGATGGTAGGTCTTTCATGGTGGTGACTCAGCTTCAATTTTGAACAATTTTTATACATATACATACTCAATTTTATCATAAAAATATTTCATAAATCATAAAACTCATTAACATCATAAAAAACATGATTATTTGATAATTAAAACAAGGCTTCCAATAATATACCCCTTTTTTGATAATGAAAAATCATGGAATTTTATAAACATTTAATGAATAATATTTGGTTTAAAATAGACTGGATTAATGCTTTAAAAATTTATTATCTTTTAAAATATAAGATAATAGAATTAAAATAGTATCAAAGATATTAAATTAAAAATATGGCGTCAAAGGAAGAAATTGAAATACATATACGGTCAATGAAATTATGTAGTAATGAGTATAGGAGGTTGTTAATGAAGATATGTTCAACGAAATAAACTAAATAAATATGTATTCAAAGGTATGGAATTAAAAAAACACCATGAATAATGGTATCAAATAATAGCATAATTTTAAAAATAGGAAATAAATGCCATATTCATTTTACAAATTTAAAACAATATTAAAGATGGTATCAAAAGAAAAAATTTCTATGAAAAGAGTAAATAAATTCCAATAAATTATATAGATTCATTCTCCCCCTTTTGGGATAATAAAAAAGTAAAAGTAAAAAAAAGTAAATCAAAATAAGATAATATAAATAAAAAGAGAATTTCTATTAAAGTTTGAAAAGAGATGAAACAAAAAGAATACAAAGTATGTTTAAAAAGACTTAAAATTATTATTTATGTTATTTTTAGGATAGGTAGATGGAATAATAGGTGAATTTACCTTATCCTTCGAATAGGGAGAGGCTACAGTAAGGGAAGCTGAAGTAACTATAGGTATGACTATAGGTAATGTAGGTAAAGAAGGAGTCTCTATAATAATAATAGGAATGAGATGTTGGAAAATAACTATGGGAGTTAGGATAAAATGATCAAAGTGAGAAGGTAAGTGAGCATAGGGATTACAAGTAACACCTTTTCTGAAAAACATTGGATCAGAAGCAGGAGGAGTGAGATGAGAAATGACTGGGATGGAATCTTAAGCCACTATTATGGCACCCAAAACATGAAGAAAGGGATTCATCATATTTATGAAGTCCATTATGGTTATTACTCTTCTTTACATAGCACAAAAAAAGTAATTTTTCTCCTCCATAAGAAAATTGAGCACTAGGTTCGTCACTTTGAGCTAATTGAACCGCTCTTTAATGTTTTGAGTCACTAAAGGTATCCTGAGGTTCTATGAAACAAACATGAAATGAGAGTTAATCTCATGTTCAGTATTAATCCATGACAGATAATACTTTATATTATTTGTAATTAACTCTCTATAATATTTTATATCCTACATACATTCAATAACCAAAATACACACATGGTCACTGTTATGTTGGATATGTCTAAAACTTTCATAAAGAATATATAGAACATCACCTGAAATGCAACAATGTCAATCTCTAACCACTGATCCTATCAACTCAAAATCAATTATAAGAGGTGGTGTACTAGAAATAAAAGGTGATGAAGTAATACTCTCCAACCACTATAGAAAATCATCTGTACTAGTAGTAAATTCATTCTTCATTCCCTCTATCAATGATCTCATAGAATCCAGCTCACTAGAAATATTCTATTTTCAATTTTGACTAATTGAATTTGATGCATCATTTTGGGTTGTATGTGATATATAATAAGATAAAATAAATATCTAGAATCCCTTTCAACAAGACTAGTGAGAAGACGTGATTAATTTCTCAGTGCCACATCAAAATTATAGAGATTCCTCTCTTTGAAGGATTCTAAGTAATCTCTAGTATCAAAATTTTCTAGAATAGAAGAAATATTTGGTGAAGGAATGTGTGCAGAGGTAATATTAGTAGCCTCTCCTACCACATAACTGGAAGTTACAACTGAATAAAATCTATTTAACTCCCTAATATCATCTATCTCTTCCACCATTTATCCTTTACGATCCATCTCTACATGAATAGTAGGACTCTCATCTTCTGAGTCAGTGTAGTCCAAACCAAGTCTGACATAGCCAAGGTACATCTCTCATTCCTCATAAGACGTTATGTCTAATCTTGATGAACACACATATAAAGGTAAAAAAACTATTGGTTATACTACTATAGGAACAACAACCATATTCTCATTATATTCATTCACATCAACTATTTTCTCAACAAAAGCAGTCTCACTAGATTCAACATCAGTGGGTTCAACATGGTGACTAAAAAGACTTGGAGATTCCTCCCCTTAAATTGATGGTCCATTCTCATAATTAGTATCTCTATCCACACCTTGAACTAATATTGGTCTCTCTTAATATCTAGAAACAACAAATAAACCATGAGGATAAATAAGTTCCTGAGGCATCTCATCATCCTCAGCACTAATGCAACCATCCTTTCCATTGTGGTCAGAACCAATACCATCACTTCCATTACCATTTTCTTCTAAATATTTATAAGTGATTTTAATTTGTTCCTCTCTAGAAACCTTAGTTTCATCCGATTTACATACTTATTTTAAAATAGTCTCTCATACATGGAGATATATTGGAGGGATATGATAACTATATGAAATAGTAGGAGGACTCTTGGGAATATTTATTTCACTACCCTCATCAACTCAAAACACTTCCTCCTAATTTAATGATGTAGAAACCTCCTACTTTTCTTCCTGTTCTACATAAAATCACTCTACTGTTTCATCTATATCTAATCCAGGATCCACAATATTCTTCATCCTAGTTGGGTGATCAACAGGATTTAATTCCTCATAAATCCTTTAATTATAATCAAACCAATTCATCTTCCAGGGGTTCCAACTGATCTTAATTCTCTTTAAAATTACTTTTATAATGATAAAAACTACACAATTTTTCTTTATTTATTCTTCCCTATGAACAAATCCCTTGGCCTCTTTTATGTAATAAATGAACATGGGATAAATATAGAAGTTTGATTTGGAATGTGTCTCACACATCTTCATCATATGAGTCATTAGGTATCTACAAAAATTAATATTTCCTCCTTTACTAATAATACACAAGATATATACACATTTATACCTCATTTTGATGAAATCACATTTACTCGGACACAAAATATGCTAAATAAACATGAAAAGAAAATGACATTCACCATCAACCTTAGTTGTATCCTATCTTCTTCGAATTCTATCACCATCTAGTTCTACTAAAGAATATTCACACAAAACATTATCACTATCACTTGTAATATATCCTTTGAATTAATTTGATACATATTCGTGTGGTAATTTCAAACATACGGCTAATTTTCTTGAAGTGAAAACAAATTTTTGTCCATTAATTATGATATTAACCCAGTATTCATCTTCCTCAATGATAAAATTAAAATAATGATAAAACCGATGCACTAACCTTTGATATAATGGCCTATAAATATTAAATAACCACTCTACCTTTCCCCGATATTGCATACCATTAAGAACCAAAGACTGTATTGATAGTAACCACTCAACCGGAACATCCTTTTCAGGTACTACTATTTATTCATGAGATGTGGGTTTTTTGGCTCTATAGTAGGATGGATAATTTATCCATTCTCCATTTTTAAGGATACGAATATTCCAGAGATGACTTTGCGGATCATATAAATATAACTATGTAAAATTATTTATATGGTTTATAGGAGGTTGAGGGAACTCTCACATTCAAGAGAGAAAGGGTCACGACGAAGTTCAAAGCAAATGTGTGAGGGAGATACTATTGAAATTACATAAGTGTCTAATTTATATCATTTAGGGATTCATAAATTATAAAATATAAATAAAACATTTAAATTGAAATTAAATTCAGTAAATGAATAACACATAAATAATAAATAGAAATTATGGCTCAAAAATCAATAGTGGGTTCTTCGAATGGTGGGTTTTTCAACAGTGGGTAAAACATCAATGGTGGGTAAACAAAAATGATGGGTAAACTCCATTGGTGGATAAACTACAATGATGGGTAAACACAAATGGTGGGTAAAATTACAATAGTGGTTAATAACCAATGGTGGTTCCCATAAAATTAAGGTTAACCAGAATTGGTCATGTCTTATTTATATTTTATTTAGTTTATTCTCTCAAAATTCAATGTCTTAGTAAAAATATTAGCAAGATGGTGTTCAGTGCTAATGTATTCAAGAGTTATATCACCCTTATGAAAATGATCACTAAAAAATATATGTCTTACATAAATTTTTATTTTATTTCAGAGTGAGATACAAGGTTCTTAGATATATTTATATCACCTGTGTTGTCACAATTTATAGGGACAAATAGGAATTGATATCCATAGTCTAGAATTGTGTATTTCATCAACAATATTTTAGAATAAAAACTATATATAACTATGTATTTAGATTCATTAGTTGATAGTGAAACATAATTTTGTTTCTTATTATACCAAGAAACTAGTGACTTGCCCAAAATATGACATGTTTTAGAGGTGTTTTTTATATTTAAATTGAAACCACCAAAAATAAACATCTGAATAACTGACTAGGTAAATGGATTTTACTATAGGGTAGAATGATCCTACATTGGTTTTATACTTTAGTTTTTTAAAAATACTTTTTTTAGAAACTAATTATGAGTCCTTTAGGTTTTATTGAAAATGTTCACATATACAAATAGTAAACATAATGTCTAGTTGGAAAGAAGTTAAGTAGATAATACATCTAATCATACCTCTATAATTTCTTTGATCCATTGATTTACCAGATTCATTAAGATACAATTTATATGTGGTACTCATAGGAGTGTCACTAATCATAGTGTTATCCAAACCAAACCTTTTTAGAAGGTATTTACTATATTTACTTTAATTTAAAATAATTCTTTCATTATTTTTAAAAATATTAAAACCAGGAAACAATTTATATTTTGTTTTCAAACTCATTTCAATTTCAATTTGCATCATCTTTGAATTCAGTACATAAATAATTTTTAGAAAATCAAAAGATAATATAATCTAAATATATTTTAACAAGTGATAGATCTTTTAAAATTATTTTTATAAATAGGGTTGGAACAACTATGCCTTTTGAAAATCCTTTTGAAATAAGAAAAGATATGACCCTATCATATCATTCTCTAGAAGTCTATTTTAAACCATAGATATATTTAGTTATTTTGAAAACATGATTTGGAGAATGAGTATTTTTAAATCCATGGGGTGTTTCAACAAAAACAGCCTCAACTATATACTCATTCAAGAATTAAATTTTGACCTCCATTTGATATAGTTTGATATAAAAATGCACTACATAGGAATGTAGTATTCTAGTGTCTTTAAGTATGTTAAAGGTGAAAAGGTTTCATCATAGTCTATAACTTCTTATTTAATATACCCTTGTGCAACTACTCTAGCCTTATTTCTTACTATTGTGCTACATTCATTAGCCTTATTTAGAAAAATCTATTTAGTGCCTATAGTAAAGGATTATTTAGGTTTATCAAAATGTTCACAGAATTTATTTATTTCATATTTATTAAGTTCTTCTTGAATTTCCATTACACAAAATTCATCATCAATTATATCAGTGATGTTCTTAATTCAAGATGAATGTTTGATGTTCATCCTTGTTTCGTAGAGAAGTTCTAATTTGTGTACCTATATCTAAGTCTACAAATACAATATATAAAGTATGGTATTTAAGATTCATAATAGCTCTATAAAACAGATTGGATGGTCACCTCATGGTTTTCTATAGGTTTTGGTTCAGGTTCTAGAAGACCCTAATAAATAGATGATTCTTCAGCATGTTTTACAAAAGATTGAAAAGGTTTTTTATTTATGTTCAAAGTGGATAAATATTTCTCAAGGTTTTATAAAGAAGTATTAGGTTAATGCGGATTGGTCTCAACAAAATTGATATGTACAGACTCTTCCATGGTCTTGGTTATTTTGTTAAACACACTATAGGATTTACATGAAGTTGAAAAACCATGGAAAATTTCTTCAGTGCTTTTGGAGGAAAAAATTTCAAGATTTTCCTTAGTGTTAAGAATAAATACTTTACAACAAACAATATTAAATTAATTAACATTTTTTTTCTATTATTATGGGTTTTCTTCAAGATATGTCTATTTTAAACTCTATTAATTATATAGTAGTAAATTTTCACAACCTCTACCAAAAAATAGATAGGTATATCATTTTTATTAAGTATTGTTCGGGCTATCTCTGGAAGTTTTATATTTCTTATTTCTACAACTCAATTATATTTTGGGGTCTTAAAACCATGTAAATTATGGTTATAACCATTTTATGACAAAAATAATTCAAAGTATGTATTTTCAAACTCACGACCATAATCACATATTAATGATTTAATTTTAAGTCCACTTAGGTTTTCTATAGATCTAGAATACTTTGTAAAATAATATAATGCATCACTCTTGTGATCCAAAAATAATACCCAAGTATACCTAGAAAATCCATCTATAAGTAAATAGAAATATTTCATCCCATTTAAAAGATAAAATCTAGATGTTCTAAACAAATCCTTTTAAACCAAATCAAGAGGTTGAAAAGTTGAAACTTGTTTCTTCAATTGAAAATATATTTTGTGTTGTTTTCCTTTTTGATGGGCTTACAAACTTTATCATTTTGGAATTAAAGTTAGTGTGGAACCCTGACTAAACTGATACTAGTGAACATTCTATGTGGTTTAATATTCTATTATCCTAGTCTCTTATTCCAAATCCAAGATTCTATATGAAAGACACTCAAATAGGAAAATTTTTGAAAATAAATAATCACGATTAACACCATAATCATTGTTATTTGTCAAAAAGGTAAATACTAAATCATTTTTAGAATTAAAAAAGTTAAAAAAATTATTTTCAAATTTCACAAGAAACCCATTATTACAAAGTTGTGATATTTTAAGAATATTATATTTTAAACCATAAAAAAATTAATTTAGAAAATAAAATTGAGTTTAAGTAACTTATTTGACCAAATCCAATGATTTTTTCCTCTATCATTGTCACCAAAGGTGACATGACCACCATAAATCATTATTAAGTTCTTGAAGCTTGAATAATAACCTACCAAATTTCTAGAACATTCAGTATCCACGTACCACATATTTCTATCTTTTCAAGTAGTTTCCCTATAAAAAAAGTTTATACAAACATTTATTTTGGTTCCCAGATTTTATTGGGTCCAGATATGTTAGTGAGGGATTTTGGATCCCATATTTTATTAATAGGTTTATAATAAGAAGAATTTATAATATTTTAAATAAAAAAATTATTCATACCACTTGAATAAAAATTATTAATATAATTTCTAGCATTTGATTTATGAATAAAATTTCTCTAAAGAATTTTGTTTTCCTAGGTTGGTAACCTAGACCATTAATATATTTAGGAATAATTTCTTCCCTTATATTTTTGTGAGAGTTTCTCTTCAGTTTTTAAATATCTCTAAGGATTTATTTAACTACTCATTTGATAATTTTATTTTAATATTTTTGTTTAATAATTGAGAGTTCTTTTCTTTCTCTACAACAAGACCATATTTATCCTAAGTAAATAAAACATGATATTTTTTCAGAATACTTTGTTTGAAATTATGCTCATTAAAATTATCTTCATGAATATTAAAATATTAAAAAATTCCTATTTTTACATATCATCGTCATTTTGTTTGTCTCTAGAATGATCAGAATTAAGTGCAAGAGATAAAGTAGGTTCTTCAGATATGATTGTAATAAAGCACATATTTGATATATCAGGCTTCTCTTCATGAGTTGAGTCGAGGTCATTGCATAATTCCTCAATGTAAATGCATTTGTATTTAATTTCATTGTTAATATTTATATCCTTATAATCATTCTTTTTTTGGTTCTTTAACTTGGGACAATTAGCTTTAACATGTCCTTTTTTTCTTACACTCAAAATAGGTAATCTCATTTGAATTATCATCTCTTTTCTAGTCCTTCTTCTAATTTACTATATTATCACACTTTAAATTATATTTATTTTTATTAATAATTTATTCTTCTTATATAACTTCTTAAACCTTCTATCCAGATGGGCCATTTCCTCATCATTGTCAGCTGGTGATTCCTTATCACCGGAGATTTTAATTTGTACTCTTTATTTTTCTTTCTATTTTGATGCAGTAGTATTGATGGAAATAGATTTCCTCTTTGAGTAATCATAATATTCATGATTAACCTTAATATATTCCTCATACATCAATAACTTACCAATATATTTATTGACCGATAGTTTACTGATGTCACCTGATTCTCTTATATAAATCGATGTCCCTCTCAATCTCTCTATATGAAGTATCAGTAGTCACATGATTTGATCTCTGCATGAAACTAGATTACCAAAGGATATAATTGTGTTTAATATCCGCCTAAACTTTACATACATATCAGAAATAATCTCATCATGTTTCATCATGAATTTTCCTATTTAATTGTATCAGTATTCGACCTCATTTCTTTAACATTAATAGTCCCTTAATGATAAATATCTAATGTATTCCAAATCTCAAAAGTAGTTTTACTATCATATATCCTATTAAATTATTAACCTCCTAAACCAAAATAAAAATAATTAAATGCATTGAATCTTTTGTTGTAATAATATTTTTTAGAATCATCCCATATATTCCAAGCAGTATTAGGTAAAACATAATTATCCTCTACAGTAGACCAAATTTCAAAAACCATACATTCATTATGAATTTTCATTTTTATTTTCCTTTGAGAATAAACATTTCTATTAAATAAATGAGGTATGTTGGTAGTAGAACCATATTTTATATTATCCATTTAAATAAATAAGGTTATAATAAATATAATTTTAAGATCATTAAAACATAACTAAAATCATAGTTGAAAGGATTTTGAAAAAAACCCTATGGGTCTAAATTTTGGTCAGAGTGAGTGTCTAAAGAGGGAGGTAAATTGAGTACCCAATAAATTTTTTTCTTAAAACTTGTTTAATTAAAATCCCACAAATAATTAAAATAGCCTAATTAACCAAAAAATCAGATCTATATATGTTGTGATATTTTAAATGATTTTTCAAAGGGTGATTTTTTATCAGATAAAATAATATGAAATTTTTTTAACTTCTGAAATAAATTTACATAATAAGAATATTTTATAAAAAATAATTAATATTAACTATCAAAGTAGTGGTTTGTTAACAATTTTAAAAAAATTAGTTTAATGATTTGAAATGACATAAAAAACACATAGTAGAATAAATACATGATTCTTAGAATCAATTTTAGACCTAATCCAATCAACATGGAAATAACCTATTGCCAGGAATATTATAAAAAATAATCTTTAGTCACAACCTAGATTGGGTATACATAAAAATGAAAAATATATCTAGGCCACACAAGGACCTCTTCCACAACAAACATTTTATGTAAAATAAGTACAGGACACACATGGACCTCTTTCAAAACACCATGGGAAAAAATAAAATGTAAGTTAAGAATATATAATTTATCTTCTAGTTAAAGTGTAAGAATAGTGTGCGTTGGAAAATTGGATAAATCACACACTGTTCAAAACATAAATTCAAAAAAAATAGAAAGAGAATTTCTAAAGATAAATAAAGGATATTGTTGCTAAGATTGATGTGATCTAAATCTTGTTACTCCTCGAATGTAGCTTGGATATAATCTTTAGTCGTTTCTAATAAAAATATAGTAAAAAAGAATATTGTAATATCTCTTGTTCTATTTTTAGGAAAGCATATTTATATTCCTTATGTTGTACATTCTATCTATTTTTTGTGCGTATGGATACCGTGTTTAATATCCTGTTAAGTGGAACACTTAAAATCACTCTTATGGTTCTTTAAGTATAGTTCCAACTAACCTCACATACACATATATGACCGATGGAGTATGCTTCATAATATATTAGCAGCATCAAGGAGTATCTATTTGATGAACAATCATCTGAATCATCAGTTCCTTGTACTAAAATCTAAAATCCTCTTTAATGTTCCCTAAAATAGTTAACAACCATTAAAATAATCCTTATCATTTTATTTTATAATGTAACTATTTGAATGAATTAATTTATATATCTAGAAATAGTGATGATGACTCTTTTTATGGTGAGACAACTCTAGAGGTGAGTTATCTTGGCAATGACTTAATCTGGAGCCTAGTTAGGTCAATGTTCAGTCAAGCAGATGGTAGGTTATTCATAATGGTGACTCATCTTAGTGGAGACTCGTTTCAATGGTTACACATTGTTGGAAGTAGTTATTTTCAATACCTTTACTTTTTCCAGATGATGGGTAAATTATAACATTAGATCATCTGATGGTGAGTCATCCTCCATGGTGAATCCTTTATAGTGGTGTAACTTTTCAATACGTAGCCAAAATTCCATTGTGATGGTGAATAATCTCTAATGGTGGGTCATTCTAGTACTTTTTCAAAATTCTATTAAGATGGTGACTCGTCTCTGATGGAAGGTCTTTCCATTATTTTTCTAAAATTCCAATCTAATTGTGGGTATTTCCTATAATTTTTCAAAATTCCGTTCAGATGGAGGGTCTTTCTATGTGGTGAATCATCTTCAATAGCGATTCATTTTTGTACTTATCCAAACTTCCTTTTATCATAAAATGTTTTTATAAAACATAAAACTCATTATTACCATAATAAAAATGATTTTTTTATATTAAAATAAGGATCCCAATAGTATATGATGCGTAATATGGATATGTTTCTAGTTTATGGAGGATACGAGGAACTAGTCATCAGAGGATATGCATATTCTAGTCTCCAAACTGATCGTGTATACATAATGTCTTAAAAGGGATACATCTTCACTTTGAATGGAGGTTTTATGAGTTGGAAGATCTATAAGGAGGTTATGGATGTAGATTCTACACTAGTGTTTTACTATATTATGGCTTCATATATAGAAAAAGAATCAATATTTATGCACAAATTCATCAAAGAGCTTGAAGTGGTACCCAGTAGTAAAGATCCCATAACACTCTTCTTTGATAATATTGTAGTGGTGAATCACACAAAAGAGACAAGGTCACATCATCAGACGAAGCACATACTTTGGATGTATCATATCTTGAGGGATTTTTCTCAGATAGGTGAGGCTATAGTGAAATATACTTCCATGGAAGACAAAATATTAGGGCCCATGAATACATCCTTGATTCAGCAGAAACATGATTATCATGTGAGTTCAAGTGGACTGAAATTCATACACAATTTTATCTAGTCAAATAAAGAGTTTTTTAGAGTTGGTGTCTTAGGAACTAATGTTTATAATAGGATTATAAGTATATTCTATGTATTGAATATTAATAAAACCAATTATTACATATTTTTATTTGTTATGAATGAATATAATATAATAATGTTCTATTGTATACATCACATCGATAAGGTCGTAGCAGTTCCCTGTTATGATGAGAACCTTGATGTGATATGATGATATTCTTAAATAATGTTCTATATCTAGAAAACACACTATGATGGGAAACATAGTACATAGACATTCTGGTGTAAGTAATCATAAGAGGATGAGAATTATTCTCAATAAGTCTGCACATAGTAATCTCCAAGAGGTCAAATTAAGAGAATAAACCCACTAGTAGGAATTACACATGTTTTTCTGTAATTTTATATTATTATATACAAGCATATTTAATTATCCTTAGAAATTAATATAATCATTGATGTATGTCATGACTCATGCACCAAGAATTACTGACCAAAATTACCATGAAATATGTTCGTAGGATGTAGGGTATGTTGGGTGTGTCAAGATTGAAATTTAATTAATGAATAAGTTGAGGAAGGATTTTTCTCTTACATCATTATGGAAGCTCATATCATTTCATATTTATTTGAATAGAACCATCTCCCAAAATTCCATGGTCATGGTTTAATGATTTTTTTATTTAATATACTCAAATAAAGGAATATAAAGAATATAGTTTGGTGACACAGATGTGAAAACTTCTTGATAACATATTGAGACAAAGGGGTTATATAGTAATGTGAGCACTTATATGTGGTTTTTTTCATTGCAGTATTTTTTTTATTTCTCTTGGGTTCCTTGACCCAGTTCTAGACAATAATCTTGGTCGTTAGGAAAGCATGTCCAATGACAACGAGAAATAATCCTATGAGTAATACAATAAGTGTTTCTGATGATATTTATTAAATTTAATTTGAAATTAATTAATTAAATAAATATTATTATCCGGATGAAGGGGTAATTTAATTCATGTTTTATCGATTATAAATATTTATTGATCAATAAAATATTTAATATATATTTGTCTGTTCAATAAATGGTGGAGTAGTTCAAACGGACCAAGACTATGTCCGATGAAAATTACTAACTATCAAGACAATTAAATAATATTTGTTATCTCACAAGTTGATATGCACCACAAATAATAATAATAACAATATTAAATTGTGTGGTGTTTATTAAGGTTTATAATATTATTTAACAATTGATATGAAATTAAAAAATTATTTTAACCTAAACCCTAACCCTATAAATAGATGGTTATGTCTATTTTATGGTGTATTTTTGTGCAATTGAAAATGGAGAATATTTTCACATAATGAATTCTCTCTCGAATCCTCCTCTTATATCCCTCTCAAGAATGGGAAACACAAGAGAGACTTCATTTAAGACTGAAACACAAGGGATCAACACAAACAATGCAAGACAATCAATTCGACGCGATTAGACCTGAATACTAATTCACATTTCTTGGAGATCAAAGGATCAATTGTTGATTCATGATAGAGGGATTCTATTATTAGATCTTCATAACACATTAAAATAAATTTGAAACTGTCTTGTTGGATGATCAACATTCACATCGAAGAAAGATCCTAATCGAAGGTACTTTTTCATACAATTTCAAATTAATTATTTGTAATTATGAAATGAAAGATCCCCTCTCATGGTTTTAGTAATTGAAATGTTAAAAGAAATTTTAATACATGTTCAACTACCACATGCTTTCATTGAACCTGAAACCAAAAAGTTTCACTCGATTTCAACTGATATGATGAAATTCAATAATGGGGGTTAAAACTTGGGGGGTCTATATTTTTATAAGGCACGTACTGTCAAAAGAGGAGTTGGATCTATAAAAAACATGCATATCATGTTATAAAACCCATAATCTAGAATTATAACCATAAAACAATTTAAAAAATATTAATGTATTATCAAATATCATTAATTTTACATAAAAAATTGTTAAACAACAAAAAATTGGTATAATATGATTTTTAATCACAAGTTATTTTTTATATAAATGTATGCATGGACTTATTACTACCCTAAACGTGGTATATCCCAATGCACATAGGGTGACTCGAAAACAAATTATCATATATTGTTTTATAATAATATATTTTTTTAGTGATTTTTTCACGTATTGATGTTCTTTTCATCGATTGTTTTTGTGTTTGTTCAAAAAGATCAAATAATACTTATTTGTTCAATGTTAATTTTTTATTCTCAAACCCATAATATTTGGGAGTGTATTTTTTGGAAATATGTGATGTATTGACATTGTTGTCAATACAAAGCATTAATTTGATGGTGATTCTTGGATAATTTCTCTGGATTCATTCAATTCATAATATTGAAGTTGAATTAATTCATGGGATGTTTCATAAAGTCTAGAGGTCCTTCCGATTTAATCTGGAGGAATATGAATGAAATCTGTAATTTAATTATATCTATGTATAGGTCGTAAAAACATCTATAAATATGCATGAAATTTCCTAAAATAAATAATTTGTGCATAATTTTTTGAATCAATTATGTAAAATAAGTGGAGAAAATTCAAAATACACATAATGGTAAGGCTTACCATTGAGGATGTGCAAAGGTAACATGATAACAACCACATAAAGGTAGATCCAAGCCATATAAAAATAAATCCAACATACTAAAGCTATATATGGGAATCACATAAGGGTTTTTGTACTTCTTCATAAGGGTAACGGTCATCAACTACATAAGGGTTTTTGTAGTGGAATATCTTTAGCTATGTAAGGTTCATCGATGGATGTTGATGTAAGGGTAAGAGGTCATGATTGTGTAAAGGAAAACAGATAGAGGTTGTGTTATGTAAAGGTACTTTAATTCAGGAATAAATTTAATAATTGATCATCATAAAGGTTAGTTATATTTCAAATGAGAGTGTTATACCCTGGTGTTAAGGTGAAAGATGTTTCACATGACATTTTACTCAGAGAAAATCTATGTATGAGTGTGGGATTTAGGACATGTATTCAGATAGTGTATGTACAAGGAATTTAATCATTCAAATATCATGATAAAAGTGATTATAGTGGTTAAAGTGGATTCGAATAGGAGTGTTTACAGCATTATACAAGTTTATTAAACTATAACAACCTTTTTTCAGTGTAAAACTTTAGAATAATTTAAAGAAATACATTCAAGTCTAGGCATTCAGTCAGTGTGGTATTTCGTGGCCCGAGGATACTCGGTGTTGATATAATAAAAATATTAAATATATTATATCACATGGGAACAGTTTTCCTAAAATAATATAATAACTCCCGAAAAACTCTTGGGTTGGAAATATCATACCTCTATTAAATAAAAAATATGGATTTTACCCTAGTCATGACATAATCTTTGTGTGCATCTGTTGTTTTCCTTAAATGAAATTTTAAGTAGATTAATAAATAAATAAATTTATTTATTGTCTATTAAATGGTAAAAAACCTATTTTCTTCTATTTAAACCCATTTATGGAAAATTTAAATGTTTATCCATATAACCCTAGGGATTATAGTGCATACAAGGAGGAGATTCATTAACAAACAACAATAGATCGATAATTGATGATCAGTGTTAAAAGAGTTTGTGGATCTTTCAAAAAACAAATATTCATAATTTTGCATCATCAAAAATTTATACAAACATGAGGTAGAATTTTTTTATGTTATTTTAATCCCATATTTTTTTACCCATGTTGAACATGATTTAATTGACTAAAAATTTAATTCACAGGTTGATCATTGGAATTTAGTTGATGAATTTTTCTTCCTGGATTTATATTAGGTTAATTATTATTTATTCTCTTCATTCATCAACCCCCAAAAAACTAATTGAGTCCAAAAAAATATGAGGTAAGTTGAACATGTTTTTTGTGCGCATTTCTCCAATAATTCTTCACACGTTCTTCATATGTGTTTCCTTTTCTTGTGGTTCGGTAAATACTCAGTAGATGAACATTGTACAATAATTCTTTGGAATAATGGATAATTGTAATGGGTTCACATTAAATGTTGAAAAAATTATTTTAGTGTGTGACAGTTTAAAATTGTTTGGGATTAGATATGGAGTCCTCATTTAGTGGGTTTTTGTTTTCCAGTGAACTGTCATGATGACAGATGTTTCCCGAGCAAAAGGGTTGGTCGTAATCTAGTCACCAGTGATTAATTGAGTTTGGTCAACTTATATCCCTATTTATTGAGTGGTATTTGAGACGTATCCAATGTAGTTAGAGGCATAGGTGAGACATGTGAAGAGTTCGTAGATTTCTTGAAAATCCTGACATACATAGCATGTAGTTCAGAAGAACATACACGATGTAGTACCCAAGAATGATTGTTAGGGATTCATACAGAGATAAATATCACATGTTGTGTAAAAACCATGCACGTCATGTGACCTAGTGTTGATGGATATATATACACCCCAAGTGTATAAAAAAATATGTATATCCAGGTACAGAGTCATGACTATAGTACACAGACATGAATGGGTACACAAGCACATACATGACAAGAGTATCGGGACATGACCAGGTACAAGGTCATGACTAAAGTACATAGGAATGGTCCGTAGTAAAAGATCACGTGAGGAAGTATACATTAATACCTATGGTTTCCAAGAAATGTTTTATATTCCATATACACACTGTGTACTTTTTCCATGGAAGTTTGAGGCCCCCATTCTCTTCATCCTAGAAAAGTATCTATAGGGTGTGTTCCCGTAGTCCATCCATATGACGGTATATGAGAAATGCATTCCTAATCATCACATGAGTAATACCCTTTATGGTATTATTATTTTATGGAGTTAAGAATCCCACCTCATATGCCTTAGGTGAGATCCCTTACTTGTATATCAATATCATAAGAGTTCCAATGTTTACTTCATTATGGTGATTCTTGATGAGAACGACTTATGGGATAAGGTCCATTAGTGTTATCAAGGCTTGTGAAGTGTGTTCTATTAGAATATTGTTACCTTGAAGCCTTAAGATAAATACTAGTCTGGCAATATTATTTTTAAATTACCTTGAGACTTGTTTTATATCTTGAAAATATATATGCTTTTTTTTATTTTCTAATATTTTGATTAACATTTCTTAATTATTAAAGAAATATATTCCTCTTGATTCTTTAGGATTAGTGATTTTGAGTTTTTTACTAGTTATGGTTATACTCACCCCTATATGGACTATTCCTACACATTTCCTTCCATACATAGATGATATCCCTTACGATGGTGTTCTGTGAGGACTAGGATCAGTAAGATCATAGTTGATCTAGATGAGTTTATTTGTTCAATGAGTTGTACTTGACATAAGTCCCCTCCTTATCTAGTAGCTTGGACCCTTTAATAGTTTTGGTTGGTGGATATTTTACCCTTTATGAATTCCCATATTTGTTACATACTCTAATGTGAGATATAAATATATGCAATCATTTTGGGTATGAGTAGTATTTAACATTTCTCCATTGTATAGGTGGTTGGATATGTGTGTGTTTGTACAGATACCATAGGATAAGGTGCTCCATTTGTGTGATACTCCTACACGGTGATGTTCACCGATCCTTAAAGTATTTAAGGTTTAATTGGGGTGTGACACTCAACTTACCCCTGGATAGTTAGGCCCTAATGGGTTGGGTCATGAAAAAAATAAAATATTTCTATTACAGTAAAAAAGAGAAACTTGTACCCTAATTTATTGTTGGAGTTATCATGGGAGAATTGAGAATGCTATTATGACAATTGATAAATGTAATCAGACATAGAGGCAGTATGAGATTTTTAGTGTCCATGATAATCTTTGAGATCAAGACGTTAATCTAGAGGATTTATTAGGTAGTTTCCTTATGATATTTTGAAAAATATTTCCTGATGAAATATTAATACAGGTTCACCAAGATGGAAAGAAAGAGAAATGTAGGAGAAAACATGATCCTGAAATTTATGTAATTTTATTATTCTCAAAATATGAATGGTTATTTAAAAAATCATTATTATATCTTATATAATAATAATATAAGGATAAGAATAAAGTGAGACTCTCATCTTAATACCAATACACTTATAGGTAGAGGAATATGATATTTTTCATGTTATTCTTAAGGAAATATTTATACATGTAGAAGGATAAGGAACCTACATATTCTTTAAGATTTGGTTTTTTAGAATTAAAAAGGGGATGTTGTGATACAAAAAATGAAGATATTCTGGTGTTATATTGGAAAATGGAAGAGAGTTCATTATTATTCCAAAAATAAGAAGACTAGGAATATATTGAACATCCTTCCAAAGGAGAAGAATTTTCCATGTACTCACATGGAAAGGATATGCTCAAGGTGATATTCACATTAAGGTTGTGAATGAGAAAATGGAATCCAAAGGTTACAACTCTATATTTGGCGCAACATCAATAAGGTGAAATTCTTCTTGGACTGTATAAAAAATATTATTTTCCCTTTAAACCAGAGAGTGAAACTAAGAATTGTGAGGGAAGATATACAAAAGAGATAATAAATTTACCCCAAACCTCTGTAAGGGCAGTGATACTGGGTAAGAGTTTCTTAGACTAAAATCAAAAAATAGTGATCTTTGTATTTCTAGTTCACTAAAACATTATTAGCTATGAACTCCATGGACAAGTCCATAGTGATGAATAAAGTAAAATTCTATGTTTCCTTATGTGTTATTTGATTAACCTACTATACATCACTATCAGTTAATTATAAGTCAATTTTTTTAAAAAAGGAAGGTTAATTGGTTTTATTAAAAAACACTATTGAGTATTATTAATAAACCTTATATTTAAGAGGTTAAGATTCATTTGGGTGTGGAGAGTTTAAGGAAAAGTGTTTAACATAATAAAATATACCATACCCTGATTCACCACCTCTTACATTATATCTCACCACATTCTCTTTTGGGCCTAAAAATTGGTATCAGAGAATATGATACTTTTTATTGTTTTTTATTACTCAGTTCATTTGATTATTTCAGTTGATGTTTTAGTTTTCTATTAAATTTTGGTGTTCTATGGAAAATGAAAAAAAACTTAAATAAGTCCAATAAGTCCAATATAATTTTTCATAGTGAAACTATTTATGGTAATATTTTGATTCAATTTTCCATATATATAAAAAATAATGGAATTGATGAATCTTTCTAGGATTCTATGGGTTTGTATAATGATTATATAGGAATGAAATATTAACCTGACATGCCAAATGATGTTGGTACCAATAATGATAAAGAGATTCCAAGAAGGCCAAAGATGAATGATATCTACATGATAGAGCTATTGGATAAAAATTTAAATAAATAATATATAATGATTAAAATATAAAATAAGACTCATGAAGTTCTAATCTATGTATTTGAATTTTTTGTCAAAAATTTAAAAAAAATTAATAGAAGACTTCTTGAAGTGGCCACTTCAATAAGGTAAAATAACAATTCCTATTTTTAATAAATGAAATTGATGTCCAAAAAGATAGAATAAATCAAAGATGATGTAAATGGAAAGAATATTAATTCAAAATAAATTTAAAATCTGATGTCCAAGACTGATGATCTTTTAATACAGCTATAATTTTTTAATTATGGAAAATAAAAGTTTACAATAAGTTAAGGTGTGACTAAAAGATTATATTTCATAAATGAATTGTAAAATGAAGAAGGAAAGAGACATCCATGATATACTCTCTCTGAAATTATAATATGATATTTTTAGTGGGAATAATCTCAATAATGAACTTAATGATTGAAGGACCCTAGGTCACCCTGAGAGGGGGATGAATCATGGTGTAAATGTATCCCTTATTTATTAGATCTTGTTCCCATGTCGGTAGGAACTTAATTAAACCTGTATGATGGATATGTGCAGAAATTAAAATAGAAAAATAATTACTTTTACTAGAGTCACAACTAAGGACTAGGTCCAAGGATAATATGCCAAAAAATTTCTGGTCATACCTAATTCTTCTATTCTTCACAAGTTGTGCCTTACAAGATTTGGCTACAATCACTCTTTCCCCAACTCACTGCCTTTAAAAATGTTCAGGGATAGCTCCCTGTGTCCCTCGGGTCACTCCCATTGACTCCCCTGGCTCACTTCCTTGGGTGATGTCCAACTCAGTTTATAGATGTGAAGATCTCTTCAACAGATATGCTTGGAAGTGTTTGTCTCTTGTTCAACATGAGACATTTCTTACATCAGAGTCCGGAATTGATGAACTTTTTCATTCAATATTCTCCATTAGTGCAATACCTGAATACACTAAATCTCCATATTCTATTATATTAATTCCTAATACCAACACCTAATAATATTGTAAAACTTCCTTCTCACTGTGCAGATCTTAATTTAGTTTCACGTTTTTTTCTTCTTCTCTTCACAAAGCACAATGAGTGTGTTAGACACCACTCGTGTGTGTACGATGCTACTTATCTTCATAAAACCGAATGGTTCACTATACATACTTATTTGCAAAGACTCTGTGAGAGTGATAAGAACCTATCAAAGGCCTGTGGGACCCCTAAATTATTCATACAACCTTTTAGGTGTCTTGCATGTAACTTTTATGCCACACGTGCAAGATTTAACTTTTGTCGTGAAAGACCTCTTGCACGCAACTTCAATCTTCCCCACAACTTCCATCTTTCATGCAACTCTATTTGTATCATTCACTACCTTTTACTCAAAATTCTTTTTTTCCTCATAGATTAAGAATTCTCTATGTATTGAGCTCTTCAAATGAGAGTGGGTCACCTCTTATTTATAGATATTTTCAACCCCGTGCGCAAAAACCCTGATGTGTCGTGTAAGATCCTGATGCATCATGCAAAACCCCATTTGACGTCACATTGGGTGCGTAAGTCTATTTTGCACCAACATTATCTTTTGTGCACTTCTTGAATCTTCCACATGCTGATTTCCATTGTTATTTGTCGAAGTTTTGTCCCCAAATCATGCCTTGTGCACAACATTACAAACTCCCTTCAATCTTGTGCGGAAAACCCAATCTTTCACACAAACATATCCTTTGCTATATTTTGATGTTCAGATCATGGAACTCCACTTGCACTCTATATACCAGGCCATCTTCAAGCTTGTGCACATTATCCTTTTCCAAAATCACATTTCTCCATCTTCTGATATTAAGCCCCAAAAATTTGGCAAACAATAGGATACAGTGCCACCTTAAAATCTATTTTGGCAAGAACACCAATGCTTCTTCATTATCATCTAGTGTATTCAACAAACAAAAACTTTCATCACAAACTATATCTATCATGATATATTTTCTTTGATCGAACACCTATATCATCGTCAGATATTCAATTGGAAAGTACTACAACATTCCTCTCTTTAGGCAACATCATCCTTTCCAATAAAAACTGAATATGACTGGAATCATCTTTTCTCCCCCTTTCCTTCATAAGTTCTGCATCACAATTTCTAATAACTTATGATATTGGTGAAATACAAATCAGCATAGCATCGTTTGTTTTAGATATAATATAAAATTGATGGACATCTTATAATGTCAATCCCTTCCACACTCTCTCTTATTCTTCAACCATCATTATATATTTCATGAAAATCATATGATTATATTCTTCAAGTAGGATCTTGCATGGTTCTCATGAAAGCATGATGAATTTCATGGTCATCATCAAAAACGTATTATTTTTCAATCATCCTCAGATGGATGATACCTCAGATGGATGATACCTCACCATTCCACCATTTCATTAGAGTTATTTTTGATCTCCTTCAATTTTGTCTTTATTGAAAACTAATGACAAAAATAAAACATTATACACAAAGTGGTCCCAACATAGTCAACCTGAATCAAGAGAAAATAAGATTATACAATTAGAAGAATAGATAAAACTAGTAAAGATATATGTGGATCAATCTAGTTCCTAATGTAAGCCTAAATTATAGTAATATTTTCATTTATCATTTGGATATCCATTAGTAGTTAATAATGAATTGAAAGGATAATATGCCTCATTTGAGAAAAAATGAGAATATTGTGATGTACCAAAGGAAACACAACTCGGAAAAATCTGGTATTGGCTATGAAGAGAGCTCTACATGATAAGTAAAGAAGTGAACCATGGAGAATCCAAATAAAATATAATGTATTGTATATATTGGAAATAGTATTAAAAGAGCTTATATAAAGAGTTATATAAATCCTATAAAAATTCAAAGAAGGTTTAGAAACATGTATGACTTTTTTGGGATACATGGTAACATTTAAATTTGTGTTTTATGACTTTGGAATATATTTCACTCTGATAAAGATAGAAAATAATGAATTCAACCACAAAAATAATTGTATTTTTATCAGTCTAATTATTATTTCCACATTAACCATGCCTAAATTTGAAATTTTAGAATATTTTTGAAAGGGAATGAAATAAGAAATTATTATAAACATAATGATATATTAGTACCATTTAACAAAAGATTTCAGAAACTATATATGGAAGATTCATATGTTGAAACTAGAGTGAAAAGAATCAATAAAACTATTTAAAAAATTTAAAAGTTTTAGAGGGATGATAAAAGGATTTGGAAATAATAGATGAGTTTAAATGATGTTAAATCTAACAAAGAACATGTGATAGGGATTATATAAATGAAATTATTTACTAAAAACACTGAAAAAACATGAAGGGATGGATTGGGTATCCAAAAGTCTTGGTAAAAGAAAATCCAAACTATAAACGAAAAGGAAATATTTGCTAGTAATTTTTTCTAGAGAAGAATAAATTATAAGCTAGTTTGTGTAGTATAAACCTCTATGATTTTAATATATGATTACGTTTAAATAATCTAGTGTGTCTAATAGATTTTTTCACACACAACACAAAATTCAAATGAAACAAAATATAATTAGATAAAAAATATATTATGTATGTTCATTAACTGACAAAAAATAAAACCCAAAACCTCTTATTTTAGTATTAAATAAAGTATTTATTTTATTTTATCAACTTTGGTATGCAACATATTGATTATGTTTCTTATTTTATTTTAATTTTTCAATTATTTTTATTTTTAAGATTCTATAACACTAAAGATTGGGTACGAGTCAGGACCCTTAACAGTGTTAAGAAGACTTGAGAATATATTCCTTTCATTGTGATAAAAATCCTTAATAGTTGTTGATTTTGTGCAACATTAATTTTTTTTAGTTTCTATAATATCCTTTTGAAGCACCAACATAGAGTGATTCTGTTGTAATTACATGGAAAGATGACAACATTTTGAATCATGGTCTTAAATACCATGAAATATTTTATCTCATTTTGTATTATAATTTATATTAGTTATTTTACATTCTAATTCAATTTCACATTACTTGGGGATCCTATAATTAGCCAATAGTTTGATAGGTAGATAAAAATATACCTATCTTTGGGATAGATCTCCTCATCTTAATGAGTGATACAACTAGAATATAATATAATCTAACATGGGTGATTATCAGTTAGGTTAAAATCGTAACTGATAACACTACCTACAACACACCAATTTATAAATCACTAGAAAAAAATGTTTAGAAAATTGTGATTCATTAATTCATAAAACAAAAATTAAATCATTAGGAGTACATTACATGACATAAATCCCCATAACATTGAGAATTGTTAATATAATTCATTCAGAGATATGTTGTGGCATGTTAATGGAGGATTGGAATTACATAGAGATCCTATTTTTATTTTTCGAAAAACATTAAAACAGTCAGTCATGACCAACTACGTTGGCTCAATTCTATAGGGGAGATTCCAGTCAAAATGAAACAGTATTTGCACCAACAAAATCTTATCCCCATCCATTGAAAATGAAATCCTATGACATATCCTCTTTCCACCCACAAATGATATAAACTCAAAATTATTTCCCTTGTAATCTATGTGACTATAAAAAAATTGACTAGGCTCAAACCTCTCAGCATTTTCTAACTCATGGGGTAATGCCCAATTTCGATGCATTTACAACCACCCTTTTATTTGATGGAATGTCTTACCCATTGATCTCACAGATCTCCTTGAATTCTCTCAGAAGAAGTAGTGGAAACAATGGGTGTAGCATCAAGGTCTCTTTGATCATGTATTTCAAGTATTTTATTTCATTAATCCTTTCCTCCTCTACAGTTTCATTCCCTTAAAAAATACACCTCACCTCTATCTGGAATATTTTCATTACACTTGAATTTTTTAACATTTTAGAATGTTGAATAATAAACTAGTTTCTCTTGAATGTAACATACTCTCACTATTGGAATAGAGGCATGATGATTTCAGACATGGTCATTTTGATGTTTGTGGATTTGAAGGATTGGGTGGAACCTACCATAGCAAAAAAATTAGACTTTTATTTTCTCTATTCCCTTTGCTTTATTTTTGGTGTAAGATTTTTAACCCAATAAATTGTGTTTGAAGTAAGTGTTGTATGATTATCTTAGAAAATAAATATAACTTATTGTTGTTATAATATTTTTTTTTTTTGAATTTATTGTGATCACCTCTAGTGGTATGCATCTGTATTTTCTATCGTGAGTTCCTTCTTCATGGACATTGTCCATTCCAAGGTCATGGACACTGTATCGCTCCCACCACTAAATATGTCCTAAATAATTTAAGGAAAAATTATTTACAATTCTCTATGAATTAGTGACTGAAGTAAAAGGTGTACAATACTATGCACATTGATTATTGATTTAATGTTATTGTCTCTTAACTCCAGATCCCCATATTTCTCTTAAACTTTTATAAGGGCATAAAATAGTTCTTCTACTCCAACAATCCTTATAGTTTTATTTTGTTTGTGTTTAGAAATAATGTTTTCTAATATTATATCCATCCTTTGGTGAAGCTTATCTATATTTGACTTCAAACCACTAATGTGATATAATATTATTTTAAGTGAATGATTAAGGTCAACCACATATAAGCCTTCCACATATTGAATAATCTCTCTAATGACTGATATATATGCTTCTTGATGGATACTCTTCATAACAAATGCCACTTCTGAAGTTATACAACAATTCAAAGAAAACATAATCTTGTTTCAATTAAATAGGGTTAAAGGTTTAGAAGTGGTAAAAATCATTTTCATGAAGTTGGATAATTCTTATTCTCTAATAAGTCAAAAATATTGAAACCAGTTTTAGCTCAACAGTTCAAATGCATATGTTTGATGCATATGCATCAAATATTCACCATATGGTGAAAAATAAATATCTATATCATGGTTTATCATCTCATGTTTAGGATTTCAAATTGGACGGTCCATTCCAGTGGAACAAGCTAAAAATAAAATGGAATTTCGAGTAAAACATTCATTGTTCGGGGTGAACAGTGATACTTCCATTGCAGTTTTGGGTTCTTCCAATAGAAAAAACTATCTAGTGGAATCTTCTGATCAGAACACAATTCTTTCCCTATCTGTATACCTATAGGTGAGAAAATGATACCCAACAAGGTGTGTCTGATCTGAAAAGTCGGTGTCATGGTATTTAATCACTTTCCTGGAATCTTTTGAGGAATAAACAAATACGGTGGAAACCTTTCCCAACTTGACATGCAACAAAAATCCATATTTCAAGACTAGATCTCTTAAAGAATTATGATGCAATGTACCCATAATTTGTTGGAGATTTTTGAGGAGGGGAAACTTGGACGGACCTAGAAGAAAACTTGGAGCATAGTTCTTGGTCATGGATTTCATTATTATGGAAAACGTGAACAAGAATAATGACTATTGGTTAATGTTTTACATATAACGTTATCTGACAGATAAAGAATTTATGTGTTATTTTGTATTTTACATTTTATAAAACTTGATTTGATATAAGAAATATCAAATATCATATTAATTAAACATATTATTTTTATATAATGAAATGTATTTTTCCTTATTTTTTCAAAAAAATCAATAATTATTTATGTATTATGAAACCCGATTTTTGATGACATTCATTTCAAATTGTTGAAGTATTCTACATCACATTAATAAGTAAGACATAACACTAGGTAATTAGAAGTCATAAAATTTTAACAACATGAATTGCTTCAATATTTTTAATGGGTTGTAAAAAATTAATGAAAATCATATGACATTTAAAATCACACATTTTTAAATCAATTTTAATCTATTCTTAAAACGTTATACTTTTTAACAACATAGTTGATTTTCCATAAATATATTAGTCAACTTTATCTATTTTTGGACATATAATTTTTTTAATTATACTCAGTATACCTATAAAATATATATTATTCAAAACAGAGAATACACAGTCAAATAACACCTTATTCATAGATACAATGTCATATTTCTTATAAAAAATCAATCAACACAATCAATTATATATCAATTCATTAGTGAAAATAACAAACATATAAAAAACCTCATCATATACAAACATATTAATCTCAAGATAACATTTAGGAAATTATAAGACTATATATCATCTATGAGACACCAACAAATGAAAAGAATACTAAAACAAACCATGAATTTCTTAGCATATATAGATTACATAAACCATGATTGAGAAAAATCCAACAGTTGATTAACATATATATACGACTAGTAAAAATATGAGCTTTTGAGGAGGCCATCTTTGAGAAACCTCCAAATGGAGGTCACTAGCATTTACACACCCCTGCCTCATTTCCCAACCTCCTCCCCTTTTGACTCCCTCACCCCTCCCTCCTCCCTCATCGAGCCTCCCTACCTTACTATCGTGTTACACCACCTCCTACCATCAAGCCCTGCTACCATCCATCCTCCATCACATCACCAATATCGATCCTCCCTCCCCCTTCTTATTGCACAAGGATTTTCTACTTATGTATTATGCTCCAGTTTTGTGGGAATTCTTATCTTCTTCTCATGTTTTGGGTTTGATAGGTGTTGAGTTTTTGAGTGTTTCTTTGTATACTATTTCCCCATGCTTAGCCCTTGGTTTGGTTGTAATTTTTTAAATAAAATATGAATGTTTTTACTTGGTTGACCCTAGAGCACGATTTCCACAAGTATAGGTCCAACCATGTGGCCAGTCCATGAAACTGTGCACTATGTTACAAAACCTATCATGTGGCTTGCCCAGATTTTAAAAAATTCAGGTTTCTAATTATACCCCTTTTAGGATTTTAACCAAAATCACTCCACTTATTGACCATATGATGTGATAAACCCTATGGGTCCCCTATCTCCTTCCTCAAACATCCCACCCCCTCATTGGGTTATCTCAATGGGTTTCTCCAAGGTTTTGGATATATTCTTCAAGGTAAACCTATCATCTCATCTCGCTCTTCCTTCTTCTCTTATTTTCTTATTAAGTTCCTTTTCCCCCTTGGTAATTTCAAATTAGGGTTTGGTTTTACCCTTGTTTACATTGAGGGTTTTGTTCTTTTAGGGTTTGTCTTGGTAGATCTAGGGTTGTGGAACCCTCGTGGAGAATTTTCGATCGTGTGTTTTCATTTCACCATGGATCCAAGGTAGGTTTTCCCATGAACATGCCTTTTAATTTAAGATTAATTAGTTTCATACATTTCTCACCCTCTTTGATTTATAAATATGAACATATAATCCTTGGATTATATTTCATTGTGTGAAAATGATGTTTTAAGCATTTTTTGTGATAACTAGTATTTCCTTGGTAAATTGCACACACCAAGTGTTTGGTTAAATGCTCGGTTCGATTTTATGGGTAATTTAGGATGTAAAATACATGATTTGGATTTATATATATATATTGGAAATATGTGAAATGGTGTTTGGGATTTCTTTTATGGGTTCACCAAAATATCCAAAATATTATAAACATTTTTTAATTAAAAATATATTTAATTAAATGGATTTATTTTTAATTAAAACAAACAAATAAAACTTTTTTAAATATGATTTTCTTTAAAAATAATAATTGGAATTATGTATTTAAATTAATTTGATTATAATAAAATTATAAATATTATTTATATTATTCATGTAACACCCCAATCATCCTCGGTATGTTTCCTTTCGAATAATGCAATGGCGTGCATTATACGCAACTTCGAGATTTTAACACACCATAACCAATCAAACTCGCCGTTATGAATAGTAATACCTTCTTTTTGAAATTTTATAAATTCTATCTCTCAAAATTGACTCCATTTTTGGATTTGGAATACCAAAATTAGCCTAGGGTGAAATTTTGGTACTTTTCGGATAACTTTCATATTTTGATGAATAGTGAAAATTACTAAATTTTAATTAAAAACAACTTTTTTAATAAAAATAATTAATAGTAATAAATTATGAATATGAGTGGTTTTAAAGTATATTTATAATATATTTTTACCATGTAATACAATGTGGGTCATTGAACAAAATTTCACATTTAAACCAGACATAAACAAGTGACAATCTTTTGATAGTTATTATCTCTAAAAACACGCTTTTTGTTTTAACAACGGGAATTAATTTTAAATTATTTTCTTCCACTTAGGTGTTTTGAATTTGTAAAAACAGATTCCATATTTGGAATCAGGATGTTCAAATTGTGTAAATAGGTAACTTTTATTTTTAAACATTTTGGATAATTACTCCGGTAAATATTTTATTTACCATGGTTAAAGGGTAAATCCTGTAAAAAAGGGTTAAAAAAATAATATTATAATAATACTAAATTACCCTAAAACGTATCTTAACCCTATTGGTTGATACATGGGCGACCATGAGCATCTTTGGGTCGATTTTGGGACCCCATGGATCCACTTGTAAGTGATAATGACACTTTATTTTAATTAAGTTAAAATAAATACAAAAATGACACAAGCATATATCTTTTAACAAAAAAATTATTACAGATGGTTATATATGTTGTATTTTAGATTATAAATATTAATTAGAAAGATAAAATAATTTCCTACATAATTATATTTTATTTATAATTTTTAGACATTAAATAATTTAATTTATTTATGACACAATGATGATGAATTAATTACT
Source organism: Viscum album (assembly GCA_963277665.1). NCBI lineage: Eukaryota > Viridiplantae > Streptophyta > Magnoliopsida > Santalales > Viscaceae > Viscum > Viscum album. Next base: position 2,049,147,611 of record OY728145.1, read on the forward strand.
TTAATAGTGAAAAATTACAATAATTGATATTATAAATACCCAAATAAATATAATATGAAACTTTTAATGAATTAAAATAATTTTATAGGATAATATGACATATTAGGATTGATTTAATTTACTTTTTTTGAAGTAATAAATCTGTTATGAGTTTCAAAAAAATCAACTATTGAATACTGTCAAAATTGACATAAAAGAGTTCTTAAAACAAATATTATATTATTAATTGATATTAAATTCCTAAAAATCTAAGGTTCCGCCAAGAGACTTATATCATGATAGGTTCATCATTAATGTACCACTTGGGGGGTCTCTTGGATGTATATAGTACGTTTATTAACCATATAATATAAAAATACAAAGAAACATTGTAAAAGTGAAACTAATTAACTAAGAGTTAATACTTAAAGATAAGGTTAATATAATGACCCAAACCTGTATAAATTGTATTGGTTGAGTTTTTTTTGACCCATACCCACCTTAAAATTTAAATAATAAACTTTTGAGCCATTATAAACCGAATATGAATTTATTATAAATTAATATTTCTAGCTTTTCCAAAGGTGCCCATCACCCCTCTTATAAAAGGGCACCCCTCCTTCTCATTTCTTCACAACATCAAAGCCCTTTGGTTCGGCCAACCCCTGCCCAAATACTATCTCAACTTCACTCACTACATCCTAGAGGCCTTAGTTTGATCAGAAAGCCAACCTAACGAGCCCTTTTGATCAAATCAAAAGGAAGAACCCGAAGAAGAGGTAATGTTTTCACCACCCCTTTTCATGTTCCTTTCTTCTTCCACTTCCTCTTTCGTTATTATTACCATTATAAAATAATAACTCCAGTATCATATATATAATGTGATGTTATTATAAATTTTGTACAACCATATTCAGTATTCTATCCATCCTTTGAAAAACATGTCACCATATGTGCGTACGTACGGCTTACCATCTCCACGTCGTGGTGTAATTTTTATTCAATATATTATTATTTGGATGGGTATAATAATGATGTGTAACTCATTTAAATAATAAATATAACATGATAATGATTCTGTATATATGATATAACATCCAATTATATATTATTTTAATATCAAAAGAATGATATTGTCACTCGTGCATATGTACGGACTACTGTCTCCACGAACGCGATGAGATTCATTCTCCATCATATCCATTCATGTATAATTATAATTTGATGATTTAAAAATAGTATCTAAAGACTTTATATCATTCTGGATATGAATAATATACATCCCATTAATAACTAATATGGCTCACATAACAAAGAATATAAATTAAAATGAACCTGTTAACACCCGAAATGACGATAATTCTAAGATATTATTAACAAATCAATGTTAAAAGATCATATATGATGTCATATTAAAGTAAATGATTCTCGTATAATTAAATAACAATTATTTCACCATTATATAGGAGGTAAACCTACCGTCGACCAAGGAAAAAGTACAAAGCAAGGGATTGCTTATCTCACTTTCAATTCCGTGAGATTTCCATTGTTCGCCACTAAATTATTGAAAGTGGTGTATTGTGTACTTCCATTTGATATATATTATCATGATTCTCTCTATATTCATGTTATTCTGTAAATCATTTGGTGGTTATTAAATTTTGGCCATATGACTCATTTGATTAACGTGGTAAGGAGTTTCTTATCTCACTCTTAATTTCGTGAGAATTCCATTGATCACCACTTAATTATTACATGTGGTGTATGTGTACTTCCCATGATTGTATTCATTGTGTAATATACTTTAATTTATGGGTATTTACATAGTCAGGGTATGATCCTTCTTTCATGGATGTATGTTTCTTAAGTTACCAAATCAATAAGGGAATTTGATATTTCAATTTCTACTCATTCGGCTTTACGCATATTTCATTGATTTTATTACTCCAAGATTATGTGTGGAATCACTAGTCATTTGATTATGTCATAATTTCCACTCCCCTTCCTGTGGATATACTTTTGATACACATAATCACTCCATTGATAATTCTCAAGTCATTGATATGAATTTGATAAGAGTAATTTTAACTCTTTCACCATTTGTTGAGTTAAACATCCAATTCGTTGGTGTTGTTTCTACAAGAATATGTGTGAATATCCTTTGATTTTTTTACAGTGAATATTCAATCATATTTAGTGTATTTATATTTTTCATACATAATTATGTCGTTGATTTATCCTTAACCTGAGGATATGGCCTTTATGAGAGATTTCATCTCGATTTACATTCCATTGAGACTTCTTTGTTGATATACACCAAATCACTTTTATGTGGTGTATATAATGTACTTTGACATAGTATATCATGAATCCCTTTATTCTCATGATATTACAATGTTTTGATTACCTCAATTATTTGTATTCAAGTGTCTCTCTTTTGGTTAGAATCTCTAACTAAAATACCATTTTTAAATTTTTTAAAGACTTATTCATCTAAATCTTTCTCATTGATGTCCATGTTTTAAAAATGGTTTTAAGGATTTATTTATATGGACATTAGAGTTTAGAAATTTAAACTCCTTTTAAAAAGTTTCAAAGTGGTATGGGACACTTTGATTCAAAAATCTACTTTTAAATGGCTTCTTGACAAATAGTGTGACTTTTAAATGTTTTCAAGAAAAGGGGGATATTTCTCTCAAATTGTTTTGATGATTATTTTAATCTATGTCAACATCCTTCATTATTCTTGATTGAGGTTAATGTGATACAATACAATCTTCCATATTGTATCGAATGAGTTATGTTTGACTGTGGATGTGCTATTTTTATACCATTCATGGTTTGTGGTTAAAGTATTGACATTTTGTATTCTAGTTTTAATACGAATGTTTATGTTATGTTTAAACCTGTTCATATGAGGAATGAATTGGACTTAATAAGTGACGGGTGGAGCCCGTTATAGCTCCTCGATGCATCGGTAGGTCTCATGAGACAAACTAGTGTCTTGGCACAAGGCCTTGGCAAAATATTATTTGTAGTCTTGGCACGAGGCATTGGCTATGTGGTTATGATATTCTGGAATTATGCATTCCATCATTATGAAAGTGGTTATTGATAATGCATGGGATTGTTCGACTAGTAGAATATCTATGTGAGTAAGTAAATGGCATTATTTTATTTTATCTTTGCCATTTTATGCTGAATTTCAAGATTAAAAGGCTTTTGTTTTAGTTATAAACTGCCTTAAGTGTTTATACTTATTTCTGGAAGCTTATGCTATAATGCTATCCATACTGAGCATCTGAGCTCACCCCTTTCAATGTTTTATTTTTCCCAGGATTATGAAGAAGTAATTTATGAATGACCTGCAGGGATAGTATGAGGGTATATGAAGGCAAGATGTTTTTTTTTTATGATGTAATGTAAAAATTTATGGATGTATCTAGTTATTCCAAGGCTACTAAACTAATCGGTCTTTCGAGACTTGATCTTTCTCGTGATCATGCCAATGTTATGTAATAATGCACTGACTCTAGGTAACTAGGGTCGGGGCGTTACAGTTGGTATCAGAGGAAGTTTATTACAAACCTTGGAAGCTAGATTTAGATAAACTCTGATTAGAGCACGTAGACCTAAGATGAACTTTTAGGATTAGTATAAAATAACTTCCTAGAATTTTGGTATTGTCGAGATTTTGTGAGTTTTCCGAGAAATACATCTCTGTCTGGATACGAGCAGGTAGAGGCGGCTCTGGCACAGATGTACCTAGGGGTAAAACCCGAAAACACCACTTTGAGCTAGACTCGAACGGGAACTGGTGCAAGACAACGGGCCTTGCTGCACTCTTGGTTACAACACTCTCGGGGGATATGCTTAGGATAATTTACATTTTCATTACAAACCGATTTAAGTAATATATATATAAGATGAGAGTAAATGACCTTGGTTAATCCTAATATGTTTCAAATTGAGAATATGGTGACATTTTAATATCTAAATGATTTTATGACTACTATTACTCACACAATGCTTTCTGGTTTTAGTCAATGGATGGATTCCAAGGAAGTCATAGTGACTTTGAGAATGATATACAAGGTGGGAATGGTGGTGGAAATGAGCAACAAAATGGAATGTTGATAGGCGTAAAAGATATCGTCTTTATGCCAAATCTGTTTTCCAAAAATATGATCAACAACATATATATTAACCAAATCCCAGACTCAACAAGGAAGAGAAAGGTGATAAATGATAAGAGCTCCAGCAATGAAGACCATGGAGAAAAGAACCCTCAATTTTCATCATGTAGTAAATGTGGAAAGAGACACCCAGGAAAGTGTCTCAATGGGACAATGAAATGTTTTATGTGCGGGAAGGAAGGACATAAAGTGAAGAATTGCCAAAGAAAAATGAAGAGTAATATGGAAGAAGATAAAAATGGTCCCAAGAGTCCATTTATAGTCATTTTCCATAAATGTAGGGGACCTGGCCATTACCCGAGTGAATGTCCTATTCTATAGGATATTTTCTTGGTCAAAAAAGAAGCTATGTGGAAATAAATGGTTGGAGAAAAATTTAAAAAGTATTATCACTCCCTATTGATGGGTTTACTTTGGAATAATTTTCTCTTGTATTTGTAACCCCGCAGTTTGCCACGTGAGAATGATATTTGAGGAAGAATTGTCTCTTCTCTTGTGGATATAGGTATAAATAACCATTTGGTTTTATATGATCATTGGGGTTTGAGAAATTATAAGTTATTATAATTTGGGATGAAAATTCAAGGTATGATATAACATTTGTGGTTAAATTATGTTATTTTGAGGAATTTATCTCATTTTGGTAATATTATAAAATATAGTTTTTGAAAAAGGACAACACGTAGACCGTTTGAAAACCTGTCTCGTCAGACAAAGCTGTGGGAATCGAACCCACAACCAAAGTGCGATTGGGATTTATCGCCTACCACTGGACTACGTGAAGTCCCTGGTTAGTGTGACTATTTTTTTTGTTAAATGATTTTATTTATCAATAATAAGATGATTTGGGTTCTTATGTCTTATCAAATGAATACCTTTGGTATAGGAAAATGATTTGGTGATTAAGTGATAAATGTTATTTTGGAAGATGTTCGCTTTGTTGGGAACACTACATGCCCAAGGAAAATATAATACAATGGGGTTTCATTTGTAGAGTAATGGTGGATTTTTATCTATGTTTTTATTGGGGATTTATAGTGATTTTGGTTATTTATGGAAATGATTAACCTATAACTGAGAATATGTGATGATGTTAATTACTTTTAAGTATGTGACTTTAAGAGTATTTGATGTCATTTGGAGATACAATTTAACATGGGATACTACATAATCAAATTCTTCTATGTTTTGGGTTTCAATATTAGTTTGGATTATATTGAAGGATTTTGAGTACAATTGATTATTGAATGGTATTTATTTAACTTTGGGGTATTGTTGGTTTAATTTTAGAAAATAAGATTAGTGCTTATTTATCTCAAGGAATATACTTTTGGGAGATCATTAGATCATTCACTAACCATTTTGGTTTTGATTAATCTTCAAAGACAATGTAAATATATAGTTTATCCTGCATGGATCATGTGATTCTATAGAAGTTTATTCTAGCTCTTCCAGTGTGACCAAGTCTTCTTGAATACTCATCGTTTAAAAAAAATTGAGTTAGTGGTGGAAATTTATTAAAGAATGAAACTCTACTTAAAATGTAAGTATATATCATAATGTTCTTAGTCAGTATCATAAATGAATTCCTCGTCCTTATGTAATGTAACTTAAAAAAAATGTTGTCCGTTTACTTTCCTACTAGGAGACTAATGGTCATTTGTCCCAACACAAGTTTGTGGTTTTCTTATTGTAAACTTTCTCCTACTCATGATTTCTATCCCTCTCCATCAGAACTTGACACTTAGTTTATCATCCATATCCATGTTTTCCTACATGGAATCCTAGTATGGGTTATCTTGGATGACCCTTATACCTCTCTTTCTTTCTTTTAAAGTGATAGTTTTATTGACTCTTTTTCTGATGTGGGACTTTCCATTATATTCCCAAGCAAAATTTTAAAAATTGTGAGGATGCAATTTATTGAAGGAGGGGAGAATGTAACACCCCAAGCTTCCTCGGTATGTTTCCTTTCGAATAATGTAATGGCGTCCATTGTACGCAACTTTGAGATTTTAACACACCATAACCAATCAAACTAGCCGTTATGAATAGTAATACCTACTTTTTGAAATTTTATAAATTCTATCTCTCAAAATGGACTTCATTTTTGGATTAGGAATACCGAAATTAGCCTACGGTGAAATTTTGGTACTTTTCGGATAACTTTCATATTTTGATGAATAGTGAAAATTACTAAATTTTAATTAAAAACAACTTTTTTAATCAAAATAATTAATAGTGATAAATTATGAATTTGAGTGGTTTTAATGTATATTTATAATATATTTTTACCATGTAATACAATGTGGGTCATTGAACAAAATTTCACATTTAAACCAGACATAAAAAAGTGATAATCTTTTGATAGTTATTATCTCTAAAAAACACGCTTTTTGTTTTAACAACGGGAATTAATTTTAAATTAATTTCTGCCACTTCTGTGTTTTTAATTTGGAAAAACGGATTCCATATTTGGAATCAGTATTTTCAAATTGTGTAAATAGGTAACTTTTATTTTTAAACATTTTGGATAATTACTCTGGTAAATATTTTATTTACCATGGTTAAAGGGTAAATCCGGTAAACAAGGGTTAAAGAAATAATCTTATAATAATACTAAATTACCCTAAACGTGTCTTAACCCTATTGGTTGATACATGGTCGACCATGGGCATCTTTGGGTCGATTTTGGGACCTCATGGATCCACTTGTAAGTGATAATGACACTTTATTTTAATTAAGTTAAAATAAATACAAAAATGACACAAGCATATATCTTTTAACAAAACAATTATTACAGAAGGTTATATATGTTTTATTTTAGATTATAAATATTCATTAGAATGATAAAAATATTTCCTACATAATTATATTTTATTTATAATTTTTATACATTAAATAATTTAATTTATTTATGACACAATGATGATGAATTAATTACTTTAATAGTGAAAAATTACAATAATTGATATTATAAATACCCAAATAAATATAATATGAAACTTTTAATGAATTAAAATAATTTTCTAGGATAATATGACATATTAGGATTGATTTAATTGACTTTGTTTGAAGTAATCAATCTGTTATGAGTTTCAAAAAAATCAACTATTGAATAGTGTCAAAATTGACATAAAAGAGTTCTTAAAACCAATATTATAGTATTAATTGATATTAAATTCCTAAAAATCTAAGGTTCGGACAAGAGACTTATATCATGATATTTTGATCATTAATGGACCACTTGGGGGTCTCTTGGATGTATATAGTAAGTTTATTGACCATATAATATAAAAATACAAAGAGACATTGTAAAACTGAAACTAATTAACGAAGAGTTAATACTTAAAGATAAGGTTAATATAATGACCCAAACCTATATAAATTTTATTGGTTGAGTTGTTTTCGACCCATACACACCTTAAAATTTAAATAATAAACTTTTGATCCATTATAAACCGAATATGAATTTATTATAAATTAATATTTCTAGCTTTTCCAAAGGTGCCCCTCACCCCTCTTATAAAAGGGCACTCCTCCTTCTCATTTCTTCACAACTTCAAAGCCCTTTGGTTCGGACAAACCCTGCCCAAATATTATCTCAACTTCCCTCACTACAACCTATAGGCCTTAGTTTGATCATAAATCCAACCTAAGGAGCCCTTTTGATCAAATCAAAAGGAAGAACCCGAAGAAGAGGTAATGTTTTCACCACCCCTTTTCATGTTCCTTTCTTCTTCCACTTCCTCTTTCTTTGTTATTACCATTATAAAATAATAACTCCAGTATCATATATATACTATGATGTTATTATAAATGTGGTACAACCATATTCAGTATTCTATCCATCCTTTGAATAACATGTCACCATACGTGCGTACGTACGGCTTACCGTCTCCACGTCGTGGTGTAATTGTTATTCAATATATTATTATTTGGATGGGTATAATAATGATGTGTAACTCATGTAAATAATAAATATAACATGATAATGATTCTTTATATATGATATAACATCCAATTATATATTATTTTAATATCAAAATAATGATATTGTCGCTCGTGAGTATGTACGGACTACCGTCTCCACGAACGCGATGAGATTCATTCTCCATCATATCTATTCAAGTATAATTATAATTTGATGATTTAAAAATAGTATCTAAGGACTTGATATAATTCTCGATAAGAATAATATACATCCCATTAATAACTAATATGGCTCACATAACAAATAATATAAATTAAAATGAACCCGTTAACACCAGAAATGACGATAATTCTAAGATATTATTAAAAAATCAATGTTAAAAGATCATATATGATCTCATTTTAAGGTAAATGATTCTTGTATAATTCAATAACAATTATTTCACCATTATACAGGAGGTAAACCTACCTTCGACCAAGGAAAAAGTACAAAGTAAGGGATTTTCTTATCTCATTTTCAATTCCGTGAGATTTCCATTGTTCGCCACTAAATTATTGAAAGTGGTGTATTGTGTACTTCCATTTGATATATATTATCATGATTCTCTATATATTCATGTTATTCTGTAAATCATTTGGTGGTTATTAACTTTTGGCCATAGGACTCATTTGATTAACGTGGTAAGGAGTTTCTTATCTCACTCTTAATTTCGTGAGAATTCCATTGATCACCACTTAATTATTACATGTGGTGTATGTGTATTGCCCATGATTGTATTCATTGTGTAATATACTTTAATTTATTGGTATTTACATAGTCATGGTATGATCCTTCTTTCATGGTTGTATGTTTCTTAAGTTACCAAATCAATAAGGGAATTTGAGATTTCAATTTCCACTCATTCGGCTTTACGCATATTTCATTGATTTTATTACTCCAAGATTATGTGTGGAATCACTATTCATTTGATTATGTCATAATTTCCACTCCCCTTCCTGTGGATATACTTTTGATACACATAATCACTCCATTGATAATTCTCAAGTCATTGATATGAATTTGATAAGAGTAATTTTAACTCTTTCACCATTTGTTGAGTTAAACATCCAATTCGTTGGTGTTGTTTCTACAAGAATATGTGTGAATATCCTTTGATTGTTTTACACTGAATATTCAATCATATTTAGTGTATTTATATTTTTCACACATAATTATGTTGTTGATTTATCCTTAACCTAAGGATATGTCCTTTATGAGAGATTTCATCTCAATTTACATTCCAGTGAGACTTCTTTGTTGATATACACCAAATCACTTTTATGTGGTGTATATAATGTACTTTGACATAGTATATCATGAATCCCTTTATTCTCATGATATTACAAAGTTTTTATTACCTCAATTATTTGTATTCAAGTGTCTCTCTTTTGGTTAGAATCTCTAACTAAAATACCATTTTTAAATGTTTTAAAGACTTATTCATCTAAATCATTCTCATTGATGTCCATGTTTTAAAAATGGTTTTAAGGATTTATTTATATGGACATTAGAGTTTAGAAATTTAAACTCCTTTTAAAAAGTTTCAAAGTGGTATGGGACACTTTGATTCAAAAATCTACTTTTAAATGGCTTCTTGACAAATAGTGTGACTTTTATATGTTTTCAAGAAAAGGGGGATATTTCTCTCAAATAGTTTTGATGATTATTTTCATCTATGTCAACATCCTTCAATATTCTTGATTGAGGTTAATGTGATACAATAAAATCTTCCATATTGTATATAATGAGTTATTTTTGACTGTGGATGTGCTATTTTTATACCATTCATGGTTTGTGGTTAAAGTATTGACATTTTGTATTCTAGTTTTAATACGAATGTTTATGTTATGTTTAAACCTGTTCATATGAGGAATGCATTGGACTTAATAAGTGACGGGTGGAGCCCGCTATAGCTCCTCGATGCATCGGTAGGTCTCATGAGACAAACTAGTGTCTTGGCACAAGGCCTTGGAAAAATCTTATTTGTAGTCTTGGCACGAGGCCTTGGCTATGTGGTTATGATATTCTGGCATTATGAATTCCATCATTATGAAAGTGGTTATTGATAATGCATGGGATTGTTCGACTAGTAGAATATCCATGTGAGTAAGTAAATGGAATTATTTTATTTTATCTTTTCCATTTTATGCTGAAGTTCAAGTTTAAAAGGCTTTTGTTTTAGTTATAAACTGCCTTAAGTGTTTATACTTATTTATGAAAACTTCTGCTATAATGTTATCCTTACTGAGCATCTGAGCTCACCCCTTTCAATGTTTTATTTTTCCCAGGATTATGAAGAAGTAATTTATGAATGACCTGCAGGGATAGTATGAGGGGATATGAGGACAAGGTGTTTTTTTATGATGTAATGTAAAAATTTATGGATTTATCTTGTTATTCCAAGGCTACTAAACTAATCGGTCTTTCGAGACTTGATCTTTCTCGTGATCATGCCAATGTTATGTAATAATGCACCGACTCAAGGTAACTAGGGTCGGGGCGTTACAATTCAAATATATTTTATTGTTTTGATAAAAAGAATATTTGAAAATAACTATATTAGTTTATTTATTTTTTAAAAAGTATTATTTAATAAATTATTTTATATGAATAATTCCTAATTTCTAAAGACACTATGTTTCATAAATGTCTTATAATTATTCTGATTTATAAAAATATAAAAATACTGAAATAAGCTAGTTATAAGTTATGAATCTAATTAGTAATAATTGATAAAATTTTATCTAAATAATTAATATAAAAATATAATTAATTTTTTTTATGAATTTTGATTTTTAAAATATTATATATATACATATATATATATATATGAGATTATAATTATAAAGTATGAATAAATTATTTTTATAAAAATAGTAATCTATAATGTTTTTTATAATAAAAGTATTTTTATAACTTTTACTTTCATAAATTTTGAATTATGAAAAAATTAATTTAAATAAATATATTATAATTACTAGTTTCGAATTATAAAATATGTTTAGATTATAAAAAAATATTTTTTTATAAATAGGAAATTATAATTTCTCTTTTTAATGATCAACTTAATCTAAAATTAATATACTTATAATATATATATATATATATATATATATATGTTATGTTTATTAATGAAATTAAATATATAGTGATATTAATATAATAATAAAAGAATAAAGGCAATTTGGTTTGGGGATTTCGGTCTGCTGCAATCTGTAAGGGGGTTTCACAATGTAAGGCATTACAGTCAAGGGAGGTCATACTTAGTATTATGTCTAGGGAGATCCGTAGAGGAAGTGGGTTCTAGAGTTGGAGTCCAAGGGATGCCGAGTCGAGTCAACAGGAGAGGCTGAGGGTGATGTGGCTGGGGATATGGTTTCACCACTAGTGTCGATGATAGAGATCTGGGAAATGTCAAAGGGTATTGTACACAGTTTAAAGTTTTATATTTATGTATATACTTTTATAACAACTCATTTATAAAGAAGGATTAATATTTAGTTTCCAAACCACAAAATAAAGGTTACAAACATATATATCATTACATGGTTTTCATATATTTGTTTTGATGTCGTTCAATGTGGAATTCTAAATAAGTAATATTTCATTTGAAAATTTGTATCCCCACACCTATTATGTCATGGATAATTAAGTGCGGCCACCGTCTGATTCATAAATGGTGTTTCATGAATTTTTTTCAAGTATGTGCATATTTTATAATTCATTTTATTTGTAACTCTTAAATAAGTTTAGCAATTTTATGCTTGAGTTTTTCCTAAAGGCTATTTTAGAATATCTCAAGAAAATTATGGTGACATGTCATGAAAAATGTTAATATAATTATTTATAGCATATATTTTAAATAAATGTATTAAAAGGAAATTATATCTTAATGACTCTATTTTAAAATCCCTTACTCAGAATTTTGTGCTCACCCATGTATTTAAATTATTATTAAAGGATTAGTGTATGTGATACGATGATTTTATAATGTGTAATTTCTTTTCTAATGTTATTTCATTTAAATTTAACTAAATATTGTAATTTTGTATCTTAAAGTAATACTAGATTTCTAATTCTCTAAAACATGGGCTGGTAAAAGATCCTATATTGTATTTAATGTTGTTTATTTATTCAAGTATCTTTTAAAAAACATTACACAGTATTTGCAAGGGAAGTGTATAGTATATTAGGATCGGGTATTTAAAGTTGGTGTTAGAGGAAGGGTCTAGACCACTTTGGAGATCAGATGATAACGTCTAATGGTAGAGTCTAGGTGTTTAACGGTAATAATGTTCCTTAATTCTGAAGATGGAAATTCAGAATTATTTTTAGTACAACGAAACGAATTGAGAGGATGAAATTCTATTGTGGGGGGAATAAGGTAACAACCAAAAAAAATTAAACACAGTTTTATTAGAAATATATTTTAGTAAATGTATTTATTTATAATTAATACCAACAAATAATATTTTTGTTAATATTTTTTTCTTTCAAAATAATAATTGGAATTAAGTGTTTTAATTAGTTTGATTATAATAAAATTATAAATATTATTTATAGTTTTCAAATTTATTATTTGGTTTTTTTAAAAGTAATATTTTAAAATAACTATATTAATTTAATAATTTTTTTCAAAAGATTATTTAATAAAAAATAGATAAATAATTCAAAAAATTTAAAGACACTATGTTTCAAAAATGTTTGATAATTATTCTGATTTATAAATATATTAAAATACTGAAATAAGCTAGTTGTAATTTATGAATCAAATTAATAATTATTATTAAATTTTTTTGTAAATAACTAATATAGAAGTATAAATAATTTTTTTTTATAAATTTTGATTTTTCAAATATGATATATATATATATATATGAGATTATAATTACAAATTATGAATAATTTATTTATAGAACTAGAACTTTATAAAGAATTTTTTTATAATTAATTTTTTTTATAATTATTACTTTCATAAATTACGAATTATGAAAAAAAAATTGTTTAAATAAATATATTATAATTATTAGTTTCAAATTATAAAATATGATTATATTTTTTTAAAAAATATTTCTTTATAAATAATAAATTATAATTTTATTCTTTAATGTTAAAGTTAATATTAAAAAAAATATACTTATATTCTATATATAGATAATTTATGTCAAATAAATTAAATATATAATGAAATTAACATACTAATAACAGAAAAAAATGGAATTCATTGTAGGGGTTTCGGTCTACTGCAATCTAAAGCGGTGTTTAACGATGTGAGGTATAGTAGTCAAGGGAGGTCACGCTTAGGAATTCATCCAGGGAGAGCTACAAAGGATGGGGGTTCTGGCATGGGAGTCTGAGGGAGGTCAAGTTGAGTCACCGGGAGAGGCCGAGGGTGAGCTACCAGGGAAATGGTTTCACCAAGAGTGCTGACGATGGATATCCGACTATTGATAATGGGTATCGTACTCAGTTAGTGTTTATTTTCCATTTATTCTTCAATAAATTAAGTTAGGGATGTGATTTCCATGTTCGATTTGGTTAAAATCTAATGGTTGTACATTTATTTTATTTTTCTCCACTATCAATGTTTCCATTCAACTATATCCACTTGTGTTTTTCTTTTGATTTAAGACTATGACCAGATTATTTACTTTAGAACACATATGTTAATTTCTGCTCCTATAGTAGTTATATTTAATTAGTTATTCAATTAGGATATACATTATTTTCATTCGGATGAATTTATCTATGTTTCATATTGAATATGTTAATATTTTACTTTTTAAACTATGTACCTAGCTTGCTTTGAAAGCTGTGTTTGTTTCTTTGTACTCACAATAAGAAATATTGGTTTAAAAGTCTTTATTGTGCTTTTCCAGTAGGGAAAAACAATATTTTTCATCCTCAGAGTAAGTATACATGAAATGAAGTAGCAGTAGAAGAATTTATTTTATTGTAAATCAATCAAGGGAAATTATACTTCTATGTTAATTTGTTTGACTATTTTAATTATCAGGAAATGTTTCCAAATATGGTTTTTCAATTCTCCAGTTATGTTCTCTGGAATAATTTCTAAGGGATATTTTATATTTTATTACTCATAATTTAATTATTTTAAGAGTTTGATTTTATATTTTGTTAAGGAATATTCTGATGTTCATGTGTTTTTCAAGCTACAATTTCTCAAATTAAAATAGATTATCTATCTATTTATTTTTTATATCAATCTGGAATATTAGTAATGGAAAATATATTTATGAATTTTTTTAGTTTCATTGATTCAAAATAAAACATTCTTTTATTTTTGAATACCATTTTGTTTATATATAATAAATTGGACATTTATTTTATTTCCAAATAATTCTTTTGTTTAATAATTTTATTGGTAATGGAATGTTTGATTCAAACTTCAATTCAATAAAATATATTTATGGGGAATTTATAATATTTCAATCAATTATATAGATTCTGGATTTAACATTTTATTAGATACATGACTTATATACATGTACATATGTAATTCTTCATTTATTTGGGGGTGTTTTACTATGTAGTTTATACTACTAAATTATGTAATTATGTTTATATTTCACATGTTATGGTAATGAAATAAGTAACATATATGATTTCCTTGACAACAAATATCATTTAATTTATTTGTGTTTTATAGTTTCATATTTAAAAATATATAAATATGTAGTTATATATATATATATATATATATATTCATGTCTTAGGTTTTCAAATTTTACGTGCATCAATTTTTAGATTGTAGGATAATTCATTTATTAAAATAGTGGTAATTCCAATTTTATAAACATAATAATAGTTTTTCCTTCATGTTTTTAAAAATTAATGATCCAACTAAAAATCCTTTTATATTTAAGGTCTATCATACCTTAATATACACCTATTCACAATGATGATTGTCTTTATTAAAATTTTATCCTAATAATTTTGTGTGTGATGTATTACTACTTAAGAATAATAAATAATTCTAATGTTAATTTACTATTGCTACTTGAAGAGTTTACATTTTCATGACATCAAATCACGTATACAATTAATTAATAAATTGTATGATCAATATATTTACTTAAGATTAATTTTTTTATAAAATATATTACATGAATTAATGAATGAGATTTTGGAGTACACTGATGTTTAATGTAATATAATTTCATGTAAAGTTAAATAACATAAGACTTGATGATTTCAAAACTCATGAGATATCTTCAAGTAAAACTTATATATATATATATATATATAAGTTTATGTTTTAAATTTTATTTCTTATTAACTCTGCCAAGGGATATCCATATTTATCAGTGTTTTGATAAAAAATAAATATATCCCAGAAATTAAAAATACTGAGCTATATATATATATATGTGTATATATATAAATATAGGTATATATACATATATATGAGAAACATTAAGTTCATTTATTTAGAATTTTGAATCATGTTATGTATATATATCAATATATATATATATAAAGGATAAAATTATTATTGACATGTTATAATAATTATCATCATATTTTAGAAGAAAAACTCACATAACATGTCATCATGCTCTTTTTAAATTAAGGATGTTTCATCTACATACGATCTTGTCCATATATGAAGCACAACATCAATACACCTTCCATTAATAATAAACTCATTGTTTCAAATTAATTTTAAGGTTTACTTCAAAAAATTTCAAGCACATGGATTCCTCAAAGAATTGAATTTTTTAATTTTATGTAAAAATGTATTTTGAGAGAATGTATTCATTTAATTAATTATACTTCTTATTTTTGCATTATAAATAGAGAACAATTATTTAAATTATGGTATTAATAATTATATTATATTATATGAATTAATAATTAATCTTTTCCAAGTGGAATGGGACACTTTGGATTGCTTGAAGAATATGTACCTCAATAATTAATCAATTAATTTACTTTCAAATTTAAATAAATAAAATTAGTAGGAGACACTTTTATTTAAAGACATATTAGACATATGAGGAATTCATTGGGCTTATTATGTGATGGGTGAGGCCAGTTATAGCCTCTCAGTACATTGGTCAGTCTAATGAGACAAACTAGCATCTTGGTACAAGGCCTTGATAGAATGATTATGTTTTCTGACGTCATGCATTCACACATGCATTGGACTTAATATGTGATTGGTGAGTCCCACTATATCCTCTCAATGCATCAGTAGGTCTAATGAGACAAACATTCCCTTGGCATAAGGCCATGAAAAAATGGTTATGTCTAGTCTTGGTATGAGGCCTTGACATAATGTTTATGATGTACTGAATTATGCATTCCCTCATAATGATTCTAGTAAATAGAATACCATATGATTATTCAACTAGTAGAATATATATGGTTATTGATAATTCCCTTATGAACCAGTATTAATAAATTTTATATTTTCAAGTGCACTCTATTTAATGTTTTATATTTATGTATATACGCGTATAACAACTCATTTATAAAGAAGGATTAATATTTAGTTTCCAAACCATAAAACAAATGTTACAAAGTTATCTATATTTACATGGTTTTCATATATGTGTTTTGATGTTGATCTATGTTCAATTCTAAATAAGTAATATTTCATGTGAAAATTTTTATCCTCACACCTGGTATGTCATGGAAAATTAAGTGTGGCCACATTCTGACTCCTAAATGGTGTTTAATGAATATTTTTCAGGTACATATATATTTAATAATTTTTTTTGTTTGTAACTAATGAATAAGTTGAGAAATTTTGATCATGATTTTGTCCTAAACTCTATTTACAATCTATCAATAAAATTATGATGACATGTGATGAGAAATGTTAATTTCATGATTTAAAGCATGTATTTTAAATAAATTTTTTAAAATAAAAATATATCTTAATGATTTTATTTTAAAATACCTTACTAAGAATTTTGTGCTCACCCTATTTAAGTAAAATATCCTTACAGGTTTAGTGGAAGTGATACGATGAATTTATAATGTGGAAGCATTTCTATGATGTTATTTTTCTTAAAGTTAACTAATTTTTTTTACATTTTAATCTGAATGTAATACTAGAATTCTAATTCTTCAAAACTCGGGTAAGTAAAATATCCTCTATTGTATTTAATGTTGTGTATTTATTCATGTATATTTTCAAGAAAAAATTACACATCATTTGTAAGGGCTGAGTTTGGTTGCTCAGGCTTGGTTATATACATTTACCTTCTAGTTTTGGTTTTTATAAAAATATGAATGTTGGCATTTAATGTCTTTTGGTAGGTGTTGTGGTCTAATGGACCTCTATGCACTTTTGTAAGAAATGGATTGTTTTCAAGGTGTTATGAAAATGATTTAAGGAGGTTTTGTAAATGGTTTCAAATGGTAAATTGTGTGTTTACACCTCTTTTAAAGGATGGATTGCATGTTTGATAAAAGTTGGTTATGTGAAATACTTAGAGTCCCATTTGGAAACATTGTGAAATTGATAAAAATAATTATTATAAAAACATCCATTGGATGTTTCCCATTTCTTTTATATGCATAATGCATGGGATTTCCCTGCTGTAAAATCCTTGTGATCCATTATCTGGGTTCCTCATATGAAACCCTTTGAGTTTTATTTATTATAAGGAATGATATTATTCATTTGGAAGACATGGGGTGTGACCTATTATGAATTATTATTATATATATTTTGTGATTGGATACTTGTTTGGCATCAGTTATCTCACCCCCATTATTTACATAAGACATGAGAACCTATCATATTTAGAGAATTTTCTGAGAATGATTTTTGCACTGGTTAGTCACGTACTGACCAGTGGACCATAGTAGGTGGATATGTTTGTGTTTATTTATATTTTATTTTCCCTCAGTCTATCCTGAGTTAGGGTTGCCTTGTGTTTTAGTGTTTTTGATTTCATTGTGTGTGGTATGCTACCGAGGATGGGGTCACATGTATTGGTATGTTCTAGATTGTATCTTCCGGGCTCACCTATGTCTTTTAGCTCTTAGTTACTTTTAGTTATGGATGACACACTTGTATTTATATTTTCATTTCCCACATTATGTGAATATTATGGTGCCTTCTTGTGTATTGTTTACATGGAAGTGATGTGTTAGTTTCTAAAAGATTTTGAAAAATGTTTTAATTTTAGCGTGTTTTATAATTTTCCATGCTATTGAAAATGAAAAGAATTAATTACATTTCTAAATTTTTAATGGCACACTAATAGAATGAAATTGATCTTAGAAAAGATCAACGAAAATGAGTTATACTTTTTTTGAGTAAAATTTTATAAAAGGATAATTTTATATATCGTATTTCAAATGGGAAAATTAATGTTTCTTTAATTTTTAAATTAATTTCATTGTGAATATATTTTTGGGCTACCCTACTAAGTCTTATTACTAATGACTTTATTTATTTTATGTTTTTATCCCTTATACAGGTTCTAGCTTGATTTCGGTCACCTTGGGCGATGAGTGATCATTGTATTGGAGAGTGAGCCAAGGGGTTATATGGAGGTGATTTAGTTTCATTGTTTGGTAGGTTGTATTGTGTAGTTTAGTTGTATTTTTTGATTCTTGTATAAATTATGATTAGTTTAATTTAATTTATATATTGATCTGGTTGTGAAACTTATTTCTTTTTACTTCCTTTACTTATTTATTATGTGAAATCAATCCCTAATTATACTCTGTTGATGTTCTGCACTAGTTTCTAGCCTACGGGGATTGGGAACACTCTTCAATCAATGCCATGGACTGGATCGAGATATCGGTTTAGGGTTTCCTTAGGTTGGTTTGTGACACCTCCCCAATCATTGATCCCCCTCTTGGCACCCCTTCTGTCCCTGTTGTTAAGATCCCATCTCACTGAACCCTCTCTCTCTTGCCCGAATGTCAATCCCCTATCCCCTCCACCCCTATAGAATTCCCCCTATGCACCGAACCCCCTCTACTATGGATCCCCCTGTAAGTCATCATCTCTGTCCCCCTTTCGATCCCCCGGTCCACATACCATCCTCTATTTGTAGACCCTACCCCAAGAATCCCTACCCCCAATTCCATTTATTTCTTAATTCATTTACTTTTGATGACTTATTTGTTTTATTCCATTTCATATTTGAATGCATAGAATGTATTCTTCACATCTATTCTACTATCAACATCAAAAAATTTACATGGTAATATTGGTTGATCCATTTAATGATCACGCTGATATAGTTATTTTATTCTCTTTATGATATCAAATATGTCCTAAAATTTATATTTTTTATTATTGTTGTTTTATTTTTTATTGAAATTCAAATTGTAGAAAATAATTCTCGATAGAATCCAACCAAGATTTCCTACATCAGGTAATCCTTTTTTTAGGTACAAATTCCAATTTATTATTTTTCATCCTCATCCTTTATTTTATGGAGGTGAGTTATTGATGTTATTCATTTTCTCAGTATTCTAATGTATCCATATATATGGATCTTTATGTCCTTCTTGTTTTTGGGTGATCTTATTCGGAATCATAACTTTTTTGGGATATTAGCATTGTTTATTCAGTGGTTCTTGGTATTTTTATAAATTATTGGTCTCTATTTGTAATGCATGGTTTATTCTATGTACAAATTCATGACATATTTCCTTTTTAATTTGAAGTTATAAGTTAATTTTTTTAAATAACAATACTTTAAAATCATTGGTTCCGTTAATATTTTTATTATTCTATATTCGTGTGTTTTTTTTAGATTCAAACATTGATTTGCAACTTCCCCGACTTCGAGAGACATTGAGAAATATCCATGGTTTTCACTATATATGATATTCTATAATAAATGGATTTTCAAAAGGGTCTTTGAGTTGGTGGAAGGACAAGGTATGTATGTTTATAGATTATATGAAATTATAGTGATGTTTTAATTTCATAAAAACAATAAGTTTCTTAGATTTTATATAATTAATTAAATGTATTTCTTTATATTTTCTTTTCAATTTTTTTATTATATTATTTCATAACAATCTATCTCATGTGATTTAGTTAAATTATCTATTTAATGAATATTTTATTATATTATTTCATAACATGGTATGTCTAACATTTTATAAGCTTCCACCTTTTTTTATTTCACTACAAACTCGAACATATATAAGAAAATCTATAAGTAGAATTCAATTTACTTAATTGAAGTTTAAATGAAAAAAAGAAACTATGGATAAACCATACTATTTAATAATTCAAATCAGCTTGAATGATTCAATAGAAATATCACACTTATATTTCCATTAATTTAATATAATTTTATTTATAATCCATTCAATATATTTAAATTTGTCATTACTAATATGCAGTTCAATATTATAATATAAGAATCATATTAACCATTTATTTATATTATCATTAGAAATGTTAGGCAATGATTATAACTTAGGTTTATGTTTCATACATGTCTACCGGAAATTGCCATTTGATTAGTATAGGCCCTTGAGTTTTCCCATGAATGAGACGTAATTCATTTGTGCGAATGAATAAATGGTATAAGGAATCTCCATATTTAGTGACATATATATTTTGGATCTATTTTAAATATTTTTTTAATTTATTATTTATCTTCTCATATGAATCAATATTTTCTATGTTTCATCATAATAATTCAAAATCAATACATTTTGTATAAGGGGCAGTTGTTGGTGATTTTTTTGTATATTTAAATGTTTTTTTTTGTATTTATACTTTTCAAACAATCAATTCCTATTTTCATTCTATCATTGAATGTTGGAAGAATCATTTTCCCACTAGTTGATCAATAGAAGTATAGAATAGTGAAAACCATAAAACATGTGGAGATAATGATGAATGAGAAAATTATGATATGGAGGATTTAGTCCAAATAATTCATCAGTGGTTAAAGAACATATGTATGATTCATTATCACAGGTCAAGAGGATTCATTGACTACATTTTTAATTATTTATTTTATATTATTTTTTATTTAATTAATTTACATGGAAATATTTATCACTATTCCTATTTATCTTCTGAATTATCTCACTTATCATTAATTCCAAAATATTTTGAATGTGGAATTTTTGAAACTAACATATTTAATTTTGATCGGCTATCATGATATATAAAAGTATACTATTTGGTTTCTTCCTATGCTACTACAGAGTCAGTATTTTAATAGTAAAATACTAATAGTGTTTTTACAAGATGAATTCAATGGTAAATTTAAAATAATATCATCTAAAGGCTTTATTTGTATACTTATATTTTCATATTGAACATCCTTAAAACAATGTGATCTTTTTTCTTTTATACTAAATTTTATCTTAATTAAAAATTATTTTAGTGATTGAAATGATTAATTGTCTTATCGAGCAATAAATCGTCTAAAAATATTAATTACATTTTGATTTTTAATAATTTTTTATGAAATTTTATGTTATTTATTGATGTTTCCAATATTCCAATGATTTTATATATTAGTTTTATCATTCTTCATTCTAGAATTATAGGCCTCATTAGGCCTGCAGAATTCCATTAACTGAAAAAGACAACATTTTATGAATTATATATCTTATTGTGCCTGTTGGTATCCATAAAATTGGGTTTCCAACTATTTATTCACCATAAAGGGTACTCAGTTTACCTTCATTAATTTTTACGGATAAAAGGTATATATAAATATCAGGGATGACAGAGAAAGGTATACTTTTACCTAAAATTATCAATCTATTTTATGGATTATGGTTCATGAACCTAATAATATAATAAAAAATCATTAACAACCACACATATAAAAGAGAAAATTGACCAAAATTAAAAATTAAAAATAAGAAAACCAAGAAATTAATACTAATAATTTTATCTAGTTATATGGATATTATCAGCAAAAATTATACTCAAAAGAATAAATTCCACTATGTATCATCATTTCCAATGGTAAGTGATTCAAACATTCAAAAATAATATCCACTCCATTTATACTACTAAAACTTCTAAAATTTAGTATAGTAGTGTGGACTCTATGATCTATCCATGGGAATGGGTCGCTAGTCCAAGCAATGAGAGTATTTCATAAATTTGACATCAAAATTTAAAAACTAAGAATAAAAATTTTTAAAAGAAAATTATAAGCATATAAATTGAAAATAAAGTATTTTTTATTGAAATAGATATTGTTGAATAAATTAAAATTAGGTTTTTTCTATAAGTTATCTCTTTATTAACTCATGTAATTGAATGAATTGTTTTGTTGGAAGAATATATTAATGTAATTTATCTTTACTTTGTACATTTTAACTAATACTATCCTATTTATTTTAATTCCAAATAATATAAGGATTTTAGCTATTGTAAATTTATTTAAGTTCCAATATCAATTATAAATGAAAAATAATTAATAATATTATATTCACACACTTTCTTATCACATTGGGTCTCATTACATAATTTGTTTTATCTAATAACAAAAAAATTTAGTTAAAAAATATTTATACCAATATAATAAGGAATCAATACATTAAATAAAAATAAAAAATCAATCTATTAATAATCAATAACTATCCTACTACTCTTGATTCTTCACCACTTAAGTGATTAGTCACTCATAAAATTATTTTCATCCATCATGAATGAATATGTTGTCATAAGAGATAAAAATAATTTAACTTACAGGATAAAATTAGGGAAAACATTTTAGGTAGATAGAAAAACTTAACAAGCATTAAAGGATTCAATTACACACTCTTTAGTTATAATATTCTTGTTAATGTTAGCTATATAAAATTATAATTCATTAAATGTGTATTTTCTCTCAATGAAATTAATAATCATAATGTATTTTAACCTTGTACTACATCAAATATTGATGTATGGAGTTTTTTGTTCAATGAGATGTATGTAAATAAAAATCTTTTATGTATTCCACTTGAGTGGAATTATTCACAGTGTAATATCATAGTTTTTCTTCCATAGGGCTTGTCTCCAGCATTACAAATTCTGATTTACTAAGAATTATAGTGTATAGTTTTGATAAATTTATCATGATATCCTTCTTAACATAATTATTTTTTTTAGATTTATATGTGATAGTGTATGTAGTTGTAGTAAAATACATCTTTTTCTTCACCAATTAAACAATATAATTCCATTTTGTAGTCTAAAGGTTATAACCATAGCATAGTGTCCTTAGGCTCCTACTCATTTAATATTATATAAAAATGGTTCATCATATTGATTCATAGTCAAGGATAAAGATCTCATTTTAACTTTATATGTTATTTTTACATAGATTCCATATGGCATTGGATATCCAATTATGCAGTGATTACCTACTTTCAATTCATACACATATCCACTTGAACTCAATAGTGATACAATATAAATGATCACAGCAACATTTATTTTATAATTCCTCTAATTTACTAATAAATTCTCTAAAAAATCCAAAAATATCTCTCTTAATAAAAATATTGGACAAAAAAATCAATTGGATATTTATAGATTATCTAAGTATTAAAATCATTGGAAATTAGTATGTATATTTTTTTAGGGTTTTAGTCAACATAATAAATACTACCACCCTAAAAAATCTATCCCCAGGACATATTAAGAGGTATTGAAGCATGTGATTTTATTTTATGTCTCATATTATAGTGAATAATTATTCAGTATGATTTAGTTATTGGATTTTAATTTTGTAATTGATAATTTAATGATGGTGGGGTGTGTGTTTCTATAGTATATGACATAAAGGTGTTGCATGACTAGATGAAAAAGAGTAGTGTGTAGAAAAAGGTGTAAAGAGGATGTGGAAACTAAGAATATATCAATATATTGGTTCTAATAGGTTCATATATGTGTAATCCTTTAATATTTATGAACAAATGTATTCTTTGAAGAATATGAAATACAATGGTTCTATAGTTTATTTCTACATTTGTTCTCAGTGATTGATGATCCATAATTATATGTACATCGATATATGATAATTATAGAATAATTATGATTTTATATGGTGAATTTTTTTTTATTGTTTAATTTAGGGTTTCAATTTTCATAGTTAATAATTAGTGGTGATACTATGTTAATTGGAGAATTATACCACATCATTGCCATCATAATCACGAAACATGTCTTTCATCAAATAATCAATCTAGAAATCTCATATTTCTTATAGAAATTGACCACTATGATGATATCAATTCTTCAATATATCCTTCTAAATGGTCCTAATTTACACTAACTTATTCTTTGGAAACTCTCTACATTCCTTACATGAACCCCAATCACCTTTCCACAGTCCAAGAATGACCCATATAGCTCCATATTTCATTTAATTGCCATTATTTAGTGTTACCTCACCCTTCTAAAGCTCCCATTTACCTTTTCATAGATCCAGTGTCTTAGGATATATCTTTCTAGAACTCATGATAATTCAATGTTACCTTTAAATTCCTCATATCAAATTATCGACCACATGTGTAAATGGTTGACCATGAACCACTTAGATCAACTACAAGATAGTGAGGACCAACTGCATGACTAGAAGAATGATCATGTCTATCGATTATGTGGTTGTTGGTTAACCACAAATAAAATTCACTTACCATAGCAGTTGACCATGTGGTAGTGGATGAATAACATGAGTTAACAGATCCAATGCATGACTTAATGACTGACTGGGTGCCTTAGCAGGTCGAACGTATAAATGATTGTGTTTTGGATCAGTCATAAGCTTTATGACTTATCCAAATTTAAAATTTTAATCAATAAATCTCAAATATTATTCAAAATAAATCTATCCATGTACAATCAATTATAAACAATTTAAATCCCATTTATGAGTTTACAAAACATCCTCAGCTCAATTCCCAAGAACATGCAGCATGTATACTCAACCATGATCATCAATGAGATTTCATCACACTTTAATATTCATCCAACTTGAAGCTTCATCCAAGTGTTGTTCTACAAATATTATAAGATTCACATGTAGTAGCACATTGGGATATTTTTTTTACCAATTCATGGGTAAAAGTTTTATGTGTTTTAATTTTCAAGGTCTAAATATGTGAAATTATTTTTAACTATTTGTTTTATATGAAATATTATTTACGTGTTTAATTTCAATGGTGGAAATTTTTGAATGTTGAATTCACTAATTTATTAATTAATTATATTTTAATATTCATGTGTTTTTAGCATGTTTAATTTTACAATTAATTTTTTAAATATTTTATAATGATTTTTTTATTCTTCTTGTATATTGTGATTATTTATACATGGGTATATTACATGGCCTACCTACTTGGTCGGTGTTCCTACATTCTAATTTTTTCATTCATTTAGGGATAAAGGTGAGTTATTGATAATTATCATCTTATTATTATTTTTGTCATGTATGAGTAGACGATACATTAATCAAACATGTGGTCATCCTATAATGACTAAATATGATGTTTTTAAAGCTTTTACACCCTTTTAAAAAGTCTGTCTGGGGGTAAAAATCAACTTAATAGAATATGAATATCATAGAATCAATAGAAAATAAACATAGAGTGAATCATGAAATGTTCAAATAGAGAGAATGTCAATCTGAGCTAGAGTTTTTGTGGGAGGACTAAGAATGCCCTTTTGAGTTTTATAAACACAAAAATGAACATTTAATAGACATAACCATAGAAAATTACATCATAATGAATTAAAATCATAGGAAAACGTTATTATTATATTGTTTTATCTTGTATGAGGATGAAACGCATTAATAGGATGTTCATTCTTCCCAGAATGACCGAATTTGTCATTTTAAGAGTTTTAAAACCTTCTAAAAACACAGGGGGTGTCAAAGAAAACTGAATGACATTTGAATTTAATAAAATTAGAAAAAATAATGGCATTGTTAATTGTGCAATGTTTGAGTATAAAATACATCAATAGGATGTGTTGTTTGTCTAGGATGACTAAGAATGCACTTTTGGTGTCATAAAAGACCAAAACATGTGTTTCGCGGTCATATTTATAGTATATGACTTCAGAATGACTTAAAATCATTGGAAACTCAAATTGTAATTATTCTTAAAATGTAAGAGAATATGATATGTCAATCGAATAAGCGGCCTTCCAAGAATGAATGAATATGCAGTTTTTAAAGGATTGTTTCCCTTTAAAAACACATGGGGGTCAAAACCAATCAAACAACCTCTAAATGACATGAAATCATACCAAAACACCGTAGTTTGAATTGTGAAATGCTGGAGAAGATGGTACATCAATCGAAGGTTTTTTCTGAGATGATTAAAAACACAATTTTAGTATCATAAAACGCCAAAACATGCGTTTAATGGTCAGATATATAGAAAAATATCTTTTAATGACTTTAGATTACAATAAAATCATCATATTATTATTATTCATTATGATTACAACTTGAATTCATGTCAATCGGATGATCATTTTTCCTATAATGACCGAATATGCAGTTTTTAAAGGCTTGACTCCCTTTAAAAAAGTGTGTCTAGGGGTAAAAAACATTACAACCTATAAATGTCATGAAATAAAATGAAAATAATTGTAGATTGAATTTTGAAATGCTCGAGTTTAATGAATGTCAATCAAAGTTAGGGTTTGTCAGGGAGAACTGAAAACGCACTTTTAGTGGTACAAAACACCAAAACAAACTTTTAACGACCATATCCATAGAAAACGATCCTATAATTATGTGAAATCATAGTGAAACTATCTAATTATTATTTTTTATGTGTATGATGACATGAAATTTCAATAAGACATGTGGTTTGTCTAGAATGATCGAATTTAAATTTTTAATGGTTTGATGCCTTTTAAAACACAAAGGGTGTCAAAATCATCCGAACGACCTCCAAATGCTATGAAATCATAGGAAAAACATTGGAGTGATTTTTAAAATGGAGAAATATATGGTATTTCAATCAGAGGTTTCATTTTCATGACATGATGAGAAAAAAAATTAGGGTCACAAAACACCAAAACACGTGTTTAATGGTCACAAAATATGGATTCGATTTCATAACGACTTTGATGGCTAGTCAGAGGACCAAGTGTGTATGTATTATATTACAATGTTTATGTAATTAAAGGTTATACTTTCTATAAATATGAGAATGATGAAGAAAATACCATGAAAAATAGTGGAGTTACACTCATGGATGAAGTGATTCATGTTTCTGGTACTAATGGAAAAAATTCAACATATGTGAATGTGTCGTACTTTGGAATCATCAAAAAAATATGTGAGTTGGATTATACAACATTCAAAGTGTTTATTTTTCAATGAAAGTTGGTTGATAACCAGAATTTCATTAAAATAGATGAATTGGGATTAATGAAAGTTAATTTTAGTAAGGAAAGGTACAATGATAGAACAATTTATAATGGCATCATAGGTAGTCCATGTATTTTATGTTTTAGATCTTGAAAACAAAATGTGGTCAATTGTTCTAACCAAAAAATGTATCCAGAGGAAAAAACTCTGAACATTTATTAAAAAAGGAAAATTTCATTACACAAGAACCACAGGCCAAACACAGCCACTACAACACATCCAAACCAATCCCATCACCATCTCCATGATAAAAATATTCCTCCTCAGTTGCTGATTCCCACTCCGAGCTATCACAGTGCTTCAAAACCTTGGCATACTTACTTCTAGGGTTCAACAGCACCAACAAAAAAAATTCATTATTAAATTGTCTAGAGAGTGGTCTACCTTCTTTACAGATAGAGGATCTAGTTGGAATTGGCTTCGGCAGATAAGAGCAGTCCTTCCTCGATGGTCTTTGTGGAGAGACATGCGTCTCCTCATGATTTCTAGATAAAATCTTCTTCCCTCCCTGAACAGCGTCACTGTATGAGGGTCTGACTGAGCCCGCATTTTCCTTTTAACTATCAGACACATCCCCAATCTCCCAGGGACCCACATCTGCTAATATTTCTCCATCCGACTTTGCTGAATCTGGTAACCCCTATCAATCATGGAAATACAATGTGGTTGGCCCAGCACATTTTGACCTGCACAAGACCCATTTCCCACTTCCTCATGAACTGCATCGTCATCCTATCCTGCACATAGCCTATTCTCTACTTCTCCAATCACTTCATCCTCATTCTGAGACTGTATGCTGGCATCCACACACACAGTCTCTAGGTCTTCAAAGTGGTTCCACATGCACACTGAGAGCATCACACCATCATCCTCAAATTCCCATTCATAGACTCTTGGCACCCCCATAGGTAGACTAACACCACATTCCACCACTACAATAACAATCCTTCCATACTTGGCTTCCATCGAAGAACCCTGCTTCCCATTTCCCATCTTGTCACTGCCAAACTCCTTCATCACAGCAACATCTCCCGCAAGCGAGCCACATTCTTTCTTGCGGTGATCAAGAGGAGACATGCCATCATTATTGACCCCTATATCTTACTGCCTCTCCCCTATAGCCACAAGTGTGCTTTCTTCCATGCCAGTAGCAGCATCACTTCTGTCCGCAAATCCCTTGGTAACATTCCCCCATTTCATGTCCTACATCAGTCTGTTTAGCACCATAGAAACCACAGGGTTTGCGGAGTCAAATGGGTTTTTCAGAACAGATGGAACTCAGGGACCACATCCAGATTCATTGCCTACCTGATCATAAACTGTAGACTTCCTCCTCCTATCAACGGGTTTTCCTATCCTTTTCTCTAGGCCTGGAGACCTCCTGCTGACAAGTTGATCATGCCACTTATCATCTAAATGCCCCAACCTATTGTAGGTATAGCAGTAATCAATCCACGATTCGTAAACCACGACATGCTTCCATCTGAATTCCTGACCCACAGAAATCCAAACCCATTCAACCTGAGGTCTCGAGATTTTCACCTCAAAACACAGTTGAGGATTGATCGGGTGACTCACCGTGAATGTTCGAGCATCAAAGCACAAGAATTGACCAACCAAGTTCCAAAGCAAGTGCATAATCACTGGATTTTGGAAAGGTAAAGGAAAATGATGTAAACTTACCCAAATCAGTAAGGAGGCTGGATCGCGACCCATACAGAGATCAAACTTCCATCGAAGGAGAAGAAATTTACATCTGTTTTATCACCTGGGTGCATTATCCCATGCCCGAATCAGGTCCTCCTCTGAGGCAAAGCATATCATCAAATGACAACTATCCAAAAGGCCAACTACCACACGATCTTGTAGGTCCCATTTCCCAAAAACTAACTGATCAAAATCATCAACCGATGGTCTACAAAAATTGAATCTATCCACCAGAGTAAGCTCTAGATAACTCGTCGCTTCAAAGAACTATGACACCAATATTCGGAGATGAGGATTACCAAGATGGAGATCTGGCACCCTCAGACTCACCGCTACCACCGAAACCATTGGGAGATATAGAGGACTAAATAAAGGTACAAAGGGGGTTCGCGACCTCATCGGCAGGCTATCCTCCCCCTTCCCACCTCCGAGAAGTGGGGATCATCATCTGGAATCAGCCAGGGTTTCATTTCCATTTGAGTCGAGATCCGCAATCCTTCTTCAAACCACTCATCAATTTTTTTGTTATCAACCAAAACTATTGATGGGTAAGATGAAAATTCAACCAAGGATGACCCTTTTATTTGGAAATCACAATCATTTCTTAGCAGTCCCAATGTAGATGATGATATGTATGTCAGAGGAGACCACAATAAAGGGATATGAACCATCAATAAAGGGGTAAAATCCCTTAATCCTTTATGAAAAGAAAAAAGTGAGTTTGATAATTAGGTTAGATTTTTTTATAATATTAATTTTGTTACCTCATTTTATTATCTTTTTTCTACTAAATATATATACTCTAAATTAAATGTTAAACCAGTTCCACAGAAAATGACTTCTATATGAACTAGTGCTCCCAATCCTGAGAAACAATAGGTATCTCAACCTACAGTTACTCATAGTGAAGAGGAATGAACTTATGCATGTGTTGGTGCTACCATTCTTGAGGAATGAAAAATTTCTCAACCTACTGCTACTCCCAGTGAAGAGGTACAACAACCATCTGCACATGATAATTGCTACATCTCTAGAGAAACATATTAACGATGTTGATTCTAGTGAAATGGTAGGTGACGAAGGACTATCATTGAAAAAAAATCAGGAGCACTGTAGTTTTACAGTGTTAGAAAAAATAATTAAGGAAAATGTAAAAGGCATAAAATTCAAGGTGGGATGGAATGAGAGGGGTCATCATGTTAACCCCAACAAGGAAATGTTCAATTAATATATTAGAATCATCACTTGTCAATAAGTGCTGATTGACATGTATTCGTGGCACCATGTTTTTTCTGAGATAAAGAAACTAATGTGGGAAGAGATCATGTGTAACATCATGATATCATTTCTTTATTTCACTAAAAAATAAAATAATGAAACATTGACTTACTATTCATCATCCATTAGAGAGTGCATTTATAGTAGGTAAATTCCACAATAATTATTTATTAATGATTTTTTAAAGGACTCATATATGACTTCACAAAATCCTACCAAGACATTATTTTAAAGATGTTGAAGGGAAAATAAACCCACACACACTGATTATCTATGCACACTTGATAACCCAAGAAGCATGGGATGCATTTGTTGGACATCAAGTACATGTGTCTTTTCAGGTACATTGTGGATAGTAATACATTTTTTTGATGATACATGTATTCATCACTTTGATTGACAATTTTTTATTTATAAACAACAATTGAGTATAGAAAATAATGAACGGGTAGCAAAACCAATAAACCCCTAAAATAAATAAAGGATGGGGTACACTTCACTTGAAAAAAATTGGTACGTATTTTAATTTGAGCATAATACTTTTTTGTGACACCAAACAAAATCATAATTATGTTCCTATGATTATATGTATATTGATGACTCAAAATCCAAAGCCACTTCCATCCCACACCATGTGATATGGAAGGAGGCATGTGTAAATAAAGATAGGATACTAATAGATGAGAACACACAAAAAGTGTGGGAATCATGTGTTAGTATTACATAATAATTTTTTTTCATTCAATCGCTATAACATAACAATGATCACTTATTTTCCTATATTTTCTATTTGACAGAGTCACAGGAATAAACAAAAAATCTTTAAGATGAACACAAACTATTGGTGGCCTTGAAGTTTCCAAAATTTTATGGCTGCATCAGAGGTACGGGTTTTGGGGTGACACCCTGAACATATTTTGCGAAAAAAGGGGACGATCAATGTGAATTAATAAAATATATGAAATATCCATTTAGGGAAAATTATGGTGGAAGAGGGAGATGATTGAAAGATGAATGAAGGACATACAAAGAGAAGATAAAACTCAATAACAACCACTACATGGAGATCCTATCCCACCCCCCACAAGCTATGGAGCTACCCATTCCCCTCAAAGAGATGTCTTTGTAGAGGTAATCTGTGTTCTAATAAATTTTTCTATGATATCTTAATTACGAAGAAACTGATTCCTTTCCTATAATCCAATTCTATAGGGTTATTGTCAGTGTGATTTATATCCAGCCATACCCACCCATCACCTTGTGGTGAGGGCTACGGTGATCAATATTCAAAAGGACATGATACACAATAGACTACTTCCAACAAGTCATGTGTGAGTGTCGATCACCATAGCCCATGAGAAGAGAACATAGCCACGTATTCCAATTCACGAGGATGAAATTAATATTGTCAAAAAATCTATTGCAACATTCATCGCATGGCTGTCACATCTTGTAAAAAACATGGATATAAGGAGGTACTCATTTTGAATTAACTTTTTAAGCCAAACCTTTAATAATTAATTAAAAGGGTTTGAACAGATTAATGGTATTACAGAAAGACAAAGATAAGGGGATTAAATGAAATACCATCTCAAAACCAACTAAAGGATTGACCAACTGATAAAATAGATTTATCGAAAGCATAATTACCCCTTATTATATATCCACATTTACTAGAATTCAAGGCTCATGTGGATAAAAAGTTAAAATATTGAAACAATCACATAGTTTATTTTGAAGAAAATATTTATGGAGAGAAAGATAATGACTTCATTAGCATTGAGAGTGCAACTAAAATCCTCGACTATGAATTTCTAGGATGCTCAGTTGTAAATGTGTACATGAGGTATGTTCTCGTGATTTTATTTTTCCAAAGCTGATATAATATGTTAATTATGACTAAATACATTTCTTATTTTTGGAAGGCATATATATGAAAAAAATGAAGGGATTTTTAAATGAGAAAAAATTCAGCCTCATTTTCCCCACTTCACCTCAACAAAACAATATAAAATGGCGCCCCAAAAAAGGATGACATAGTGGTAGGTCAAATCAAATCCTTTAAAAGAAAAATTTCAGATGACAGAGTCTATTTAAAACCAATGATTTAGGGTTAAGACTCTAAAATTTACTCATATAAAATTTATTTTCATTTATTTCATTACTTATTTATTTTTTTCCTCTTAGGAAACATTAGATTCTCATTACTGTAAATTTGGATACTCCAAATATTTACTTCATGGATTAAATGCATTGATATCCAACAAACCATCCACGCATGATAACATTTGTAAATTTTTAATGAACTACATCCAACGTTATAGAAATAAAAATAAATTTATATAATTTATATTATCTTTTAATGAGGATTCTGTTATGATAGGGGTGCATAGTTATCATTTAAAAAAATGAATGAGGCCATAGGCTAAGGACAATGAAGAGGACATGTACTACGACTGGATTATTATCAGGGTATATATAGAAATATTTCACTTTACAAACACATATCAAAACAACTTAATTATTCTTCTCAATTTTTCTATTATGTATGAAAAAAAACCAATGGAGAATATTATGTTCATTATGTTTGTAAAATTATGAAATATATCATGTTTCTATGAATAAACTAGCATCCCTGACAATATATTTTCAATGATAATTACTATCTCCTTTAAAGTATTTACTAATACTTTATGTGTTTATATTTTTATAGTACTACAATGATTATAAAAAAATTCATACTCACAAGATGATAAAGATATGCTCAGAGATGAATGGGTAGCATACTTGATGAAATGATGTACACAAATAGCACTAATATGGGACTTTCATATGTAGGGTATGAATTTACATGTTAATATCAACTGATAACATATTTATGCTCATTTTATCCTTATATGATCATTGATATCTCCATTTTTTACACTTATTGAAAATCTATTATCACCCTTTATTATGTTTAATATCCTTAGGTTATGACAAAAAATGTGTGTTTCTAGTTTGAAATGACATTTTAGTAAAAAAACAATACTAACATACTGAAAACCAAGAAAAAATATTCAGATTGTTTTTATACTATATGAAAATGATCTATAAGTCATTTGTGACATATAGGAATCATACTCACCTTAATAAAACATATTGTTTTTCTAATATAACTCAAATTATATCTTTTTATATAAAATTGACATGAATTTAAGTAAAAATAATAGGAGACATACTGAGAACCATGGAAACACATTTGGGTTGTTTTGATATTCTATTAAAATGATTTATAAGGAATTTATTATGTGTATTAATAATATTAACCTCAATAGAACACACGGTGTGGCCGGTATGACTTAGAGTGTGTCTTTTTATTTAAAATTCACAATAATTTAAGTAAAAAAGAACAATTGACATACTGAAAACAAAGAAAACACATTAAGACTATTTTGATACTTTTGTATAATAACTCATGAGTAATTTTTGATGTGTAGGAATCATTATTACCTCAATATGATGCATGATTTCACCGTTGTAACTCAAAGTATCTCTTTTTTATTTAAAATTGACATTAATTCGTGTAAAAACAACAAGTGAAATACTGAAAACTGAGAAAACACATTTGGATTGTTTTGATACTTGAGTAAAATGATACATAAAACAGTTTTGACATGTTGGAATAATCTTCACCTAAATAAAATACATGGTGTGCCTGATATCACTCAAAGTGTCTCTTTTCTATTTATAATTGACATTAATTTATGTAAAAAAATCTAGTGACATACTAAAAAATGGAAAAATGAATTCAGATTGTTTTGGTATTTTAAGAAAATGATATATTAGTCATTTTTGACATGTAGGGAGTATATGCACCTCAATACGACGTAAAGTGTGGCCAGTTTAACTCAAAGTGTCTCTTTTTAATTAAAATTGGACATTAACTTAAGTACAAACAACAAGTGACATATTGAAAAATGAGAAAACGCATTTTTATTGTTGTAATACCTTGGTATAACAATTCACGAGTCATTTTTGGTGTGTAGATGTCAACTAAACCTAAATACGACACACTGTGTGACTAGTATCACCCAAAGTGTCTATTTTTATTTAAAATTTATATTAATTTAAGTAAATACAAAAAGTAACATACTGAAAATAGCGAAACACCTTCATATTGTTTTGATATTTTATGAAAATTATCTATGAAACATTTGTGATGTGTAGTTATCAGCCACACCTCACTATGATGAACGATGTGGCCAGTAAAACTCAAAGTGTTATTTTTGGTTTAAAATTTACATTAATTTAAGTAAATAAACAACAAGTGAGAAACTGAAAACTACTAAAATGCATTCATATTTTTTTGATACGTTAGTCAAATTATCCATGAGTCATTTATTATGTGTAGGAATCATCTGCACCTGAATCTGATAGACGGTGTGTCTGGTATCACCCAAAGTGTCTCTTTTTATTTAAAATTGACATAAATTTAAGTAAAAACAACAAATAACATACTGAAAATTGAGAAAACACATTTACATTGTTTTTATATTTTAAGGCAACAATATCTTAGTCATTTGTGATCTGTAGGGATCTTCCTCACCCCAATACAATGTATGGTGTGTCCAGTATAACTCGAAGTGTATTTTTATTTAAAAGTTACATTAATTTACGTAAAAACAACAGGTGACCTACTAAAAACCAAGAAAACATATTTAGATTGTTTTGATATTTTAGGAAAATGATATATTAGTCATTTTTGACATGTATAGATTAGCATAAACTTAATACGATGCATTATAAGACCCCAGCCTTAAACCTTACCTAATATTGAATTAAATGAATAATTCACATTGAAGATAATTTCAGGTTTAGAGTTTTAGAGAATTAGGACATAACTATTACATCTCACAGGATTACAAAGTAGACACTTCTACTAAGTTTCCATAAAATAAAAACTCTTAAAAAGAAAAAAGTCTAGTTCCATGTTTTAGATAGCATGACTTTTCCTTGATCCCATCCTTGAACCTATTGCACTTTATGCCCAGTGAAGAACATTTCAAAAACATGGGTTGAGCATAAAAAGCTCAGTAAGGGATACACAAAGAATGAAAACTGTTAGTTTTTCAAACATCAAGTAGACCATGTATACTTTATCAAAGTAATACCTTCACCTTTATGAAGTAATAAAAACTCTTCACTGAATAAAATATAATTACTTACCCTTTTTTAACCAAAAGATTACCATAAAACACATATAAAGAACACATAACATATAAAGGTAACTTGGGACATAAACATACTTAAGTGGAATAACCATACGGTCGACTTCCACACATATCAATTAATGGAATAGCCATACAGCCGACTTCCATACATACTTAATGGAATAGCCATACGGCCGACTTCCATACCCAATGCATTGGAGGTTATAACGTAACCACTCATCCTAGTATTCATGGCACCACCCGTCATATGGTTTATCACGTAACCACCCGTAAAATATCCAAGTACCATTATAAAATCATAAGACATAAAACAGATATAATGGAAAGAAAACATTTCCACACTTTGATCACAGTATATCACTTTAATATATTGACAAAACAAAACCATTATAAAAACCATTTTCAATATCAAAATACATAAAAGAGTATATGGGATTTATTTCATTTTTTAAAAAAACATTACGGCTTGTTGAGGAAGACAAAGACCAAATAATACTCGTGGCGGCGGAAAAGGTTGTTGTCATCGAGTACGTTAAAAGAAACATTATTTTTTTTCATTTAGTAAAACGCTTCGTAGAAAAAGATTCCTTTTGTATAAAATTAAAAGTCAAAGTGGTTTATACACCGTATAAAAGTAAGTTGTGTATAAAACGAAATATGCCTCAATGAAAGGAGATTGAGACGAAGTCCCTTACAAAGACGGTATCCTTGGATTAAGGATAAACCGTTACCTGATTATGTGTGACAAACGAATACACCGAATATAAGTGGATATTATGTGTAAAACAATCAGAGTTCATTCACACATATTCATAGAACGACATATTTAAGGAGTACTAGTTTATCCAAAAGAATCAAAATTGGGTTAATAAGTTCCCTTGCAAAAATTCGACAGTATAACAACATCACTTCAAAATTCAGAACAAGAGTTGATGAGATAGAAAATGGTATCTAATCACTTGGACATAAAATTTACATCAATAAGGATATATATAAGAACATATCCCAACATAATAAGATTTAAATTAAAATACATAACAAAAGATGTTTTTAGAAAGAGGAGGGTGAAAGGTTCCCTTACTGACTTGGGTAACTTTCGAAACGTACACCCCATGGAAGAAGGGTCATACGACGTTGATGTAAATAATCATAAACGAAATTATATTACACAAAGAGTAAAATAATGGGTATTACATATACCACTCAAATTAAATGGTGTCAAATGTAGCATAAATCTCACGGGAATAAAAGTGAGAAGAAAAATCTCTTACGAAAATTCGGCAGCCAAACAGTGCCCCTTAAAACATCCAAAAATGGGTTGATGAGATCAAATAGTGTCTCTCATCATATTAACATAAAATGTACATAAAGATTAATATAAAATAACTTCCCAATCATAAGAAATATGAGATTAAAAAGAATGACATAAAAGAGGGTACTTAGAAAGAAAGAGAGTGGTAGGTTCCCTTACCTCGGGTCCGACTTGACTCGATCGATCTTTAATGTCCTGAATAATAAACTTGAGTTAATTTCCACTTTCTTAAGAACCTTTTTCAAGTTCATTATTCCTTTTATATCACTTATTACCATGTTATGAACACTATGTAATTATTTAAGTTAATAATGGTCATTTTGTGGATCCTTGGTACTTGAGTCAAAAATAAACTCTTTATAATTACAAGTTGTTCATGTGGTAAAATATCCATTATATCAAGAATTATATTCATGATGTAGATATTCTATATATAATATATATACAGTATATACATGCATTTATAAAATTACATAATCATTTAGTGGTAAGAAATGAAATGCACCGTTCATGGAGATGGTAAGTCGTACGTACGCATGAACGCTACTTTCATTTCTATGTCATATTATTGGAATTAAAACGAAATGAGAGATATGTTTATTTTAATTCCAGAATTATATTCATCATTTAGATGTAACATAAATCATATATATCCATTATATATATGTACTTATAATAGTGCATTACATTTGGGGATAAGAAATGAAATGCATCGTTCATGGAGACGGTAATCCGTACATACGCATGAACGCTACTTTCATTTATATCTCAAACTTTAATGGAAAGAAAATAATAATGATAAAAATTTATATTATAATTCCAGTATAACATCATATATAATAACTTTAAATACATCCTTTATACGTCCCACATATGGCATTAACGAATCAAATCACTTTGAGGGGGCGGTAGTCCGCACTTCCTAAAATGAAATTATCGTGTTTACCCACAATGGAAACCATAAAGGTATGCCACAAATGAAAAATACAGAAGCTTGAGTAAAAAAAATAAACATATTATATATCATATATAAACATAGTGACATCTTAATGGCCACCTTTGAAGGTGTTATATGAGTGTTGAACAATCATTGTTTCATGAGGCAGAAATTCTCCATCCACAGAAACAGTATGTTCTTTAACTATTAGATGGAGGAGTGTGTAATTTTAGCTCGAATAATTATTATAAAAACTTCCTAGTATATTGAAGATACTGTATTTGTTACAAAAGAAATGAATAAAAAGAGTTTAGGGGGTTGGAGAAGCAAAATAAAACAAAAGAGCACAAGTGAAGACGTTACCGTAAAATCGGGTAACTCCCTTTGGTTTGAACCAAAAGGGTTTCATGAAGAGCTTGTTGAATAAGTTAAGACTTCTAGGATGAGTAGAGGTATGTGGATAGACAAAATGGGTAGGTTTTGGCCGAGCCAAATGCTTGAGAGGTGTGGGTAAGGAGGTAGAGGTGGGGGCCTTTTATAAGAGGAGAGGAGGGGTACTCTTGGAAAAGTATAAAAGGTTACTTTATTTTCAAATGATTTTCCGATTTTAAAGGTCCCACATTGTGGTGTTTAGATGATAAGGTGATAAGGGTTAGAAATATACCCACCCAATAGGTTTTTTACATGTGTAGGTCTTAGATGTTACATTATCATTCCATTTTATTTAAATCGTTAAATAATGAGGTAATCGATGCATGATCATGATGTCATATATAATTTAATTTATTTGATATCTAAAAATTATAAAAAAATACTATGATCTATGAAATCGTTTTAAATTTACAATGACTATTTATAGTCAAAAATCTGACTTGTATAACCACATGTAAAAAAAAATTTAGTAAAACAACTCATGTTTGGGACATTTTTATTTTAACTTTAAATAAAAGGCATAAATGTCATTATCATACCCAAGTGCCTCCATGGGGTACCAAAAATCGACACATGGATTGTCTTGGTGGGACATAACTCATCCAATATGGTTAGGACAAGTGTCAAGATATTTTCATTTTATTATAATATCATTTTTACCTTAAATCACACTAATTACCTTTAATCGCGATTAATAAAACTTAAAAGTTACATTTCATGAAAAATTATTTTCATCGCATTGAAACAAATTTTACTTAATAATTAAAGTCATTTAAATTGTATTTTTTAAATTCAAATCACAGAAGTGGTAAAGCCTCATTTAAATAAAAAATCAAATTTTGTAACCACCACTTTGTGGTTTCACTATTCATCAAAAATTGATGTTTTTCAGAAAAATACCAAAAATTCACCCTAAGATATATTTGATATTCCGAATTAAAAAAAGATGTCTATTTTACCAAATTCATAACATAGAAGTTTCATTAATTAATTTTATAATTAAATCCTGCTGTTAAAACAAATAGCGTGTTTTTATGAAACAATATCTTTCAAAATATTGACACTCGTTCATGTCCAATATTAAAGTGATATTAATTAAAATGACCGACAATGGATTAAATGGTAAAAATATATTCTATTTACACTTTAAAATCAATTAAAAATATAATCTAGTCATATAAATAAATTAGATTAAACAGTGGTTTTGAATTAAAATACAACATTTTTTCACTATTCATTAAAAAATGAACTTTATCAGAAAAATACCAAAAATTTACACAAAGTAAATTTTGATGTCTTGATTCTAAAGAAGAATTTTATTTGGTCCAATATAATGTATAAGAGTGAACAAAACTATATTTAAAGAAAGTTCTCCATCAAAAGGCGATAGTTCGGCCTTTTAGTGAAAATTAGAGTATATATGCCTAAAATTGAATTCTTTTCTTATTTGAAGACATTAACTTTTATTGGATAAATATAAAGACATTTTTTAAAAAACAAATATAATAATATTTTAGTTATTTCTATTCATTCCCGCAAATACAACGGCTACGTGCTAACTACCATTTAAAATAATATTATTTTATTATTAGAGTGCAACGTAATATTTCAAAGGAAATCGTTGTCGCGTATTGGGTACGCCATCGAGCATAGTGTTCCCTTTAAATTAATGTTAATATATTATTCACAAATAGGGATAAATATAAAAATGTCATATTCTTTATTTACCTGGGGTGTTACATCCTCCCCCCCCCCCTTTTGGGAATTGCGTCCTCGCAATTTTAAAACTGGGCTTGGAAACATCATTGAAAATCCCACATCAGAACAAGAGTCAATAAAAATCACTTTAAAATAAAGAAAGAGGTATAGAGAGGTCACTTGAGTTAACCCATGCTAGGATTCCATGTATGAAAACATGGACATGGAGGAGAAAACATAGATTCATGTTCTGAGGGAGAGTGATAGTAAACATGTCTAGGAGAAAGTTAACCATAAGAAAATCACAAACTTGTGATGGGTTAAATGGTATTCGATTCCCCAGTAGGAAAATCTAACATACAACATTTTTTTTAAGTTACATTCCATTGAGGAATTTATTTTTTAGGTTAACTAAACATAAGGAAACATACTTACTTGACATGATGACTTTCAACTTTTATAGATTTCTTACACGAACTCATATTTTCTCCAAAAGATGAGTATTTAAGATGACTTGTTTATATTAAGAGAGCTATAATCAACTCCTTGAGAATCACCTAATCCAAAAAAGAGAACTATATATTTCCCATGTCTTTAGACAAAAACCAAAACCAAAATTATTAATATGAGATCAGATAATCCACAAAAGTATAAAGAAAATCTATTCTTAATCTCCAAAATTTGTCCAAAAAAAACCCAAAGTTCAATGAAGACCATTCAATAAACAATTTTACATAAAATTATTCAAAGTAAACCAAACTAAGATTAAAACCCAAATATTTGATAGATTTAATCACATAGTATTCCAAGTTAAATCGTAACATTTATCTCCAAACAACATCAGTCGCTCTTAAAGTCTCGTATTGAAAGGTAATTAACCTAATCACATATCCTCTATGATAGGTTAATAAATTTTCATATATAACCCAAAATCAATATACTCTTAATTCATAAAATCCTCTAACTAAAAATAATTAGTCAAACTAACCAGGGACTTCATGTAGTCCAGTGGTCGGTGATAAATACCCATTGTACTTTGGTTGTGGGTTTGATTCCCGCAGCTTTGTCTGACGCGAAAGGTTGTCACACGGTCTGCGTGTTGTCCTTTTTCAAAAACTACATAATTCTTAAAACATTCCCCAACAATGAGATAAAATCTTAAAAAATCACCATAACGTAATTTAGCCTCAATTTTATCTCAAGAATTTCACTTTCCATCATAACATATAGTAACCCATAATTACCTCAAAAGTAAGGATCATATAAACCCAAATGGTTCTTTATAACTATGTCCACAAAAGAACATTTTACTATTATTTGAATAAAATTTTCATATATCAAACATCAGGGTTATACATACTATAAAAAGACTTCTAATGTAACCCCATCATCAAAAGAGACTTAATACTCTTAAGAATTTCACCATAACTCTTGAATCCCTTATATGTTGACTTCTTAATCATTCAACATTCTTCATGATCCATTAACCATTCCTTTACAACTTATTCTAAAATACTTCTTTCCTAAAAACAAAATCATGAATCATATCTGAAGATTCCAAAATAGGAAAACAAAAGTTAAGAAATAATCCATACCTTTGATTGGTCATTGTCAGTTTCTTCAACCTCAATCGGAATGGAATTAGGTATTGGTAAATGAATATTTGTACGATATTGGTGATCCCATTCCTGAAACCACTTCATAGGACATGTGTTTGCATAATGACCATGCACACCACATTTAAAACATTCAATTGATCCCTCAGAAAGAACTTCTTTCGCTTTCCTCGAGTCAACTGGATGCTTCCTTTTTCCATGGCAGGTTCTTGCTTTATGACCTTCATTTCCACATCTATAACATCTTTCTGTCCCATTGAAACATTTTCCTAGGTGTTTCTTTCCACATCTTTGACACATAGGTTTTTGAACACACTTACCTTTATGATTATTACCGGTTGTTCCGTAAAGAATTGTTTCTCGCATATATGATGCCATATAGAAATCACCAAGTTTTAGGTGGTCAATCATGACTCGAGATAGTTGGTTGAGGATAAACACAAGAATTCTCATTGCAGCTCCCATATCATTCAATTGCTCGCTCAAAAAACTGTCACAGTTTCCTTCACATCCACCGTTACTTTGGTGCCTGCTAGATCCATCCATTTACTAAAACCAAAAAGGTCAGTGTGAGTATATCAACAAAACGATCATGTACTAATGAGGAAGATAAACACTAATATATACTTACTCATTCAATTTATCTAAAACTAGGAATCTTTCTGAAATCCTAACCATTATGGTAATGTCACTTATCCTTAGAGAATACCCTAACCTCTAAAGTTATCTAAACCGACCTTTGATACCAACTATAAGACCCTGGCCTTAAACCTTACTTAATATTGAATTAAATGAATAATTCACTTTGAGTATCTTTTCAGGTTTAGTGTTTTAGATAATTAGGACATAACTATTACATCTCAAAAGATTACAAAGTAGACACTTCTACTAAGTTTCCATAAAATAAATACTCTTAAAAAGAAACAAGTCTAGTTACATGTTTTAGATATCATGACTTTTCCTTGATCCCATCCTTGAACCTATTGCACTTTATGCCCTGTGAAAAACATTTCAAAAACTTGGGGTGAGAATAAAAAGATCAGTAAGGGATACACAAATAATGAAAACTGTTAGCTTTTCAAACATCAAGTAAACCATGTATACTTTATCAAAGTAATACCTTCACCTTTATGAAGTACTAAAAACTATTCAATTAATAAAATATCATTACTTACCCTTTTATAACCAAAATATTACCATAAAACCCATATAAAGAACACATAACATATAAAGGTAACTTGGGACATAAACATACTTAAGTGGAATGACCATACGGTCGACTTCCACACATATCACTTAATGGAATAGTCATACGGTCGACTTCCATACATACTTAATGGAATAACCATACGGTTGACTTCCATACCCAATGCATTGGAGGTTATAACGTAACCACCCATCCTGGTATTCACGGCACCACCCGTCATATGGTTTATCACGTAACCACCCATAAAATGTCCAAGTACCATTATAAAATCATAAGACAAAAAATAGATATAATGGAAAGAAAACATTTCCACACTTTGATCACAATATATCACTTTTATATATTGAAATAACAAAACCATTATAAAAACCATTTTCGATACCAAAATACATAAAAGAGTATATGTTATTTATTTCATTTTTTTAAAAAACATTACGTCTTGTTGAGGAAGCCAAATACCAAATAATACTCGCGGCGGCGGAAAAGGTCGTTGTCACCGCGTACG
Organism: Viscum album; assembly: GCA_963277665.1. Taxonomy (NCBI): domain Eukaryota; kingdom Viridiplantae; phylum Streptophyta; class Magnoliopsida; order Santalales; family Viscaceae; genus Viscum; species Viscum album. Next base: position 2,049,191,040 of record OY728145.1, read on the forward strand.
TTAAAAGAAACATTCTTTTTTGTTGTTTAGTAAAACGCATTATAGAAAAATATTCCTTTTGTATAAAAGTAAAAGTAAAAGGGGTTTATACACTGTATAAATGGAAGTTGTGTATAAAACGAAATATGCCTCAATGAAAGGAGATTGAGATGAAGTCCCTTACAAAGATGGTATCCTTGGATTAAGGATAAACCAATTACATGATTATCTGTGACAAACGAATACACTGAATATAAGTGGATATTAAGTGTAAAACAATCATAGGTCATTCACACATATTCATAGAACGACATATTTAAGGAGTACCATTTTATCCGAAAGAATCAAAATTGGGTTAATAAGTTCCCTTGCCAAAATTTGACAGCATAACGACATCAATTCAAAATTCAGAACAATAGTTGATGAGATAGAAAATGATATCTCATCACTTGGACATAAAATTTACATCAATAAGGATATATATAAGAACATATCCCAAAATAATAAGATGTAAATTAAAATACATAACAAAAGAAGTTTTTTGAAAGAGGAGGGTGAAAGATTCCCTTACCGACTTGTGTAACTTTCGAAACATACACCCCATGGAAGAAGGGTCATACAACATTGATGTAAATACTCATAAACGAAATTATATTTCACAAAGAGTAGAATAATGGGTAGTACATATACAACTCATAGGAAATGGTGGAAAATGTAGCATAAATCTCACGGGAATAAAAGTGAGATGAAAAATCTCTTACGAAAACTCGACAGCCTAACAGCGCCCCTTAAAACTTCCAAAAATGGGTTGACGAGATCAAATAGGGTCTCTCGTCATATTAACATAAAATGTAAATCAAGATTAATATAAAATAACATCCCAATCATAAGAAAGTTGAGCTTAAAAAGAATGACATAAAAGAGGGTACTTAGAAAGAAAGAGAGCCGTAGGTTCCCTTACCTCGGGTCCGACATGACTCAATCGTTCTTTAATGTTATGAATAATAAACTTGAGTTAATTTCTACTTCCATATGAAACTTTTTCAAGTTAATTATTCCTTTTATATCACTTATTACCATCTTATGAACACTATGTAATTATTTAAGTTAATAATGGTCGTTTTGTCGATCCTTGGTACTTGAGTCAAAAATAAACTCTTTATAATTACAAGTTGTTCATGTGGTAAAATATCCATTATATCAAGAATTATATTCATGATGTAGATATCATACATATCATATATATCCAGTATATACATGCATTTATAATATTATATAATCATTTATAGGTAAGAAATGAAATGCATCGTTCATGGAGACGGTAAGCTGTACGTACGCATGAACGCTACTTTCATTTCTATGTCATATTAATGGAATTAAAACTAAATGAGAGATATGTGTATTTTAATTCCATAATTATATTCATCATTTATATGTAACATAAATCATATATATCCATTATATATATGTACTTATAATAGTACATTACATTTTGGGATAAGAAATGAAATGCATTGTTCATGAAAACTGTAATCTATACGTACGCATGAACGCTACTTTCATTTATATCTCATACTTTAATGGAAAGAAAATAATAATGTTATAAAGTTATATTATAATTCCATTATAAAATCATATATAATAACTTTAAATCCATCCTTTATACATCCCACATTTGGCATTAACGAATCAAATCAATTTGAGGGGACGGTAGTCCGCACTTCTTAAAATGAAATTATCGTGTTTACCCAAAATGGAAACCATAAAGGTATGCCAAAAATGTAAAATACAGAAGCTTAAGTAAAACATAAACATATTATATATCATATATAAACATAGTGACATATTAATGGCCACCTTTTAAGGTGTTATATGAGTGTTGAACAATCATCATTTCGTGAGGCAGAAATTCGCCATCCACAGAAACAATATGTTCTTTAACCATTGGATGAAGTTGTGTGTAAGTGTAGCTCGAATACTTATTATAAAAACATCCTAGTATATTGAAGATACTGGAGTTGTTACAAAAGAAATGAATAAAAATAGTTTAGGGGTTTGGAGAAACAAAATAAAACAAAAGATCACAAGTGAAGACGTTACCTTAAAATCGGGTAACTTCCTTTGGTTTGGACCAAAAGGGTTTCTTGAAGAGCTTCCTGCCTAATTTAAGGCTTCTAGGATGAGGATAGGGATGTGTAGAGACAAAATGGGTAGGGGTTTCCGAGACAAATGCTTGAGAGGTGTGGGTAAGGAGGTAGAGGTGAGGGCCTTTTATAAGAGAAGAGGAGGGGCACTCTTAGAAAAGTATAAAAGGTTACTTTATTTTCAAATGATTATCGGATTTTAAAGGTCCCACATTGATGTGTTTCAAGTATAAGGTGATAAGGGTTATAAATATACCCATCCAATAGGTTTTTGACGTGCGTAGGTCTTAGATTTTACATTATCTTTCCATTTTATTTAAATCGTTAAATAATGAGGTAATCGCTGCATGATCATGATGTCATAAATAAATTAATTTATTTAATGTCTAAAAATTATAAAAAAAAATACTATGATGTAGGAAATATTTGTATATTTCCAATGACTATTTATATTCAAAAATCTGACTTGTATAACCACATGTAAAAATTGTTTTAGTAAAACAACTCATGTTTGTGACATTTTTATTTTAACTTTAAATAAAAGGCATAAATGTCCTTATCATACCCAAGTGGCTCCATGGGGTACCAAAAATCGACCCATGGGTTTTATTGGTCGGCCATAACTCATCCAATAGGGTTAGAACAAGTGTCAAGATATTTTAATTTTATTAAAATAACATTTTTACCTTAAATCACACTAATTACCTTTAATCGCGATTAATAAAACTTAAAAGTTACTTTTCATAAAAAAATAATTTGCATCCCATTGAACCACATTTTAATTAGAAATTAAAGTCATTTAAATTGAATTTTTTAAATTCAAATCACATAAGTGGTAAATTTCCATTTAAACGAAAAATTAAATTTTGTAACCACCACTTTATGGTTTCACTATTCATCAAAAATTGATGTTTTTCAGAAAAATACCAAAAATTCACCCTAAGATATATTTGATATTCCAAATAAAAAAATGATGTCTATTTTACCAAATTCATAACATAGAAGTTGCGTTAATTAATTTTATAATTAAATCCCGCTGTTAAAACAAATAGCGTGTTTTTATGAAACAATATCTTTCAAAAGATTGACACTCGTTCATGTCCAATCTTAAAGTGATATTAATTACAATGACCACCATTTGATTAAATGTTAAAAATATATTCTATTTACACTTTAAAACCAATTAAAAATATAATCTAATCATATAAATAAATTAGATTAAAAAGAGGTTTTGAATTAAAATACAACATTTTTCACTATTCATTAAAAAATGAACTTTAACAGAAAAATACCAAAAATTTAGGCAAAGTAAATTTTTATGTCCCGATTCTAAAGAATAATTTTATTTGGTCCAATAGAATGTATAAGAGTGACCAAAACTATATTTAAAGAGGGTTCTCCATCAAAAGGCGATAGTTCGGCCTTTTAGTGAAAATTAGAGTATATATGCCTAAAATTGAATTCTTTTCTTTTTTTAAGCCTTCATCTTTTATGGGATAAATATAATGACATTTTTTAAAAAACATATATAATCATATTTTAGTTATTTCTATTCATTCCCTCCAATACAACGGCTACGTGCTAACTACCATTTAAAATAATATTATTTTATTATTAGAGTGCAATGTAAGATTTCAAAGGAAATTGTTGTCGCATATTGGGTACGCCATCGAGCATAGAGATACCTTTAAAGTAATGTTAATATTTTATTCACAAATAGGGATAAATAAAAAAATGTCATATTCTTTATTTACCTGGGGTGTTACATGCTTGGTGTGGACGACATGGATAAAAGTGATCGTTATTAGTTTAAAATTGACATTTTAGTTCAAAATGTATCACTCATTAAAAAATAAGAAAACACACATGGATTATATTTATAATTTAGAAAAATTACTCATATGTTGTCTGTGATTTGTATGATGTAGTCTCACATCAAACCGATGCATGGTGCGCTCGATATGACTCGAAATGCTTGTTTCGAGTTTGAAATGTCATGTTAATAAAAATAAACAAAACTGCCCTACTGAAAACCCAGAAAACACATTAATAATGTTTTGAAACATTAAAAAACAATATATCATCATCTTTTGATAGGTAGGAGTCATCTTCACCACAGTACGATGAACCATGTGGTTTATATAACTCCAAATATGTCATTATTTAAAATTGTCATTACTTTAACAAAAGAACATGTGACATAGTCAAAACCGAAAAAAAATCAGATTGTTTTCATATTTTAGGACAATTATCCAAAACTAATTTATAAAATGTAGTAATAAACCCCACCTCAATAAGATACATAGTGTGACCGGTATAACTCCAAATGTGTCATTTTTATTACATATTTAATTTTGTTAATGTGTTCTTTCATATTAATGTTTATTTTATTTCATTATAGTATTACTAACATAATATTTTTTTTATTATATAGGTGGAATCTCTTTATTGGGTTGAGGTGATCTGTTCAACAACTTATACAATGGGAATAATTTTTTTAGAGGGAATCACAGGCATTAAAATATTAAATATGAATGTTTTAGAATGTTTGTTAAGCAATTTTAAATGAAATTATATAAAACATTTTTTTTTGAAATGTAAATAGCAGTGTTTATTTTTGTATATACTATGGGTGGATTTTTTTGTATTAATGAGATAAATTAAATGTATATAGTTGGTTTTCTTCTAGGTTTGTTTTGTTTGGTGTCTAGGTTTGATTGCAGGTTCTGGTGGATGTGTTTTTTTATAATCAACACACTTTTAGGATGGTATCCCTTTATCAACGCTTCTTTAGCACTGATAATGGGGACCCCCTGATCATTAATGTGGTTAACATTACTTTTTAGCACTGTTAAAGTCCATTTTTCATGCTCTTAAAGGCCATATGTGTAGTAGTGAATAGTATCTAGTAAACCATTGGTATATGGTGGTTAAAATTCTAAGTTCCCAATAGGTCACCTTGAGCCATTGGGATAGATTTATACCAATGGTTATAAAACCATTGGTATAGACCCCCCCCCCCCCCATATCCACATCAACACCTTCAGTTCACCTATGAACATGCAATTCAGCTAGAGCTAAAAAATAGTCTAGAGTTGAAAAATAGAAATACCTCTTCTAATGGAACCACACCTACAATATAGAACCACCATCAATTTAATAAACATAAAATCAAAACATCAAAATATAATTCACCTACCATTAAAAATAGAACACCATCTAACAAAAACATAAACATCATACAAAACAGAACATTCAATTAATGATAACAGAACAAATCACAATTGATTCATTTAACCAATGAAAAAAAACATACAAAATATCACTCATATATTCAGTCACAAAAATTTATAAAATATAAAATATCATGAATATCAATAAAAATGTAACATATCAGTCCACCCATCATCACCATAACTATTCTCACCATTATCACTTGCCTCATCCTTATCCTCATCCTCATCCTCGTCCCCATCCTCATCCTCAGCCTCATCCTCACCCTTTTCCTCCACCTTGACCTCATCCTCGCCCTCAGTCTCTGCCTCGTTCTCATCCTCAGCCTCTTCCTCTCCATCATCCTCGCTATCTCAATCTCCATGAATGAAATCATCTTGACTAACACTATGAATAACACCTACTACAATATATAATTAATTCAACAATGAAATATATTCATTAAAATATATGGCGGTCTTTGTTGTAAGTTATGGATATAAAACTTTCATCAGTTTCATAAATTCATAGTTTTCCCTCTCTACCCATTCTTCCACCTGTGTGACCCTTTTATCAGCTATTTCTACCTTAGCAACAACTATTTCTAGTCTTTCATGACCCTTTTCCAACTCAATTGTACTATAACTATTATATGGAGTAAGACATTACCTCAATGAGGATGTACTCTTCCCAGTTTGGTAGCATACTCTACCATGGTGCTAATCTCCCAAAACATGATGTAAGTGATCATTTGGCATAGAATTATCAAGTTCCAGGGCATCAAGGTCCTTCAAAGAAGCATGTTACAAATATTAATTGATTATTAAGTTACAAAATACATATTAAATTTTTAAATCAACAAATTAAAACGTATCATCATCTATGTCAGTTCATTAACTGCGCTTCCATCTTATTTATTTTTTCTCAAGAAAAATAGTTTTGGTTGAGACACACATCCAACAATATTAAAAACCTCCCTGTATAATGACATTGAATGTAAGAAACCATAATTAAAACTAGTTTACTAATAATGAATTTTAGTACTAATATCAAATATATATTAATTTTAAATAAAGATGAAAATAAAAGCATATGGTAGAGGTAATCATGTTGGTCTAATCTAATTTGGTTTTATTATGATTGGTTTTCATTACTATTGTTTAATTTAGGTTAGATTGAGATTATTAAATCTAGTTCATATCTGGATGAGTCTATTTAGGCCAAGTTTGTTTGATTTGATTCAATTAAATTCATATTTATTTTGTTAGATTTGAGTTGTTTAAATTGTATTATATGAAATGAATTTTATAATATTTATTTTTTAATAGTTTGATTCAATTATATATAAATATGTTCATTATGTATTGTTTCAATATCCACTATTCTACTAAAACGTTAAAAATCAAATGAATTATGGAGGAAACAATAGAAATTGAATGTCCTCATTAAAAATTATAAATGAATATCATACATGCTTCCTCTCATATTTCTACATCGTAGTCTCCACATAGTATGTAGGTATTTCTTAGCATAAATGTTTTTTTATTTTTTTTGACAATACCTATAAACATTCAATAATAATAAATAAATTATTAATGAAAAACAAGAATATTTTCCTTTATAAACCACAAAATTGATTAATACCTTGAACGTGGTACTTATCCAACGAGTAATCATTTTTCGATAATGTTATATCATAAAATCATCCATGATAGGTATGGCCTCTAAGTTCATGACAACTCTAGCACGCCAACCAATATACAACTCATGCTTATAGGATTTCTACAACTCACCTAATTCCATTAGTCATTCTGGCCTCGCCCCCACACCATTCGGAAAATTAAAATGAAGATGATGCCAAAATATTAATTCATATAAATACAATAATAATATAACATTAAATCCAATATATTTTTTATACATATTTATGACTAAGCATTATCCTTAAATTTTTTTGGTAGGTGTCTCCAGGAGAGTGGACTGATGGGAATGATGTCATATTATTTTGAAAGCATCAAATAAGAAACTCATACATTCCCACCCTGTATTTTTGATCATTTGGTTGTATTCATTGTATTACAGCATCAACTGCATGTAGTGGTTCCGCATCATACACATGCGTGTATTTCTCCACCACCTATAATTAGATCTAGCTGTTATAGAAGAAAAAAATATTATATCAATACATATAATAATGAAAATAAAATATGGTAAAAAATTAATTAGTTTTCTATAAATATAACTGCAAATGTCTGATCAATGGGCTCCACTAGATTTGTAGGCACTGGAGGAACATCACTCTATATATATGGAGTGGGTCCCACTGTATGCCCCATAGTCTTAGAGTGTGTCGATGTGGGAGTTTAAGAAGAAGGAATATAGAATATTAGGCAGAAAAAAGTAAAAGTAAAATAAGATTTCATTGGTGGATGGAAAAATTCATGATATCGATGAAGAGTATAAATCGTCATCAGATACAAAAAGATTGGTGAGAATGGTCAGATGTAATTACTAGGGAAAACATGGTTGGCCTAAATATCTCGTGTGTTCCTAGTGAAACTGTGGGATCATAATTTGTGGTATATGGTACATTAATGGGAGGGGTATGGTCTAATAGGGTACGCTGACTAGAGCACCAATCTCTAGTACCACCACCCTCGTTCCACTAGCTTGAGTACTCGGATCACTAGGTTGCTTGTCTAATAACTAAAACCTAAGTGGTGGATCCTGCATAAAATTTTAAAATAAAATTAATCACATCAGATTATATGTTATTTACATATACATACATATATATATATATTATAAATAAAATACTCACAATAAGCAGTAATAAAGGAATTACATCTTAGTCATCCAATGATTTTTGTCTTTCATCCTTTGTCTTCACATATTCTCAATAGGTTTCATTCCCTAAATTTAAAAACAACTTTGCAATTAATTAGAAATTGATAAATAATGTGTTACAAAAAAAATGATGAGATGCGACTTAATTAAGGAATACCACTTGTCAAACCAAATATATGATATGTAGAGATATAAAAATAATAATTTTAAATTTAGTGGGAAGAATATCATAACAAAAGAAATGTCATGAAATAAAAAATACGTTCAAATTCGCATATTTACCATAGGTATGATATAGTTTTCTTCTATTTTTAATTCAATCCAATTCACTTTTGGTGTGCTCGTTTTTCCATTTTTAATTTTACATCATTTTTTTATTTTTTTTCAATTGATTAAGTTATTTGTCTGTTTTTATTTCCCTTTGGTCATTTGGTTCAATTTTGATAATTTATTAGGTCATTTGTTTATTTTGTTCTTAGGTCAATTGGTTCATATTCTAGGTTAGGTAATTTTTTTCATTTTTTTGGTTAGTTTATTATTTTATTGTTTTTTGATTTTCATATCAATAAGTTTACTATGTCCAATTAAATTCCTCTTGTTTTTTATTCAAATTTAATTTTTCATTTTTGTTTGGTTTCATTGGTTTGAATAGAGTTCAATTAAATATTATAAAATGAAACTCAAATAAAAATAAAACCAATAAATGTTGAAAATATCATGAATGTAAATATGGATACAAAATATTTTTAATCAATATTAAGTCAATTTGAATAGTACCAACCTTGGCAACTTATGTCAAAGTAAACCAAAATAACTAAGAAAATGGATGAATGATTCTACATATTTCCCAACACAATGTCAGGTTCACAATTAACTCTGATAATTGAGCTATTTGAGTCATCATAAATAATAAATCGATTGGGGACAATGGCATCAGAGATGGTGTCAATTCCTTCAGCACCATCATCAAAAATATTTCTTGTAATTACTCCAATAAGAACAACAAATTTAGGTCGAAGATGATATTTGACATAAAATCCTATTTCACCACTGATTATAATATATATGGTTCATTTAACACCCCAGGTAAATAAGGAATATGACATTTTCATATTTATCCATATTTGTGAATAAAATATTAATATGACTTTAAAGGGGACGCTATGCTGGATGGCGTACCCAACACGCAACAACGAGTTTCTTGGGAATCTTACGTTGCACTCTAATAATAAAATATTATTATTTTAAATGGTAGTTAACATGTAGTCGTTGTAATGGCGGGAATGGATAGAAATAACTAAAATATGATTATATATTTTCTTAAATATTTTTACATTTATACAATAAAAGATAAAGGCTTAAAATACGAAAAGAATTCAATTTTAGGCGTATATGCCCTAGTTTTCACTAAAAGTTCACTTATCACCTTTTGATGGAGAACCGTCATTAAATATAGTTTTGTTCACTCTTAAACATTCTTTTGGACCAAATAAAACTCCTATTAAGAATCGGGACATCAAAATTTACTTTGTGTAAATTTTTGGTATCTTTCGATAAAGTTCATTTTTTTAATGAATAGTGTAAAATGTTGTATTTTAATTCAAAACCACTTTTTAATCTAATTTATTTATATGATTAGATTATATTTTGAATTTGTTTTAAAGTGAAATTAGAAAATATTTTTACCATTAAATCCAATAGTGGTCGTTGGAATCAATTTCACTTTGAAATCAGACTTAAACTAGTGTCAATCTTTTGATACTTATTGTTTCATAAAACACGCTATTTGTCATGACAGCGGAAATTAATTATTAAATTAATTAATGTGACTTATTTGTTTTGAATTTTGTAAAACGGACTTCATTTTTGAATTCATAATATCAAATATAGCTTAGGGTGAAGTTTTGGGAGTTTTCTGAAAAACTTCAATTTTTGATGAATAGTGAAACCACTAAGTGGTACTTATAAAAACTGATTTTCCGTTTAAATGAAATTTTTCCATCATTGTGTTTTGATTTTCAAAAATCCTACATACATGGTTGTCATTAAGAAGTAAAATGTGGTTCAATAAGATTAAAATAATTTTTTGGTGAATAGTAACTTATTAAGTTTTTAATCGCGATTAGTGGTAATTAGTGTAGTTTAAGGTAAAAATAATGCTTTAATGGAATAAGATGAGCTTGAAACATGTCCTACCCTAATTGGTTGTGTCATGGCCGACCAAGACAAGCCATGGGTCAACTTGGGGACCCCATGGATCCACTTTGGTTGGGAAATGACATAAATAACATTTTATTTAATGTAAAAGTAAATTGACACAAACATGATATGTTTTACTAAAACAATTTTTAAGTGGGGTTATACAAGTCATCTTTTTGATTATAAATATTAATTGGAAACCTAAAAAGATTTCCTACATCATAGTATTTGTTTTATAATTTTTATACATTAAATAAATTAAATTATTTATGACATAATAATGATGCAGCGATGACATCATTATTTGACGATTTAAATAAAATGGAAAGATAATGTAAAATATATGAACTACACATGTCCAACACTTATTGGATGAGTGGATTTAGAAGCCTTATCACCTTATCCACGAATTATATCAATGTGGGACCTTTTGAAACCGAAACACATTTTCAAATAAAGTAATATTTCTTAACTTTCCAAAAGTGCCCCTCCTCTCTTCTTATAAAAGGCCCCCACCTCTACCTCATTTAACACACTCCTAAAGCCTTTGGATCGGCCAACCCCTGCCAATTTACTCTCTCCACATCCCTCTCCTCATCCTAGAGGATTCCCTTTGGGCAGAATCCTTTCAAAGGAATCCTTTAGGCTCAAATCAAAAGGAGTTACACTTTTAAAGGTAATTCATTCTCTCATGTTCATTTGTTTTATTTTGCTTATCCAACCCCCTAAAATCTTTTTATTTACTTATTTTGTAACAGCACCAGTATCTTAAATATACTAGGATGTTGTTATAAGATTTATTCTAGCTACACTCTCACACAACTACATCAAATGATTAAAGAACATACGGTTTCCGTGGATGGAGAAATTCTGCCTCCCGAAATGATGATTGTTCAATACTCATTTAACACCTTCAAAGGTGGCCATTATGATGTCACTTTTTTTATATATGATATATAATATGTTTATGTTTTACTTATGCTTCTGTATTTTTCATTTGTGTCTTACCTTTATGGCATCCATTATGGGTATACGCGATATCTTCATTTTAGGAAGTGCGGACTACCGCCCCCTCAAAGTGATGTGATTCGTTAATGCCATATGTGGGATGTATAAAGGATGGATTTAATGATATTATATATGATATTATACTGTAATTATAATATACCTTTATATCATTATTTTTCCATTCTATAAAATACGAAATAGAAATGAAAGTAGCGTTCATGCGTACGTACGGCTTACCGTCTCCATGAACGGTGCATTTCATTTCTTACCTCCAAATGATTATGTAATATTATATACATGTATATGCAGGATATATATGATATATATGATATCCAAATCAGGAATTTCATTCTGGATATAATGAACCTTTGACCACACGAACAACATGTAATTGTAAGAAGTCCACTTTCGACTTAAGAACCAAATATCGACAAAACAAACATGATTAACTTAAATGATTAAATAATGTTTATAACATGGTAATAAGTGATATAAAAGGAATAATGAACTTGAAAAAGGTTCTTAAGGAAGTAGAAATTAACTCAAGTTTATTATTCAGGAGATTAAAGAATGATCAAGTCAAGTCGGACCCGAGGTAAGGGATCCTACACCTCTCTTTCTTTTTACATACACGCTTTTATGTAATTCCTTTTAAAGCTCATATTTCTTGTTATTGGGATGATATTTTATATTACACTTACTGTAATTTTTATGTTCATGTGATGAGAGACCCTATTCTCTCTCATCAATCCATTTTGGGAGTTTTGAGTGGCGCCGTTAGGCTGCCTAACTTTCGTAAGAGATCTAACCTCTCTCTTTCTTTTTAAGTACTCTTCTTTATGTCACTTCTTTTAAGCTCCTCTTTGTAATGTTGGGGGATGTTATTTTATATTCCTCTTTCTATACATTTTATTTTAATGTGATTAGATACCCTATTTGATCTCATCAATCCATATTTGGAAGTTTTATGTGGCGCCGTTAGGCTGCCGAGTTTTCGTAAGGGAATTTCTTAACCCAATTTCCATTCTTTGGGTTAATCTCCTACTTTCAAATTATGTGATTATATTATTATGTAATATCTTGTATTTTTACTTTATTTATGTGTAATTATAGTGAATACACATAGTATATCTATTTTATTTTAAAAATTATCTTTGTATGGGACTTCATCTCAATCTCCTTTCATTGAGGCATATTTTATTTTATACACAACTTTCTTTAATATGGTGTATAAACCCCTTTTACTTTTACGTTTATTCAAAAGGAATATTTTTTATACGAAGCATTTACTAAACGACAAAAGGGAATGTTTTTGTCGTACGTATGCGGCGACAACGACTTCTCCGCCGTCGTGACCGTTATTTGAGTTTCGGCTTCCTCTACAAGCCATACCTTCTTTTTAAAAGAAAAATAAATACCATGTTTTACTTTTCTTTTATTTTAGTATTTAAAATGGTTTTCATAATGTTTTTATATCAATGTGTTTTATTGATATCTTGTCATTGAAAGGTGGGAATGTTATGTTTCCTTTATGCATGTTTTATGTGATATGATTATGTTGATGTTCTTGGGAATTATTATGAAAACGGGTGGTTCCGTGATAAACTAAGGGCGGGTGAGCCCGATATAGCTCTCCAATGCATTGGGTAACGTGAAGGAGTGAAACGTTAAGGTTTCTCCGAAGAGATTTTCGGGAATATACTGTGATGGGTATTCCAAACGTAACCAAGAGGGTTACTCCCTATGTAAGAATGTTATGAATGCCTCAAGTTACCTTTATGTCTTATGTTTTCTATGATTTATTCATGGTTTGATGAGGTATGTTAAAGTGCCTATGTTTTATGGGTAAAGTATGATTTCATTCTTATGTATATATGTACTCATGTTTCCTTTCCATATTTTTATAACCCTTACTGAGCTTTTTATGCTCATCCCAAGTTTTTGAAATGTTTTTCACAGGTCAAGGGAAAGGTACATGATGTGATGATAGTGTCAAGGATGTGTCAAGAAAGAATCCGTGTTATATTTTAAATACGTTTCCATTGATGGGAAGAATGAATACTGTCTTTTATGTAACCACTTTGTTTAAATGTGGAATGTAATGCAAGTTTCATGATCTAATTCTCTAAAACTCTAAACCTGAAAAGATCCTCAATGTATAATCTTGTAATAACTCAAGATTAAGTAAGGTTTAAGGCTGGGGCCTTATAGTTGGTATCAAAGGTCGGTTTAGATAACTTTAGAGGTTTGGGTATTCTTTAAGCATAAGTGACAATTACCATAATGGTTAGGATTTCAGAAAGAGTCTTAGTTTTAGATAAAGTGAATGAGTAAGTATATCTTATTGTCTATCTTACTCATTAGTACATGATGGTTTTATTGATATACTCACACTGACCTTTTTTGGTTTTAGTAAATGGATGGATCTAGCAGGCACCAAAGTAACAGTGGATGTGAAGGAAATTGTGACAGTGTTTTGAGCAAGCAACTAAATGATATGGGAGCTTCAATGAGAACTCTTTTGATTATCCTCAACCAACTATCTGGAGTCATGATTGACCACCTAAACCTTGGAGATTTCTCTAAGGCATCATATATGCAAGAAACAAATCCCTACGGAAGTACAGGTAATAATCATAAAGGTAAGTGTGTTCAAAAACCTATGTGTCAAAGATGTGGAAAGAAACACCTAGGAAAATGTTTCAAAGGGACAGAAATATGCTATAGACGTGGAAATGAAGGTCATAAAGCAAGAACCTGCCATGGAAAAAGGAAGCATCTAGTTGACTCGAGGAAAGGGAAAGAAGTTCTTTCTGAGGGATCAATTGAATGTTTTAAATGTGGTGTGCATTGTCATTATGCAAACACATGTTCTATGAAGAAGTTTCGTGAATGGGGTCACCAAGAGCGTACCAATATTCGTTTACCAATACCTAATGCCATTCCGATTGAGGATGAAGAAACTGACAATGACCAATCAAAGGTATGTATTATTTCATGACTATTGTTTTCTTATTTTGGAATCTTAGGATATGATTTATGATTTTGTTTGTAGGAAAGAGGTATTTAGGAATAAGTTGGAAAGGAATGGATAATGGATCATGAAGAATGTTGAATGAGTAAGATGTCAACATATAAGGGCTTCAAGAGTTAGGGTGAAATTATTAAGAGTATTAAGTCTCTTTTGATGATAGGGTTACATTAGAAGACTTTTTATATTATGTGTAACCCTGATGTTTAATATAGGCAAATTTTATTCAATTAATAGTTATCTTTTCTTTTGTGGACATAGTTATAAAGAACCATTTGGGTTTATATGATCCTTACTTTTGAGGTAATTATGGGTTACCATATGTTATGATTGAAGTGAAAGGCATGAGATAAAATTGAGGTTAAATTATGTTATGGTTATTTTTGATGATTTTAACCCTTTTTGGGTAATGATTTGAGAATTATATAGTTTTGGAAAAAGGACAACACGCAAACCGTGTGACAACCCGTCGCGCCGAACAATGCTGCGGGAATCGAACCCACAACCAAAGTGCGACTGGTTTTTTTCGCCTACCACTAGACTACGTGAAGTCCCTGGTTAGTTTGACTGATTCGTTTTAGGTATATGATTTTATGAATTAAGAGTAAGTTTATTTCGTAGGATATGTGATTAGGATAATTACTTTTCAATGTGAGACTTTAGGAGCAACTGATGTTGTTTGGAGATAAATGTTACGATTTAACTTGGAAGACTATGTGACTAAATCCTTCAAATATTTGGGTTTCAATCTTATATTGGTTTACATTGAAGAATTTTATGGACAAATTGTTTATCGGATGCTCCTCGTTGAACTTTGGGTTTTGTTGGAAAAATTTTGGAGATTAAGAATAGATTTTCTTTTTATAAGGGGTTATCCTTTTCTGGATTATCTGATCTTGTACTAACCTTTTTGGTTTTGGTTTGGTTAAAGCCTAAATACATGGGATGTATATAGTTCTCTTTTTGGGATTAGGTGATTCTCTAGAAGTTGATTATAGTACTCTTAACGCGAACAAGTCTCCCTAAATACTCATCTTTTAAAAAAAAATATGAGTTTGACTAAGGAATCTAGTAAAAGTTGAAAGTCAAAATGATAAGTGATTATGCTTCCTTATGAATAAATTCCTCAATAAAAAGTAACTTAAAACAAAAAATGTTGTCTATTAACTTTTCCTACTGGGGAACCCAACACCGTTTAACCCATCACAAGTTTGTGATTTTCTTATTGTTAACTTTCTCCTAAACATGTTTTCTATCACTCTCCATCGGAACATGACCCTATGTTTTCTCCTCCATGTCCATATTTTCATACTTAGAATCCTAGTATGGGTTAACTCGGGTGACCTCTGTGCTTATCTTTCTTTATTTTAAAGTGATTGTTTTACCGACTCTTGTTCCGATGAGGGACGTTCAAGGATGTTTCCAAGCGCAATTTTAAAATTGCGAGGACGCAATTCCCAAAAGGGGGGAAGGATGTAACACCCTAGGTAAATAAGGAATATGACATTTTCATATTTATCCATATTTGTGAATAAAATATTAATATGACTTTAAAGGGGACGCTATGCTCGATGGCGTACCCAACACGCAACAACGAGTTTCTTGGGAATCTTACGTTGCACTCTAATAATAAAATAATATTATTTTAAATGGTACTTAACATGTAGCCGTTGTAATGGCGGGAATGGATAGAAATAACTAAAATATTATTATATATGTTCTTAAATATTTTAACATTTATACAATAAATGATAAAGGCTTAAAATACGCAAAGAATTCAATTTTAGGCGTATATGCCCTAGTTTTCACTAAAGGTTCACTTATCACCTTTTGATGGAGAACCATCATTAAATAACGTTTTGTTCACTCTTAAAAATTCTTTTGGACCAAATAAAACTCTTATTAAGAATCGGGACATCAAAATTTACTTTGTGTAAATTTTTGGTATCTTTCCGATAAAGTTCATTTTTTAATGAATAGTGTAAAATGTTGTATTTTAATTCAAAACCACTTTTTAATCTAATTTATTTATATCATTAGATTATATTTTGAATTGGTTTTAAAGTGAAATTAGAAAATATTTTTACCATTAAATCCAATAGTGGTCGTTGGAATCAATTTCACTTCGAAATCTGACTTAAACTAGTGTCAATCTTTTGATACTTATTGTTTCATAAAACACGCTATTTGTCATGACAGCGGGAATTAATTATTAAATTAATTAATGTGACTTATATGTTTTGAATTTTGTAAAACGGACTTCATTTTTTAATTCAGAATATCAAATATAGCTTATGGTGAATATTTGGGATTTTTCTGAAAAACTTCAATTTTTGATGAATAGTGAAACCACTAAGTGGTACTTATAAAAACTGATTTTCCGTTTAAATGAAATTTTGCCATCATTGTGTTTTGATTTTCAAAAATCCGACATACATGGTTGTCATTAAGATGTAAAATGTGGTTCAATGAGATTAAAATAATTTTTTTGATGAATAGTAACTTATTAAGTTTTTAATCGCGATTAGTGGTAATTAGTGTAGTTTAAGGTAAAAATAATGCTTTAATGGAATAAGATGAGCTTGACACATGTCCTACCCTAATTGGTTGTGTCATGGCCGACCAAGACAAGCCATGGGTCAACTTGGGGACCCCATGGATCCACTTTGGTTGGGAAATGACATAAATAACATTTTATTTAATGTAAAAGTAAATTCACACAAACATGATATGTTTTACTAAAACAATTTTTAAGTGGGGTTATACAAGTCATATTTTTGATTATAAATATTCATTGGAAATCTAAAAAGAGTTCCTACATCATAGTATTTGTTTTATAATTTTTATACATTAAATAAATTATATTATTTATGACATAATAATGATGCAGCGATGACATCATTATTTGACGATTTAAATAAAATGGAAAGATAATGTAAAATCTATGAACTACACATGTCCAAAAATTATTGGATGAGTGGATTTCGAAGCCTTATCACCTTATCCACGAATTATATCAATGTGGGACCTTTTGAAACCGAAACGCATTTTCAAATAAAGTAATATTTCTTAACTTTCCAAAAGTGCCCCTCCTCTCCTCTTATAAAAGGCCCCCACCTCTACCTAATTTAACACACTCCTCAAGCCTTTGGCTTGGCCAACCCCTGCCCATGTACTCTCTCCACATCCCTCTCCTCATCCTAGAGGATTCCCTTTGGGCATAATCCTTTCAAAGGAAGCATTTAGGCTCAAATCAAAAGGAGTTACACTTTTAAAGGTAATTCATTCTCTCATGTTCATTTGTTTTATTTTGCTTCTCCAACCCCCTAAACTCTTTTTATTAACTTATTTTGTAACAACAACAGTATCTTCAATATACTAGGATGTTGTTATAAGATTTATTCGAGCTACACTCTCACACAACTACATCAAATGGTTAAAGAACATACGGTTTCCGTGGATGGCGAAATTCTGCCTCCCGAAACGATGATTGTTCAATACTCATTTAACACCTTCAAAGGTGGCCATTATGATGTCACTATTTTTATATATGATATATAATATGTTTATGTTTTACTTATGCTTCTGTATTTTTCATTTGTGTCTTACCTTTATGGCATCCATTATGGGTATACGCGATATCTTCATTTTAGGAAGTGCGGACTACCGCCCCCTCAAAGTGATGTGATTCGTTAATGCCATATGTGGGACGTATAAAGGATGGATTTAATGATATTATATATGATATTATACTGTAATTATAATATACCTTTATATCATTATTTTTCCATTCTATAAAATATGAAATAGAAATGAAAGTAGCGTTCATGCGTACGTACGGCTTACCATCTCCATGAACGGTGCATTTCATTTCTTACCTCCAAATGATTATGTAATATTATAAATACATGTATATGCCGGATATATATGATATATATGATATCCAAATCAGGAATGTCATTCTGGATATAATGAACCTTTGACCACACGAACAACATGTAATAGTAAGAAGTCCACTTTCGACTTAAGAACCAAATATCGACAAAACAAACATGATTAACTAAAATGATTAAATAATGTTTATAACATGGTAATAAGTGATATAAAAGGAATAATGAACTTGAAAAATGTTCTTAAGGAAGTAGAAATTAACACATGTTTATTATTCAGGAGATTAAAGAACGATCGAGTCAAGTCGGACCCGAGGTAAGGGATCCTACACCTCTCTTTCTTTTTAAGTACACGCTTTTATGTCATTCCTTTTAAAGCTCATATTTCTTGTTATTGGGATGATATTTTATATTACACATACTGTAATTTTTATGTTCATGTGATGAGAGACCCTATTCTCTCTCATCAATCTATTTTGGGAGTTTTGAGTGGCGCTGTTAGGCTGCCTAACTTTCGTAAGAGATCTAACCTCTCTCTTTCTTTTTAAGTACTATTCTTTATGTCACTTCTTTTAAGCTCCTCTTTGTAATGTTGGGGGATGTTATTTTATATTCCTATTTCTATAAATTTTATTGTAATGTGATGAGATACCCTATTTGATCTCATCAATCCATATTTGGAAGTTTTATGTGGCGCCGTTAGGCTGCCGAGTTTTCGTAAGGGAATTTCTTAACCCAATTTCCATTCTTTGGGTTAATCTCCTACTTTCAAATTATGTCATTATATTATTATGTCATATCTTGTATTTGTACTTTATTTATGTGTACTTATAGTGAATACACATAGTATATCTGTTTTATTTTAAAAATGATCTTTGTATGGGACTTCGTCTCAATCTCCTTTCATTGAGGCATATTTTATTTTATACACAACTTTCTTTTATACGGTGTATAAACCCCTTTGACTTTTATGTTTATTCAAAAGGAATCTTTTTTATACGAAGCATTTACTAAACGACAAAAGGGAATGTTTTTGTCGTACGTATGCGGTGACAACGACTTCTCCGCCGTCGTGACCGTTATTTGAGTTTCAGCTTCCTCTACAAGCCATACCTTCTTTTTAAAAGAAAAATAAATACCATGTTTTACTTTTCTTTTATTTTGGTATTGAAAATGGTTTTCATAATGTTTTTATATCAATGTGTTGTATTGATATATTGTGATTGAAAGGTGGGAATGTTATGTTTCCTTTATGCATGTTTTATGTGATATGATTATGTTGATGTTCTTGGGCATTATTATGAAAACGGGCGGTTCCGTGATAAACTAAGGGCGGGTGAGCCCGATATAGCTCTCCAATGCATTGGGTAACGCGAAGGAGAGATACTTTAAGGTTTCTCCGAAGAGATTTTAGGGAATATACTGTGATGGGTATTCCAAACGTAACCTAGAGGGTTACTCCCTATGTAAGAATGTTATGAATGCCTCATGTTACCTTTATGTCTTATGTTTTCTATGATTTATTCATGGTTTGATGAGGTATGTTAAAGTGCCTATGTTTTATGGGTAAAGTATGATTTCATTCTTATGTATATATGAACTCATGTTTCCTTTCCATATTTTTATAACCCTTACTGAGCTTTTTATGCTCATCCTAAGTTTTTGAAATGTTTTTCACAGGTCAAGGGAAAGGTACATGATGTGATGATAGTGTCAAGGATGTGCCAAGAAAGAATCCGTGTTATATTTTAAATATGTTTCCGTTGATGGGAAGAATGAATACTGTCTTTTATGTAACCACTTTGTTTAAATGTGGAATGTAATGCAAGTTTCATGATCTAATTCTCTAAAACTCTAAACCTGAAAAGATCCGCAATGTATAATCTTGTAATAACTCAATATTAAGTAAGGTTTAAGGCTGGGGCCTTATAGTTGGTATCGAAGGTCGATTTAGATAACTTTAGAGGTTAGGGTATTCTTTAAGCATAAGTGACAATTACCATAATGGTTAGGATTTCAGAAAGAGTCTTAGTTTTAGATAAAGTGAATGAGTAAGTATATCTTATTGTCTATCTTACTCATTAGTACATGATGGTTTTATTGATATACTCACACTGACCTTTTTTGGTTTTAGTAAATGGCTGGATCTAGCAGGCACCAAAGTAACAGTGGATGTGAAGGAAACTGTGACAGTTTTTTGAGCAAGCAACTGAATGATATGGGAGCTTCAATGAGAACTCTTTTGATTATCCTCAACCAACTATCTGGAGTCATGATTGACCACCTAAACCTTGGAAATTTCTCTAAGTCATCATATATGCAAGAAACAAATCCCTACGGAAGTACAGGTAATAATAATAAAGGTAAGTGTGTTCAAAAACCAATGTGTCAAAGATGTGGAAAGAAACACCTAGGAAAATGTTTCAAAGGGACAGAAATATGCTATAGATGTGGAAATGAAAGTCATAAAGCAAGAACCTGCCATGGAAAAAGGAATCATCCAGTTGACTCGAGGAAAGGGAAAGAAGTTATTTCTGAGGGATCAATTGAATGTTTTAAATGTGGTGTGCATGGTCATTATGCAAACACATGTCCTGTGAAGAAGTTTTGTGAATGGGGTCACCAAGAGCGTACCAATATTCGTTTACCAATACCTAATGCCATTCCGATTTAGGATGAAGAAACTGACAATGACCAATCAAAGGTATGTATTATTTCATGACTATTGTTTTCTTATTTTGGAATATTAGGATATGATTCATGATTTTGTTTGTAGGAAAGAGGTATTTCGGAATAAGTTGGAAAGAATGGATAATGGATCATGAAGAATGTTGAATGAGTAAGATGTCAACATATAAGGGCTTCAAGAGTTAGGGTGAAATTCTTAAGAGTATTAAGTCTCTTTTGATGATGGGGTTACATTAGAAGACTTTTTATATTATTTGTAACCCTGATGTTTAATATAGGAAAATTTTATTCAATTAATATTTATCTTTGCTTTTGTGGACATAGTTATAAAGAACCATTTGGGTTTATATGATCCTTACTTTTGAGGTAATTATGGGTTACCATATGTTATGATTGAAGTGAAAGGCATGAGATAAAATTGAGGTTAAATTATGTTATGGTTATTTTTGATGATTTTATCCCTTTTTGGGTAATGATTTGAGAATTATATAGTTTTGGAAAAAGGACAACACGCAGATCGTGTGACAACCCGTCGCGTCGGACAATGCTGCGGGAATCGAACCCACAACCAAAGTGCGACTGGTATTTATCGCCTACCACTAGACTACGTGAAGTCCCTGGTTAGTTTGACTGAGTCTTTTTAGTTATATGATTTTATGAATTAAGAGTAAGTTGATTTTGGAGGATATGTGATTAGGATAATTACTTTTCAATGTGAGACTTTAGAAGCAACTGATTTTGTTTGGAGATAAATGTTACGATTTAACTTGGAAGACTATGTGACTAAATCCTTAAACTATTTGGGTTTCAATCTTATATTGGTTTACTTTGGTGAATTTTATGGACAAATTGTTTATCGGATGCTCCTCGTTGAACTTTGGGTTTTGTTGGACAAATTTTGGAGATTAAGAATAGATTTTCTTTTTATAAGGGGTTATCCTTTTCTGGATTATCTGATCTTGTACTAACCTTTTTGGTTTTGGTTTGGTTAAAGCCTAAATACATGGGATGTATATAGTTCTCTTTTGGGGATTAGGTGATTCTCTTGAAGTTGATTATAGTACTCTTAACGCGAACAAGTCTCCCTAAATACTCATCTTTTAAAAAAATATGAGTTTGACTAAGGAATCTAGTAAAAGTTGAAAGTCAACATGATAAGTGATTATGCTTCCTTATGAATAAATTCCTCAATAAAAAGTAACTTAAAACAAAAAATGTTGTCTATTAACTTTTCCTACTGGGGAACCCAACACCGTTTAACCCATCACAAGTTTGTGATTTTCTTATTGTTAACTTTCTCCTAAACATGTTTTCTATCACTCTCCATCGGAACATGCCCCTATGTTTTCTCCTCCATGTCCATATTTTCATACATAGAATCCTAGTATGGGTTAACTCGGGTGACCTCTGTGCTTATCTTTCTTTATTTTAAAGTGATTGTTTTACCGACTCTTGTTCCGATGAGGGACGTTCAAGGATGTTTCCAAGCGCAATTTTAAAATTGCGAGGACGCAATTCCCAAAAGGGGGGAAGGACGTAACACCCCAGGTAAATAAGGAATATGAAATTTTTATATTTATCCATATTTGTGAATAAAATATTAATATGACTTTAAAGGGGACGCTATGCTCGATGGCGTACCCAACACGCAACAACGAGTTTCTTGGGAATCTTATGTTACACTCTAATAATAAAATAATATTATTTTAAATGGTAGTTAACATGTAGCCATTGTAATGGTGGGAATGGATAGAAATAACTAAAATATGATTATATATGTTGTTAAATATTTTTAAATTTATACAATAAAAGATAAAGGCTTAAAATACAGAAAGAATTCAATTTTAGGCGTATATGCCCTAGTTTTCACTAAAGGTTCACTTATCACCTTTTGATGGAGAACCGTCATTAAATATAGTTCTGTTCACTCTTAAACATTATTTTGGACCAAATAAAACTCTTTTTAAGAATTGGGACATCAAAATTTACTTTGTGTAAATTTTTGGTATCTTTCCGATAAAGTTCATTTTTTTAATGAATAGTGTAAAATGTTGTATTTTAATTCAAAACCACTTTTTAATATAATTTATTTATATGATTAGATTATATTTTGAATTGGTTTTAAAGTGAAAATAGAAAATATTTTTACCATTAAATTCAATAGTGGACGTTGGAATCAATTTCACTTTGAAATCAGACTTAAACTAGTGTCAATCTTTTGATACTTATTGTTTCATAAAACACGCTATTTGTCATGACAGCGGAAATTAATTATTAAATTAATTAATGTGACTTATATGTTTTGAATTTTGTAAAACGGACTTCATTTTTCAATTCAGAATATCAAATATATCTTAGGGTGAATTTTTGGGATTTTTCTGAAAAACTTCAATTTTTGATGAATAGTGAAACCACTAAGTGGTACTTATAAAAACTGATTTTCCATTTAAATGAAATTTTGCCATCATTGTGTTTTGATTTTCAAAAATCCGACATACATGGTTGTCATTAAGAAGTAAAATGTGGTTCAATGAGATTAAAATAATTTTTTGGTGAATAGTAACTTATTAAGTTTTTAATCGCGATTACTGGTAATTAGTGTAGTTTAAGGTAAAAATAATGCTTTAATGGAATAAGATGAGCTTGAAACATGTCCTACCATAATTGGTTGTGTCATGGCCGACCAAGAAAAGCCATGGGTAAACTTGGGGTCCCCATGGATCCACTTTGGTTGGGAAATGACATAAATAACATTTTATTTAATGTAAAAGTAAATTGACACAAACATGATATGTTTTACTAAAACAATTTTTAAGTGGGGTTATACAAGTAATATTTTTGATTATAAATATTCATTGGAAAGGTAAAAAGATTTCCTACATCATAGTATTTTTTTATAATTTTTAGACATTAAATAAATTAAATTATTTATGACATAATAATGATGCAGCGATGAAATCATTATTTGACGATTTAAATAAAATGGAAAGATAATGTAAAATCTAGGAACTACACATGTACAAAACTTATTGGATGAGTTGATTTCGAAGCCTTATCACCTTATACACGAATTATATCAATGTGGGACATTTTGAAACCGAAACACATTTTCAAATAAAGTAATATTTCTTTACTTTCCAAAAGTGCCCCTCCTCTCCTCCTATAAAAGGCCCCCACCTCTACCTCATTTAACACACTCCTCAAGCCTTTGGCTAGGCCAACCCCTGCCCATTTACTCTCTCCACATCCCTCTCCTAATCCTAGAGGATTCCCTTTGGGCAGAATCCTTTCAAAGGAAGCCTTTAGGCTCAAATCAAAAGGAGTTACACTTTTAAAGGTAATTCATTCTCTCATGTTCATTTGTTTTATTTTGCTTCTCCAACCCCCTAAACTCTTTTTATTTACTTATTATGTAACAACACCAGTATACTAAATATACTAGGATATTGTTATAAGATTTATTCTAGCTACACTCTCACACAACTACATCAAATGGTTAAAGACCGTACGGTTTCCGTGGATGGTGAAATTCTGCCTCCCGGAACGATGATTGTTCAATACTCATTTAACACCATCAAAGGTGGCCATTATGATGTCACTATTTTTATATATGATATATAATATGTTTATGTTTTACTTATGCTTCTTTATTTTTCATTTGTGTCTTACCTTTATGGCATCCATTATGGGTATACGCGATATCT
Organism: Viscum album; assembly: GCA_963277665.1. NCBI lineage: Eukaryota > Viridiplantae > Streptophyta > Magnoliopsida > Santalales > Viscaceae > Viscum > Viscum album. The sequence goes on from OY728145.1 coordinate 2,049,215,743, forward strand.
TGATTTTAGGAAGTGCGGACTACCGCCCCCTCAAAGTGATGTGATTCGTTAATGCCATATGTGGGATGTATAAAGGATGGATTTAATGATATTATATATGATATTATACTGTAATTATAATATACCTTTATATCATTATTTTTCCAATCTATAAAATACGAAATAGAAATGAAAGTAGCGTTCATGCGTAAGTACGGCTTACCGTCTCCATGAACGGTGCATTTCATTTCTTACCTCCAAATGATTATGTAATATTATAAATACATGTATATGCAGGATATCTATGATATATATGATATCCAAATCAGGAATGTCATTCTGGATATAATGAACCTTTGACCACACGAACAACATGTAATTGTAAGAAGTCCACTTTCGACTTAAGAACCAAATATCGACAAACCAAACATGATTAACTTAAATGATTAAATAATGTTTATAACATGGTAATAAGTGATATAAAAGGAATAATGAACTTGAAAAAGGTTCTTAAGGAAGTAGAAATTAACTCAAGTTTATTATTCAGGAGATTAAGAAACGATCGAGTCAAGTCGGACCTGAGGTAAGGGATCTTACACCTCTCTTTCTTTTTAAGTACACACTTTTATGTCATTCCTTTTAAAGCTCATATTTCATGTTATTGGGATGATATTTTATATTACAATTACTGTAATTTTTATGTTCATGTGATGAGAGACCCTATTCTCTCTCATCAATCCATTTTGGGAGTTTTGAGTGGCGCCGTTAGGCTGCCGAACTTTCGTAAGAGATCTAACCTCTCTCTTTCTTTTTAAGTACTCTTCTTTATGTCACTTCTTTTAAGCTCCTCTTTGTAATGTTGGGGTATGTTCTTTTATATTCCTCTTTCTATACATTTTATTGTAATGTTATGAGATACCCTATTTGATCTCATCAATCCATATTTGGAAGTTTTATGTGGCGCCGTTAGGCTGCCGAGTTTTCGTAAGGGAATTTCTTAACCCAATTTCCATTCTTTGGGTTAATCTCCTACTTTCAAATTATGTCATTATATTATTATGTCATATATTGTATTTTTACTTTATTTATGTGTACTTATAGTGAATACACATAGTATATCTATTTTATTTTAAAAATGATCTTTGTATGGGACTTCGTCTCAATCTCCTTTCATTGAGGCATATTTTATTTTATACACAACTTTCTTTTATACGGTGTATAAAACCCTTTGACATTTACGTTTATTCAAAAGGAATATTTTTTATACGAAGTTTTTACTAAACGACAAAAGGGAATGTTTTTGTTGTACGTATGCGGCGACAATGACTTCTCCACCGTCGTGACCGTTATTTGAGTTTCGGCTTCCTCTACAAGCCATACCTTCTTTTTAAAAGAAAAATAAATACCATGTTTTACTTTTCTTTTATTTTGGTATTGAAAATGGTTTTCATAATGTTTTTATATCAATGTGTTGTATTGATATCTTGTAATTGAAAGGTGGGAATGTTATGTTTCCTTTATGCATGTTTTATGTGATATGATTATGTTGATGTTCTTGGGAATTTTTATGAAAACGGGTGGTTCCGTGATAAACTAAGGGCGGGTGAGCCCGATATAGCTCTCCAATGCATTGGGTAACGCGAAGGAGTGAAACGTTAAGGTTTCTCCGAAGAGATTTTAGGGAATATACTGTGATGGGTATTCCAAACGTAACCAAGAGGGTTACTCCCTATGTAAGAATGTTATGAATGCCTCAAGTTAACTTTATGTCTTATGTTTTCTATGATTTATTCATGGTTTGATGAGGTATGTTAAAGTGCCTATGTTTTATGGGTAAAGTATGATTTCATTCATATGTATATATGAACTCAGGTTTCCTTTCCATCTTTTTATAACCCTTACTGAGCTTTTTTTTCTCATCTCAAGTTTTTGAAATGTTTTTCACAGGTCAAGGGAAAGGTACATGATGTGATGATAGTGTCAAGGATGTGTCAAGAAAGAATCCGTGTTATATTTTAAATATGTTTCCGTTGATGGGAAGAATGAATACTGTCTTTTATGTAACCACTTTGTTTAAATGTGGAATGTAATGCAAGTTTCATGATCTAATTCTCTAAAACTCTAAACCTGAAAAGATCCTCAATGTATAATCTTGTAATAACTCAAGATTAAGTAAGGTTTAAGGCTGGGGCCTTATAGTTCATCAGTAGTAGGAGTCCAAGTCATGTCAATGACTCGAAGTCCACAATCATCTATAAATGTGACCTACCTCATCATCGAATCAATCCACTGGCATTTCATTATAGTTACTCAATCATGAGAGTAATAATCCAATATTTTTTTCAATGACTCCATAATAAGACAAATTTTCAATCTGAGGTCTACTATCAAATCCACTAGCATAATAGTCTTTTTTGGTTGTTGGAATTACACCATCATGTTGTGTTCTCATGTTATTCTCTCATTCAGTGATAATAAATCTACACCCATTGGTCACTATTTATTTACAGCAACGAACCACAGAATTAGGACCAAAATCCAAAACTATTATTTCCTCAGAGATAGAGTCAATAGTAAAACTCAATACCTGAAATATAATTGAATATTAAACTTAATTAAATATTGATTTAATTAATTTATTGTATTAATATTTAAACCTTTAATTTAAACCAACAAGGAAACTCTTTTCTTGGAAAATCATCTCTCCTTCTCAAAGATAATGAAAAATTATTTCTATGTATATTTTTTTATGTTCACTTTAGATAAAAAAAGAAATAATGTAACATATATATAAAATTACATGATATGAGATAAGATATACATTTTCAATTTACTAGATGTATTCATCGAGAAAATCACATTTGAAAAAAACCATGTGATGTGTCATATCCCACCCTTCAAGGCTTAATGATTTCAATGTATATGATATGGTAATTCATCATATTTGTGGAAGTGATGGAAAAATTGGTTCAATTTTCTCATAATGTTCTTCTTCATTTATCATTGGTTTTTTCATTCTCTTATCAAGATTAAAAAATAAATTGACCATAAATCCATTAATTCCTGATCCAAGTAACCTTTCATAATATAAAATTTGGGATGATTCCTATTCTGGACATAAGGCTTCAATGTGTACATATTTATTTTAGTATGATACATCTAATGAAAAGAAATGAGTCCTATGAAGAGTATTTTGGTTGGAAGATGGACTGTTATATGCAGTATTCATGTAAAAAATGATGGAGGAAATATTTTCTCTAACTCACACAAAAATTAATGGAGCCTCATCTAATATTTTTTGTAATAAAGACTTAGAAAATTTATTATCAGAAATATCTATAAAAAATGGAAAAATAAAACAAATGAAACCCTTCCATTATTAAAAAATGTGGTATATTTCTATTGGAATCAACTAATGTATAAGGATGTGATAATCATGAGTTTTCAAATATTTCAGAAACAAATATATTATTTTCACCAGTTTTGATGTGTTTCTTGATTAGCCATTAGGAACATTCATAGTCTTTAGTACTTCTAGAAATTGATTTTTTTTGCGAGTGTCATGAAATAATAAAAAAATTGAAATTTCCATTTATTTTCATTGATACATAAAGGATGAAATTCTGGTCTAATGCCCCAATACACCATGTTACACTGAGATCATAAATCATATTTTGTCTTTCCCTTAACATTAAGAAGAATAAAAATAAATATTTCACATATATTCTTTTCAATGTACATTACGCCTAAGCAATGATGTAACAAATTGGTTGACCAATAAGGTAAATCAAAGAAGATACTCCTTGTATTCCAATTATAATAGGTTTCAATGGAAACATTCTTCCTCTTTTTAGATTTCATTTGACACTTCCTCAATGAAAAAATAAAATCTTTCAATTCATTAAGAACATCAGTTCTACACATAAGCTATCGTGGATCGTCAGTATCCATGGCATTTTCAAATATTCTATGATTATTTCTATAGGATGATCCTTTGGATAGAATCATCGATGTCCCATAAAAATAAAACTACCGAGATATTTTAGTCTTCGGGATCTTGTATTCTTCATAAAAATTGGACATGATAATTTCGCCTTCGTGATCTATCTAGACATCATTGCATAAGTAGTAAAGTCATTGATCATCCACATAAGTGCAACACACATCTGAAGTATGTCTTTTAAACATTCATCATATGAGTGCACACCCACATCCCAAATAATTTTCAACTCTTTTATTAAAGGTTTCATGTATTTGTCAATATCATTGATGGGATTAGAGGGTCTAGATATTAGTATACCCATTAATGTGAATGGTTTTTTTATACAAAACCATGGGGGAGGTTATAAATGTGTATATAAACTATCCATGTGCTATGCGAAGTTAGTAGCATCCCAAATTAATTAAAACCACCACTAAAAATACCTAGCCTCACATTACACACATCAGCTATGTAATCAAGAAATCAAGCATCAAATCTCTACCATTAAAATCCTCTGTAGGGTGAAACAACTCATCATTATTCTTAGTTATCTCGATATCATTCCATCTAAATTTTATTGATATTTCATCAGACATGAAAAAATTCTGGAGTCTAGGGATCAATGGAAAGTTCCACATTACTTTCTGTGGCACATGAAATGGTCTTCTATCAGCATTTGCCTTCCATCAGGATGTGCCTCATTTTATACGATCATTTTATTCAGTATTTTTCTCTAATAATAATCTCAAATCATTCAAGTAAGAATGAATTTTCTTTAAACAAAATACAAATTCCTCAATTAACTTCCATCCCATATAGTGCTTTGAGGTACTACCTACATCATCTAGATTTAATTTTTTCATGAAGATATGAATGTAATAGATGGAACTATTAGAAATAAAATACATGTTTTTCCCATGAAACAATCAGATTAAAAATTATAGATTTTTTATTTTATCAGATTGCTAATATACTGGAGTCATAGAATCATCATTAATTTTTTTTCAGCCTGTAAAAATCATTATTTTCATTAGACGCATCATGTTTGATCGTATATAAGTATTCTTGGATCAACATCCTTTACTTATCATGATGAAAAATAAACCTAAACCGGTCATGTAACAAACTATCCACTCTATTCCTCTCATTTGGATCGTTATCATTTTGAGATTCTATTTTCTCCCTATTTTGATACCCCAAATAATAGTTTTTTTAAACCATATTTGTTTATATGGTAGATAACTTCTTCACAGCTCAACTAAGGTTTTTCATCATAATTATAACATGCGAAGTGTATGTGACCACTATCTAAATCATTGTCAAATGTAAAATCTAAACACACTCCATTTTTTTAAATTTATTAAGATCTGATTGTTTTCATACATCGAAATTCTATCCATTATACAAAAAAATAATTATAAATCATTTTTAAAAATAAATTCAATAATATTGATGTTTAATAAAAAATATATTTAACTAAACAAAAAATTTCACTTTATATTAAACCATAACTGACACTCTACTCTATATGAGAATGATAATATAAAAGTCAACAAGATACTATTTATATAAACAATACTATAAATACAAAACCATGATATTGAATTCATTTATAAATATAGTATCATGATATTGGTTAGGTTTGGATATTTTATTTGGATTGGTTTAGTGCATTCTTATTCAGGTTTTATTAAATATTTTTCAACTCAGTTCAATTTATATCATTACTATATAATTTATTTTATTTAGGTTCAATTTAGTTCATATATTTTTATTTTTTTCATTTCTGAAGTAGTTTAGTGTTTTTCAGGTCTACTTAAGTCTACTTGGGTCTATCAAGTCATTTCTATTCAATTCAGTTGGTTTTTTTAATTCAGTTCGGTTATGATATATATAAGATTTTTTAGTTCGGTTGGGTTTAAGTGTGTAAAGGGTTTATAGGTTTAGTTCATTTTATTCCAATACAATTTAGGTCACATTGATATAATTTAGTGTTCTTAGGGTATGATAAATTCATTTAAATTTAGTTTATTTAGTGAGTCACACTAAAAATCATAAAATCATTCATCAAAAATTCATATATAGTTCGGGTTTTACCCACTATAAAAAAGACATTCCCTTACTCTAAATATAATAATTAACAAAGTGGTAACCATTCATGATATATCATAATGGAAGTATAATCTAGAAATCATAAGCCATCCTTAATATATTGATCATTCTCTATATAGAAGAAAAATATAATTCCATAAAATATAAATCATATCCCTTAAAATGAAAGAGATTGAGCATTTTGAAACCAAGCATGGATTAACCAACAAAACCACTCTTCGAAACCACAAAATTAAATATATATATTAGAAGACCTAAATCGATGTTCCAAATGAGAAGAAGTCAAAACCCACTAAAAAAATTCATGATCCATTTTATTTAAAAATGAAACTAGAATAAAATGTCTTAATTTTTGTGTTTATTCATATCAATATAGAAAATACAATTTTATTTAAAATGAAACAGATAAAATTTTAATTAAAAAATTAAACATACATGTATTCCTATTTTTTTAATGAAACTAGAAGGAAGTCCATTTAAACTAATCATATAAAAATGATAAAATCTACAGATCATAAAATACAATGATTTAAAACATACTAGTCCATAAAATAAAATGGTAACCCATTTAAAAAATGTTAATGACTAAAATAATTCATTTATTATATGTTATAGAACATATTTATTAAAAATTATATTGATGAGATTTCCTCTCCTTATTTTTACTTCCTACCAAATACATAGAATTCGTGTTCAAAAACTGAACTAAAAAGAAATATATCTTATGTAATAATGGTTTCATTTCAAAAACCATTATCAAATTGAACATAAATAAATGAATATTGTTTTTTATTTGAGACAACAATTTACACCAATTATAACTATCCAATGACCAAAATATTATCACCAAACCATTTTAATTTTCAATTCATACAAAATTATAATTTATGCACTTAAATACCCCAGTAAAACATTTTTTATATTATAAATCATTAATTAAAGAGAAGCTATAATTTTAAAAACCCATAATTAATTTTTATGAAGTTAAATTTTTTAAAAAAAGCTACCTCAAAGGGAAATAACATAATAAATAAAACCCAAAATAATTAAATAATAAAATTAAGAAATGAAATCATGTCAATAAACCTTAAATTTAAAATAAACCAAGGATAAGATAACTCATAATCATATTGAGGTATTAAATATCAATCAAAATTATTCCATAAGGAAGAAAAATCACAACAAAACCACAACCTAAAATGATATATGGCTTGTATTAATATTCTATATATAATGTACCCTACTCATCCAGATCATTGGTTTCTCTTAAATATTTTTTCAAAAATATAATGTTATGCATAAATAAGGGTAAATAAAATCCAAGACTAGAATTACACATTCCCAGATTCTCCTAGAACTCAAGGTTTGGTATAAAAAGTACTGATTAGGAACCTACTTGTGACATAACCATATGTTTAAGTGTATAACATTTTATTAATGATGAGCTCAATCAATCAATCACATAACGGGATTATAATACAAAGTTGCTAAAACAAAAAATAGTTTTCAAGATTAAATTGAGGATATTTCATCGAATACAAATGAAAAAAGGTCAAAATAAATCAATGTAAAAGATATAATTATCTTACAAATTATCTATTTGTAGTGAAAGAAGAAAAATGTTTTGAATAAAAGATGGATTGCTTGTTGGGAAGAACTTTTTAAACACTGGGAATAATGGAGGGGTCTAGTTTAAGAAAAACTTGGGTCGATCGATTTCGGGGTAAGGAGGATCACCGCTTGGTATTTGGGTTTAATCTATCTGTAAGGATTTTCAAAATCATTGGGATAGAGGGTTTATCCCTACGGTTTTAAAAACCGTTGGGATGCCGTTTATAGAATGAACTACATCCCAACTATTTAAGAAAACCCTTTGGATATGGGGTCATATCCCAATGGTTTTATGAAACCATTGGGAAAACCATGTGTATACAACCCTATCCCAAAAGATCTATTATACCATTGGTATAGGGGTGTTGGTATAGGTGGGATTTATAGTAGTGAGAAATGATATGATCAATGATCATATATTTTTATCAAGAGTCTTATTCATTTTGGAGATCAAGAAGAATATCATGATTAATGATAAAAGGTTCATTTTGATAAAGAGATCATGAGAGAGAGAAATCCTTTAGGTGTCTCAGGAAGGTACAAGGATGGTGCATGTTCCGATTTGATCTCTGAGGTAGTGGAGTTTCATCGACATAATGGTGAAATTGTTTTATAGATGGATCATTTGAGGATGGCATTCATGAGATGATTTTCATAGAGATGACAGAGGAGTATCAGGTTGTGGTTTTTACACAGGTTTTTCTATGCCCTAACTTGTAATTCAATTTTGGGAATTACATGGATTTATTTGTTCCCTCTAATTCATAGTGGATATTTGGGAATTTCTCCATGGTTTCTTAATCCTCCGTATCAGAGGGGTTTTCCACATTTAAAATCATGTGTGTTGATATGTTTTTTCTACTTAATATCACATCCACATTTCATCGAGTTTCTCACAAATAGTTTCTCAAGATATTTTCTACATGATATTTCAATTCTCCCCCAACACAAATATGATTTTTTATAAAAATATAATTAAAATTATTTAAGATTCAAAATCACACAATTTTTTAAACAATTTTAATGTATTCTTACAACATTAGAAGTTTTAACAACATAGTTAATTTTCCATAAATATTTTATCCAAATTTATCTATATTTTGACATCCATATTTTTTATAATTACAATCATTATACATAATATACTTATATATAATCATCAAAATAGAGAATACATATCGAAATAACACCTTATTCATAAATACAATGTCATACTTCTAATAAAAAAATAATTCAACACAAGAAATTCAACATCAAATCAATAGTAACGGTGACCAACATAGAAAACACATAATACATCATCAACTTCTCAATACATTCCTTGAAAGGTAGTTTACTAATGTGACATGATTATCTTATTTAAATGGATGTGCCTCTCATTATATCTAGAATACATCTTAGTAATCGCATGATCTAATCTTTTTCTGGCACTCGATTCCCCAAGGAGCTCTGACTATCTCATTAAACCTGAGATACATAATAGAAATCATCTCATCATGATTCATCTTGAATGTATCATATTTAATTTTACAAGTATTCAATCTCATTTCTTTAACATTAGTATTCCATTCATGAGAAATAGCCAATTTATCCCAAATTTCAAAAGCAGTTTTACAAGAAGATATCCTATTAAATTCTTCATCTCATAAAGCATAGTAAAAAAGTATTCATAGATTTGTAGTTTTTGTTATAAGAAAATTTAGTAGTATCATCCCATGTATTCCAATAATTCTTAGGTAATTCATATTTATCCTCTATAGTAGACCAAATTTAAAAACCCATACTTTTAAAATGCATATTCATTTATATTTTCCATTAAGAATAATTATTTCCATTAAATAAAGGTGGTCTGTCGGTATAATTTTTTTTTTCTATTATCCATTTAAAGAACTAAATTTAGAATTATATTGAGATTTAAGATATTTAAAAAAACTAAAATCACAGTTTCAAATATTTTGAAAAGAACCCTATGATACAAAACATTGTTTGGGGTGATTATCTAAAGAGGGGTTGAATTGAGTTCCAAATTAAAATTTCTATTAAAATGAGTTTAAATAAATTCTACCAAATAATTAAAACAAAAAAATTAAAGAAAATAGAAGATCAATATAAGTTATGGTATTTTAAAATATTTATCAAAGAGTGATTGAGTCTCATTTAAAATAATATGAAAACTATTTAAACTTTTGAAATGTGTTTAATTAATCATATTTTTTTATAAACACTAATTAAGATTAACTATCATATTAGTGGTTTTGTTTACAGTTTCAAAAAAAAAATTTAATTATTTTAAATGAAAAAAACAAAACAAATAGAAAAATAAATACAAGAGGCTCATTCTCAAGTCGAGATCTCATCCTCTCCACTTGGAAATCACCAACTTCTATGAAAATTATATAAAATAATATTGATCCAAAACAAAGATCGTGTATACACAATAGCCAACAAGCCATATAGGTCTCACATAGACCTCTTCCACAAAAACCATGAGAAATAAAAAAACCATAGGCCAAGGACCTCTCTCACAACATTTTGGGTAAAAAAATACAAAATAAGGTAAGAAGATATCATGTATCTTACAATTAAAGCATAAAAATGTGTTTTGAGAAAATAGGATAAATCACACACTACTCAAAATGTAAATTTAAACAAATATAAAGAGAATGTATAAAGGTAAAGAAAGGATGGTGTTTCTCAGTCTTATAAGATTTTAAGCTTGTGACTCCTCAGATGTAGCTTGGAAAGAAGCTTGATTCATTTCTAAAAAAACACAGTAAAACAGAGTGTCACAATCTCTCTTGTTATGTTTGTATAAATGATCTATATGTTTAGTATACTTTGATTTCTCACAGTCGTGTGTAGGTAAAGATGAATCATGTAATATTTGAGCGAGTGTTAAACTTCATATCACTCTTCCAGTTCTTTCAATATAGTTCCAGCTCACATCAGATAAACGTATATGTATAAGGGAGTCTACATTATAGCATATTAGCAACATGTATGAGTATATGCTTGAATAAAAATCAACTATATCTTCTACACCACATACTGAACTATGAAATCCTCTTTAATTTACCGAAAAATAGTTTAATAATAACCAATAAAGTAATCCTTAACTTTAAATTTGATAATATTGTCATTAATAACAGTGAATTTAAATATCAAATAAATAGTGACGATGACTCTTATGCCAGCGAGACAACTCAGGTGGTGATTCATCTTTGCAGTGACACATGTTGGTGGTGATTCAGACCAACAGTGAGTCAAGATGAGAGTAGGTCATGATGAATGGTGACGCATCTCAGGGGTGACTCATTTCGACAAAGAATATTTTCTGGTGGATGGAATTTTTACCACTTTTCCAATTATTCTGACGGTAGGTAAATTCTGATGGTAGATTATATGGCATTGAGCCACCATCAATGGTGAATCCTTTTTAGTAGATATACTTTTCCATACGTATCCAAAATTCCATTCTAATGATGAATTATCTCTGATGGAAGGTCATTCCTATAATTTTCTAAAATTCCATTTTAACAGAGACTCATCTCTGATGGTGGGTCTTTCTAGTACATTTCCAAAATTATATTCCGATGGTGGGCCTTTCATTTACTTTTCCAAAATTCTATTCTGATTGTAGGTATTTTCTGGGGGTGACTCAGCTTAAACAGTGAGTCATTTCTATACTTATCCAAAATGACTTTTATGATAAATTAATATCATAAAATATAAAACTCATTAATATCATAATAAAATTGATTTTGTGACCATTAAAACAAGGGTTCCAATAGTATTTGAGGCATACTATGGATATTTTCTTTGTTTATGGATGTGATAAATAAATATTCAAAAGAGGTTATGAAAATGATAGTTTAGAACTGATCAAGATGACATGAATTCCCTAGTGGGATATATCTTCCCTTTGAATTGAGGTTTTGTGAGTTGAAAGAGCTCAAATTTGGTTGTGGTTTCATATTCTACAATAGTGTCTGAGTATATTTTGGATTTTGAGGTAGCTAAAGATGTAGTATGGTTGTGAAACTTAATCTAAGAGCATGATGAGGTACCTAGTAGTAAAGATTCTATCATAATTTATTTTTATAATATTGCAATGATGGATATCAGAAAATAAGCAAGGTAACATTACTAGATGAAGCACGTACTTTAAAAGTATCATCTCTTATGGTATTTTTCTTAAATAGGCGAGGTTGCAGTGAGCATTATTTCTATATAAGATAACATGAAGGACCTATGAAGACCTGAGCCCAGGTTTCTGGGATCGGTGCTTAGAAATATTGTGTATATAGTTTTTAAGAGATAACTAAAAAATACAAATAGCATTTTACAATTCCATGAAATTTTATCGATCTAGGTTCTGGAGAATTAGATACAAATATTACATTATAACAAAACTATAAAGAATTAAAATTAATTTAAAAATAATAATCTTCAGTTCATTTTCTTCACATAAAAAACACATCACTCATAAATCTACTAAACCTATAAAAATGAATTCAAGACTTAGGGTGAGCATTTAGAATGCCTAGTAAGGGGTTTTAAAACAATAAATAAATAAATTTAAAATATTTCTTTTGAAAATATGTATATACTTAAAATTATGTGTTCCAAAACATTGAAAAATATATATATATATATTAAAGACATTAATTTCTAAAAATAATTATAATTGAAAGAACGAAGGGATTTTTCCATTGAAAATAATAATTTTTTGGTGGGTCATTCATGATATGTGAAAGAGAATAATAAAAACTATATCCTAAGTCCACTAGTCATAACTCATATGGAACAAAGTTCCCTTAAGAGTTATGAGTTCACTCCCCAAAACATCACATAACATACCAATGCCAATTTTTGAAACCAATTTTAATAGAACTTCCTTTCTCAATCCAAACCTAAAAAATTTTAAAATTACATTCATAATATTATTTTCTTTAAAAATAAAATAACATTTCTCATAAAATGTCATCAAAATTTTCTTGATATATTTTGAAACATTATTTAGGATAATACCATGCTTTAAACAACCGTCATTATATATAAATCATAAATACAATAAATAAATAATTAAAATGAAAACACGATCTAAAAAATGCATGGTATGCCATTTATAATTTAGATGATGGACATACCTAATTATTAATCACATTCCAAGGGATGAAGATGCAAATTTTTAAATTAAATGATAGCTTGTTTAGAATTGTCACATAAAATGATAACTATTATCATTTAAAAACTGGATTATACAAATATAATCTATAAATTGATAAAAAATAATAAATTCTAACTGATTTTAAATATTTGGAAATAAAATATTAACCCTTTAAAATAACTAAATTGATATACATGTATTTTTATACATAAATATATATATCATTATACATTATTCATAAAATGATTTTTATGAAAATACAAGAAAACCTTTTGGTAAGCGATTTATCTTATGACATATTAGCTTAGAGGTAAAAATTAAAATGAAAACTCTATTTAATAAGATCTTAATGTTAGAAATATATATACATACATACATACATACATACATACATACATACAAATATATGTATATGTCTTTATAATCAACCCAATCTGACCAATAATAAAACTAAATCCATTCAAACCATAGGCTTAGAATTAAAATTTATATCAAATCTCTTATCTTATATTTATATAAAATAGATAATCATATATGTATATATAGGTATATATATACATATATATATATATATACACATTTATATGTATATCTTTTTAAAATTAAAATAAATTGATAAAACAAATAAACCCTTACAAACCTTAGGGTTTGGAAATAAAAATTTAAAACAAAAAAACCATTTTCATATATACTGAGAATAGACACTTTTATCTGTGTATATATAAATGTATATAGACATATATATGTAACCCTTTGTGAAAGAAATATAATTTGATGAAATAAAATGAACCCTTACCTGTTTTGGGTCAATTAAGAAATTTTTGGCTTCTGGAATTTGAGAAGAACAAAATGCAGGACATGGGTGGTGATGTTTGAATGTTATTGGGGGGTGAAAGGATGGTTTTTGTAAAATAATAATCATATTTTTTTATTCCTAACCACTGAAAGTAAAATTGTTGTTATCCCATAGGAGATTGTTGTCCACACCTCTGGTTTTAATAATAAAAAATCTTGTCAATTCTTATTAATCATGTCTAATAATTTCTATCATGTTTATTTAAGTTTAAATATGTGTTATTATGATTATATATGATCAAATCTAAGTTTAACACATTTTGATAATATTTAATTTGTAAGACTTCCCAATAAGATATATTTTCCATGTATGACAGACTCACACAGATAGTTCAACTGAGACACCGACAGTGAAAAAATGACTCCCCGATATATGACTCACTAACAATGCAATTGACAGACCGATAGACCGACTGTCTCACTGATAGTTCAAACGAGTGACCAATATAAGTACTAATCAACACAAGGACTTATCGACACACTTACCTACTGACACATGGTGCTACTGATGCATGGTGTTACCGACACATGGTGTTATCGATGAATGGACTCCCCAACACATGAACATACTGATAGAAGGAGACAATAATAGAATGAGACACTGATATAGATAGAAGGACTCACTAATAAAATGAGTCACCAACACACAAACTCTCCAACATATTGTTTAAATTTATTTTTATTTATTAATATTTCTAACGGTCACATTTTAAGTGTTTTAATGAAACTGATTAATTTAATACCTTTTGCAAACATATTTTATGAGGATTTTAAAAGTATGAGGTAAAACATTCACCTCAAAACTTGAACACTGTCAACTACAAGAATAATATATAGAGAAGTGGTCCATGAAAGAGATATAAAAAATATATTCATAGAGATAGTTTCAGAAACACATGAGCAGCATACAAAAAGGAAGAACACATGAGAAACTATTCATTCCTACTTGATGTGATCCATAGAACTATTGTTCATCAAATTTCTCACATCTCTACAACATTCAGTTGAACCTAAAGAGAAGAGCATCTCATCTTACAGGAAGACAGGACATGCTGCTCCAGGACACTCTATTTCAGCATCTTTTTCTAGAACTGGACTCCAGCTTCAATTCTGATACATCAAAGAGTCTAGATCTAAACTGTATAACACATAGAGCCTTTTAAACCCTATCTAATCTTTATTACTCTATTATCATCTTTTTTATTAAATTTTCGATTAGTGTGTTATTATGTTCGAAAAACACACATTGCCTATAACAACCCGATATTTTATGGTAAGTATTCTTTTTAATTTATTTGATGTCATGTGTTTTATGCTACATCAAGATTATCGTGTTCTATACGCAACACAGTATTATATTGCAGTATATGCAACACTATTCTTAGATTGTATTACACACAGTTTCATGTTTGTTTGATAATAGTCATTCTACTCAACATTGAGTATATATATATATATAGTGTATAAATAAAAAATGGTTGGATTCTGTTATAACAAAACAACAAAAGAGTCTTTCACAACATGCAACCTTATCTTTTCTTGCATTACACACAATCGCGACCTTCCGCGATAGCGTGTGTTGTACGCAATACCGAGTTTCACTAAACAACGATATGATATTAAAATATTATTAAAACTACCCGTTATGAATAGTAATAACCAATTTTTGAAATTTTTTAAATTTTAACATTCAAAATGGACTTCATTTTTGGATTCGGAATATCAAAATTAGCCTAGGGTGAAATTTTGGTATTTTTCTGAAAACTTTCAATTTTTGATGAATAGTGAAAACACTAGGTTACTATTTAAAAACCGACCTTTTATTTAAATAATTATTTATTTAATTTCATTTCATTTTAGGTAAAAATTGATACATAATACTTATAAAAGTTCAATGTAATTCATTGGAGTCATTTTATAATAATTTTAGATATATAAAAATTTTATTGAACTTTTCACCGTCTTTTACCCACCTCCTAGGAGAATTTGAAAATTTACATAAAACTTAATTTTACCACTTCTCTGAGTGGTATTTCAAAAATCCAAGAGAAACGGTTGATTTCAGTTAGTAAAATGTGGTTCAATGAGATGAAAAATATTTTTGCTGAATAGTAACTTTTTTCTTTTTTTTACCACGGTTAAAAGTAAATAGGGTAATTAAGGGTAAAAATGATATTATTATTACCCTAACACATGTGGTAATTCTATTGGATACGTTTAATTCGACCAAAAACAACCTTATGAATAAAATATGACCATTTAGGCCCACTTGTATTAGATTAGGACATTTAATATTAATTTATTTAAAGAAGGGATAAAATAGTTAAAATCAAATTTTAATAAGTAATGAATTTTTAATATAGGGTTATACATAAGATAAATTTGACTAAAAATATTCCTCAGAAAGATAAATAGATTTCCTACATAATGGTATTTTATTTTTAACTTTTAGACTTTAAATATGTTAATTTATTTATGAAATAATGATGATGCAGTAATTATATTATTAATGAAAGATTGACATAATTGATATTATAAATACCCAAATAAATGTAATTTCAGACTTTTTATGAATTAAACTAATTTTCTCGGTTAATATGACATTTTAGTATTGATTTAATTACCTTTTTTCAAACTAATCATTTTGTTATGTTTTTCACAAAAATCAATTGCCAAATAGTGTCAAAATTGACATAAAATAGTTTTTAAAACAAATATTATATTATTAATTGATATTTTATTCTTAAAAATCTAAGGATCGGCAAAATGACTTAGATAAGGTTATATATATTAATAATAAACAACTTGGGGTTTGTTTGGATTGTTATAGTAAGTTTATTAACCATATAGTGTAAGAAAACCAGAAAACAAGGTAAGAGTAAAATTATTTAACTTAAAGTTAAATCTAATTGATAAGGTTAAAATAGAAACCTAAACTTGTCCAAATTCTATTGGATGAAGGTATTTCAACCCATACACACATTATCATCTAAATAAATCAATTTCGAGCTATTTAAAACTGAATATGACTTTATATAAATTAATATTTTTAGTTTTTCCGAAGGTGCCCCTCTCCTCCCTTATAAAAGGGCTCCTCCTCCCTCTCTTCCTCACACCACTTTGAGCCTTCAAGCTCGGCCAACCCCTTCCAATTTCTCCCCTCCACTTCCCTAGATACATACTAGAGGTTCTGGTCTTCTTCAAAGACCAATCATAGTGCCCTAAGAGGAGGTTTCAAAAGGCGTGTCGAAAGAAGAGGTAATATCCTTTACCGATTCTTTCAACTTTATTTCTTCTTATACATCTTCTTCTTTAGTTTTTTAATTATGAAGTAATAAAATCAGTATCACTCATATACGGATATGTTATTATAAGTATGAAACAACTCTATTTCACCATCTATCCATCCTACGGAAAACAAAATCACCGTGTGTGCGTACGTACGGAGTTCCGTCTCCACGCCGTGGTGAAATCTATTTTCCACCACCACCTTACTTGGATGGGTATAATGGTGTAAATAATAACTATATATAATTATTGTAAAGTGGAATTAATTCTGAAATATTATACATACAGTCCAATACAATTTCACGATCATGGGAACGATATCATCGCTCGTGCGTACGTACGGAATACCGTCTCCACGATGTGATGCGACTCGTTATACATGATTTTCATTGCATAATGATTACATAAATGAATTGAGTGAATAAATATGATATATATTACACTAATAAAATTCTGGAAATGAGTAATCTTTTACCTAAAAAGAAAAATAAGAATTTATTCGACAAAACACGCATAAGAACAAAAAGAAATAAACACCCGAATAACAAGTAGCAATGAAATATTACTAATAAGAAGCTAAGAATATGACCATATATGATATCATAACAATAATTATGATTCTGGAATAATTCAATAACATTATTTAAATCATTATATAGGAGTTTCGGACACTAACGAATCAAATCAGACCTAAGGTAAGGGAAATATCACAATCTCATTTTTATCCGAGTTTGTTTATACTTTGGAATTTACTAGGGATTATTTTATCATCCACATCAATGTTTTCTCAATATGTAACATTATTTCCATCCACCTACAATTGTTTAAATCCAATTTTACCCATCGGTTAGTTTTTAGTAAAAGATATGAATGTAATCTTTTGTCATTTTTCATACGAGGTACTTTTTGACTTTTCCGACAAAAGTACGAAAAGAATGTTTTTTTAACTTATACGGCATGAATGGATTTTTAAAAAATTATTTCCAAGAAGCTTCCTTTACAAGTTTTAAAGTTTATATTTAATAAACTTCTTTTAGTTTAGAATTGTATGACATGTTAAGAAAGGAAATGTTTTTTTGAAGTAGAAAGGATATTTGCCTCAAGAATGGAGTTCAAGTGTTTTATAAAAATTATTTTCCATATAAGATAATAAAGGGTTCTATTTGTATCCCTATTTTTACATTGATTTGATTATTTTATGATGGAATTATTTTTATGATGTCCTTTTATCTTTTATGGATTATGTTATGATGATGTGATGTTTAAGAATCCCATTTTTCTTACATGGGTTATGCTATGATGTATACTTTATGATATTGTGGCACACATAAGAATGGTATCATTATGAGATGGGTGGGACATATATCTCCCTCCAATGCATTGGGTAAAGATTTTATATCTCATGATATAGACATGGCTGGAATGGCTGATTAAACCGGTTCAGTGAAACGGGACTGAAAAAAAGAATGAACTCGGTTCAGATATGGACTTTGTCCACTAATATAGTCTTGGCAATGAGTCTTGACTAATAAGGAATTATTATCTATGATTATGTGTGTATGCCACAAAGCTTCATGTTTTAAGTTATGATTATTGTGATTATAATTCACTTTCATGATTTATCCCATGTTATGACATTATGATCTCTTTTGCAGGATAAGATTTCCAAAATGTTATGTTCTTATGAATATGATGTGATTGATATTTCTTTTGTTTACCCTTACTGATCATTTGAGCTCACCCTTTTATGTTTTCTTTCCCCCAAGATATAAATAAAGGTTTTAAGTAAGAAAAAAAAGGATGATCTTTATGGGAGATGTTGATGATATTTCACCACGATTAGAAGATTATATTCTATGTTTCCAAAGACACTAAACTATTACGGTCCTTGTGTGTGTGTTTTTGTTATGTACTAAGTATTCCGCAAAAGTAATGTAATGTCCATGTACATCAAGCTTAGGGACTCTACATTGCCTCATTAAATGAACTGGAGGATACCAGATATACTCACACAACTATATTTTTACACTTGTTTATCCCACATATAACTTTAGTAGAGGTCATGTGTGACATGGTTTTGTTTTTGTTCCCACATAGAACCGCGGTACAAGTATTGTGACCTGGAAAATATGTGTACTGTTGTGTAAACCCCAGTTTATGGACTGGAATAAAACCTTTTTCTATATAGACTGCTTTGTGGTAGGTGATCACCAAGTGAAGAGGACTAAGTCTCAGTTTGATACTAACCCTCGTATTTTTTATCCGCTCTATTTTCAAATTTAGTTTTCTCTATTTTTATCTGTATCTCAGAAAAACTGAAGTTAACTTTGCTAGTTAGTCATGGCTAGTGTTTATAACAATTTTTACTTATTATATTAATTTCAAAAGTTGTATCAATATCTCATATTATTACAATTGATAAATAATGAATCTTCAGATAAATTATTTGAACAATAACACTATTATAAATTCACTACATTTATTAACATGATTATTTTGTTTTAAAATGGATGAATATTATAAATAAACCTTTTAATAGATATTTTTATAAAAAATCAATTCATCCCCCTCTTGAGTGTTCTGCTCTGACCAGCATTTGGTATCAAATGTTCTTTAAAATACTTTTCAAATAATTTTATCTGTGATTTAGTTGTGTTTTAAAGATCTCAAAATTTCTATTAGTTATAAATTTTTAGCTCTTTAAAATTATTTCCTTTAATATGGATCTTACATTGGAAGGTGATGTCACAAACAGCCCTCCATACATTAATGGAGAAAATTATGCAAAGTGGAAGATTAAGATGAAAATGCATTTAGAATGTATGGGCTTTGATATTTGAATAGTTATAGAAGATAAATATGACATTCCAAACACAGCTAGGAATACTTGGAGTGATTCCACAAAGACTGCTTATAATAATAATAATTTCAAAGCTATGAATGCTCTTTTTTGTGCAGTTGGAGATGAAGACTTCAACAGAATATCTGCTTGTACATATACTTATGAAATTTGGGACACTATAGTTATTTCACATGAGGTAACTTATAATTTTAAAGATATGAGACTTAACAATTATACTATTAAGTATTATAATTTTAAGGTGAAGCCTGATGAGCCAATTTCTGACATGTTTATCGAGTTTAATGAAATTGTGAACATCGTGATCTCTCTGTGAAGAAATGTTACATCCATGGAGAAAATCATGATAATTCACATATACTTACCTAATACATGGGTAGGGACTTCTATATCAATAAGAGAATCATGTGACCTCAACATTGTTTCAGTTAAGGAACTTATAGGAAGGTTGATGATGTATGAGGAAGAATTAAAATTAAACAAGGAATATGATGATGCACCCAAATTAAAATTTGTTTGTTTCAAATCTATTGAATCTAAACAGAAGTAAAATGGTCAGGATGAAACTTAAAGTTCAAGTGATGAACAATCTTTAATAGATAGTGATGTAGAGATGGCTCAAATAGCCAGAAGGTTTAAGAAATTTTATAGAATGAATAGATTCTTCAAAAATCCCAACTATAAAGGAATGTATGATCATAAGGGCCATTGGAAAAAGGATTGGAAAAAAAGTCTCACTTAAAATGAAATCATCTATTATAAATGAAAAATAAATGGAAATTTAGTAAATAATTTTCTGAAGCTAATGTATAAGAACAAGCCTGATGATAAGGACAAAAAGTATAAAAATTTCATGAAGGCAACTTGGAGTACTTATGAGGACAACTCAAGTGATTTAGAATCCTCTTATTATGAAAAGGATAACAAGGAAAACATGTTTTTTATGAAAAATAGATCTAAGGTAACACTAAAATATCATGAACATAATTTTTACAATTATAGAGATGAAAGAGATTATGAAAATATGACAAATGAGGAAATGATTAAATATTGAAAAATTATAGAGGAAACTTGTAAGGAACATAAAGATAAACACAATTTTTGGAAGAAACAACATGATTTGACTACCACTATTAAATTTTAACTTGCTATAGAAAAGGATAAAAATGATCAACTACTTATGGAAAACAATTAGCTTGAATTTTTAAATGATCAATTAAAAAGGTATTCAGAAAAGTTTGCCTATGATAAATATATCTTGGTTTAAATTCATAGAAAAAAATTTGCACCTTAATACACTAGTGGTATTTTCTACCAACTTGTGAAAATAAATGTTCTCCAAATAAATTTTATATCAAAATTTGGAAAATCTAGTTTTATGCCAAAATCAGGAAAATTTTATGTAGGTTCCATCCATGAAACATCTTCTATTGTTTCAAGTTTTTTTTGGACACAATAAAGCCTGTTTTTAAAATACTTTACATGATGCTTATAGGAAACCCATGAAGAAAATTTGGGTTCCCAAAGCTATTATTACTAATTTTATTAGACCCAAACTAATATGGGTACCAAAGTCTGTTCTTGTCTAATCTGTTTTGTAGGAAATCTATATAAAGAGATCCTATAAACACTTAGGGTACTTAGACAGTGGATGTTAAAGACACATGACAATAGATTGTTTATGCTTCAAAAACATGATAAATATTAATGGTGGTAATGTCACTTTTGGTGACAATGATAAATGAAAAATAATTAGCCTTGGCCATATTGGTAACTCTAACTCAGTTTTATTTTCTAACGTACTTTTTGTTGATGCATTAAAATAGAACCTACTTCTTATATCTCAGTTATGTGATAATGGTTTTAATGTTAAATTTGATAACGATGCTTGAAATTTTATTAATCATAAAATGAGTTAGTATTTTCTTCTTTTAGAAATGAAAATGCTTATTTTGTTTATTTAGATTCAATAATTTCAAAAAAAAATCTTATTTGAGTATTTTTTATAAAGAGCCTTGGATTTTGAATAAGTGATTAGGGAACTGCAATATACACTCACTTATAAAGCTTACTAGAAAATTATTATTCAAGGATCTACCAAAACTTGAGTTGAAAAATGAAAAATTTTATAATCCTTATCAAAAGGGTAATAAACACAAAATCTCTTTCAAACTAAAGAAAGAAGTTTCAACTTATCAACCTATTGATTTGGTTCATATGGACTTGTTTGGACCATATAGGGTTTTAAATCTAAGTGGGAAGCACTATGTCTATATTCTTGTATATTAATACTCTAGATATACTTGGAACTTCTACTTAGTTCACAAAAGTGATGTTTTATCTTATTTCACCATCTATGTTAGGACTATAAAAAATTTAGTGGTATAAGAATTAAAACCCTAAGAAGTGACTATGGACAGGAGTTTGAGAACCAAGAGTTTCAATACTTTTTCTCAAAAAATATCTATAGTCATAATTTCTATGCTCTTAGGAAACCTCATAAAAATATACTTGTAGAAATAAGAAATATAACCCTATAAAAAATTTCTAGAACCATGATTAGTAAGTATGACCTACCTTTATACTTTTGGGAAGAATCTGTCAGTACAACATGACATATTTATATAATCAATATAGTCTTGATTAGACCCTACTTTAACGGAACTCCTTATGAGTTTTGGAACAATAGAAACCCCACGTTTAACTACTTCAAAGTGTTTGATTGTAAAATCTATATACTTAACACTAAGGATAATCTGGAAAACATTCCTCGAAGAGTGATGATAGAATTTTCAAGGGTTATTCAATTTCTAGTAAATCCTTTAGAGTATTCAATAAGAGATCCAAATGTGGGGAAGAGTATGTACATGTCTAGTTTGATGATACATATCCACATGAGTCGAATACATATCTAGAATATGTTAAGGATGATATGTCAAATCTGGGTATCAATACAAAATCTTCTGACCATCCTGATAAAACTTTCAATTCTGGAAATTCTCAAGACTCTAGTCATGATGAACCCAAACCTGTTAAAGAACATGAAATCTCTATCCGTTCATTTTCTTGACCTATTAGAACACGCAAGAACCATCCTTTAGATTTTATATTTGTAGATTTTGATAAAGAAACTCATAATAGAGCTTCTCTTAGAAATCATGTTGAACATCAAATTTTTTTGTCACAACATGAACATAAGAATGTAACTGATGTTATCAATGATGAATTTCGGGTGGTGGATATTTAAGATGAATTAAATCTGTGTAAAAGAAACAAAGTCTGGATTCTTGTAGATAGACCCAAATACACCTTGACTATAGGAACTAAATGGGTGTTTAGGAATAAAGTAGATGAATATGTTAATTTAGTTAGAAACAAAGCTAAATTGGTTGCACTAGTTTACATTCAAGAAGAATGGATTTACTATGAAGAAACCTTTACACCAGTAGCTAGACTTGAGACCATTGGAATTTGGCTTGCCTATGTACAACATATATATTTCAAACTTTATAAAATGGATGTAAAGAGTGCATTATTAAATGGTTATATAATTGAGGATTTTTTTTGTTGGGAAACCCCCTAGTTTTACAAATACACACTTTTGAAATCATGTTATTAAATTAAAAAAAATATATGGTTTAAAGAAATCTCTAAGAGCTTGGTATGATAAGATCATCACTTTTCCTATTTCTAAAGGCTTTACAAAAGGTATTTCTGATCATAACCTTTTTATAAAAATAATTTCAAAATATGTTTTAGTTTTTCAAATATATGTTAATGATATTATTTTTGGATCCTCTAAAATTTCTTTATGTGTCAATTTTTCGAAGATGATGAAAAGTGAATTTGAAATGAGTTTGATGGGGGAACTCAAATTCCTTCTTGGATTTTAAATATTTCAAAATAAAAAGGTATTGTCTTGAATAAAATTAAATACACTAAATATCTTTTAAAAATATTATGCATTGAAATCATTGAGAGTTGTGAAAATCCAATGAGTACCACTGGTTAGTTGGACCTTGATGAAGATGGTCAGTCTGTTGATCAAACCACTTATAGAGGAATTATTGGGAGTTTACTCTACTTAAATTCTAGTGAGGCAGATATTATGTTTAGTGTGTGCATGTGTGCACATTTTCAAGAAAATACAAAATAATATCATTTAAATTCTACAAAAATTATTTTAAAATACATCAAATATAAAACTAATTTAAGATTGTTCTATCCTAGAGGACAACATTTTAATTTGGTGAGTTATTCAGATGCTGACTTTGGTGGCTAAAAGTTAGACAGAAAAACCATATATGGAACATGTCACATTTTGGGCATGTATCTAGTTTCATGGTGTAGTAAGATATAAAATCTTGTTGAATTATCTACTGTAAAATCAGAATACATAGCTGCTAGTAGTTTTTGTGGACAAATTTTGTTGACGAAACACACTTTACTAGACTATAGATATCAATTCAGAAATCAGCCTATAAATTGTGATAACACAAGTGATATTAATATATCTAAGAATCCTATTTCACATTATAGGATAAAACACGTTGATATAATACATGACTTTTTGAGAGACCATTATTGAAAAGGTTATGTAACTTTAGATTCCATTGGCACTGAACATCAACTTTCTGACATTTTCACTAATCTATTGAACACTGAAATAATGAAGTATAGTAGACATAAGTTAAGAACGATCAGTCTATATGACATTATGTTGTTATTCCTTTTAAAATTTTAAGTGAAGTTGTCATACCAACACTGACAGTACGAAGATGACAATATCATACTGACATCGATGACTTTGTCATGCTGACATAGTATTCATGTCAACACTGAAACTATGTCATGTTGACATAGTTTTCATGCCAAAAACAATTTTATGTCATGCTGACACAGTTGTCATGCTGAAATAGAGGCCTTGTCATGAGACACCATTAGTGTTATGAAAAATCAGTCATGTTGACACTGATGACTCACATTTTTTATCCATTTTATGTTTTTACGAAAATGACATTGTTTCATTTATTTTTTTGAACAAGGTTCAAAAATTTTCAATTTCAAATTCCCTATATGATATAAATTTCAGTCGATCCACTCCAATTATTTAAACTTACACTCACTCTGCAATTTCTCTCTCTTCCCTCGACCTTTCACCTCCCGAACTTCAAACCAAAATGTTGGAATGGCATATGTGAAGTGATATCTTGAAGTTAGTTTAGTAAATGAGTCCCATGCAGCTATAAAACAGAAAGGGGAATCAAGAAAATCTTCTGGACCTATAAAACTTGCTCTGGAGAACCATGTAGTGACTCTATAAAAGGAGGTTCTTGTAGAATGGAAATTGGAAAGAAAGTATTTGTTGTTCAGTGTGTTATAGGATTAGGGATGGCTTGAGTGGTTATCAAATAATGAAAGTACTTAAAATTCGAAGTTAGTTCATGATTCTTATATGAATTTGGAGTTTCTGCTAGAAGGAAGTGATGCTTGATGGATTAAGTCCATATTAAAAGGAAATAGATTTTATTTTTCATCAAGGTAGTGGGATGATTGTCTTAAAGTCCGTCATGAGGGAGTGTTTGATGATTATCAAGGTACCTCTCTACCTGACAGTGACTTTTTCTGCTTTGAGACAGCTCTGAAGGAGGTTTCTAATAATGAAAATCATTAGAGACCCATTGCTACGGATTTAGATGGGAAGTGTAGAATTTTGTTCAAGTTTATACAGAATAAGATCTATACAAATAAAAGGGAACTTTTCATCTCTAAATTATCAAGATTTATTTTTGGTTTATCTGATTTGAAAAGGTATTATGGTGAATCTATGTAGATAACATTATGTGCACATAAATTGAATGATCAATCCTTCTTGAAAAACCAATTCCTTGTTTTATCCTAGGTTAATATCAGCCATGTTGAAAGAGAAACGTTGTGTTAGTAAAGGAGATGTAGTTGTTTCTTTGTGTAGTGGTATATTCCTAAGAAAATTGATCTTTAAAAGGATGAAGATAAATTGGAACCCAATGAAGAAAGAATGGGTTTGGGGTGAAGATAATATTTATGATAAGTTCAATCTAGTGGCCCATCCAACTAGGATAAGAAATATGGATGACTGTGGTCTGGGACCAGATGAGTAAAAAGAGCCTGCAACACCAATCAAAGATCAAGGGTCACCTATTAATGATAGGATTTATCATGAGACCACTAAAGCCGACAAATGTTATTCTCTTGGACGTCCAAGTCCACCACTTTCTTCACCCTCAAATGAACTGACTCTAGGAACAAATGGAGATGGGGAGACAAAATTAATAGTTAGTATATAGTATGTTAAAAAGTTTGGTAGCTTTGAAGATGTATTATAAGTAGAAGAAGAAGATGAGAGAGAACTGGAAGCTAGTAGTAATGAAAGTGGAAGTGGTGGTGACAGTGGTAGTGAAGAGGAAGAAGGTGAAGAAAATTTTGATAGCAATGGAAGTGAAAATAAGGCATATGGACATGATAATGATGATTCATGAAGTGGTGAAGGTAGTGAAAGTGACGGTGACCATCATGAGGATTATCAAGGTAGTGATTTTTAGATGGTTGATGATTATTTTTAGAATGTTGTTGTACAACCTTCTATAGTTAATATTTAAGAATGAAGAGTAATTGAATCTCAAATATTCGTGGAATCCCAAGTGAAACCTAAACCACAGTTAGTGTATTAGAGAGGGAGACCTCATGTTGAGGGTTTAAAACCAGTGAGGAGATCACAAACTGAGGGGGATCTTCAAGTTAGAAGAGCTCAATCCTAGGGGGGACCTCAAGCTGCAAGAGTGATATTTGACACTCTCACCCATTTGGGTGATGATTTTTTGTCTAAATGGGTAAGGCAACCTTTATATGTAGCATTGATTTTGGACTGTGAAGACTCAGATGATGAGGTGTTTGAACATGTTGCCAAAGAATCAGTGCGTGAGACCCTTCTGAGTGACTCTATCACTAAAGTAGACTTTGAATGTTTTAAGGGTGAAATCTATTCAGTTGTGAGTGTATCACTTCAATATCAAATGGTACATGATATTCAACAAGATAGAATAGAAAACACTCATCTATGTCATGAATTACACTCTATCAAATCTTCAATTGAAGAGATGAAGTAGTCTATGCAAGATTATCCTATTGCAATTCAGACAGTTGGTGTGCTAGAAGCTGATGCAGCTAAAGTTTCAGAGATAGTTATAGCTAAAATTAAACCGAACTAAATCACAACTACTGAAAAAATTGTTGTAAAAATAACCAAGACGAGAAAATAAATGAGTAGGCTTGTCTCTACAATAAATCTTCTGAACTGAGAGTATAAAGGATGTCCTGAGACTATCCTTAATGCTTTAAATACTCATACCTTCACTCATACTGATACTTCTACTTCTAGTCAGACATATCATTCCTTTGACATTGAGGCAGTTATAAATGTTATTAAGGATGATATTTAAGCTCTATTTGATTCTAATAGGTTGGTATGCCTTGCAAAAATTTAGAGGAATAGTGACCATGTTCATTATATGGTTAGGCTCTATTCCAATAGTTTTGAGACCGCCAATGATCATATTACATCAAAGGTATATTATTATTTCTAGAAGATTATTACTAAGAATCAGTTGACATGTATTTTTAAATGTTTGAAAAATAATTTGACATTGCCTCCAGTGAACAAAGACTTCAATGACTGAGTACAGATTCTGAAGAACTTCACCTCAATTCTTGACAAGTTCATGGAGAATAAATATGACATTGATAAAGATATGAATTATGGTTATGAAATCATTAAGGATTTCATTAATCTGTTGAATTCATACCTTCACATATTGAGTGAAGAAATTGTGTTGCCTGCTACTACCCCTATTGAACCTGCTGGATCAGTGCCTCCACCTCAGATGATAGTTTCTCAGGATTTTACTCAGATTCGACCAGTGATCCAATAAAAGACTTAACCAAAAATTATGTCAGAACAAAATACTATCCTTGCACCTAATATTTCAAAATGAGTAACACTACCTCCTATTAAGATCCATTAAGACACTCTAACTACTAATACACCAACTATTGGACCTTTTTATTGACCCCTCTAAGAAAGAGAAGGAACCTATTGATCTTGAGAGGTAGTGTCGATAACTCACTAATAGGGATGATTGGTTTTCTTTTATTGTATTTATCTGTAAATTTATAATAAATTGTACTTCATTGATTAATGTAATTCACTGCACTTGTATTTCATCTATTTTTGTTATATCCATTATTCTATGATATATATTTTTTCCTTTCATTCCATTTCATTATTGATTTTATCATTTTCTAACCTTGGACTTTTTGACAATCCCAAAAGGGGAGAACAGTTTGTCATTATCTTTTTTTATTTTACCTTTTATGCTAGTCTTATGTATTTTATTTTCCTTAGCTCTGATTAGATATGGGAACGGAAGGAATTAGTCATTGATACCATTATTTTTTATTCCTTTGATACTAGTACTATTTATTTTACCTCTAAAACTTATTTATATATTGAGAAAATTCATTAGTAATGGGAGATGATCAGTAGAGTGATTATATTACACATCAAATGATTGTACATTATAATTTAATGATTGGTGATCATCAAAAGGGGGAGATTGTTGGAACATAGGATATTATTGGCCATCATCTTTGTTTTTAATAATCACAGAATCTTTTCAATTATTATAAATCATGTATAATCATTTATATTATGTTTTTTAAGTTCCAATATGTATAATTATGATTATCTATGATCACATATAAGTTTAAATCACTCTGATAATTGTTATTTTATAATACAGTCCAAGAAGAAATATTTTCTAACTATGACAGACTCTCACCAATAGTTGAACTGTGTAACCAAAATTGTAAAATGAATCACCGATAGATGACTCACTGACAGTGCAATTGGAACACCAAAAGACTGACTATCTCACTGATAGTTCAAATGAGTCATCGATAGAAGGACCTACTGATGCAAGGACTTTCCAACACAATGACCTACCGACGCATGGTGTTATTGATGCAAGGACTCACCGATGCACAGACCAACCGACCAAAGGATACACCGATAGAATGAGACACTGATACTGATAGAAGGACTCACCGATGGAATTAGTCACTGATTTATGGAATCTCAAATAGACTGTTTAAATTTTATTTTATTTAATATTATTTCTAATAGTAACATTTTGAGTGTTTTAATGGGACTGATTAATTCAGTGCTTTTTACAGATATATTTAATGGGGATGTCAACAGTAAAAGGTACAACATCTACCTCAAAGAATTCACATCATCGGGCTGCAAGAATATATATACAAATAAGTGGCACATGAAAGAGATATATAAAAAGATATGCATATAGATAGTATTAGAAACACACAAGAATCATACAGAAAGGAAGAACACATGAGGAACTCTTTATTCCTTCTTGCAGTGATCTAGAGAACTATTGTCCATCAAAGTTCCCACATCTCTGTAGCATTAAACTAAACATAAGGAAAAGAATATCCAATCTTTTTAGAAGACAAAACATAGTGCTCCATGACACTCTGTTTCAGTGTTTTTTCGTGAAGAGGACACTATATTTAACTCTGATACATCAAAGATTCTAGAAATGAACTACATAACACATAGAGTATTATAAACCCTATCTATTCTTTACTTCTCTATTGTGATCCTTATTATTACATTTTCAAGTAGTGTATGCATCTCTATGAAAAACAAACAATGTCTCTTGTACTGAACTATAGGATACTTATATATCCTCACACAACAATCTTTTTACACTTTTTTATCCCATGTAGAACTGTGGTAGAGGTCCTATGTGACCTGGTTGTATTTTTTCCCATGTAGAATTTTTGTAGAGGTCTTGTGACCTAAAAAGTCTATGTACTATTATGTAACCCCAGATCTAGGGTGTGGATTGAAACCCTTATCTATATAGAATGCTTGGTGGCAGGTAATCACCAAGTGGAGAGGACTAAGTCTTAGCTTGAGATTGAACCTCTTGTTTTATATCCCCTGTTTTTTCAAATTTAATTTTCTCTGTTTTTACCTATATTTTAGAAAAACTAAATTTCAATTTGAAAGTTAGTCTTGGGTAGTGTTTATAATTGTTTTATCTTATTAGATTACTTTCAAAAGTGGTATCAATATCTCATATTGTTACAATTGATAAATAATCAATATTCTAAGAAATAAGTTGAATAGTCAGACTATTATAAATTCACTACTTGGATTTATGGTCTTGTTTTGTTTTAAATTTGGGAAATTTTTTAAATAAAACTTTTAAAAGAAATTTTTATATGAACTAAATTCACCCCCTCTTGAGTGTCATACTCTGACAAACTAATGAGATTGAAAATTTAATCGAAGAAAATTAAAATAATGTTATAAACTCGATCGTGTAGATTTGATGGAAAGGATAAGAAATATATATATATATATATATATATAAGGATTCCCTCAGAATCTGTGTAGGAAGAACTGAGTCAATGATTTAGTTTAATTTAAACCAACATCCATGTTGTTATAAGTGAAAAATGAATCTGAGATGGGGCCGCGATGGAAGGTGACTTCAACAAATGAGAGAGCTTTGGCGGTCAGCTTTACTGGTGACAGAAAGAAGAAATGAGAATGTTGAATTGTTTTCCTTCATTTCATTTAATATTTTATTTATATATTTATTTATTTGGGAATTCCATGTTTTACACTTTTGTTGATTTTTACCTTTTTAGTCATTTGTGAGTCACGATTCATCATTTTTCTTTTGTGTGTTTTTCATGTTTTCCACTACCAACTTTTACCATTACCCACTTTATTCATTTGATATTTTTGTTTTATAACACTCATGAATTAGTTTATTATTTTTTTTAAACAAAAAAAAAGCGTTAATTTTTCTTTAAAAACAAATCGTTTCATAATAAAATTATAAAATAACACTTATAATAATATAATGTCAAAAATATATTTATAAACATGTAATTAAATGTTGATATATATATACAAAATAATTATATATATTTATAAAACATATCATATTTTTTTATTTTTGTTTTATTATCTAAATTCATTTTTTATATTAATATAATTATATATATTAAAATAATAAGTGTAAATTTTTTTATACATGTATACATTATTTTTTTATATTATATATTTTTTATAATTTAAACATTTTCATTATTCTTATATTTATATTTTATAAAACATGTCAATATATTTTGAACATTTAAAATTTATTTATTTCATATCACCTCAAAATTTTAATACCATTAATTAAAATAGTGTCACTAAAGGAAACATTTTACATTATAGAATTAAAACCTATAATACTTGAAAATAATAATTTATTAATTATGCTCATATTATTATAAAATAATTAACATATTATTTCTATTTTTGAAAAATAACGAATTTGATTAAATAAATTCATTAAAAATATTTTGTTAAATAAAATTTTTATAAAATAAATTTTTTTCATATACCTTTATAATTATTTTTTTGAAAATAAATAATTACATAAATTGATATTAAAATATTATTTTTTAAAAAATACTACTATAAAATATTATTTGTTTTTATAATATTATTT
The DNA here is from genome assembly GCA_963277665.1 of Viscum album. Taxonomy (NCBI): domain Eukaryota; kingdom Viridiplantae; phylum Streptophyta; class Magnoliopsida; order Santalales; family Viscaceae; genus Viscum; species Viscum album. Next base: position 2,049,247,233 of record OY728145.1, read on the forward strand.
TAAAATTAATTTGAAATAGAATAATTTATAAGTATTATTATTAATTAAAATACTTAATTTAAAATATTATTTTTTATAACTGAATGTATTATTAAACAAATTTATGGGGTGTTATAGGACCCCTTAACTAAAGCCTTGACTCATCAAAAACATGATTATCATGTGAGTTCTAGCAGACTGAAAGTCGTATAAAGTTGTCTCTAGTCCAAGAAAGAGTTTTTTGGAGTTGGTGTCCTAGGACCAACTATTTTTTACATTAATTACTTGTATATTCGATATATTCAATATTAATAAAACTAATTATTACATATTTTTCATTGTTTTACTTGACTATAATCTAATAATGTTGTATAGTATACCTCACATTGATAAGGTCATAGTAGTTCCCTCCTATGATAAGAACGTTGAAGTGCTATGATGATATACTTAAATAATGTTTTTCAGTTGAAAAAAACACTATGATGGGACATGTAGTAAAAATACTATTAGGCTGAAGTACTCATAAGAAGATGAGTATTCTTTACAAGAAGTTTGTACTTGGTAATCTCCAAGATGGGAGACTCTGAGAATAAACCTGCCAGTAGGAATTCCGCATGACTTTATATTATCAGATATTCTTATCTATGAGTGTGTGTAATGATCCTTATACATTAATATTATCATTGATTCATGTCATGAATAATTAACTTATATTTACAAAACAAAACTATCACATAATATGTTTCCAGGAAGTAGGGTGTGTTGGGTGCATCAGGATTAACTTTTCATTAAGGCATAGGTTGGGGAAGGATTTGTCTCTTCCATATTTGTGGAAGATGATATCATGTCCATTTTATTCTAATAGAACCGTCACCCAAAATTTCATGGTCATGGTGTAACAATATGTATATTTCAGATAGTCAAAGAAAGACGTATCAAGTATATAGGTTGGTGACATAGATGTGAAACCTTTCTGATGAGATACTAAGATAAAGGGGTTATATTTCATAGTGAGAACTCATATGTGGTTATCATCATTGAAACACTGTGTTATTTCTCTTGGGTACCTTGACCCATTATTAGACAATAATATTGGTCTTCAGGAAAACCTGCTTAATGCCCACAAGAAACAATCATTGAGGGTAATACACTAAGTATTTCAGATGATCTCAATTAAATTTGATTTGAATTTCATTAATTGAATAAATATTACTCTCTATACTGATGGATAATTTTATTCATGTTTTATCAATCATAAATATTTATTGATGAATAAAATATTTAATATTTATTCATATGTTTAATAAATGATATAGGAGTTCGAATGGACCAAGATCATGTCTGGTGAAAAGTACAAATTAACAGGCCAATTGAATAATATTTTTTATTTCACAAGTTGATGCATGTGACAATATAATAATATTGTCATTATTATTAAATGGAATAGGGTTTATTAAATCTTATAGTATTATTTAAGGGTTGGTGTGAAATTAAGTAATTATTTTAACCTATACCCTATCTCTATAGATATATGGTTATGTCTATTGTGTGGTGTATCTATGTATAATTTAAAATAAAGTATTTTTTCACAAAATGAATTCTCTCTCGAGTCCTCTTTCTCTATCCCCTTCATGAATAATAAATGCATGATATATTTCTTCTATACTAAAGGATGAGTGATCAACAAAAACAATGAAAGAAAATAAATTCACTACACTAGCACCTTAAAATTGATTGGTGTTTCCTAGAGATCAAAAGATATTTTTTGATCACCATTATAAGTATTATATCATTGAATACTCACAAAAAAATGAAGGAAATATGAAAGGGTTTTTTTAGAAGATCAAAATTCATATTGAAGAAACATTATAAGCCCTTTAATTTTTTTCTTACAATTTTAAATAAATTACTTATAAATATGATATGAAATATCAATGCTCCCAATTTTTGGCATTCACATATTAAAAGAAATTTTAATATATCTTCCACCACTATATGCTTCTGCTATACCTGGTACCAAAAAGTTTCACACATTTTCAACTGATAAGAAAAATTCAAGAACAGGGGTTAATACATAGGGGGTCTATACTTTTGGAAGCCATATACTGTCAATGGGTGGGGGTGTATTTATAAAAAAACAGAAATATCTTGTTGTAAAACCCATAATCCAAAACTGTAAACCTAAAAAAATTAATGTATTATCAACTCTCATTCATTTGACATGAAAATTGTTAAAAAACAAAAAATGTGTATAATGTGATTTTTAATCACAAGTTATTATCTGTATAACTATATACTTTTCCTTATGACCACACTAACAATGGTATATCCCAATTCACATAGGGTGACTCATAAAAAACTGTCATATATTTTTCTCTAATTATACATTTTGGGATGGATTTTTCCACGTATTCAAGTGATTTTCATCAATTGTTTTTTGTTTTTTTCAAAAAAATGATCAAATATAACTTATTTGTTAAAAAAAATTATTCTCAAACCCCTATGATTTTTAAGTGAATTTATTGGACATTTTTTATGTATTTACATTATTGGAAATACAAATTATAATTTTTTTTCGAAATTATTGGAGAATTTATATGCATTCATTCAATCCAAAATATTAAAGTGGAATTAGTTAATGGGATGTTCCATGAATGCTGGTAATACTTAAGATTTAATTTGGAAGCATCGTAACGAAATATAGAATTATATTATAGTTATGTAAGGGTTTCCAAAACATATATACATACACATAAAGGCTCGTAAAAATATAACAGTGCATAAAATTTTGAATCACTTGTGTAAAAGAAGCATAGAAAATCAAAAATACATGTAAAGGTAAGGCTTCCCATTGAGGATCTATAAAGGAAATATGCTTACAACCATATAAAGGTAGCTCCATGCCATATAAAAATAACTCAAACATACTGATGCTGCCTAAGGGCCCTGTTTAAGGGCCTATAAGATTCTATGTAAGGGTAATGGTCTTCAGATATTTAACGGTTTTACTATGTAATATCTTATTATATATAAGGGTCATAGAAGAATTTTTATGTAAGGGTAAGAGGTCATGATTTTGTAAAGTTATATAGACAAAGTTTTGTCTATGTAATGTTACATCAATTCATGTATAAAGTAATAATTAATCTACATAAAGGTCAATTCAATTTCAATTTGAAGTTCTACAGAATTTTGTTAAGGTGAAAGAAATTTCACATGACATTTTAATTGGAGAACATCGGTGTGTGAGTGAGGGATTCGGGTCATGTATTCAAGTGATTGATGCACCAGAAATTTAATGATTCAAATATCATGATAAATGTGATTATCATGGTCAAAGTGGATTTAAATAGGAGTGTTTTCAGCGTTATACAAGTGGTTTAAATTGTAATGAATTTTTTTTACCTTATAAAATTTTATAAGATTTCAAGAAATATTTTTGAGGCTAGGCGTTTTGTCAATGTTGTACTCTAGGGCTCAAGGAGACTCAATGTTGATATAATAAAAAATATTATATATATTATATCACATGTTCACAATTTTCCTAAAATAATAGAATAACTCCCAAAAAACTCTTAGATGGGAAATTTGTAACATCCATTAAATCTGAAATGCAGATTCTACCCGATGCATGGCATAATATTTATGTTCATCTGTTTTTTTTCTTAACTAAAATCATGAGAATGTTAATAAATTTATTTATTTATTATTAATTAAATTGTCCAAAAACTTAATATCCTCTATTTAAACCCATTTATTAAAAATCCCTAGGGTTTACCACATAACCCCAGGGATTCAAGTGAAGACAAGGAGGGGATTCATTAAAAAACAACAAAAAATTAGGAATTGATGATCAGTGTGCAAGGAGTTTGTGGATTTCATCAAAAACAACATTTCATAATATTTTGTCATATGTAATCAATATTAACATGAATTAGGATATTTTTTATTTTTTTTAATCCAATGTTGGTTTCACCCATGTCAAACAAGATTTAATTACCTAAAAAATTAATTCACAAGTGGATTGTTAGATTATGGTTGATGAATTTTTATTCCTAGATTTATATTGGGTTAATTATTTTTTATTCTCTTTGTTCATCATGATCATGTAAAATAATTTAGTCTAACCCAAATAATGGATGAGGTAAGTTCCTAATGTTTTGGTTTTGTGTGTTTCTCCCTTCGTTCTTCACATGTTCATCATTGGTGTTTCCTTTGGCTAGTATTTCGACAAATACTCAGTAGAAAGTCATTGAATAATAATTTTTTTGAACAATGTATCATTGTCGTGGGTTCAGGATCAGGATTGAAAATGTGATTATAGTGTGTTATGGTGAAAAAAATTGGTATTAGGTATGGAGTTATGATTCATGGGTTTTGGCATTCCAGTGAAACAACATAATGAAATATGTTTCTCGGGTGAAAGAGATGAATGAAATCCATCCAGCAATGATTAATTGAGTTCAATAAACTCAGATTCCTATTTATTTGGTGATATTTTAGATGGATCCAATAGCGGTATAGGTGCTATCAAAACAGGTGAAGAGTTCTTGTATTTCTAGAAAACCCTAACATATACGGTATGTAGTTCGGAAGAACACACAATGTGTAGTAACCACTAATGGTGGTTTGGGTTTTGTGTAGAGATAAATATCACATGTCATGTATAAACCATAAACATAATGTGAGCTAGTGTTGATAGCTCAACATATTCCCCATGGGCACAAAGGCTTAGGTATATCCAGGTACACAAGAATTACCGGAGTAACCAGACATGACCTGGTACATGAGCACAAATGCGACCTGAGTACCAAGACATGACTAGGTACATGAGCATGACCAGAGTACATGGGAATGGTCCATAGTATATGAGCATGTTCTAGGGTACATGGGAATACCTGTGGCAGCCATGACATGTCTGGTGTACCCTATACACATAGTGTACTTTTTTTCATGTAAGTTTGAGGGACCCATTATTATCATCCTAGACAAGTATCTGTAGGGAGAATTCCCTTAGTCTATCACTATGATGGTATATGATTTATCCATTCCTAAGAATCAGATGAGTGATCACCTCTACGGGATTATTATTTAACAGAGTTAGGATTCCCTCCGCATTTTCCCAGGGCGAGATCCCCAATTTGTGTGCCAATATCTTCAGTGTTCGAATGTGTACATATTCATGGTGAGGCTTGATGGGAATGACTTCTAGGATAAGCATCAATAGTGTTAGTAAGGTTTGTGAAATGAGTTATTAAAGAAGATTGTTACCATGAATCCTCAAGGGAGATACTAGGCTAGCATTTTGGTTATAACCTTACCTTGAGACTTGGTTTTTATCTTGAAAATATCTATGTCATTTTTTTTATTGTCTAATATTATAATTAACATATATTTGTGATTATGGGATGATATCCCTCTTGATGATTTATGTCTAGGGATTTTGAGGTGTTTTACTATGTATGATTATACTCACCCTACATTAACATTTCCTAAACATGTCATGTTATACAAAGGAGATAAACCTTATGATGGATTCTTGGGGGGACCAAGGCTAGGAATATTATAGTTTATTTAGATAATCTTGTTATTTCTATGAGTAGCTTTTGACATCAATCCTCTCATTATTTAGTATATTAGACTCTTTTATATTTTTGGTGGGTTTTTCTGACCCTTTATTCTTTCCCATACTTATGTCATACTTTGATGTGAGATATAGATGCATGCATTCATTTTGGGTGTCAGTTGTATTTAACCATTTATGATTGTATTGGAGGTTGGAGAGGTATGTGCATACATTTACCATATGCTAAGGCATTCCGATTTTGTGATATTCTCTCTCAGAACTTTTGATTGTTACCTTACATATTAGAGGCAGTCTTAGGGTGTTATAATTGGATTACCCATGGCTAGTCAGGCCCTTGTGGTTTGATTCGTGACATAAATGAAATATTTATTTTACACTGAGAATGAGAAATATGCACCATGATTTCATGTTGGAGTTATTTTGGGGGAATTAATAATGTTATTATCAAAACCGATAAATGCAGTAAGAATCAAAGTCAATACAAGATTAGTGGAATCCATGATAATCTTAGAGACCATGAAGTTAATGTAGAGTATTGATTAGGTAGTTTTCATATGATATTTTGAAAAATATTTCATGATGAAATATTAATATAGGTTTACCGAGAATGAAATAAAGAGAAATATAGGAGAAAACATGAGCTCGAGATTTTTGGACATTAAATATTTTCAATATATGAATGGTTACTTCACAAAGAGTTATTATAAATTCTATAAGAATAATATAAGGAAAATAATAAAGTGATAATATCATATAAATACCAACACACTTATAGGGACAAGAAGAGGATATTCTTAATGTTGTTTGTGAAGAAATATTTATACATGTCAAAGGAGAAGGAACCTACATATTCGTAAAATTTTGGTTCTTTAAAAAGAATAAGGGGATATTTTGATATAATAAAATAAAAATAATCCAATGTTATATTTGAAGGAGAAATATATTCTACAAATATTATGGAAATATGAATACTTTGAATCTCTTGAAGATATTCCCAACAGAGAAAGAGTTTCTATTTCCTCTCATGGAAAGAAGATGCATGAGGTGATATTCACATTATGTTTGTGAATGAAAACATAAAATCCAAGGGTTCCAACTCAATATTTGGTGTAGCATAAACAAGTAGATATTTTTCTTGGATTTTATACGAAATTTTTATTTTCCCTTTTAATTAGTGAGTTAAACTTAGAATTGTGAGAGAATATATCCTTGAAATATAATACATATAACTTAAAACATTGTAACAAAAGTGATACTGGGTAAGAGTCTCCTAACCTAAAACAAATAATTAGTGGTCTTAGTATTTATAGTGAACCATAAAATTATTATATTTGTGATCCTTGGACAATCCCATAGTGATAAACCAATTAAAATTCCATTTGCCCTTATGTTTTCTTTTCTTTACCTATTGCACATCACATTTAGTTAATTATAATTAATTTTTTATAAAAGGAAGGTCAATTAATTGGATCAACAATAACTAATAAGGTTGAATAAAAAAACATATATTGAAGAAGTCAATATCCATTTTTATGTGGAGAGTTAAGGAAAAGTGCATAACTTTAGAAAATATATCATACAATGATTCACCCCCCTCATATAGTATCTATCACCTAATTCACATTTGGGCCTAACAATTAGTATCAGAGAATATGTTACATTTTGTTTTTCTATAACATAGTACATTTTATTTTTTTCAATTGAAGTTTTAGTTTTCAATTATATTTTTGTGTCCCATTGAAAATGGGAAAACATTAAAGAACCATAAGTCCAATAGAATTCCTCATTGTGTAAATATTTTTGGGAAGAGTGTGATTCAATTGACCATATGTTTAGAAAATAATAGAATGGGGAAATTATATTGGGATTCAATGGGTTTATATAATGATGTTTTAGGAATGATCGATGAACCTAACATGCCAAATTATGTTTGTTCCACTAATGATGTAGAGATTCTAAGAAGGACAAAAGTTAAATTTATCCACTTGCTAGAGGTGATAGATCAAAAATTAAAAGCATAATATTTTATGATTAAAAAAACAGACCTCACGAATTCCCTATCAATGCATAGGAAGTTTTTGTAAAAAATATAAAAGGTTTTAATAAAACACTTTTTGAATTGGCCACTCATATAAGGTAATATAATGATTCCTGATTTTGAGAAATGAATGTGATGTCTACAAATATGGAATAACTCAAAGATGATGTAAAGGGAAAGAATCTAAACACAAAAGAAATTCTGAATTATAAAATCTAAGAATGATGATCTTTATATACTCCCATTAGTCTTAATTTTGGAAAATAAAATTTTACAATAAAAGAATTTATGTCTTAAATATTATATTTCTTAAATTAATTCTAAAATGAAGGACCAAAGTGAAATTATTGATAAAATATCTATGAAATTGAAATATGATATGTCTAGTGGGAATAATATCAATAATGAACTTAATGGTGAACTTGAATCAAGAGGAAATAAGTTTTAACAATTTGAAAAAGAACTAAAATATATCAAGATATAAGTGCATCAATCTAGTGCATAATGTAATACTAAATTAAAGAATGATTTGCGTTTATTATTTGACTATACTTTAGTAGGTAATTATTAATTGAAAGAAAAATAGGTCTCATCTGAGAAAAAACATGAGTATATTTTATTTTCCCAAAGGCCATAAAACATGGAAAAATTTGGTATTGGCTATAATGAGACCTCTATAAGATATGTAAATAAGTGAACCATTGAGAATCCAAAGAAAATGTAGTGTGTTGTACATATTGGAAATAGTATTAAGAGAGATTCTACAAAGGGTTAAGGAAATCCAAGAACACTCAAAGAAGGTATTAAAACATGTGCTAAATTTTTGAGATACAGGGTCACATTTAATGTTTTTGTCTTATGAAATTGGAATACATTTCATGCTATGAGGATATAAAGCAAATAATTCAACCACAACAACCAATGTATGTTTATCATTATAATAATTTTTTTCATACTAACAACACTAGAATTTTAAATTTGAGAAGATTTTTAGTAGGGATTGAAATAAGAAATTATCATAAACATAATGATAAAATAGTCCCATTGGAAAAAAGATTTTAGAACCTATAAATTGAATATTCATATGATGAAACTAGATAGAAATTAAGCTCTAAAACTATATTTAAACTACAAGCCTCTAGAGTTATAATGAATGGGTTTGAAAGTAGAAGTGTTTACAAGATGTTAATTGTGAGAAGAAACATGTGATCGGGATGTTATCAAAAAAATTATGTATTGAAAAGGATAAAAACACTTGATGGGGAAGATTGGGAAACCAAAAGGATTGGAAAAAAGAAAATTCAAAATACAATAGAAATATAAATCCTTGGGGATAAATTTTTCCAAGTAATAGTAAGTTGTAACAGTGTTTGTGCAGTATAAAACTATTCGATTTTAATATATCAATTCACAGGTAGCTAAGGACTTAATTAAGGTGGTGACCGAGTTTCCATCTATCCTAGGAACCATACGATCATATGGAGGACCTGGTATTTATCCTTCTACGTGGCTCAACAAGGTGATGATAGTGTATAGATTACCCATATCTTACGATGAGGTGACTTTTCTGTGGACATAGCTTGATAATCTTCCTCAGAGAAGAGATCCCTTGCTATAAAAAACTAAGGGATGTTTGTTTTTAAGAGCTTATATAGATTTGGAAGGATGAAAAGTAGGTAGGTAAGTATTCATTGAGGTGTACCAACCATTCTAGGCACTCGATGAATAAAATACGACCAGTGCTTCAGGTCTTGGGCCTTAGAGTGATATGTGTTTAGGGAAATCCAAGAAAGAAAAATATCTCAGTGCATTTATATTTATGTTAGGGTGCTAGAGAGAACCTTTTGTGGTTGAATTTTATTTGGCTGAGTAGATATAGCCAATGTATGTTGGCAGTGGGAAAGTAGGAAACCAACATCTGCCTTAGCGACTTGGACATGTAAAATGTTTTGGGAAGTGGAGGTGATAAGGATAGATGCATTTGTAGGGATGAATATATGAGAGAGGATCTAGGAGAGAAGAAATAGATGGTATACATTTAGACATGTTACAACCACCACCCCAATGTGGTCCTCACCATTCTCAGGGAGCTGGAGGACAGGGGAAGAAGCATGCAGTCAAGGTGTGTGACCTAAGGGCTCTAGAAATGATTTGAGGTATAGTCTGTGTCTATTATTAGCTGACGTATTAATATAAAAAGGTAAAAATCATTCATTCTCTTCACGAATCTTGTTCAAGACCTAGAGTTTCTTGTTAAACTGTTGACTTGACCCTTACGTCTGGAGATACCTATGGGAGGAAAATTGATAATGACACCTATGTAGATGGCGTGATTTGATACTTGAGACGAGAGTTTCGGTTGGAACCTCTTGGTGACAGCATCAAGCCCATATGACGTTAGTTTTTCTGTGGACTAGTCATCTACAGTTCATGATCAGATTTACTATTTTTGGAAAAATGTTGTGGTATATATACAATACTGTAATGGAGTTTTCCTTGGTCGGTGAAAAAGCAAACCCAGGCAACATGAGATAACAATACCACAAAATTGGGCAAGGTCAGCGCCAGCCTTTATCAGCACTAACGAAAAAGCACTGATAAAGGGGGTACATTTATTCTCACTAAAAAAAGTGTTTATAAAGGTACCCCCTTTTAGCAGTTCATTTTTAGTGCTGTTAAAGGGCACCCCTTTATCAGCACTTTTTTTAGTAGTGCTGATAAAGGGGGTCTTTAACAGTGCTTTTTTTAAAAGCGTTGATAAAGGGTCTACTTCCAAAAAAATACATTAATATTTAGATCTATATATATAGTTATATTGATATAAATATAATATATATTTTTTAAATATTATTTTAAATATATTTTAGATAAGTATAAATATACAGTTACACTTATTATATAAGATATTTAGTGAAAATGGCATATAAAAAATTTTCAAAAATATTTGTAATTAATAATTTTCTAATTATTATGGAGTTATAGTCATTTAATAACAATTTGAAGACTAAAGAGATTAAATAAATTTAAAAAAATACCCAAAATATGTTGAAAATGCAACTCAAACTTCAAACGGTCATAACTTTTGATCCGGGTGTCCGTTTGAGCTCTACTACAAATCAAATCAAATCCTACAATGATCTCTACATTCCAGTGACTGGGGTAACCCCGGTCAATGCTTTTTCAAGGTCAAAAAAGGCTAAGAAGGCCTCAAAAACTGAGCTTTTAGTCACGGTACCCCGATCTCTTAACATTTTGTGGATTTTCAACCTCGTTTAAGGGGAAATTATTTGCTTTTTTTGGTGGGGACCAAATTTATTCCAAGGTATTACATTCATATTGATTTTATGTCTTTAGAATTTTATCGTTTTTTATAATGCAATCCTATTTATAATCAAATATATAACTATATGTACATATTTTTTTATATATTCACACCTAAAAATTTGATTACAAATATAAATAATAAAATATATTTTCATATAAAATATATTATCTTTATCTAAATAATAACTAAAATCCATTTTATTTAGAATAAAAATATATGAATATTTATATACCTATATATTTTTCTAACTATATATATATATATTAATATAACTACATATATGTAATAATATAACAATAAATATATATATTAATATAACTATATATTTATATTAATATAACTATATTTATTAATATAAATATATATTACTATATGAATAAATATAACTAAATATATATATATAAATAAATAGATATATCACTGATAGGAGAACAAATCAATATAGTGGAGTGGAAAAGGCTTCAGGCACGCAGGGGGAGGTATCAAGATAAAATCTGGGTGGAGGTAGGAATGCGTGTGCATGGGTGAATATGGGGCTAGCACTGATAAAGGGTGGAGGGGTGCGGGTGGGACCTAGAGGGGGGCAAAAAAGAACTGTAAAAGGGGGGCTCAAGTTCTATAAAAGCCCCCCCCTGATTGGAAGGATTTTTTTAAATTTTTTTTATTTTTTATTCTTTTATCTTTTATCAGTGCTTTTTTAAAAGTGCTGATAAAAGGGGACATTTATCAATGCTAAAAAGAAAGTGCTGATAAAGGACCCTTTTATCAGCGCTTTGTTTTAGCACTGATAAAAGACCCCTTTTATCAGCGCTTTTTTTGAGCGCTGATAAAAGGAGACTTTTTCAGCGCTTTTCAAGGTACTGATAAAGGGGAACCCCCTTTATCTTCTCCGGCATTAATAGTGCCTTTCCAGAGCTATTAAAGGCAATTTTTAGCGCTGATAAAATCCATATTTGTAGTAGTGTAAACTCATGAATAAGAGGGTGCAACTGATCACTCTAGAGTTGGCCAGCCGTACCCTCATGGAAGCAGGTCTTTTGAGTTTTCAGTTCCCAACACTAGTGGTAGAGTGTGGGAACAACCTTTAAAAATATGTCTCCAGGATTACCTCCTAACAAGGGGAGGGACTTCTGTAATGTCTTGTACCTAAGGAAAACACTGATATCTACAACAGCATATCAGATGGCTCCCGTAGAGATCCGAGAGATGATAGTATAGTTAGAGGACTTGAAGAGGAAGATATTAGTAGGACCTAGTGTTCAAGGTTATGTGTGGACTATTGGAACATTAACCTAGAGGTCGTGGAGAGTGAGTAACCACTACCAAAGGGCCGATGGGGACATCAATTAGTTAAAGGGGGTATCCTTTTATATGGATGGAATGGTGCCCATATGCTATTCAGTAGTAAGTTAGTGATGATGGTTGGAGTTCATCTAGGTCGATGACAATGAGATTGTATATACTCTAGGAAAAGAGGACATGGTGGCAGACATGCTTAGTAGGAGGTTTGGTTTACAGCTGCTGAGTAAGGTGACAGAGCAGCTAGCCGTGATACCGATATCCATCATTGATGATGATGATGAACCAGCTTACCTCTAGTCTATGATTTTCACTCCCCCACTCCTTCAACAACTTTGGGAGGTACAACATGTGGATGTCAACTATGAAGCCTGACATGCTCTGATATCCTTAGGATATGTTCTTGATGGTTTTTTCGTTAGGTGGGGAGCACGCCATCCTTTTCAGAGAACACACCATGGTACTAGTGAAATTACAAGAGGAGGTGTTGAGGGAATATCATAAATTCTATTTGGCAGTACATCGTGGTGTTGCAAAGATATAACAGGACCTCCAGAATCTATATTCATTGTTAGGGATGAAGGAAGCATTGGATGAGTTCATTTCATAATGCCTCACTTTTCAGAAAGTGAGAGCTATGCCTCGGGTTCTAGCATGCTTGAGCTCAAATTTTAACCCCCACATAGATGTTCAAATAGAGAATATCATACATACCTTAGAAGACATGATTTTTACTTGTGTCCTATATTTTAGAAACTGCTGGGAGGACCACCAACCACTGTTGGAGTTTCGTACAACAACAGCTATCACTCCACCGTCATCATGGCACAATTTGAGGTCTTGTACGGGTGACTGTTCATATCACCTCTATACTGGACAGACCCAAGGGAGTCAGCAGTCATGGGTCTAGAGTTGGTACAGGATACCACTAAGAGGATGAAAATTATTGAGGAGTGGATGAGGACTACATAGAGCTGGCAAGAGTCTTATATTGACAAGAGATAGAGACCCTTGGAGTTTGAGGAGAGAGATAATGTTTTCCTTTGGGTCTCACCCCAATGACCATTATGGAGATTTGGACAGGGTGTAAAGCTATCTCCAAGGTTTATTAGACCCTTTCAGATTCTAGGCAATGTTGGCGAGGTGGCACACCACCTAACACTTCCCCCATAGATTCACTGAGTGCATGATATTTCCCATGGGTCATAGCTGAGGAGGTACTTGCATGATCTGTCGCATGTCATCGATTGGGCAATCTGGAAATTGATGATGGGGTGACGTTTGGAGGGTTCCTGGTGGAGATTTAGGATCGATAGAATATGTTCCATCATGGATGGTCAATTCATCTAGTGGACTTTCGATGATATCATAGGAATCTCTGGAAGAGCACAAGGGAGTGGGAGGCTCAGATTCATGATCAGTACCCCCATTTTTTTATTTTCCATTGTTTTGAATTTTGAGGATGTATTGCACTATGGTGGGGAGAATTTAATGTACCTGAATTTTTGTATTATTTTTTTATTATGGGGAATTATTTAGAGACCTATAATTTTTACGACATGTGATTCTGAGGTTCGGAGTTCCTAGAATGATCTGTCAAAAAAATGTTACGATTTAAATAGCATGTGTGAGAGGTTTTACTGAAAATGTGTTATAAATCATAAATGGGTTCTCAGATCAGAAATCTGAGGGCATCATTGCTTTCAGGATGGCGGGTTTAACCTAGGTGTGATTTAGCTTAGTTGGTGTAGTCCCCTGGTGAGAAAACCCAAAATGGAATAACCGTAAATACAATAACTAAATAAAATCATTTTATTTTTCAAATTCTTATAATTCAAGAACAGTGATTTGAAATAAAAATATGAAACCACAACTGAGCTCGTCAGGGTATTATTTTCTTAGGTAGATCCTAACATTGGCCGGTGCGGGCCAAAAGTGGAAGTTAGTTTTTGGATGTATATAAAATAATTATTTAAAAATTATTTTATTGTTAAATCCTTTAACTTCTAAATGGTAAGTCGGATTAAAAATCTGAGAGTACCATTAAGTTTGGGGGGGGGATTTTTTCCTTTAGGTAGAGCCTAACATCGAACAGCACGGGTCGAGGGTGAATGTTAATTGTTTTGAACTTTTTTAAGGTACGTTCACTACACGTGTGAGCATGGATTTCTATATTTTGAACCAGTGCTCGGATTTAAAATCTGAGTGTACTGTTGAATTCATAGTGTTGAGATTCGCTTAGGTGAAACATAACTTTGACCAGTCAAAAAAGTTAATTTTTGGACATTAATGAAAAATAATAAAATAACTAAATGAGTTATTTTTTTCATTCTCCAACCATTGAGCTTCAGTTGGCGGGGCTGGAGTGTAACAGTGAGCATTGAATAAGAGACATTTAATCACACCACCCATCAGTTGTGTGACTACGACACTCTTTGGGTTGATATATCATTAATTTTGGTTCTTTAATGAACTACATTAATGAATGAAATGTTGGTGGTTCCTTTTCTTTTATTTAAACAAACCTTTTAAAAGGGTATTGAGATCCTATGAGAGGAACCACTGGTGATGACTTCCTACAACGAAGAACGATGTTTTTATCATAGACCGTTGGAGGATTCGAACCGAACATCGACGGACAACAAAGAGAGCCAACGAACATGGAACATCTACAAACGTGAATATTCTCCTTCTACTACAACACCATTTCCAAGTAGGGGGTATACGTGCTTTGATGTTTCTTCTCTTTTCATTCATGGAAAATATAATGAACACTGACCAAAAGACTAACGGGTGGACCTGGGTGTTATTTGTTCATGTCGGTGGTTGTTGTTGGGTCTTTAATTGGGAATTGTTCTTCCTTTTTGATTATTGATATCACCCCATGTTATAACACTAACGCAAAGTGTCTGGTCCAATCCAAAAATAGTCCTGACCCCCCACTATTCTTTGATTAAGAGTGTTTCTTGTGAGCAATCAAGAAACATGGAGGAAGGGTATTCCCAAGGGCTTCATGTTAAAGTCGGTAACCTGGGAGGCATGTAGAGGCATATGGGAATAAAACGGACCACTAAAGCATCTCTGATGGCTCGCGGTGACTTCGAAAACAGGTGGAGGTGGCCAGTCGAGCTGGCTGCGTTGAGGAGCGGCACTCGTAGGCACTGCGTCGGCAAGATCCACGACCAGCCAAGACATAGAGGTGGAAGGGTGTGGGGATGATGCACCAAACATATAGTGTGGAGAAGCCCTCTCAGCTGGACATAATGGCCAGCCAGGCCGGCCATTTTGGAAGAGGGGGTGGCGCCTGGCTGCGCCGCCAGCTCACCGAACCTGACGCTCCACGTCCGATTGGTGCACCATCAACCAACCCGCATGCAGTATAGGTTATTCCAAGCAAGTCTGACCCACCGATCATGCTGGACACGTGTGTCGAGCAGGACCCGCGAGCAGGGCGGGGCCCGTGAGCTGGGCCGAACCCGCAAGCCAAGCTAGACCCGCCAACCGAGCTAGACCCGTGAGGTGGTTTGGACCCACTATCCATGTCGTGTCTTCCAGCAAGGCTGAAACCTCTAGTCTGGCCATACCCACAGGGCCAATGGGCTAGCCACGCCGGACCCCTACCGAACCAGGTCCCGACTGGCCCCATTTCACTAAAATGTGAAAATCTCGCTTACCAAGAATCTGTTTGACGCACTATCAGCAGTGTGAGGACTCCTGTGATGAGATGAACCTTTTGAGATATTCCACTTGGATTTTAGAGAGAGTTGGAGTATATCCAAGTTGGATCAAACACGAATCCAACTAGGCCCTCGGTACTAAAATGCCTATAACTTACAGACTGAGCATCCTATTGATGCACTGTCTGTTGCGTTGGAACCCATATGACATGAAAGTTCTTTATATTACTTCATAGTGGGACTTCATGGAGGTTTACATATGATCATTGGATTGAGGAAAGGATCCTCCTGGAATCAAAGGTGCTAAGTGCATGAATCCAATGGCTGGTTGTGACGTGATGAAGCACCTAGCAATCCTCATAGGGTCAGTAGATAGCATTCCTCTGTGGGTCGGCATGTAACGTCCCTCTATGGGTAGGTAGAAAGTGATCCATTATGGGTCAGCACCCTGCGACCCTCTATGGGTCAGTAGTTTGTGATCATCTATTGGTCACCACTTAGTGATCCTCTTTGGGTCAGCATTTAGTGACCATTTTTATGTTAGCACTTAGCAATCCTCCTTGTGTCAGCACATAGAGATCCTCTATGGGTCCACACTTAGAGATACTCTATGGGTAAGCACCTAGAGATCCTCTGTGGCTTATCATCTAGAAACCTTGTGCGGTCTAGATGTAAAATCCTCTTGATAGAATAATATGATCTAGATTTATGAATAATTATATTTATTCATGTTTTTCAAGTTGTATACATAGTCTGATATGTCTTTTTAATTTGTGATTTTTGATTGATATCGTGGTTTTTCATTTTTCTTTGTAAAATTATGAGAGACCATTAGGGGTATTGAGATACCTACTGAGTATTTTTATACTCACCCCTGCATGGGATTCACCCACACCTTATTGTGTCTTGTGCAGACGACACACAAATTGACTGAGACTAAGGGAGTTGTGGCCATATTTTTCTCCGAGGGGATTAGCCGATGGGGTGAGTGGTAGTGATGAAAAATGATGAGTTGTAACTACCCTTTTTGTATGATCCTTGGTGGATGAACTATGAAGAATGTTTTCCCATTTTTTGTACTTTCCTTCCAGTTGGGATTGTATACTTGGTAATTTACTTTCAGTACATACTTTTACTCTTAGTGGTGGTTTTTAGTAGTTGTGATACATTACCTTTTCTGTCCTTTTTTACTTGTATGAAGTGTGGCATGTCTGTGTGTGTACATGTTTAAGGGAAATGCCTTAACTTTTGAGTTTCACCTTTCTGGTGCAATCGACCAGCCCATGGCCTATGGAAGATTACATAGGGGTAGTCACAACATGGGCCCTGGGGACAGGTCGTAACAGGTTTGCAAGGAGGTAGTTTGATATATGCACAAATGATAACTTATTTTCACATTTAATGGATATAGAGATGGATTTAGGTGATGATATTAAAATAATAAAATCTATGTATATTTTTTATATTGGATTTATTATTTCATAATGGATGAGTAATATTTTAAAGAGGTGGAAAAATTAATAAACAAGAATCACTTAATTGAAAAATATCTCTTCCTTAGAAATCATTCACTTATTAACACCTTGTGACCACTAAGGATGGATTTATTCCAAAAAAAGATCTATAGAATATGGGGAGGGATTCTAGGAATATATTTGAATAGTTTTGACTGAATAAATAAAATTCAAGAAGAGGTGTCATTTTATAAGAGTGAGGAAGAACATTCTTGGATTTTCTCAAACTATTAAAATATAAATATATTATTCTAGATCAAAGGACATAAAAATGGATTATAAAATAATAGGGTATTAAATTATAGACTTAATAGTATCCCTTTGTACTTATTTAATTTTTTTATTTCTTTAATTCATTTAATAAAATATCACATTCCTGAGGTATCATTATTGTAAAATTTTATACTATTCATTACTATGACATTAAATACATAAAGAAAAAGTGGGAAATAGAATATAATGATTTAAAAAATATGTAATGTATCATATAGATATATAAAATTATTTTTATACATGAAATAATCCTAAATATATAAAAATTAATATCTTTAAAATCAATTATTATATTTTTATCCTAATTAAATAAATACTATTTTTGTATTGAAAAATAAATTTAGTTAATTATATAATTTTTAAAAACTAAATATTAATTTCAATAATGAAAATAATTTCATTAAGATCAAAATAGATATTTATTTTCTTTTATATCTTGTTTTCCCTTTGTTGACACATAAAAGATATTAAATACTAAGAGACTGAAATTTTCTTACTATCATTGATTTAAATAATATATAAGTTATTCTTATGAAATATTTTTCATTATATAAATATTTTTATATAATAATGTTATAATTATATAATCCTCTTCATCAAATAACTTTTTGTATTGTTTATGTAGTGGTTATACCCTTATCATTTTTACCCGTATTTTACCTCTTTGACTATTATAGTGATTACATGTGTCTTTAATATTTGAAGGTGAATATAGTAACTATAAAATTCAAAAAAGATAATAAATTAATAATGGATGAAATTTTAAACCTTATATAAATTATTTGGAAGAATTATAATTTTTTAGTAATTTTAAATCATTTGATAATATATTATTGAATTTCAAGTATCATTAAGGTCAATTTTGAGAGTATTAACTATTTTGATTTTTATAAAAAAAATAGAACAAAAATAATTCCAAAAAACATATTTTAAAACCTAAAAAATATCTAATAGTAATATATAAAACAAATTTATGGAATTAATTACATAAAATTATATATATTATAACATTGTTAATATCATTTATTTGAATTTTTAATTAATTAATCAATGATTGCATCATCATAGTCAAAGCCTTTAAGAAAATTATTTATTCCCTAAAATTAAATAATAAATTTATATAAAGAATATAAATATTTTATATTTAAAAATATTATATATATTCAAACATATACCCTATAAAACCCCATATGAAAAATATTATAATTGTAAAAAACCTGAGTATGACAAGTTTGTATTTTCTTTGAATAAAATATTATAAAGGTTATAATATCATTCAAAAGGCCATAAATGTTTACATAAATGATACATTAATTCTTATTTATGAAATCTACTAATAAAATAAAAAATGGTTCAGTTATTTAGGTCATTTAATAATATTTAAAATATTATTTTTACCCCTAATTACCTGATTTATCCTTAACTATGATAACAAAAATTTATACGGTTACAATTCATATTGGAAAAAAATAGAATGAACCTATTTAATAAATTTTTTCCTTTTGATTAAAAAAATGGAAACCAGTTTAAATAATTCAAATAAAAAAATTGGCTAAATTTAATTAAAATCAATCCCCTGGATGGGGTGAGAAAAGAGGTTTTTAAAGTGAAAATGTGCTGAAGTTTGAGATGTTTTTATTTCCAAAATAAATATGAAAAAGATTCCAATGACATTAATTTTATTATTAGATTTATTATTTACGTAATTTTACATTAAAGAAAATTTAAAATATTATTTAACACGGTAAATTATTTCGATGATAATTCAATTAAAATGTATTATTTTTTATAATTCATAAAAAATAAAACATATTAGAAAAATATCAAAAATTAAAACAAAGAAAATATAATTCATTAACAATTCAAATATTATGATCACTTTTTATATTAAATTTATAACATATTATAAATTCAAGTTTTAAACATGTCTCCATTAAAAAGGTCGTGAAGATACTTTTTAGAAAAAACGTGTTCTTAAGAATAAAACTAGATTTATTTTTATTTCATTCATATAAAATAATTTTATAAATGTGTGTAAAAAATAAAGTAATATTATTATCACGAAAAAATATAATGATTATGTGATGATGATCAAATTTAGATAATAATATGTAATTTTTTGTTTAATCTCAATGTGTCGTATGTTCTATGAAATCTAACATTGTGTTTCCTTTTAAAATATTACATAGTTACATTCCCATAAATTTAATAAATTTATTCCTCAAAATTTTAACATCAAATCTAAATTTAGGGGTTTGATATTTCAAAATACTATCTTTAAAATGACACATCAAAACTAGGGTCAAATAAACTTCCATTTTAAAAGATAGAAAGGAATGTACAATGGTCACCTGAGATAAAACATGAAAAGATTCCATATAGTAAACATGTAAATGTAAAAAAACTAACTATAAATTTATAATGGATAGTTATAGAGAACATGGTCACTAGAAGTGAACAATAAAAAAACAAAAAATCATGACGGGTTAAAAGTCTATTGATTTTCCAATAAGAAAACTACATGAATAAAGTTTTTATTTCAAGAACCTTTTCATAATGGTGAGGAAATATTTTATTTTCTAATAATATAAATAAATATATTTACTTGATATATTTATAATTTATAACAACCACTTTATCTTCACAACTTTCCCAAAATTACGATGTATATCCCCAAAAAACCATGATCCTCAAATACCATATAACCCCTAAATGTTATCTATGAAAACACTTATCTTTAATATATATTAAATCATGATTTATTACATAAAATTGATAATAATAAAATTTGTAATGTTGATATTTATAGTGTCTTTGGGAATTAGGAACATTGCATAGCAACTTAAAATAGGAAATATATCATCTTTGTTGAAAACATCCTTAACATACTCGTACTTAAAAATATATGGGATAACCTGAGGACATACATAAGAAAGTGGTGAGCTATAAATCAAAATAAGTGAGTGAACATGGATTTAAATGAAAAAATTAGTACATGTTATGCAATAATAATAACAATTAGGCATAAAAGTAGCGAACAAGATAAACAAGAATAATAAGTCATTATATTTCATGATAACATAAAGAAAACATGGTAAATGTTTAAAAAACATAAAACAAATCCTCATAAACATATGTTAAGGCTAACTTCCAATTAATCTTGATTTAAAAAGTCCAATGGAATATTAGGTTCAATATTTAATATCTTTCATGATCTCTCATGAAACCAAACATTACACACTTTATTGGAGCACTATAATAATAAAGTCACATCCATCATATTCATTTAATTCTCATGTTAAAGTGTTCCACATATATCATACAATATGGATTCATTTATTATCATATTTTATTCCATGATCAAATAGTGTAGAGTACATAAATTTAATTCTACAAACAATAAGTATAAGTGAAAAAAGGAAAACACCATTGATAGTTAATGGGTATGAATATGAATTACAAAATTTAAATTGAAATCCAAAGTGAAATTTTGGTAGCATAATTATGTAAGATAAAAATTAATGAAATTGGTTTATGAGATAGAAAAAGGTCTCTCATAAGTTTGATAAAACATTTATAGTAATAGAGATAAGGAAAAATAAATCCTAGCAATTGAAATTTTAAATTTGAAGCATAAGATAAAGAAGAAACATGAATAAACAGGAGAAAGGGAAGAACCCTTACCTTGAGAGCATAATTCCAAATGTTTGGGAGGAAATTATAGATTTATTGGGGGATCCTTTGTTGGACTCTATAGAGGGGATAAAATATTAAGGACATTATCCAAGTATTTTGAACTAAGATAAATGGGAGATTTTGTTGGTTTATATAGGAAATTAGTGGGGAATTCTTTATCACTTCTCAAAATTTAGTTTTGGATTCTATATAATATATAAAAAAACCACAAACTATCCCATGGGTTTTCCCATGATTTCTACAAATGTGCAGTGATTTTAATAATTTTATAATTAAAATGGATGATATTATTAAAATAATACCCTTTTCGATTTCTAAGTGAATCGAGTCCTTAATGAAATGATTTCAAAACATTAAAATATTTTTTATAGTTTGGGGGATATATAATGGAATTATAAAATTAAACAAATAAACATAAAATGAAATTATTTTATACTTAAAAATAGATTTGTTCAAGTATTGCCTTTATAGATTCTATTGAAAATAAAATATAAATTTTCATATTATTATAATCTTGATACATATCAATTTAATACAACAGAAAACATATTATGGGTAAGGTGCATGATAGCGATATTTTCATGGGGAGGTTCATTGTACATGGTTTGGGTCGTGACAACAATAAGCTTTAACTTTTCTAATAATCAGTCTTGGTCATGCCAAAGTTGATGGATATCGTCTTAGGATTGGTCAAGTGGAAATCCTAGTGATTATATCTCCATCATAATCACTAATAAATGGGATTCACAGGGTACGATTCTACTATTTGAGTCCATTATTTCCTTTTATTGTGTCAATTTCATTTATCAAAACCCTATATTTATACAAATCATATGATCAATGTTCAATAGATATATCATTAATGATAAATATGCTTAATAGTTTTTAAAATATGATAGGATATAATAAAAGCATATAAGTGCATGTGTTTTTCATAACCATAATATATAATAATCTATTTAATTATATAAAATATAATTTTATTTTCAAAAGTTTACGTCATTACAATATTTTCCCCTTTATAAATTTCTCCAAAAAAATATTCATTTCACCCACTAAAACTTATGAGGGTAATTCTATTTCATTACCTCCTCCTATTAACACATAAATTCATCAAAAGTTTTGTTTCTCTATAACACTTTTATCAGGTGCATTGTCTTAGTTCATATATATTTTCATCTATGATATAATATCTTCATTGGATACTCCTCATATGAAAGATCATTCTAAAATGGCACCACCTCTGGACTGAGTACATGTGAGGGGTCCTGTATGTACATCCTCAAGATAGATACATGAAATACATCATGTACTTGAGACAGGTTAGGTGGGAGTTATAGTCGATAGGCTACCACTACAATGCGGTCAAGAATCTCAAAGGGACTGATGTATAGTGACCCGAGCCTTTTACATAAAACATTTCATGATTTTAAGCATAATTAATCATCTGAGTACAATCCAAGGATCGTTAAGTCTAGTGTCTCGGAAGACTATGTACATATAACATAAAACATGGGACTAAAAAATACTTCTTTATTTATTCTCCATAAAGAGTTTTTAACTTCCTTTGAGCTCTTACATCTGCATAGGGTACCCTAGGGAACACATGAACAATGGGATGAGCTAAAAATCCCAGTAAAGGAATGAACATAAGGATACATCTCAATCACATGAGTTAGGAAACATGAAATAATGATATCCAAAGCATGAAACTTATAAATACATTTAATATAAGCATGGGATCATATAATCATGGAATCATATAAATGTGGAAGAATCATAAATCATATATTTTTTACGGTTCAAGGCTAACAGCTAATCCCATTTCCCATTTCAGTATGGGTCAAGTCTAACCTCCAATCCCGTTTCCCATTTCATTACGGGTCAAGGATAACCGCCAATCTCGTTTCACATCGCATCTGATGAGACATAACATTACCCAATGCATCGGAGAAATATCTGGGCGCACCCATCTCATCATATTCATGAATATTCTTTCCACGTAAATAATCATACATAATCAACAATACATAAACCTAAGGTTACCCATGGAAATAATTGGGTACCATAATCATGACATTAAACATATCCAATGGGTGTATCACGAAAGTTTCCATGAAAGGAAGGGATTATAACATACATGGACATTAATAGGGTAAAATAGGCCTATAACATGGTATGTTGTGTCAAATATAAGTGACAACATATAAAAAAGGGTATTTTTGAAACATTAGCATTAAAACATTTTTGTGCGGTTTTAAGGAAAACACTCTAGAACTTTTCAAATAGAAAAGAGGACATTATTTTATATAAAACCATAATTGAACCAAGAATGTTTTCATAATAAAAATAATGATTTTATAAATACAACGGTGTTTTAAATCATATGATAGAGTGAAATTGAAATTTGGGTAAAAATTTGGGAAGTCCCCTTAAAACAGGTTTGCTTATCGAAAAGTTCTAAGGAGGGAATCTTTCAAAATCATGTATATCCCAGAAATAATGTGATAAAAGGGTATTAATATAAGAATATTTTAAAAATAAACATAAGTCATAATACTCACATATATAGATAAGATAACACCATTTTGAATGAAATATAAGGCAACCCGAAAGAACAAACAATGTTCGGGTAGAATTCGTTATGATTTTATCATCATAGTGTCGGGTGTGACCAAGAAGGATTGATGAGAGAGAAATGGGGATTCTCATCACTTATAAATCCAAAAGGAAGTATGGGGATGTTCTTAATCATACCCCATAATTTTCTAGTACACATATAATGGCATAGTATAGAGGACAATCTTGATTAAGAGAGAAAAGGGGAGGATCCCTTACCTTAAATCTGGTGGTGTTATCCAATTGTTATTAATGACCAGAATTATTTGATATTAGAACTTGTAATTTTCTCTTTTTGTTTAATATATTTTTATAAAGATGGTTTTTTGGTGATAGATGGTCACATAGGGAGATGATAGTATTGTCTATTTTATCTTTATGGTTTGGCCTATTTAGATTTAATTTTTTATACTAATGGATGTTTATCTTTATTTTTTATTTTAATTTGGTTTCATAACTTTATTTTCTAAAACAAGATACTACTTTCATGTCTCTTTATTACACATCTCCATGTATAAGACCCTCTTGGGAGACTTTCCTAGATTTCCCTAGTCGGTTCATTATAAATTGATATCAAAAGGAATATTGAGCCTGGAATGTTACGACACTTCATAGTTTTGGTTTAGTTTCATTAGTAGACTAGATTTAGTAGCACTAAAATTTAGTTAATATGTGTGGGATGGTGCCTAGACATCTCACCTCCATGTATGAATTCAAGTTACTATGGTTGGTTAGTTATTTTTGAAAATATTGTCACTTGGTCTTTGTGGTAGATTGAATAATCTAGATTTGGTGTCTATTTAAAAAAACTATTCCTTTCTTATGTTTTATATTTCATTAATAGAATTCATAAATTCATAAAATTATTATTATTTTAAATCATTAATATGGATTATGGAAGTTGTTCTATGATTTAGGAATTTTCTCATGACTAAAGGGGTTTTCATCTTGTATTTGTTAGACGATTCGTACTAGAATAGGTATTATGAATCTAAGTGATGGATTTGTGATATGGGTTTAATAGGAGAATCCCTTAGTGGTATCTTCTTTAGTGGAAGTTATAATATGCACTATTCATACTTTGGTTATGAAGGTATTAAAAAACCAAGAGGAGTAGTGGATCATGACTCATAATTTACTAACAAGAATCCACCTATCTTTCATGGTGATAATGGAATCTAGAAATATGAGGAGAGGATTTAGTTGATTGGTAGGAGATTTAAAATTCTAAAGATTCCCAAAGAATCTAAGGGGTGGGGGTCAACATATATTCTTGATGGATTGGGAAGGAAGTGGTGAGACTCAGTTGTGCATGCTATATTTCATGAGGTTCTTACGTGGGAATCCTTCAAGAAAATATATAAACTATAGTTTAATCCTAAAATGGTACATGTGGAAAATAACTGATACTTTCTAACATTATAAAAATGGGAATGTATTGTTATAGTGTATTCCACTATCTTTTCTAGGTTGGTGCATTTCAAAGTGGATATTATTGCCAATTTTTACATTAAATCTCTAAGGTTTGAGATTGTGTCATGTGTCTCTTAAGAAACCTGAGTGTGACATAGATTTATATTTATAGTGACACTTAATTTTGATATACCTGCACACTATTGTTTGTTTTATTTTCGTGTACTAGATTATGAATTAGAAACCATTAGTGGTGGCCTACTTAATTTACCTCACACCATATTCAGTACATGGATTGGTACCCAGATAGTCTTCTTTGACATAGGAAATACGACTTTGATATGCTTGGTTGTGTATGAAACCATTTAGAAACATCATTACTCTTGGAGGACATCTAAGGTCAAGCCTAAACAATCACATAATGTCTCAGTTTTAAAATGCATTATGATCAGTTTTGATCACACATCAATGGGGTGTTGTTTGAGGCAACATAAATGTGTGATCGATAGTGTTATAAATACCGACTGGTATCCCATTTCTAGATATGGAAAATAAAATAAAACATTTAATTGAGATGACCAAGAATGTGAGTACATGAGATGTTTAGGAAAGTTGTAGTATTTTTTGTGAGGGTGTGGAAGTAATCTGAGTGGACCAATGTATCTCATTAATGTAGTGGGGATAGAAATTGTTTGAGGCAACATAAATGTGTGATTGACAGTGTTATGATAATTGTGTATCCCGATATTCTTACTGCTCCTCAATGAGGTGTTCACGTTGTCTCCTAAGGACCAGACTTGTTTTGTTTGTCTGGGCATGCTAAGTAAGCGGTAAATGTGATCAATGAATCATCTTTATTATATTATGAATACTTTATGATCAATTGGTCATATTTATTATATTATGATTCTTTAATCTTACACTATCGTATATTTTGTGTAGGCACATTGTGATATACATGGATAAAAGCTGGATCACATTACCGAGGAACACACCTCAGTATGTTAAGGGTTTGAATGAGTTTTTAGATTTTGCGATTTTTAATCGATCCGTTGAAGGGATAATAAGATGTCCATGTACTAAATGTAAATTTAGAACATGGTTGAAGAGAGATGAAGTTTATGAACATTTAGTACTGAAGCAATTCCCTGGTCAATATTTTTGTTGGAATTGGCATGGAGAATCGAACAATACAGAAAGATTGAGCACTGATGTTAATCCACAGAATGAGGTCCCAAGTTTGTCGAAAATGGAAAATGAAATGCAAAACCTCATAAATGATGCATTCAGCACTTCAAGACACCACTATCAGCATCAAAACATATCAGAACAACCAGAAGAGGGTGCTACAAATTTCAAAGTGACAACTGATGTTTTTGAGACTGTAATACAAGTACATCAAGATTGGAACATATCATTGGATCCTCCTCTTCATTTTTTAGAGCCAAATGTAATGGAAAAGAGCACTGATAAAAATGTGTTTCATGATTTAGTTGACGATGGAAATCAAGAGTTGTATAGTGGGTGTTTGAAATATTCAAAGCTTTCATTCCTGCTGAAGTTGTACCATATCAAATGTCTATGTGGAATTACAAATAAGACAATGTCCATGATATTGGAATTGATTCGTGATGCATTTCCTGAAGCAAAAATCCTAGAATATTTTTATGATATGAAAATGTTGTTAACAAGCTTGGTATGAATTATATAAAAATACATGCGTGTCCCAATGATTGTATGCTTTATTGGGGAGATGATTCAAGTAGACAGAATTGCAAGAAATGTTCTTCTTCTAGATGGAAGTCAAAGGGTGATGTTGGAAGTATGACTGAACATAATTTCATGAAGAAGAAGAAAATGAACACACCTGCAAAGGTTTTTCGTTACTTTCCTTTGAAGCCGCGATTGCAAAGATTACTCATGTCATCAAAAACCGCCGAACACATGAAGTGGAATTCTGTAGATAATAGCAATGATGGGTTAATGAGACATCCACGATATTCCCAATCATGGAATATATTTGATTCATTACATCTAGATTTCTCAGCTGATCCTAGGAATGTTCGATTGGGATTGGCTGCCGATGGATTCAACTCATTTGGGACTTTGAGTACAAGTTATAGCATTTGGCCAGTTGTTTTGATCCCTTATAATCTGCCTCCGTGGATGTGTATGAAACAATCATCTATTATCATTTCAATGATTATTCCTGGAAAACAAATTCCTGGAAATGATATTGAAGTATACTTACAGCCTTTGATTGAAGAATTGTAGGAGTTATGGAGTAACGGTGTTGAGACATTTGATGTTTGTTCTAAAACAATGTTCAAAATGCATGCTGCTTTACTGTGGACCATTAGTGACTTCCCTGGGCTTGGGAATTTATCTGGTTGGAACACTTATACGGGTTTGTCTTGTCCCGTTTGTAACATTGATTTTGAGCCCAAACGGCTACCTCACAGTAGAAAATAGTGCTTCTTATGCCATCGAAGATTTCTTGATGCATCTCATAGATTTAGGCTGAACAAATCAAAATTTAATGTTTTCATTGATCGTAGACCACCTCCAAAGTTGTTAACCGGTTCTGAAATATTGACTTAGATTGAAAATGTTGAAACAGAATTTGGGAAAGTTCGTCATTTGAATGATAGCGGAAAACGGGTCCAAAGTGCATCGTCAAGTGAAATCAGAACGCAACAATGGAAGAAAAAAAGTATATTCTTTAAAATTTCATATTGGGAATTTAATTTGTTGCGCCATAATTATGATGTGATGCATATTGAGAAGAATGTCCGTGATAATTTGATTTTCACATTACTTAATGAGAATGGAAAGTCGAAGGATCATCTTAATGCTCGCAAAGACTTACGAGTAATGAACATAAAACGCGATATCTGGCCAGATGAGAATGAAAAGTATGCTCCGGCCATTTTCGCAATGAAAAATAGGGATAAAGATACGTTCCTTCGAATTTTAAAGAATATGAAGGTATCTGATGGGTATTCGAGTAACATATCGAGGTGTGTTGACTTGGAGAATCGTAAGTTACATGGATTGAAAAGTCACGATTCACATATTTTGTTACAGCAGTTACTACCATTGGCATTGCGTACATTATTACCTAAAAACGTTACTGCTATTGTACTCCAATTCTGCACATTTTTCAGGAAATTATGTGAGAAAGTTGTACATCCATTTCATCTTGACAACCTCCAGGAGAGGTTTGTATTGACTCTTTGTGCAATGGAGATGATCTTTCCTCCATCGTTTTTTACTATCATGATGCATTTAACTGTGCATTTGGTTGAAGAAGTTAAATTAGGAAGCCCCGTTCATTATCGATAGATGTATCCAATTGAGAGGTATTTTATTTATATGTTTTCCAGCTAAGTAAATTTTTTTTGACATTTAAATAAATTCATAATATTATTATTTTATTTCACAGATATCTTGGGAATTTGGAATCATACGTGAGAAATAAAGCTCAACCAGAAGGCTCTATTGCTAAAGGCTATTTGGCCGAGGAATGTCTTACCTTTTGTTCCAGGTATTTAGATGATATTGAGACAAGATTTAATCGAGTTGGACATGTTGACGACAAATCAACTCAATCTAAAATGCATCAAAAATCAAAAATATTTCCTGCTATTGGCCGATCAGTTGGGAGGACCTCAAATGTGACACTGACAGAATTGGAATTATTACAGGCACATAGAAATGTGCTGCTGAATAGTGAAATTGCATATTCATTTATTGAAGAGTTGAGGATACAAACAGAGAGACGAATGAGAGTCCGAACACAAAATGGGAAAGATATAACGAAATTTGTCAATAAAGAGCTTGTAGAATGGTTTGCACGACGTGTAAGTTCATAAATATTGCAATAAATAAGAATATTAGTTTGACACATACAATTTGTAAATATATTAAATTATATTTCTGTTTTCAGATCATGAATACTGATACTCGAGAAAACTTGTCAGAAGATTTGAAGTTTCTTTCTAGAGGTCCTAGAAATCAAGTTAGAAAGTTCGACGCTTATAATGTGAATGTCTTTAGATTTCGTACAGTTGATCGAGAAGTGGGTTTTTAAACACAAAATAGTGGTATATTTACATTTGCTGAAGTGGGATACTATGGAAAGATGCATGATATTATTGAATTAAACTACCATGGACATTTTTCTGTTGTTTTATTCAAATGAAAATGGGTCGATATTATCAGAGGTGTTAAAAGAGATTCATTGCAATTTACTTCTGTGATCTTCTCTCGCTTGATGGATGTTAGTGATCGTGAAATTCATGATCCATATATCTTAGCATCGCAAGAAAAAATGGTATATTATGTGAATGATGTCGTGGATGAAGGGTGGATTGTAGTTACTCACGTAATACAAAGAGATTTGTATGATATGGGTGATGAAGTGGAAGATTTGACCTTTGAAGTTGAATGTCATCAACAACAGGAAGTAGAATTAATTTTCCATCATGATATTAAAAATATTAGTCTTGAAAGGATGAATGAAGTGGATGAAGCAATGGAGCAGGAAACTGACATTATTGAAGGGGAAAATGATTGTATGTACAATTATTCATTCACGCAGCAACCACTTGTTTCATTTCTGCAGTCATTCATTATCATTGTTATATATATTTGGTTTGTTAGTACTGGGCATCTTTTATCATTTTTAATTTTTTTTCTGCATAATTTTTTTGAAATATTTATTCTGAACTTAATTTTATTTGATTAAATTACAGGAATTCCTAGGAGGAAGCGGTATACTATTTATTCTAGTTCTGCGACGGATGATGATCCATCTGGGTCACTCCCCATGACATCTGAGTCACCAGCTGCCTACACCACCACACCATCTCCCCCTGCACCATCTCTCACACCATCAGAGAGCCTCCCATTAGAGGCTGAGTCTTAGACTCTCCCTATAGGTTCCTCATCAGTTGGACGGCAACAGACCCCTTCCAGTTCATCTCGGACACACTGGAGGGTCATAGTCATAGGTATAAATTTTAATTAAATAAATTTATTTCGTTGTGTTTATACTAATTCTTTGCTCGTTGAATATGACAAAAATAAAACCGTGGAAAAACACTTAAAAAGATCAGATGTTTGGAACTTTAATGGTGAAAAGATAGTCATGCCATTTGATTCTTATGGGGTCCCTACGGATGATGTTGCGGGGTTACTTGGCCAGATTATAGGTCAGTTGGCAATGGAGCCCATTTCCCTTCCCATTTCATATGATGATGGGAGACATATGCCTCCAAACTGGAAAAATGAAGTTTTCCATTCTCAAATAAAGGTAATTTTATTACATTATGGTTTAATTGAATGTCATGTTACTAATATGTTCAAAATGAATTTTTGTATACATATGTTCTTCCACTTCACAGTTGCTGATATGATAGCACGGAAGTGGACTTTGAAAAATCTCGATAAAAAATGGAAAGATTTCAAATGGAGATTGTGGTGTGATGTCAACGATATTTCGTTGACCTTGGAATAAATGTATGATAAGCTACCCAGTGGGGTACCGAAAGAGCAGTGGAATGTTTTTGTTGACAGACATCGTGATGAGAAGTGGATGGTATTGAAATATATATTATTATATTATCATCATTTTACATTAATACATGTATATGAAGAGGAGATGACATTGGATACATTACTGTTAAATTTCATTTTATTTATTTCAGGATCTTTCATGACAGAATGCATCAAACAGGGAGAAGCAAGTCATCCCTCACACGGCGGGCTCAAAAATCTTTTCTAGAAGCCGAATGTCATTGGTAATATTTTAAATAGTTTAAATTTTTATAATACAATATTATCTATTTAATATATTGAATTTTTGATTTATCTATGCTTAATGCAGTCACGGAATTTAGGGCACGAAGCCTCCCAGAATGAACTGTGGTTGGATGTTCACAGAAAATCAGATGGCTCTTTTGTTAATGAGCCTACCAAAGAAGTTGGGGTATGAAGTCAAATTTTTAACTTATTATCAGTTTTTACTATGTTAATATTTATTGATATTTGATTTATAGGTAAAAATTATAGAACTATGGGATGCCAGTCCTGGGTAGTCCTACTCAGTCTCCCAGGATAACCCGGTTGCTCAAGTACTTGGGAAGGAGCATCCTGGTAGAGTGCACGGGATGGGTTTGGGACCTGTACCATCTGAGGTCTTTAGCAGGCCATCAGGGATTCCAGCCGCATCTACTCCTGGTTATGGTCAGCCCATACCTAAAGATTCTCAGAGGGAGATTTCTTCTCTATGAGCCACAGTTCAAGACCAAGGGGCTCAGATATCCACTATGCAGAAAGCGTTGACTGATTTATATCAACAGATGACCAGATATGCCCCTAGTGGTAGTGCACTGAGTGGTGGTGAGCAGGTAAATCACAAAAAATCACAATCATTTAGTTTGAAAACTTTTATCGGTTTTAAGTTTAATTATAAATATGCACCAATATTTAATTTTCAATATAATGTTCTTACAGGTGGCAGCAGGAGATGGAGGTGGAGAGGGTGACGATGCATCATCGAACCATGAGTAGTATTGTTGATGTGATCAAAAGATGTTTTATGGGTTATGTTATTTTCGTGACCTAGAATGGATCATGTGGTCCACGTAATTTTTTCCATGTTATGCACTTATTTTGTTTGATTAGAACAACTGATTCTTTATTAATGGTTACATATATTCTAATATATTATCTATTCTCTTTAAATATGTCCTCTATTTCTCAAATGTCTTCTTATGTGGTAGACTAGAGAGACCTTATTTCCTGGAACCATAATGTCAATCATCGATATAAAGTATTTTATAACAATAATGTTTTAAAGGTTCTTATTCTGACTGAACATCAACCCATTTAATCCTCGTTCCTCATCCTTATAGGACAAACGATTAGTAGTGATCCCTCCCCTCTCTTCTTTGGCACATTTTGATCCATACACTTTAATCCTTTATGGAGTCAAATATTTTCAATTAATATAAGTGGATAATTGTGTTTGGGAACCCTGGTCCCCATAGAGGGTATACCCATTAGAAACCATATTTTCATAAAAACATTCCATATTAATTTCTTACTCTACTAACGGTTTTGTATATTTCGATTCCTACCATACCACAAGGTCCCCCCTTGTTCTATATTAATTTCTTACTATACTAAGGGTTTTGTGTGGGCATAACCACGATTAGTAAAAATGATATGTGATAATTCCCATGAATATTCATTTAAGTCGTTATCTGTGATGTTGTGGATAATTCATCTTATTGTGTTTCACTATATGGTTTAGGAAGTTGTATGGTGATGTTATTGACCATATTGGTAGTGTAGTACAAGGGGATGTGATTCTTTGGTCGATTTTCATGTATGTGATTTTGGTAGTAGTGAAATGTGCTACGAAGAGGTTGTGGTACATGGTTATGGGGTCATGGATGTGGTGTAGTGGTTGTAGAATAATGTTTTTGTAGCAGATTCATTGATTTGGTATGTGGTGATAGAGTTTCATGATGGTTTTAAGGAGTATTTGATTTTTTGATATGGGTTGGGCAATGTGGTGTGGAAACAATGGTGGATGTGTGGTGTTGTGGTGATAGTTTTGTGAGTTGAATTATTTGTAGCATGGAGTGGATATGTCAGTTTCTCGGTTATCCATGAGATGAACTATGTTGATAATGTAAATGATCTAGGTTAGTAAATAAAAAATATTTATTGGAAATAGATATGTTATAAATTAATCAAATGAAAATGTAATGTGTTATGTGAATTGTAATGGATAAAAAATAAAGGTGGTGAAACATGTATGTGGAAAGTGGAATGTTGTGTTGATAGTGTTGTGATTGTCTTGGGTGATTCAAATAGTGATTTAATTGGTTGTGATTATTGATTTGTGTTATGGTTTGGTGATCTAATAATCTCAAGTGTAGTTTATGTGGACACATAGGTTTGGTATCGTGGGATATCATATACCATGAATGTTTCTATTATTTTATACATCAAGCATAATTTATCTAAAATTACCACTACTCAAAGGTTTATAGTTTTAGGTATTTTCACCAATAAATATGATGGTGGTGAAATTTAGGCATGGGTTCACACACATCCTCTCAATTCATTCAGAATTAGTGACACATGTTGGTGTTGGAGAATTCATAGAAACGATGTCATGTCCATGGTGCCTTCTGGTGGGAATTGATCTATTAGACCCAATTTCTATGAGTGATAAGTTATGTGTTTCTATGTGATATATTGTGGGGTAATTGATGGTAGGAGGAGGGGACAATTATTATGTCCATCACATTCATGATACCTTAAGACTCTTGTTCTAGTTTGGATGCCATTTGACAGAATATGTGTCCGTGGGTGGGAAGAGATGTTAGGTGGTAGTGTATTTGTCTACAAGTATGATTTATTGTGAAGTGATGGACTATGTGTCTACTGGTGGTATGTGATGTGATGTGATGGCCTAGGTGACTGATGTTGGGATGTGGTGTGATGTGATAACCCATTTGTATACGGGAAGGATTTGATGTGATGTGACGTGGTTTGTTTGGATGGGATGAGAGCATTCCTAATTAGATATAAGGTTGTGAGAGTGGAAAATTAATGTTTAATCTATAGTGGGGTTACATTAATTTTTTGTTGAACATAGTTCTATATGATAATATTGGATCAATTATTTGATGAGTAACCCATGGTGTACAAAGGATTATTTAGATGAAATGTATGGGGTTATATGGTATATTCTATTTGATGGCCAGCACATTAACACACCATTTTCACCTAAAATTGAAGACTTCATTAAGACCTAGATGATTATATCTTTATTTTCTCACACTGCATATATATTATAGTTTTCAGGATACAAGAATAACTTTGGAGACTAAACTAGACATTACCAATTCAAATAGTATTCATGTTACTTAACTGGATTTCAATTATCATTTGGAACATTGGGATACTTTTATGGAATCAAATATTTTCAATTTTGATCATCTATAAACTGTAAGTATAAATCCATGTGACCCCCAATCTCTTGTTTCATTTGATGTTATCTTGTGTTTCATTCTAAATCCATAATTTTAGGTATTTTGTATGCTTTAGGTATTCTTATTGAATTGGATCAACTTTTTCATCAACATTAAATGAAAGGGTGTTTATGAATATTGCGTAGGTGGTGCATAAATTTTGTCCTTATTATATATATGTTGTATGTGTTGGTTGGTTTGTTTTCTAGGGCAGTGGTGGAGTATAAACAGAAATGCATTTTTTCTCCAGCTCAGCATTTCGCAGCGGTTTTAACCACCGCTAATTTTTTACCACTTATACATTTAGCGGCGGTTTAAACTGCCTCTAAATGTGTTCGGAAGACTGTTTAGCGGCGGTTAGAACCGCCACGAAATCACGTCGGAAATTGCAGCAGTTTTAACCGCCGCTAAGAAGGCGACTGGCACGCCTGAGTTTCGTGGAGATTATAGCCACCGCTAATTAAATAGCCCTTAAAACCACCACTAAATTTACCAAAAACCGCCACGAAATGAGGTACTACGACGATTTTGTTTGACCACCGCAAAATGAATAAAACTGCCGCTAATAGATTTCTGATGCCAAGTTTAGCGGCAGTTTTTGTAAACCGCCACCAAACCACATAGCGGCGGTTTAAACCGCCTCTATATGGAAAAAAACCCGCCGGTAAGAGGCGGTTTTCCTATAGTTCCTAAGGATCCCTTTTGATCAAATCAGAAGGAAGCACCTGAAGAAGTGGTAATAATTTCATCACCTCTTTCAAAGTTATTTTCTTCTTCAACTTACTCTTTCTTTGTAGTTTCCATACCAAAATAATAACTCAAGTACCTTATACATAATTTTATGTTATTATAAATATTTTACAACCATATTAATTATTCTACCCATCCCATGAATGACAAAGTCACCATACGTGCGTACGTACGGCTTACCGTCTCCACGTCGTGTTGTAGTTTGTTATTAAATACCTAATTATATGGATGGGTATAATAATGAGTATAATTAATGTAAATAATAAATATAACATGTTAATTATTATATATATATGATATACCATCCAATTACATATGACTTCACCATTAATATAATGGTATTGTCGCTCGTGTGTACGTATGGATTACCGTCTCCACGAACGTGATGAGGTTCATTCCCCATCATAACCATTCAAGAATAATTTTCATTTTATGAATAAAAATAATGTTTAATAACTTAATATAATTATGGATAAAAATAAAATACATATTATCCGTAAAAAACATGACTTATGTAGAAAAACATAAAATGGAAAATGAATCAGTTAACACCTGATGCAATGATACTACTAAAATATTACTAATAAAACAATTTTGGAAGATCATATATAATATAATATTTATGTATATGGTTCTTATATAATTTAATAAAAATAATTTCACTATTATATAGGTGGTTATCATACACTCAACCAATGAAAAGTACAAGATAAGGGTTAATTTTACAATCTCTTTATTATCTAAGGTTGTTTATACTTGAGTATCTACTGGGACCTCTTTTTCATCCACATCTGTGTTTCTTAAAAATGTATTTCAACACATTTTTACTATTTCCTAGAATATTCTTTAAAATAATTTAAACCTTTTTTTACTTTTTATAAAATGTTTATAAAGGAATCTTTCCGTCATTTTCCAAACAAGGTCCTCCATGACCTTTTCGACAAAATTAAATAAAGAATGTTTTTTTAACTTATAAGGTGAGTGAGGCTATTTTTGCTGTTATGACACCTTTGAAGCTTCCCTTACAATATTATAAGAATATATTCAAAATAAATTTTTTCTTTTATAATTGTTTGAATTTTAAATGATTTAAAAATAGAAAGATATATTTCTCTCAAATAGTTTTGATTTCATCTATGTCAACATCCTTTGATGGATTTTACACTTGTTTAAAGTTGATTTATTATCATACCATCTTCCATATTGTATTGATGGTTTTGTAATATGTTTGACTATGGATGTGTTATTTTTATACCATTCATGGATTATGGTTAAAGTATTAACAGTTCGTATTCGAGTTTTAATACTAATGTTTATGTTATGTTTCATCCTTTTTGTATGAGGAATGCATTGGACTTAGTAAGTGATGGGTGGATCCTGCTATAGCTCATTAATGAATCAGTATGTATCATGAGACAAAATAGTTTATTGGCATAAGGCCTTTATAAAATCTTATTTGTAGTCTTGGCACGAGGCCTTGACTATATGGTTTTGATGTCCCGCATTGTGCATTCCATCATTATAAAATTAGCTATTGATATTACATGTTATTATTTGACGAGTAGAATATCCACATGAATAATTAAATGGAATTATTTGATTTATATTTTCCATATTATGCTGAATTTTATGTTTAAAAGGATTCTATTTAAGTCTTATATGTTTCCTTAAATGTTTATGCTTATTTATAAAAGTTTCTACTATATGCTTATGATAATACACACTCCTAGTTATGACACTCCTGGGGGATATGCTTATGATAATTCACATTTTATTTACAAACCATTATGAAGTATTTATGAGTAAATACTTACTCAAAGAAAATATTTTTTATGATTATGGAATATATGCACAAACTATTCAATTTATGTTATGTATTTTACTTGTTTGAAATTATGTATGGTCATTCATAAACTAATCTAGTGTATGCTATTGTTTATAAATGGAACATAGTGGAAGGAATTGAAATTTTATCAATGCACATAATCCATGTAGGGATTTCCCTCCCACTCAAGATAATTATAGTGGAGATGGTGATGCAACTACTGCTGAACAACTTATAACCATACTCGGACAACTCACTCAGGTTATGAATAATAACCTTACCCGTATGGAGAACCCTGATCCATAATGCCGAGGATCAATGTTAGAACACTTCATGAGGAAACAATCACCAATATTTAATGAGACTAAAAATATATTTTTAGTTAAGCAATGTATATGTTCCTTTGAGAAAATATTCCATGCTTTGGGGAGTATTGAAAGGGAAAAAGTTGTCATGGTAGTTTATCACCTCATGAGAGATGCAGATCAATGGTGGTCATTAATTCTAAACACAAAAGAGTATGAAGATTTATCAAATATTGAATGGATGTAGTTTAAAGATATTTTCTTAAAAAAAATACTTTCCTCATGACCATCGAGCGGATACCGAAAGACAATTTCTGAGTCTAAGGAAGAAAAAGGATGAGAATGTGGCAAAGTATGAGACTAACTTTAGAAGGTTAGTAAGGTATGCAAAAGATTATATATGTAACCGAAAGAATAATATTAATCGATTATTTTATGGGTTAAAACCATTTCTTCTTTGATTAATAGTATCAAAATTTTTATCATCATACGAAAATATTTTATCATGTGCTGTTAAGACAGAAAAGTAATTCTCTAAGTCTTATGACTTTGAAGAATATAAAGAGAAGAAAAGATCTACCGAACACTCTAGAAATGGAAATAAGGGTATGAAGGGAAAATTTGAATTTCTATATTATAGTAAATGTAGGAAGAAACACCTCGTTAATTTCCTGAAGGGAATGTGAGTCTATTACAAGTGTGTTGAAAAAGGATACCCCGCCCATGATTGCAAGGGAAAGAAAGAGGCTATCAATTTTGAATGATACAATTGTACAGAAATGGGAAATTATGCAAATGGATATCCTAAAAACCAAGGAAACTAACCTCAAAAAAGATCAAGGGAGCAAGGCCAATCTTATACAATCACTTCTGTTGAGGTTGAAGCTCCAAATGACGTAATGGAGGGTAATTTAATGATTTCCTCAAATTTAGAAAATTCTTTATTTGATTCTATATAATCGCATTGTTTTATATATTTCACTTTTTCCAAGAAAATTAGATATTTCCAATTTGATTTAACAAGGGGGTTATCAGTCAAAACTCATAAGGGAAGTATCATTGCAACAAAGTTTTGTGAATTAGTTCCCATTAGGGAATATAAACATTCTTTATCTATTGATCTCATCGCCATACCCATGATTGAATTTGCAATAATCCTCAGTATGGACTGTATTTCAGACCATGATACGAAAATTTATTGTAAGAAGAAGAAGGTTACATCTTTCGATGATTATAAAGAATACCTTATCTTTAGAGAAGAAATATCACCATATGATTCTCATTTAGATCCACCACTAGTAGCTCTACTAAATTCAATTATTGGGGAGGAAGAGAGTGAAATAACTATGGATGAGGAAAAGAATGTTCAAATAGAGGATGTACCTATTATGAAATAATATGTTGATGTGTTTCCATGGGATTTACCTGGAAATCCTCCAGAATGAGAAATTGAGTTTTCTATTGATTTAATTCTTGGTTCAAGGCCCATATTGAAGACCCCTTATAGAATAGACACTATGGAATTAGTGTAACTAAAAAAACAAATTGAGTAATTGGGTAAGAAGGTATTTATTTTCCTAGTGTTTATCCATGGTGATCCCTTCTTATTTTTATTAAGAAGAAAGATGGATCTATGAGGTTGTGAATTGACTATAGGTATATCAATGTTATAATAATAAAGAACAAGTATCCCCTACCTCGCATTGGTGATTTATTCAATTAACTTCATGGAGATAAATATTTTTCAAAGATTGACTTTCGATATGGATATCATCAGTTGTGTGTGAAGAAGGAAGACATTCCGAAGACAACATTTTGTACCAGGTATGGGCATTATGAGTTTACAGTAATACCTTTTGGACTGACTAATTCACCCTCTTTCTTCATGGATATAATGAATAGAGTTTTCAAGAAATATATTGATAAATTTTTAGTGGTATTTATTGATGATATCTTTGTTTACTCAAAAATCTATGTAGATCATGAAAATCACTTGCGCATTATTCTAAAGACTCTTAGAAGAAATGATTATATGGGAAGTATAGAATGTGTAAATTCTAGATTCAGAAGATTTATTTTCTTGGATATATTGTCTCTAAGGATGTAATATTTATTGATCCTTATAATACAAGAGAAATACAATAATGGCTAGCACTAATGTGTATAACATAAGTGTGTAGTTTTACTGTTTTCGTAGGTTATTATCGGAATTTTGTTCAGAATTTTTCCCAATTGGATAACTCATTAACCAAGCTCATATGTAAAGGGGTTAAATTTGTTTGAACAAAAGAGTGTGAAAAATGTTTTGAAGAATTGAAGAAAATATTAGTCAATTCTCCTATCTTCACTCTACTATCGGGGAATGATGGGTTTGTTATTTATAGTGATGCTTCAATGAAAGGAATTGGTTGTGTACTTATGCAGAATAATAAAGTTATTGCCTATGCATCACAACAACTTAAAATTTATCAACAAAACTATCCCACTCATGATCTTGAGTTAGTTGATATAATATTTTCTCTGAAGATATGGATAAACTATCTCTATGGTGAAAATGTGAGATATATATTGATCACATGCGTTTGAAGTGTATTTTTTCAAAAAAATAACTCAACATGAGAAAAAGAAGATGGCTTGAACTACTCAAGGATTATTATTTCACTATACACAACCACCTAGGGAAGGATAATAAGTTGGAAGATTCTTTGAGTAGAAAGGATCATGGAGTTTTGAACAAGATGAGAGTTGAAAGGGATCTTATGTACATGGATCTAGTAAAAATGGATATGGGAATAATCAGGGAAGGTGAAACATCTATAGTTTTTCAAATGTTTGTCAATCCATATTTATTAGAAAGGATAAAAATTTCTCAGACTAATGATGAGGAGTTTCAAAAGAAAATTAAAGATGTGAATGATGGGAGATTTATTGACTTCGTATATGAAGATGGAATTTTGAAATTTGGCAAGAGACATTATGTTCCTGACATACCTGATCTAAAAAGGTATTTTTTAGATGATGCTCGTAGCTCTAATTTATCTATACACCTTAGTATCACTAATATATATAGATATTTGAAGGAACATTTTTGGTGGGACAACATGAAGAGGGAGATTGCTGATTATGTGTCCAGCTATATCGTTTGTCAACAGGTGAAGGTTGGAAGACAACATCCTAGAGGAGTCATGAAACCTCTTCCCATACCTAAGTGGAAATGGCATGATATTATGATGGACTTTGTCATGGGGCTACCAAACACTCTTAGAAGGAATAATGCAATATGGGTCATTATTGACCGTCTTACCAAGTCAACACATTTTCATGCTATAAGAGAATATTTACCACTTGAACATTTAGCAAGAACATATATTTATGAAGTTATAAGACTTCATGGAGTACCCCTATCGATTTTTTTATTGTGATCCCCATTTTATATCATGATTCTGGAAAAGTATTAAAAAGGTCCTGGATACTGAACTTCGTTTGAGTACTGCCCACCACCCTCAAATTGATGGACAATCAGAATTGACTATTCAAACCCTAGAAGACATGTTGAGATCATGATCACTTGACTTTCAAGGTATGTGGGATCAATATTTACCTATGTTAGAATATTTCTATAACAATAACTTCCATTGAAGTATTCAAATAGCACCATATGAGGCGTTATATAGAAAGAGATGTCGCACACCAACTTGTTGGGATGATGTTGGTGAAATAAAACTCGTAGGCCTAGAACTTGTTGAGGAAACAATGGAAAAGGTGATGATTATCCAAACCCACATCAAAGCAGCTCAAATTAAGAAAAAGAGCTATGTTGATAACTGAAGGAAGGATTTGGAATTTCAACTAGGAGATCATGTTTTGTTGAAGGTATCTCCATGTAAAGGTGTTATACTATTCAGTAAGAAGGGTAAATTAAGTCCCAAGTACATCGGACCTTTTGAAACTCTAGAACAAATTGGAGTTATAGCTTACCGTTTGGCAATGCCTCCAAGTCTGTCCAAAGTCCGTGATGTGTTCCACATATCACTGTTGCTAAAATACATGCCTGACCCAATGCATCTACTCACCTATGAAGAAATAGAACTAGAACTCGATCTATCTTATTTTGAAGATCCTATCAAGATTCTTGATACTAAATAACAAGTCTTGAGAAACTGTATGACTCGTCTGGTAAAGGTTCCATTGAGAAACCATAAGATGGAAGACACAACATGGGAAACTGAGGAACTTATGATGAAGAACCACCTGAATCTTTATATTAAATAGTATTCCAAAAATTTCGAGGATGAAATTATTTGAAGGTGGGAAGAATGTAACACCCCAAGCTTCCACTGTACATTTCTCTTTTAATAATGAAATAGCTTTCACTGTATGAAACATTGAGTTCTAGCACCCCACGACCAATCAAACTAGATTCTATGAATAGTAATACCCACTTTTTTAAATCTTTTAAATTTTATTTTTCAAAATTAACTTTATTTTTGGATTATAAATATCAAAATTTTCTTATGGTGAATTTTTGGTATTTTTATTAAAACTTTCAATTTTTGATTAATAGTGAAAAACACAGCGTTATTGTTTAAAAACTACTTTTTATTTAAATAATTATTTATTTTATTTAAATTTATTTTAGGTCAAAATAGATATATAATACCTATATATGTTCAATGTGATTCATTGGAGTCATTTTATAATAAAATTAGATGTATAAAACTTTATTGAACTATTTAACGTCTTTTACCTACCTTCTATGCACATTTGGAAATTTGCATAAAATGTAATTTTACCACTTCTGTAAATTGAATTAAAAAAATATTAGAGACATGGTTCATGTTAGTAATTAAAATTTGGTTCAATAGGATGAAAATAATTTTTGATGAATAGTAACTTTTGAAATTTATTTACCGCGGTTAAAAGTAAATAGGGCAATTAAAGGATAAAATGATATTATAATTACCCTAACATAATCCTAATTATATTGGATAATTGTTTTTAGACAAAAATAATCCTCAAGAATAAAATATAATCCTATTTGATCCACTTGGATTAGATTAGGACATTTATTATTATTTTATTTAACGAAGAGTTAAAAGTGTTAAATTCAAATTTTCATAACTAAAACATTTTTAATATAGGTTTATACACAAGATAAATTAGAATATAAATATTAATTAGAAATATAAAAATATTTCCTATATAATGGTATTTTATTTATAATTTTTAGACATTAAATGATTAAATTTATTTATGACACAATGATGATAAAGTATTACCATATTAATGAATGATTAAAATAATTGATATTATAAATATACAAATAAATGTAAATTGATACATTT
This sequence comes from Viscum album, assembly GCA_963277665.1. NCBI lineage: Eukaryota > Viridiplantae > Streptophyta > Magnoliopsida > Santalales > Viscaceae > Viscum > Viscum album. The sequence continues at coordinate 2,049,289,934 of OY728145.1, forward strand.
ATGAATTAAACGAATTTTCTAGGTTAATATTAAATTTTAGGATTTATTTACTTTTATTTAAGTAATCTAGTTTTTTTTACTTTCAAAAAAACCGAATACTAAATAGTGTCAAAAATTGACATAAATGAGTTTTTAAAACAAATACTATATTATTAATTGATATAATATTCATAAAAATATAAGGTTTAGAAAAAGGACTTAGATAAGGTTATATATTTCAATAATGAACCACTTGGAGTTTTATTGGCTTTTTATTGTAATTTTATTAACCATTTATTATAATAATACAATAATACATGGTAAAAGTTAAACTATTTAACTAAGAGTTAAATCTAAAAGATAAGGTTAATATGGGGACCTAAACATGTCTAAAACCTATTTGTTGAGAGTTTTTCAACCAATAACCACCTTATCCTATAAATAAATCTTTTTTTATCCATTATAAACCAAATATTATTCTATAATAAATTTATATTTCAAGATTTTCCTAAAGTGACTTTTACCTCTCTTATAAAAGGGTATTTCCCCTTCTCTAAAAATAACACCTCTAAAGCAACTTGGATTGGCCAAAACCTACTATAATATCATCCCAAATACCCTCAACTCAACCTAGAGTTTTTAATTTGATCATAAATCTTACCTAAGAATCCCTTTTGATCAAATCAAAAGGAAGCACCCGAAGAAGATGTAATAATTTCATCACCTCTTTCAAAGTTATTTTCTTCTTCCACTTAATATTTCTTTGTTTTTTCCATACCAAAATAATAAATCCATTACCTTATACATACTTTAATTTTATTATAAATATTTTAAAACCATATTCATTATTATACCCATCCTATGAATGACAAAGTCACCATATGTGTGTACGTATAGCTTACTGTCTCCACGTCGTGGTGTAGTTTGTTATTCAATGCGTAATTGTGTGTATGGGTATAATAATGATTATAATTGATGTAAATAATAAATATAACATGTTAATGATTATTTATATAAAATATACCATCTAATTACGTACTATTTTATCATCAATATAATGGTATTATTGGTCGTGCGTACATACAGAATACCGTCTCCACGAACGCGATGAGATTCATTCCCCATCATAACCATCCAAGAATAATTTTCATTTTATGAATAAAAATAATGTTTAATAACTTAATATTATTCTGGATATTAATCAAATACATCCTATCCATAACAAACATGAATTACGTAGCAAAAAATATAAAGGAAAACGAATCAGTTAAAACCTGAAACAATGATACTAGAGAAATATTATTAAAAAAAAAATATTAGAAGATCATATATAATATAATATTTGTATATATGGTTCTTGTGTGATTTATTAAAAATTATTTAACTATTATACAATAGGTTAACATAACCTATACCAAGGAAAAGTAAAAGGAAAGGGTTAATTTTACAATCTCTTTATTATCCGAGGTTTTTTATATGTGAATATCTTCTGTGACCTCTTTATCATCCACATCCGTGTTTCTTAAAAATATTTTTCAAAAAAAATTACTATTTCATAGACTATGGGTTAAAGTCATTTATAACCTTTTTCTAATTTTTATGAAATTTTTATAAAGGAATCTTTCCATCGTTTTCCAAACAAGGTCCTTTATGACCCTTCTGACAAAATTAAGAAAAGAATGTTTTTTAGCTTATATGGAGAGTGTGGTTATTTTCCACAATTATAATACCTTCGACGATTCCCTTAGAGATTATAATAATATTTTCAAAAAAATCTATTATAATTATTTTACTTTTAAATTATTTCAAAATATAAATAGATATTTCTCTCAAGTAGTTTTTATTTCAACTATGTCAACATCCTTTGATGGATTTTACACTTGTTTGAAGTTGATTTATTATGATACAATCTTTCATATTTTAGAAAAGGTTTTTTGATATTTTTGATGGTGGATGTGTTATTTTTATACCATTCATGGATTATGGTTATTGTATTGACATTTTGTATGATATTTTTAATATTAATTTTTATATTATGTTTCAACCTTTTCAAATGAGGAATGCATTGGACTTAGTAAGTGATGGGTGGATCCCGTTATATCTCCTCAATGAATTGGTAGGTCTCATGAGAAAAACTAGTTTCTTTTCGCAAGGCCTTGAAGAAATATTATTTTTAGTCTTGGAAAGATTCCTTGACTATGTGGTTATGATGTCTGAAAATATACATTCCATCATTATGAAATTAGATATTGATATTACATGTGATTATTTGACTAGTAGAATATCTATATGAATAAGTAAATGTAATTATTTGATTTTTCGTTTCCATATTATGCTGATGTTTAATTTTAAAAGGATTTTTTAGTCTTATACATTTCCTTCAATGTTTATGCTTATTTATGAAAGTTTCTGCTATATTGTTAACCTTACTGAGCATCTGATCTCACCCCTATCTTATGTTTTCTTTTTCGTAGGATTTGAAGAAGTATATTATGATTAACCTACAGGGATAGGCCAAGTATATGAGTGTGTTAAAAGGGGACACAATGTTGTTGTTTTTATTTCATGATGTCATGTAAAACTTATATATGTATCTAGTACTTCCTAGTCTACTAAATTAATCAATATTTTGAGACTTGATCTCTTGTGATCATGCCAATGTTATATAATAATACACCGACTCCCGGTAACTAGGGTCGGGACGTTGCATTATGATTTAAATTAAATTTCATTGGGATATGGTTTACCTTTGGGAAAACAAATAAAATAATTGATATTTCACATTTAATATTTGGCATGACCCTTGGGGTCGAAAAACATAAGCTTTAAGAACATTGAATACCACTATGGGTTCTTTTTTAACTAGTTATAGAAAAAGTAGGTTATGAAATAAACATATGTACAAGCATACATGTCATCCTTGTACCCAAAATTCCCATAAAGTTCTCAAAAAGAGAAAATAAATGAAAAAATTTAATATACGCAATTTATTCAATACAAACATGTCTTAATGGTCAAAAGAGGGTAAATCCCACATGAAAAATACCATGACATCCATCCCTAATGCATCCAAAATACATACCCTATGCTCTAGGGTATATATGGTACTAGACTCCATGCTTTGGTGCTTTTACCATACATGGATCATGTACAATGATATTTATAGGCATCCTAAAGGGTCATATGTAGGGGGGGAGTATGATAACCTAGTAACCAGTCACACCCCACCCCTACATGATTTTCATGAACTCAAGTGCATACAGACAATTATATATGGATAATGTAGAAGTAAAAAAAATAAACCAACCAATTTTGAATATTAAAAAGCATAACATTTGAAATAAATTAATGTAACTCCATATATAAGAATATTCATCACTTTCACTTAGCTCGTCTAAGAATATCCTTACAACGATGTTAGGATGGTGGTAGGGAAATCATGTATCTCAAACAATTTAGAGGGATTTGTATACAAATTTAGGGTGTAAAGCCATCTTAGTGGATAGGGAAATGGTATACCAAGTAGGGTCTTAATCCTATACCAAGAAATAGAGGTAAGGGTTATATAAAATCATTTTATTACGATCCCATACCAATTATAATACTTTGAATCAAGTTATACCTACTTGTAATATATATATATATATATATATATATTGTAATAACCCAACTTTTCAATGGTGTTAAATATCATTAGTTTATCAATTTGAATTCCTTAAATGGGCCCAATATTGATGTTTAATCAATTCATGGAAGTCTCAGTGAATCTGGGGATCATTTGGAGCCCATAGTTCTGAAAAAACAAGAACATATTGGGCCACACAGTTTTTCTAAAACCATGTGATCTAGGGAACATGGCCATACGATGCTACAGTGTCTTGGGAAAAAGGATTTTTTCACGGTTTGTGCAAGGTTAGTCAAATAGTGTTCCTAATCATGTGGTGACCCCAAGTATAAGTGAAATGAACACATTTTTCACAATGTTTTTCCAAATCATGCGGTCAAATCGTGCACCTATGTATTGTGTGGTGAAATGACCATTTTCCCCTATTTTAACTTAAACCCTATTTCCTTTTTCTCCTTCCTCCTCCAACAGCTGAGTTGAATTTCCTTCTCTCATAGCTCAAAACCCCCATCAACCTAGGATCTCATATATCTCTATCATATGGCATCCAAATCTATATATAATAGAAGAGTTGTACTCTTTAATGTAAGGATAACCTCACCCTTTCTTCATATTTTAGTTTTCCTTCACATCCATCTCACTAATTATGTGAAGACTCATTTTTACTATTTTCTGGGAATTAGACAGTTCCTCTGATCTCTTCCAACCTACTCTAACTTTGAGGTTGATATTGAGCAAGGATTCCTATACGACCTTATAGTAGGTGGTCACATTGATTTACCTTTGAGTTTCATCACTTCATAGCTATATTATTTGTCCACAAGATAGATTTTTCTAAGAATACTCTTTTAATTTGTTCTTTCATATATAATTAATCCATGTACCATGTTATATATCTATTGGTCCTTGATTGATGGTTTAGAGGTTGTATACACCTTATATTGTCACCCCATGGGTGTTCCAAGAGAAAGTACCCTTTATGATTAAATATTTATATGGAAAAATTTCTTCTTAAGCATTCATATTAGATTATAAATGAAATTTTCCTTGATAAATGGGTATTAAATGGAACCCAAGGCACCTCTTAGGTGTTTGTCCCTCTTATAATTGGAATTTACGAAGTATGAAATTTTCTTATTGCCCATGTCACCTACTCAGTGATCCCATGAGCTTTATGAATTGAATTTCATTGATATAAGGGATTGAATGGTTTGATTAAGTGGAATGACTAATTTATGATGGCTTCCTTAACTCTAAAGGATTGGTTTAATGAAATAATGTGAACCATTTCTAGTTATATTAAATCCTAATTACAAATTTTATGCCTTGTATGTAATGAAATGTAACTAATGGGAAATTTGATAAGTCTTGCCTCATGTGTTATATTATAAATATGATTTTCCATAAAGCCTTATTTATGTATATAGGATGGAAAAGTGAGTTTTATGGGAGGTAATTTACCATTAAAATTATAATTATAAATATTCATTTATATAGGCTATGATACGATGGTCAGGGGCGTTGAGCATGACAGATAATCACACTCTCTTACATCAGGTGTGGAGCATGGAATCTCTCACCAGTGATACTATATGGGCATTTCACTTTACACACCACATTAACTTATTTGAGTGATGACATGATGGATCACTCACTATCTTGATAATTTTTTCATGATGTCTCTCACTCATCTTGGTATATAGGGTATAAACCCTTTCTCTTGAGATTATAGGCTCATTATATTGGTAATGGATGTTTGATTTATGCCCAAGTCAAGTCAGAAACTAGTATTCTAGGTATATGGAAACATACATGTGTATATACATGGTTCATAAGAGTGGTTGAAATATATACATATATAAATACACTATATTTATATATATATATTACAACTCTATATATAGTGACAATTCGGACTCTCTTCCCGATTATAAGACGAAGAAGGTAGAGTCATTAAGTGTCATATAGAAACCTATGTATCCTGTTTATTTATTTATTCTATAATATTAATTAATTAATATTTCCTACACATTGATTAGTTATGATCACTATTTGGATTACACATAAACACCATTGCTGGTGGCCTACTGATATTTTTATCTCACACCCTACTCGGGCTACCTTTGGTACTCGAGAAGAATATCTATCTATAGGTATTGATAATGGAAAAATAATTTCTATAGGATTTTTATTTTTATTTATTATAAACGAATCTTTGAAGTAGAGGACCAAGCATTCACTTGAGATGCTAGTGGAGCATATTTTGTTCTTTTTTCCTTTTTATATGGCATGTTTGTATTTACATGTTCTCCTATTCCCATTATGTTCAAGGATTCCATGCATACATGTATTAGACATTTCCTTAGAGAATTTTTGTATTATTTTCATTTGTTATATTATCTATTTCTTTTGCTTCATATTCTATTATCTATTTACATTTCTTCAGTTTATTGATTCTATCTGTTTATTATACCTTCTGCTATTGTTGTATGTTTATTATTGTATCTTAAGTTCTACTCTAACATGAGATTATAGTGTCTCCACTATACCACCTTAACACCCTCACTTCTAGTCAGTAGCCTATGGCATACAGGAATGTGCGATTGAGGCCTTGTGACTGACTGTCTTGGGGCATGAGTTAAGTGGATTTCGGGTTGGGATGTTACAAAGTAGTATCATAGTTTTTTTTAAATTTGTATTACAGTTTTGGGATTATACAGAAGACTAGGAGTTAATGGAATTTTGAATTTACCCTATCCATAGCCGTAGCTAACCCATGTATTGGGGAAATCCAAATTACCTGGGATGAGTAATTGCATTTATTGATTATGCCATTTATATTTGATACGACTTCATCATTGGGTGAAACACTTGATTTATGATTTTATTTATATTGGTATAATTGAAATGATATTTCATTCACCTTTACCGGATGAAATGAGGAATTTACATCAGTACATGCATCATCATAGGCACAATATTTTTAATAGACCATGCATCTTACCATTCCATATTTAATTTTCAGCATACATTTTTCTATGCATATTGATTATTCCTTGAATATGTATTGAATTAAGTATTAAATTATGGAATAGTGATCCATATACCATTAGTCACATGGTATATAACATGTTGTGTTATGGGTTAAGTGGATGCGACATTTTGGTTCATAAGGAGTATGGGCCCTTATGGATGAAAAAGTGTCCATACATCTGATTCAACCATTTTAAAGTGATTTAAATTTTTAAATGAGAAAAATTATAAAATGAATGTGACTTCTAAATTTATAACATCTATCTTATATATATGTGTGTGACATAGATACTTATACTCAAACCCATCCTTAGTAGTGGGTAGCGGGGTATCTCTTATGTTCTTATAGTCTGCTAAGGTATTTCTCTATTCACCAGTTCTAGATTTAGGAGTAGGTAGAGGGGTATGATCTATTCATAGGAAGTATTTAATAACATAAAATTTTTCTATATTTTATCTCTTAAAATGATTAAATATATTTTGAGTAATTTGTTTTACATTGTAGCATTATATCCCCATAACATCCTCCAGTTGCACACCTTGAAGGCAGTGACGATCATGCTCCTGAGGTGGTGGGCCCTGATCCATCGGTTAATCCTCCTGTAATTAAACTTGTGGAACCTATTCCTATATCTAACATGAAAACTAACTCCCAATTCCAAGAAGGATTTATACATATGTTTTAGTCTATGAATGGTGTTGTTCGACCTGCCATGAGTATGGTAGAGTTGAATCGATAGTTTCATTAGTAGAATCCTCCCACCTTTTCAGGAGATAGAGTACCTCATGTAACTGAATCTTTGTTCATAGAAATACTTACTATTTTTAAGCATATTAAGATGCCTCCAGATCGAATGGTCAATCTAGTATTGTATATGCTACATGATTCATCCAAGCGGTGGTGGGAAGTCATCACCCAGGCATACCGATACAAAGATATGGTCCGGGATGACTTCCAAAAGATATTCTATGATTACTTTTTCCCCAGACTCCAAGGGATGACAGAGCTAGAGAATTTATGAACCTGTATCATGGGAGTATTCAGTTATGGAATACATTTCTCATTTAATAGAGCTAAAGTGATCTACTCTTACTCTAGCTGCTGATGATATTATGACAAACATGAAATTAGAGGGTGGGTAGGTATACACCATCTGATCGTATGTATACATGTTCAGGTTGAATATGATTTCTAAAATTGTCAACCAAGCCCTTATTACAGAGAAAATTTTAAGGGATTGTTGAAGGTCAAAGTTAGTGAGGTTCATCACCTAGAGCTTTCAGTGGTTCTTCTTCTAGGAGAAAGAGGCATTTTGAGGTTTCTCATGAAGGTAGTAGTATTCAGGATACTTTCACATATATATTTATTTTATATCATCAGTGTGAGAAGATAGGTCCTACTAAACATTAGTGCTTACATAATCCAGTGGAGTGAATAGGATGTGGAAGGATGGGACATAACTATAATATCTATAGAACCTTACAAGTGGAGATATGCACCTACTCCATGATTAGGAGCTGGGTTAGTAGGATCATGACATGAAGGCAACTGGAATACCACCAGACAACCAGGATGAGGTTCCGGTTGAGGCAGAGGTAGTCAGAATTATGATTCTCCATGCTAGTACAGCGGGCTTGCTTAAGGTAGTTAGGTAGTGACTCAGGGTTATAGTAAGGGCTACTTACATGTAGTCCATCCTACATGGTATGACCAGAGAACCGAACCTTTTACTGTATGAGGTATTGTTCTAGTATCATTCACTTTAGTGTTGGATTTATTTGACACAGGTGCATCTCAATCATTTATATATGAGGCAACCATTGAGAGTTAGGTCCTCAAGATGAATCACTTATATGGAGTTACGATGCTAGATACATTGTTAGGTATCTGATTAGAAGATGTTCTATGTTATAGGGACTATACCCTTGAGATAGCTGGTAACCTTTTTGTATGGAGTCATTGCGTCCTTGACATGAAGGTATTTGATTTAATCATCAGGATAGACTGGTTAGTTACCTACATATCCCATATCGACTATTATTATTAGAGGGTGTCATTTACATCACTAGAGGGTGTTATGCTTGTGAATAATAGACAATGGGATGTGCATGATACATGACCAGGACCCAAGTAGTAGAATATAGGTAGTGTAACTACTCAAATTTCCAATCATTTCATGGATGATCAGGGGTTAAAACCCACTATGTTTCCTCTTATAGTGGAGTGTTTTAGAGATATATTTCCTAAGTACTTCTCTAGTCTACCTCTAGTGAGAGAGGTAGATTTTACTATTAGTCTTGTTCCAGGACCATCACTAGTGACCATTCCTTCTTAAAAGATGGAACCTAAGGAGCTTGTCAAGCTTAATAAGCAATTGGGCGATCTAGAGGATAAAGGATTTATATGCCCCAACACTTCTCCTTCGGGTTCACCAGTCCTTTTTTCCAAGAATATGGATGATACCTTCAAGATTTTTGTGGATTACCACTAATTGACTCATCTCAAAATTAAGAATCGGTATCCACTACCTAGAATAGATGACCTATTTGATCAGCTCTGAGGAGAAAACATGTTTTCAAAGATAGATCTGAGGTTGGGTTATCGTCAGGTTCATGTCAGGTTTTAGGACATACCATAAATAGATTTCAGGAATAGTTATAGTCTATAAAAGTACCTGTTTATTCCATCCGAACTCAAGAATGCACCTACTATCTTTCTAGATATTATGAATTAGTTTTTCCACCCATATATGGATTTATTTGTGGTAGTTTTTGTTGAAGATAACTGAGTTTATTCATTCTCCAAACACAACCATTCCACCTATCTTGATATCATGCCGAATAAACTGATAGATCATCAAATCTATGCTAAGCTCATAAAATGCCATTTTTTTATTGAAAAAGTACAACTCATGGGTCATATTATCTCGTAGTAATGAGTATCAGTAAACCTAGATAAAGTGAGAGTTTTAGTTTCTTAGGAGAATCCCAAGAATGTCTTTGACATAAGGAGTTTTTTGGGGAATGAAGGATATCATAGCTGCTTCATCTGGGATTTATCACACCTTTTAGTTCCTCTTACAGTCTTGATAATGAAGGGTGTGAAATTTTTATGGTCAGAAGGTTGTGAAGTAGCCTTTTAGGAGTTAAAGTGCATTTGACTTCAGCATCGATATTGATTCTTCCACATCCAGATAGCAGATATAATTTATATTGTGATGCATTAAGTACCAGGCTTGGACCTATTATGATGCAGGATGAGATAGTTATTGGATGCATGTCTCGTCATTTGAGGCCTCATGAGTAGAATTACCCGACACATGACCTCAAGCTAGCTGTTGTTGAATATGCTCTACATTGATGGAGACACTATCTACTTCGAGAATGATTTTTTGGTATTCATGGAAAAAAAAAATCCTCACGTACATGTCTCGTCATTTGAGGCCTCATGAGTAGAATTACCCAACACATGACCTCAAGCATAGGTGGGTTGAGTACCTACAATCATTTGATTTCAAGCTTTCCCACATTCTTGGAAAAAGAAATTTTTTAGCTGATGCTCTGAGCCAAAAGACTCAGACACAGGGGGTTCAGAAATATAGTGGTGAATGAAAGGATATGGAATTATTCTTTGAGATGTATATTGAGGTTTAGGAGGATCATAGTTAAACTATTTTCTCAGCCTTATTAGTTACTTTTACTATTCTGGAATGGGTGTGGTCGAGACAACTATCTGTTCCTGAAGGCCTCATCCTAAAGTAAAGTTCCTCAGTGGACGATACATATTCAGGTTTTATTGTGGATGGGGATGATAACTTTTTGTTATATGGGATTTTATGGGTCCCAGTAGACATTAGAGAGAAGATTGTGTAGGAATTTCATGCCTTAGCATGGGTGTTTCACCCTAGTTTCACTAACATTTATCATGATCTATGGTGCTAGTATTGGTGTCCTGGTATGAAAAGCAAAATTACAGGATTTATCACTCAGTGTTCCACCTATAAGTAGGTGAATGAATAAAATCAGTGATTTACATGGCCTTGGAAACCATTGTCCACTCTGAAGTATAAAAGTGATGAAGTTTTGATGTATCCATTGACTGGTCTACCCAGATCACCAAATGGAAACAATACAGTGTGGGTTATCATTGATCATTTGAAAAATGTTACACACTTATTATCTATATGAGAGACCTTATCAGTAGATTATCTAGGAAGGTTGTATGTTATGGAGGTTTTATGTATTCATGGATCTCCTTTTTCTATTGTTTCTGACAGAGATGCTCATTTTACATCACAGTTTTAGTAGGCATTGTATAAGGCCTTGGGTACATACGTGCTTCTGAGCATGGAATATCCCCCACAGAGAAATGGACAAATAAAGTGTATGATTTACACTACTACAAAAATAGTCAAGGGCAGCACCACCTTATATCTACGCTTAGAAAAAACCGCTGATAAAGACAACCTTAATCAGCACTAAAAAAGCGCTGATAAAAAGACCATTTATCATCGCTAGAAAAGCGCTGATTAAGAATCCCTTTATCAGCACTAAAAATTTAGTGTTGATAAAGGAAAGATTTATCAGTTCTTTTTTAGAGATGATAAAGAGGACCATTATCAATGCTAAAAGAGGAGTGATAATGGTAGTCTTTATTGGTGATTTTTTAGTGCTGATAAAATTGTAGTCCATTTTTTTATAAAGTCGGTCACACAGTGCCCTCTTTTCATCACGACCTAAATCTCTCGCGGTACTGGAACCCTGTGACTCCCCTCCACTACCTACTGGGCTTCACATTGTCAGACCTCTGCCACCCTCAAGCTTCTTGTTGTCGGACATCCACCGCCCACTGAGCTTCGTGTTGTCGTACCTCCACTACCCCCGATCTTCGCTTTGTTGGACCTTCAACACCCGCCGAGCTTCCTATTACCGGACCTCCGACACCCTCGAGCTTCGTGTTGCTGGTCCTCCGCTGCCCACTGAGCTTTTCGTTCCGAACCTCCACCGCCCTTCGAGTTTCACTTTACACGGTCTGAAAAATCTATAAACCCCCTTATAGTGGCTTATCATATGATGAATGGTTTATTTTGATTTTGGGATTTTACTATTGATGATTTTGATGAATACTTTTATTTATGTTTGATAGTTGTTACATGGGAGACCTTAGATTTGTGATTAATCAAATGGGTTCTACTCTATTTAGCCTTGAGGTGATCACTTGAGTCTATTTTTGATTTCCCCAAGAGGCCTCGTTTATATTGATTATCTGGTCACATAACCAGGTGGTGTTCCGTGAGTGAGTCAATTTCCATTAGAACCTATAGTTCATATATCATTCTGTGTTTCTCTAATTAAAATTAATTTCTCTCCCATAATTATTTTAATGGGTGATTTTGATATTATGAGTTACTCCCATTGATTACCTTTATTATTTACTTTTTCTCCAATTTAGTTTTTATCTAACCTTGATTATTTATTTTCTCTTTTATCATTACTCCATTATTCTAGGATTTTCTATTAGTACTGTTTTTTACGTCAACTTTTATTTTTATTTTTATTATATACATTTGACATTAGTTAAATTCCATCATGACATTAAAAGGTTTATTATTATTATTTTTATTTGTTTCAACCTTTACCTTCCAGTTGTATGATTTATTTTTTCTACTATTACCATTTCTCTGATATTTATTATTATTGTTTATTAAAACTATATTTTCACTCTATACTAGGAGGTTATAGTCTCTACATTAAATTATTTACACCCTAGATGCTATTTGGAAGCCTATGGAATATTGGGAGGCCCACTTGAGGTCTAGTTACCAACCTAAGTTGTCTGTGTGAATGATTATCTAATCAGGGGAAATTGTGAAGTGGTATTAGAGGATCGGGTTATTTTTCTTTTATAAGGATATTATGATGTGTTGGGACTTGGTAATGAGCTTGTTCATGGGAGTATCTAACCCACATGTGGAGGAAAATCTAAGTACCTGGGGATGGGATTATTTTTCATGATGTTTCCTTGTTAAGGTTGACGTTTTTTGACCTTTGGTGATTGACATGTTGTGTGATGTTATTATTTCTTGATATTTATACCCATGTCCTGGTATGGTGTGAGATGAGTATGAATACATCATGACAGAAAAATAGGGGTATATTGTACATGGATTTTTCATGATAGGAACATGTTTATTTCACTAGATTCATTCTAGGTATCATTGATTCCCTTAGATCCAACACCATGTCACCATACAGTAAGGAATGAAGGACAACATTTTTCTTTAAAGACAACACCACTCAATTCTGATGAATTTCTAGGCCATCCAATGCTTGAACCCTATTTTCTTTAAGGGTTTACCCCCTTCTTTCCTTCATGCTATCAAAGTGACTTTTTTGGGCAGTGCACTTGTATGTCATGATGCCCAGACTACCATGATTTCTAACCTTGCCACCCCTACCTCCATCTTTATCCTTCTCCCTTGCTGAGGTTACTGACTGCTTCTCTATAGTGGACAGGCCCCTTCCTAGCAGTGTTTGTTCTGTCTCCCATGGCTCTGAGCCTGTCATCTAGCTCCAAATACTTATTTATCTAGAGAGAACTCCCTCACCAGCACCCAAGTTTCATTACCCATCCTTCCCCTGTCCCTTTGGATCCTCATCTCCCACTCATATGAATCTTACCAACCAAAAGGGATTATGAACATGTTCAAAATGAAGGGACCTCAATGAGAGATCATTCTCCTACTTCAATAAGCCTACAAGCTATAGATCCAATTCCAGAGCCCTATCCTACCCATTATTATTATCTTCATATGTAATGCTCATGGTCTTAGTGCCCGTGTTAAATCGAACTTCCTCACTATAGAAATAAAAAAGCATAATTTCATTGTTGTTGTTGTCAAATTACACAAAAAACCCTATAATAATCATAGAATTATCCTGGAAGATTAAGTTTCATGTAATTCTACACTCTGACCCCTCCAACAGACACAAATGGGTATTTTGGCACAATAAATATGTTGTTGATACTGTTCAAGGTTTCAATCAATTCATCACTACCAAGGTGCGTGTTCACCCCTTCCTCCTCAGGAACCTTCACCACCTGGGACTACTATCACATATGGGCTCCTTCAGAGTATTCTGATAGATGGAATGATACCTTGGGTTTATTGGATTATTAACACCAGATTGAGATTTATGTGTGACTATACACTTATTATATTTTCTTATTATTTCTTACACGCCACCACTTGAGTCGAGTAACATGATTGAAATCCATATTGGTACTTTGGTTCTGATGTGGATATGGTTTTTTATGTGTTTGTGACATGTGTATGTGTGGATATATGGGTATTTAGGCATGATTATACTGAATGTAGGGCAGAGACCTAGGAGTGGTAGATGTATCATTCTTGATTATTCTTGTGTTTGGTCTAGGGTGATTTGAGGAAACTATAATGAATCTAAAGTAATTATATTTAATGAAGATGAATAAATACTAATAGTTAGGATCTATTAATCACTATTTTTATAAGGAATTGGTTCTATTATACTATATTTGGAAGTCTTGTTTTGTGTACTTGAACCATAAATACTAATATTTGATATTCAAATAGGATGAAGATGAATAGAGATTGGATGGATGCTAATCGCTTGACAATAGAGTACAAGAACAGAGTGAAAGTGTTCATCAAGTTTGCAAAGCATCACGCAAAGGATCCTTCTCAAATCCATTTTCCATGTTTACGTTGTTTTTATTCTAGACTACTTACTCCAGAGGAGTTGGAAGAACATTTGATATGTCATGGAATAGATCAGAGTTATAAATGTTGTAATAAACTTGGATAAAAAGCGAATGTAGCTACTGAATGGGATAAAACTACATTTTATGGATCATCAGATATAAATACAAATATGGATAATGAAGAAGACCATATGGAGGATGTGATTACAGATGTCAATGATGATGAAGATCGTATTGGGGAAATGACAAAGAAAATTGAATATGAACTCCGTGATTGCCCAAAATTGTTTGAGAAATTAAAGAGTTGTGAAAAGACACCATTTGTATGCTGGTTTCACTAAATATACAACATTGTCTGCTATACTGAAGTTGTATAAATTGAAAGCAGAAAATGGATGTAGTGATGTCAGTTTTACGGAAATACTTGCTCTCTTGAATGACATGATCCTAGAAGATAATGAGCTCCCAAGCCGGACATATGAATCTAGATGAATGTTACGCTCGATGGGTATGATTTCTGAAAGAATACATGCCTTTTCAAAAAACTGTATATTGTTTCGCAATGAGAACAAATCACTTATAGAATGCCCAAAGTGTGGTACTTCTCGATACAAGAAAGATAAATCCAATCCTACGAAAGTTGTATGGTACTTTCCAATCATTCCAATGTTTAGGAGTCTATATGTAAGTGAAGAAACATCAAGACAATTGTTGTGGCATGTAGATAAAAGAAATAAAGATAGGAAATTATGTCATCCGGCCGAGTCTCCTCAATGGAAGAAAATTGATCATGAGTATCATGAATTTGGAAGAGTCGAGAAACCTTCGTCTTGCATTATCTACAGATGGAGTGAATCCTTTTGGTTTTCAAACTAGCACTCATAGTACATGTCTTGTTATGTTGGTAAATTATAACTTTCCACCCCGGTTATGCATGAAGTGGAAATTCATCATGTTATCTATGCTTATATCCAGACCAAAATAACCAGGTAATGATATTGATGTTTATCTGGATCCTTTGATCGAGGATTTGAAGTTATTGTGAGATTCATTTTTTATGTTGTATAATTCTTATAAAAGTGAATACTTCACATTGAGTCCGATGTTGTATGGTACAATAAATGATTTCCCTGCTTATGGAAATTTTTCAGGCTATAGAATTAAAGGAACTCAAGGGTGTCCCGTGTGAGAAGAAGATACAAAATCAATTAGGTTGAATCATTCATCGAAATTTGTGTTTCTAGGACATCTTAGATTTCTACCTCATCGACATAAGTATCGATCTTGGATGACATCATTCAATGGAAGTTTAGAACAACGCGCATCACCGTCTCCACTAACAGGTGATCAGCTGTTAGAGAAAGTAATGGATCTGAACACAGTTTTTGGTAAAACATTTTCGAAAAACCTTACGAAAATCGGTTGGAAAAAGAGATCAGTTTTTTTTGAATTACCATACTGGAATTGTTTCTACGTCAGAAATTTTCTTGATGTGATGTATGTGGAAAAAAATGTATGTGACAGTGTTATCGGAACATTGCTAAATGACCCTATCAAAACAAAATATGGAATTAAGGAAAGGTTGGACATGGTTGACATGGGAATACGAGAAGAGTTGGCTCCCGTGAAGGGTGAAAATTGAATGTTTCTTCCTCCAGATGATTATACTCTTTCTAGGGAGGAGAGATATCAGTTTTGCAACTTATTCAATGATGTAATGGTTCCAGAGGGGTATTAATCAAATATCAAGAACATTATGTCAATGAATGATTTTAAATTAAAAGGTTTCAAATCACATTATTTCCATGTTTTGATGCAAGATCTAATTCTTATAGCTTTACGTTTCAATTTTTCCCAAGAATGTTCATCATACGTTAACCAAACTTTGTTTCTTTTTCAAATCTAAATGTAGCAAAGTTTTAGACCTGGTGAAATTCCTAGCTATGTAAAAAGAAATTTTCATCATATTATGTGAATTAGAAATGTTCTTCCCGCCAACATTCTTTGATATGATGGTTCATTTGATTATTCCCTTGGTGAGAGATATTTGACTTTGTGGTCATGTGCACTATAGATGGATGTATCTTGTTGAACGGTATATGAATATTTTGAAAGGGTATGTCAAAAATTTAAGTCGTCCAGAGGGTTGTATAGTGGAGTGATATATTGTTGAGGAAGACATTGAATTTTTTACCGAATACCTATCTGATGTGGAAAGCATTGGTCTCCTGAAATCTCATCACACTGGACGCATTGAGGGTGAGGGAATTTCTGGAAGAGAAGTTGTGACAATCAATATTACATATCAGGAGCAGTCCCATCTTTATATTTTTTATAACAGTTGGGAAGTTTCTCCATATATTGAAACTCACAAAGAAATTCTTAGGCAGTTGAATCCATCAAGGACTGAAAAATGGTTATCAAATACACATAATCACCAGTTTATAGGATGGTTTCAGGACCATATTTTTAAGCAGTTGGATGAAAACCTAAATTGAATTTCAGAAAGACTTCGATGGCTAGCTGTTGGACCAATTGTGTATGTATTTTCTTATAGTGGTTATGTAATTAATGGTTACAAATTCTATACAGATGAACATGATGAACATATTACCATACAAAATAGTGGAGTTACACTAGTGGCTGAAGTGATGCATGTTTCTGGTAGTAAGGATAGAAATCCAATTTATAAAAATACGTCATACATTGTTATTATCAAACTAATATGGGAGTTGGATTATACGACATTCCAATTGCCAATTTTTCAATACAAATGGGTTGATAACAACAGTGGTGTTAAAATAGATGAATGGGGATTTGTGAAAGTTGATTTTAGTAAAGAAGGGTACAAATATGAACAATTTATAATGCCATCACAATCAGTACAAGTTTTTTATATTCCATATCCCGCAAACTGAAAGTGGTCGATTGTTCTGTTATCGTCCAAAACTACTGAAGATTATGATGAAAATTCAGTTGAGGACGATCCTTTTAGTGGAACGTTGCAATAATTTCAGAGCGGTCCCAATGTAGATTATGTTTTGTATGTTAGAGGAGACCACAATGAAGGGATTTGGATAATCGATAGAGGTGTCAAATCCCTTCAACCTTTGAAAAAAAAGAAAGAGAGTTCAATAAATATGTTATATTTTGTTTGTAATATAGATCTTTTTATCTCGTGTTATTATCTTATCATTATTGAATTTATGTAATCTAAATTAGTTGTTCAACAACATTTACATATAATGGATTTTTCACATTCCGGTCCTCCTAACCTTGAGGTTGAACAAGTCTCTCAAGATACTACTGCTACGGCTGGTGCTACTCCTGCAGCTACTGCTGCTCCTACTGCGGCTCCTACTGCGGCTCTTGTTGCTTCTGTTGCTGCTGCTACTGCTGCTGCTCCTGCTACGACTCATGTTGCTCCTGCTGCTTCTCCTGCTGTGGCTCCTGCTACTCCTGCTTCTCCTACTACGGTTGTTGCTTCTCCGGCTGTTGCGGCTCGTGCTTCTCCTAGTGTTGTGGTCCAATAACCATCAGCACATGTTGTTGATACCATTTTAGATGAACATGTAGATGATGTTGATATCGATGAAATGGTCAGGAATGAAGGACTGATGTCACAGAAAACATAGGTGCGTCATAGTTTGACGGTGTTAGCCAAAGATCTTAAGGCAAAAAGAAAAGGCATCAAATCTGAAGTCGGATGGAATGCATGAGGCCAACATGTGAATCCCAACAAGGCTATGTTTAACAGCTACATTGGAGTTATCACTTGGAAACGCTTGCTGATTGACATAGATTCATGGCACCATATTGTGTCTGGGTTGAAGGCTGTGATCTGGGAAGAAATTACAGAAACATTATGAATTTATTTCATTAATTTACTAGCAAATAAAATTATGAAACAATTTCTTACTCTTATAAATCTCTTACAGAGTACATTTATATTAGACGATTCACACAAGGATTATGTACTAAGGCTTTCATGAAGGATTCATCGAGGTTTTCACACTATTTTAACAAGATGTCACCTGAAATATTCCAAAGGTAAAATAAACATGTACCCCACCCATTGTCTACTCTCACCTGATATCCCATGAAGCATGGGATGCATTAATTGGATTCCGTGGGGATGAGAAGTTTCAGGTAAATTGTGGGTGATAATATGTTGTTTGAGGATACCTGTATTCATCACTTTGATTGTCAATATTTTATTTATGAAATATAAACTTTGTACTGAAAATAAGGAACATGCATCAAAACCGACATACCCCTATTGTAAAGCAAGTATGGGGTATGCTTCATTAGAAAAGAGAATGGTACGTATTTTAAATTTACTGTAATATTGTTAGGTGCCAATAAACAACATCATAATTATATTTCTATGTTTATATGTATATTAATGAGTCTAAAACCAAATACACTTCCATCCCACGTCACGTGCTATAGAAGGAGGCACATGTGAATAAGGAAGGGAAGTTAGTAGATGAGAACACACAAAAAGTTTGGGAAATATGTGTAATTATGACAAGACGATAAAAAGATTTGTTTTAAATTTCTATTACAGAAAAATAATTAGTTATTTTTCTATATCCAATAGTCACAGGAATCAGCTACTCCTGTAGCAGATACAGACCTATTATCGACGGCTTTGACGAAGCCAGAAAAATATGGTCGCGTTAGAGGTGCGGGGTTTGGGGTGACACCTCAAGTATATTTTGAGAAGAAGAAAAAAACAGATGATACAGATGAAAAATTGGAAAAAATGAAAGAAAAAATAGAAACCCTTGAAGAATTATTGTAATGGTAGGGAGAGTTGCTAGACACTTTTATGGGTGGGAAGCAAAGGGAAGACACAACTCAGGAACAACCAGCGTGTGAACATCCCGCCCCACCCCCCACCAGCTTTGAGGTGATCCATTCCCCTCAAAGAACTATCTTAGCTGTGGTAATCAGTATTCTAATAATTTTTCCCATGAAATGTGAATAATAAAAACACTGATAATTTCTTTTTATTGATCTTCTACAGGGTGATAATGATTGTGATTTATATCTGTCAACACCCACCTATCACCTTGTAGTGAGGGATACAGTGTTCAATATCCTAGATACCACGCTGCATAATAGACCACTTCTGAAAGATCATCTGAAAGTGATGATTATTATAATTCCTGAGCCAAATGTAGAGCTACCTATTCTGCTTGATGATGATGATATTCATACGGTTGTAAAGGCTATTGGGACATTCATTTCATGGCCCTCACAACTTGTAAGAGTACATGCAGAAAAGAGGTATTTATTTCCTTTTTTTTCAAGCTAAACCTTTAATAATTAATGAAAAAAGGGTCTAAACCAATTATTTTTGTTATAGATGGAGAAAGGAAAAGGGGTGACAAACTTCAGCTCAAAACCATCTAAAGGATTGACTAACTGATCCCAAGGAGCTACTGAAACCATAATAACACCACCTATTATATATCCAAATTTACTAGCATTGAAGACTCAGGTGGATACGAAGATAAAATATGGTAATAGTCATATAGTGGTTTTTGAAGAGAATATATACGGAGAGGAAAGTCAAGATTTCGTTGCTGCTGAAAATGTAAATGAGATCCTTGAAAACGGTTGGATAGACGTCATAGATGTAAATGTATATATGAGGTATGTTTCCATGAATTGATTTTCTAAAATCCGGTCTAATGTGAAAATTATGACTAAATCCATTTTATATAGTTGACAGACGCATTTATGAAAAACAATTGAAGGTATTTTCCCATGAGCCATGATGTGGACTTGTTAGTCCTCATACTACATCAACACACAAAACAAAATTAGAGCCAGTAAAAAGGGATGCAATAGTGAACGGCTTGCTGAAAAAATTTGAAATCAAGATTACAAACGATAGACTCTTCCTAATATCAACCATGAAGGGGTAAAACTCTACGATTAAATCATATCAATTGATTTTTTCACTTATTTTATTACTTATTCCTTTTTGTGTTTTTAGGAAACATTGGTTACTAATTGCAGTGAACATGGATACTCCAAAGATTTATTTTCTGGATTCAAAGCACGGATATCCATCAAACCGACCACACATGATGGAGTTTGTGAATCTGTAAGACACTAAATCTTACGTTTTAGGTCTAAAAATAAAGTAATATAATTTATATTATCTTTTACTAAGGATTTTGTTATGATAGGGTGGTGTATAATTATCATCTAAAAAAAGGAATGAAGACAGGGGATAAGCATAATTAGGCGAGCAAGTACTACGTCTGGACAAATATCAGGGTATATATAATAAAATTTCACTATCCAAACACATCTCAACATAAGTTACTTATTCTCCTAATGAATTTTTTTCCATGCCCAAAACAAACAAATGATAATTATTTCTGTTATTATGTTTGTAAATTTATGAAGGAGATCATTTTTCATCAACAAACTAGCATCCCTAAAGAGGTATTTTCGAAAACAACTACTAGTTCATTTAATTTATTTATTAATTCTTTATTTTTATATTTTGCAGTACTAATCTGACTACCGAATGGCCTCATACTCACAAGAAAATATATATGTGTTCAGAAATGATTGGGCCGCATACCTGATGACATATTGTACACAAATAACATGAAGATCCGACTTGGGGACGTGTACAATTGGTGGTCATTTTTGAGAGGGGTTTAGGGGATCAAAAGATGAAACGTTGTTGTATGTAAATGTTCATAGGAATATTGTAATTGTTATTAAATAAAACATCATTTCTCTAATGATTAAATTTCCCATTTTAACATATGATGTGAACCAACAACATGCAAGAATGATGAACCACTCAAAGGGTCTCTCTTTGGTTTAAAATGGACACAATTTTAAGTGAAAACAACAACTGACCTACAGAAATCTAACCAAACATATTCGTATTGTCTTGATCATTAGGGATAATGATCCATAGGTCCTTGGTGATGTGTAAAAGTCAACCTCGCCTCTATCTGAGGCACGGTGTGGCCGGTACCACTCAAAGGGTCCCTATTTTGTTTAAAATGGACACAATTTTAAGTGAAAACAACAACTGGCCTACAAAAATCTGACCAAACGCATTCCAGTTGTGTTGATACTTTAGTAAAATGATCCACAGGTCCTTTTTGACGGGAATGTGTCATCCCCTCCTCAATCTGAGGCACGGTGTGGCTTCTATCACTCAAAATGTCTCTTTGGTTTAAAATGTACACAATTTTAAGTGAATACAACAACTGACCTACGGAAATCTGACCAAATACATTCGGATTGCCTTGATATTTTAGGATAACAATCCATGGGTCCTTGGTGAAGTTTAAGTGTCAACCCTGTCTCAATCTGAGGCACGGTGTGGCTGGTACCACTCAAAGGGTCCCTCTTTTGTTTAAAATGGACACAATTATAAGTGAAAACAAAAACTGGCCTACGGAAATCCAACCAAACGCATTTGAATTGTGTTGATCCTTTAAGAGAATTATCCACGGGTCCTTTATGACATGTAAGAGTCATCCCCGCATCAATCTGAGGCATGATGTTGCCACTATCACTCAAAGGGTCTATCTTTGGTTTAAAATGGGCACAATTTTAAGTGAAAACAACAACTGACCTACGGAAATCCGACCAAAACCATTCGGATTGTGTTGATTTTATATAATAACAATCCATGGGTCATTTTTAATGTGTAAAAGTCAACCACACCTCAATCTGAGGAACGGTGTGTCCGGTACCACTCAAAGGGTCCCTCTTTTGTTTAAAATGGACATAATTTTAAGTGAAAACAACAACTGACCTATGAAAATCTGAATAAACGCATTTGGATTGTGTTGATCCTTTAGGAAAATGATCCATAGGTCCTTTGTGATGTGTATGAGTCATTCCTGACTCAATATGAGGCACGGTGTGGCCACTATCACACAAATGGTCTCTCTATGGTTTAAAATGGACACAATTTTAAGTGAAAACAACAACTGGCCAACTAAAATACAACCAAATGCATTCGGATTGTCTTGATATTTTATAAGAACTATCCATGAGTCCTTTTTGACGTTTAAGAATCATAAACGCCTCAATCAGAGGCACATTGTGGATGGTACCACTCAAAGGGTCCCTCTTTTGTTTAATTGGGACACAATTTTAAGTGAAAACAAAAACTGACCTATGAAAATTCAACCAAACGCATTCGGATTGTCTTGATCCTTTAGAAGAAGGATAAAAGAGTACTTTTTAAAGTTTATGAGTCATCACCATCTCAATATGAGGCACGGTGTGGCCGCTATCACTCAAAGTGTCTCTGTTTGGTTTAAAATGGACACAATTTTAAGTGAAAACAACAACTGACCTACGGAAATCTGACCTAACGAATTTGTATTGTGTTGATATTTTATAATAACTATACATGGGTCCTTTGTAACGTGTAAAATTCAACATCGTCTCAATATGAGGCATGGTGTGGCCGGTACCACTCAAAGGCTCCCTCTTTTGTCTAAAATGGACACAATTTTAAGTGAAAACAACATCTGACCTACGGAAATCAGACCAAACACATTCAGATTTCCTAGATCATTTCGGAGAATGATCCATGGGTCCTTGGGGATGTGTATGAGTCAACCCCGCCTCAATCCGCGGCATAGTGTGGCCGGTACCACTCAAAGGGTACCTCTTTTTTTAAAATGGACACAATTTTAAGTGAAAACAACAATTGACCTATTGAAATCCAACCAAACGCATTCAGATTGTGTTGATCCTTTAGGATAATGATCCAAGGGTCATTTTTGACAGGTACTGGTCATCCCTACCTCAATCCAAGGTATGTTGTGGCCGCTATCACTCAAAGGGTCTCTCTTTGGTTTAAAATGGACACACTTTTAAGTGAAAACAACAACTGACCTACGGAAATCTGACCAAACTCATTCGTATTGTCTTGATATTTTATAAGAAAGATACATGGGTCTTTTGTGATGTGTAAAAGTCAACTCCGCCTCAATCCAAGGCACATTGTGTCCGGTACCACTCAAAGGGTCCCTCTTTTGTTTAAAATGGACACAATTTTAAGTGAAAAGAACAACTGACCTACTGAAATCTGACCAAATTCATTCTTATTATGTTTATCCTTTAGGAGAAAATCCAAGGGTCATTTGTGACATGTACGAGTCATCCCTGCCTCAATCCGAGGCACTGTGTGGCTGCTATCACTCAAAGGATCTCTCTTTGGTTTAAAATGGACACAATTTTAAGTGAAAACAACAACTGACCTACGAAAATCAGACCAAACACATTCGGATTGTGTTTATACTTTAGTAGAATGATCCACGTGTCCTTTTTGATGTGTACGAATCAACCCCACCTCAATCTGAGGCACGGTGCGACCGCTATCAATCAAAGGGTCTCTCTTTGGTTTAAAATGGACACAGTTTTAATGGAAACCAACAACTGACCTAAGTAAATCCAACCAAACTCATTCAGATTCACTTGATCTTTTAGTAGAATGATCCATGGGTCCTTTTTGACATCTATGAGTCAACCCCGCCTCAATCCGAGGCCCGATGTGGCCGGTACCACTCCAAGGGTCCCTCTTATGTAAAAAATGGACACAATTTTAAGTGAAAACAACAACTGACCTACGGAAATCAGACCAAAAGCATTCAGACTATGTGTATCCTTTAGGATAACGATCCACGGGTCCTTTTGGACATGTAAGAGTCATCCCCATTTCAATCCGAGGCATGGTGTGGCTGTTATCACTCAAAGGGTCACTCTTTGGTTTAAAATGGACACAATTTTAAGTGAAAACAAAAACTGACCTACGGAAATCTAACCAAACACATTCTAATTGTGTTGATATTTTATAAGAACAATCCATGGGTCCTTTTTGACGAGTACGAGTCAACCCTTCCTGAATCAAAGGCACGGTGTGGACGGTACCACTCAAAGGGTCCCTCTTTTGTTTAAAATGGACACAATTTTAAGTTAAAACAACAATTGACCTACAAAAATATGACCAAACACATTATTATTGTGTTTATCCTTTAGGATAACGATCCATGGGTCCTTTTTGATGTGTATTATTCATCCCCACCTCAATCCGAGGCACGATGTGACTGCTATCACTCAAAGGGTCTCTCTTTGGTTTAAAATGGACACAATTTTAAGTGAAAAAAACAACTGACCAATATAAATCCAACCAAACGCAATCAGATAGTCTGGATATTTTATAAGAATGATACATGGGTCATTTTTGACTTTTAAAAGTCAACCTCATCTAAATTCGAGGCATGGTGTGGCCAGTATCACTAAAAGGGTCCCTCTTTTGTTTGAAATGGACACAATTTTAAGTGAAAACAACAACTAACCTGCGGAAATTCAACCAAACGCATTCGGATTGTGTTGATACTTTATGGGAACGATCCACGGTTCCGTTGTGATTTATATGAGTCATCCTCACCTCAATTCAAGGCATGGTGTGGCCACTATCACTCAAAGGTCTCGCTTTGGTTTAAATTGGACACAATTTTAAGTGAAAACAACAACTGACCTACGAAAATCTGACCAAACGCATTCGCATTGTGTTGATCATTTATAATAATGTTACATGGGTCCTTTTTTATGTGTATGAGTCAACTCAACCTCAATCTGAGGCACAATGTGGCCGATACCACTCAAAGGGTCCCTCTTTTGTTTAAAATGGGCACAATTTTTAGTGAAAACAACAACTGACCAATGGAAATCTCATGAAATGCATTCAGATTGTGTTGATACATTAGGAGAACGATCCACAAGTCCTTTTTGACATGTATGAGGCATCCCCATTTCAATCCAGGTCACGGTGTGGCCGCTATCACTCAAAGGGTCTCTCTTTGGTTTAAAATGGATAAAATTTTAAGTGAAAACAACTGACCTATGGAAATCTGACCAAACGCATTCGGATTGTCTTGATATTTTATAAGAATGATACATGGGTCCTTTGTAATGTGTATGAGTTAAACCCGCCTCAATCTGAGGCATGGTGTGGCCGGTATCACTCAAAGGGTCTCTATTTTGTTTAAAATGGACACAATTTTAAGTGAAAACAACAACTGACTTACGTAAATCCAACCAAACTCCTTCGAATTGTGTGGATACATTAGGATAACAATCCACGGGTCCCTGGTGATGTGTATGAGTCAACCCCACCTCAATAAGAGGCACAATGTGACCGGTATCACTCAAAGGGTCTCTATTTTATTTAAAATGGACAAAATTTTAATTGAAAACAACAACTGACCTATGGCAATCTGACCAAACGCAGTCAGATTATGTTGATCCTTTAGGAGAACGATCCAAGGGTCCTTTTTGACGTGTAAGAATCAACCTCACCTCAATCCGAGGCACGTTGTGACTGCTATCACTCAAAGGGTCTCTCTTTTGTTTCAAATGGACACAATTTTAATTGAAAACATCAACTGACCTGTGAAAATCTGACAAAATGCATTCGGATTACCTTGATCTTCTAGGAGAATGATCCACTGGTCCTTTGTGATGTGTACAAGTCAACCCCACCAACCCCCTGGACCGCCCCCACCCCCTGGACACACCCACCCCTCTGGACACCCCCACCCCTTGTAAAGCCCCCCAACACCCTGGACACCAGACCACCCCCCTGTAAAGCCCCCCTGGACACCCCCTACCCCCCTTGGATAGCCACCCCAAACCCTTGAACATCCCCCAACCCCCTGAATTCTGAATTGAATTCTTTATGTACTTAACTTATGAATTATGTGTTAATGGTGTATGGGTATACTTGGTCTAATTAGCTTATGATTTATGTGTTAATTTTGTATGGGTATACTTTCTATAATTAGCTTATTGAGATGCTGAATTTTTTTGTAGGTGTTGAAGTGTGATGTTATGGATTTTTTTGTAGCAGTAGACAAGGCATTTATCAGTGCTTTTTTAGTGCTGATAAATGGAGCTTTTATCAGCGTTAATGGAGCACTAATAAAACACGCATTTATCGGCGCTCTTTTAGTGCTGATAAAGGGTTGTTTTATCAGCACTTTTTAGCGTTGATAAAGTCCACCATTATTAGTTCATTTTTAGCACTAATAAAGGTTTCCTTTATCATCACTTTTAAGCGTTGATAAAGAACCCCTTTATCAATGCCAAGCTTTACAGCTCTTTTTTAGCGCTGATAAAGCCCGTTTTGAGCACTGATAAAGACCGTTTCTGTAGTAGTGTTAGGTTATAGAGGACATACTTTTTGCATGTATCCTTGACTTTGGGGGTCTCTAGGAGAAACAAATTCCCCTCATGGAGTTCTCTTCTAATAATAGCTTTCAGGATTCCATTGAGATGGCTCTTTATGAAGCCTCATATGGTAGGCCATGCCGCTCACCTTGGATAGAGGTAGGGAAGGAAGGTATTCTTAGACCATATATTGTGTAAGAGACTACATAGAAGGTAAAACTCATCAGAAAGTTCATGTTGATAGTTCATTCCAGATAGTAGTTGTATGCTAACATATGTTAACAACATCTTGAGTTCAAGGTCAGAGATAAATTTTTCATTCAAGAGTCACCCAAGTTGGGCCATAGACGTATTTGGAAAAAGTATAATCTCTCGCTAAGGTTCATTGGACCCTTATAGGTTGTGAAATGGATCGGATCATTGGCATACCATTTGGAACATCCCCAGAGATACCAATATATCCATGATGTCTTTCACGTATCTCATGTTCACTGATACTATCTAGACCCATATCACATCTTTCATCCTGATGAGGTTGAGTAGGATATGGATTCTTCATTTTAAGAGTATCTAGTGTGTATTGTTGATCGAATCGTGGAGACACTCTTAGGTAGGTCAGTTCCTATGGTATGGGTTCTATGATATCATGGCCAAGTACAGAAAGAATCCTTGCAATAGGAAGCTAATATACAATATAAATGGTTATAACTCTTTGCATGTGGTACTTATTTACCCTCATAAGGCCAACTCAAGGATGAGTTAGTTTAAGGAGATGAGGTTGAAATGAATCGTCTTTTTAATGAAGGTATGGATCATTAGTTTTTTAATTTGGATTCCTTAAATGGACCTAATATTTATGTCTAATAAATTCATGGATGTCTCGGGTGTGTTTTTGGTTTGTTTGGATCCTATAGTTCTGAAAAGGGAATAATAGACTAGGCCACATGGTTTTTCAAAAACCATGCAGCCCAAGGCGCATGAAAGTGTTATGCTGTATGGTTTTGGGACAAAGGCTATTTTCACAGTTTGCACATGGTTAGTTAAAATATGTATCTAACCATTTGGTGTAAACCAAGTAGTAATGAACTAGTCATGGTTAGTGAACGGTTTGGCCAAAACATGTGCCTATGTATTTTGGGGTGAAATGACCATTTCCCCATCTTTTAACTAAAAACAATATTTCCTT
The DNA here is from genome assembly GCA_963277665.1 of Viscum album. Classification (NCBI taxonomy): domain Eukaryota; kingdom Viridiplantae; phylum Streptophyta; class Magnoliopsida; order Santalales; family Viscaceae; genus Viscum; species Viscum album. Next base: position 2,049,317,744 of record OY728145.1, read on the forward strand.
TTTTCTCATTCTTCCTCTAGTGGATGGGTTGAATTTCCTTCTCTTATAGCTCAAAATATCCATCAACCTAAGATATCTTATATCTATATAATATGCCATTCGAATTAAGATTTTAAAGAAGTGTTGGACTCTTTAATGTAAGGATAACCTTACTCTTGATTTTTATTTTTGTTTTCCTTTGGATTTGTCATGCTATTTAGGTGTAGGATCATTTGACCTATTTTAAGGGAATTGAACCGTTTCTCATATCTCTTCTAACCTAATCTGAAAATGAGGCCGATATTGAGTGATGAGTCATGTACATCCCTGAGGTAGGTGGTCACATTTTTTCCTTCGAGTTTGATCACTTCGTAGATATGTCGTTGGTCCACACTCTGGATTTATCTAAGTGTCCTCCTTTAATTGGTTGCTTTATGTCTAATTGATCCTTGAACAATGTTATATATCTATTGGTCCTTTTTGGTGGTTTAGAGGTTGTATACACATTATATGGTCATCCCATGGGTGTGCCAAGTGAAACTCCTCTTTATGGTTAAATGTGTATATGCTTGAATTTCCTCTTAGGGATTCAACTTAGCTTATAAATGAAATTTACCTTTAGAAATGTATATTAAATGGAACCCAAGTCACCTCCTAGGTGTTTGGACCTCTTATAATTCAAATTTCACAAGTAGGAAATTTCCTTATTTCTCCTGTCACCTCATAAGTGACCCCATGAGCATTATGATTTGAATTTCCTTGATATAAGGGATTGAATGGTTTGATTAAGTGGAATGTATAATGGATGATGGTGGCCTTCCCTCTAAATAATTGGGTAAATGAAATAAAGTAACCCATTTATAGTTATATTAAATCCTTATTATGAATTGTATACCTTTTATGTAGTGTAACTTGACTAATGGAACATATGAGAGGTATTTACCCTTGTGTTATATTATAAATATGATTGTACATAAAGCGTTATTTATGTGTATAGGATGGAAAAGTGAGTTGTATAAGAGGTAATTACCCATGCCAATTATAATTATGAATACAACTTTATAATGGATATGATAAAATGGTAAGGGGTGTTGATTATGATGGATAATCGCACTCTCTTACATCGGGTGTGGAGAATGGCATCTTGCACCAGTGATACAATATGGGTGTTGGGCTTTACGTTCCACGTTCCATGATTCAAGTGATGAAATGATGGATCACTCACCATACCAAGAATTGTTGTATGACTTCTCTTTCTCTTATTTAGATTTAGGGTATATACCCTTTATCTTGTCCCTATAGGATCGTTAGACTGGTAATGGATGTCTAAGTTATGCCTCGGTCCAACCAGCAGCTAGTATTCCAGGTATATGGCCACTTACGTCCGTACGTACTTAGTTCATATATGTGGATGGTATATATATATATATATATATATATATATATATATATATCTGTGTGTGTGTGTGTCTAATTATACTATATATATATTACTAATATATATAGTGACTGTTTAGACTCTCTTACCAACTAAGAGCCGAAGCCGGTAGAGCTTTCAGGTGTCCTGTAGGAACCTGAGTGGCCGGTTTATTTATTTATTATGTATTGTTAATTAATTCATATTGTATTTACACTGTTCAATTACAAGAACTGATTGGATTTCACCTAGACATCATTGGTGGTGACCTATTGAGATTTTTATCTCACATCCTACTCAGGCTTCCTTTAGTACCCAAGAAGATTACATGTCTACAAGTATTGATAAGGGAAAAATACCTAAGATAGGATGTTGATATATATTTCTTATATATGGAGTGTAAGAGTAGAGAACTAATCATTCTCTCAAGATTCTAGTAGATCATATTTTTTTTATTAGTTTCACTTTTTTTATAGCATGATTTTATTTGCATGTTCCCATATTCCATTTTTTCACTAGCATGTTATGCATACATGTATAATACACTACCTTAGATGCTTTTTATATTATTATTATTTGTTATGTTATCTATTAATTCCACTTTTTATTTATTTAGTTGCCTATTTACATTTCCATAGTGTATTGATTATATATTTTTATTGTTTTTTTCCACTTCTATTGTACATTTATTTTTGTATCCATTATGTTACTCTAACATGAGGGTATAGTATCTCCACTATACCACCTTTACACCCTCACTTGTTTTCACCAGCCTCAAGAATACAGGGAGCCATTGTTGGTGCCATGTGACCCACTGATTTATAGAATGGGTTGTGTGGATCTCGGGTTGGGACGTTACATATATATAATCCAAATACCCCTTCTAATGCATTTACCTAACACCAAGTATCACATGAGCACTTATTTTACAAAATAACCAAGTGACACGAAAAGACCTAGAATTTCAATGGAATATTTTTCCTTCATAAATATATGGGAATTTTACGAGTCTATGAAAACTGATGGGGCATGATTCTGAGGCCTAGTGCGCCCAGAATCAATTTCTGAAGTTTTGTTCGAGTACGTTCAGTAAACGTACAAGCAGGATTTTATAACTTTTTAACCGGTGCTTGGAACTGAAATCTGAGGGCACCTCTAAACTCACAGTGCATGTATTCACTTAAGAATACTTTCACCTTGATGGTAGCTGGTTGAGAATAAAAGTTAGTTTTTGGATTTTTATAAAAAAATAATAAAATAAAGTGTACAACACTTTATTTTATTTTAAGATTCCATGTGTGTGGTTGTTGGTTAAAACCTCCACTTGGGAGTTGGAGGTGGGACCGCCACACCCTAACCTCCCATGAGAGGTTATGGTGGTGGGGCCCACCTGAACATAACCTCCCGTAAGAGTTTACGATGTGGGGACCACACGTGACAAAAACCCCCCAATTAATGGGAGGGTGGAAAATCTCCTAACTTTACTCATTAATGAGGGGGGGAGTCCCTTGACCTCCTCTACCATTAATTGGTGCCACCCTCCCTTTTTAATTAATTGTTCCAACTCTCGTGGTTTAATTAAGGGGATCCTACTTAATTTAATTCTCCATTTTGAATTACGTTCCAACATTAAAATAATAGACAATCTATTATTATTAGTTCGGTTGGCATTCTCTTTTGGTGGAATTTGGGAGGAGCTCTGGGAGAAAGCCTCTCCAATGAAGAATGCTTCCTCCATGAAGAACGCGAAGAATTCCATTGATGTTTTCTTCTTCGACTTACTTCCTCAAATCCTACTGCTGTGGATCATTGTCAACAGGCCGACGCAACTCAGGTTTGGAAGTGCTTGGTGGACGCGAAGAACGACAATCCTCTACGTCTTCTTCCGCGACTCCATCAACGAACGACGTCCGCCTTTTTTGCGCCAACGTCAACCAACTACGAGTAAGGTAGGGGGTTTAATTGGAGTAATATCATTTTTATTTTTCTCACCTTCAGTTGGAATGGAAATATTGAGGAGATTGAAAATAACAATTGAAAATCATCTTCTTACTTCTTGATGAGCCGATTGTTACTAATCTAAATGCGGAGGGTGCGGGCCAAACCAACATGGCCCAACCCCTCTGTCGATCTTGTTTATGATGAACCTCGACATGAAGATGAGGCGACAGAATGACCAAGGCAATGATGAAGGCCGCACTACCCGTGGCCTCCATGAATCGCGCTGCCCCCGTGGTGCACTGATGCTTCTGGTCGAACACCGCCGGACTGAGCGGCGCCCGGTCCGCCTACCCGCGACCTCCCAGCGCCCTGCCCGATGCGCGACCAGCTTGCCCGTGGCCTCCCAGCACCCTTCCCGGCATGAGGCATGCCTGCCTGCAGCCCACGCCCCCTTCTTGGCGCCGTTTCAGTGCCCCCGCATCCTGCCCGGCCGCAGTCGCACCCTTCCTGGCGCCCCCACGGCCTGCATGGCCACCACCATGCCCTGCCCAGAGCCCTCGCGGCCTGCCCAGTGTTCTGTTGGCACCCTCACGGCCTGCTCGGCCGCTGCCGCGCCCTGGCCGGTTCCCTGACAGCCTGCCCGACCCCTGTCGCGCCCCACCCGGCGCACCCGCGGCCTTCCCAGCATCCAGCCGGAATGCCCGCTCCCTGCACGCTCTGCCTGTGGCCTGATCGTGCTTCTCGCGGCCTGCCCGCTGGCCTCCTGGCCCGCCCGACCTCCCGGACCAAGTCGCCCGAGTCGCGCCCCTCGCGGTACTGGCCGAAATGGCCCCTACCCGGGCCAAACCACCCTCGCAGTTTGCTGGGTCGGGCCCAACGGCCCAGACCGAACTTAGTGGGCTGACCCACCCAACGGGTCTACCCTGGTCAACCCAGATCGAGTCGGCCCAATCTGGGTGGGGCTAAGGCGTTCCGACTGGGTCGGACCGGGCCCATGCCCATTAATGACCCATTAGTTTCTTTGGAAATAATATTGGCATTGGATGACCGTTTGATGAACCATCAGCAGTGCTCGTAATATTGGAGCTCGACGGTCCCTTTGAGTACACCCCATTGGATTTCGGGGTATAGTTGAGATACGGTCAGGTTAGATCGTACACGAATCCAAATGGGCCCCTGGGACTAAATGGATAATAACTCACAGACCGGGTGTCTTGTTGGTGCGTCATCTGTTGTGTTGAGACCCCTTTGACGAGACAAACCTTTGAGATACTTCTTCATGGGACTTAGTGGTAGTTGACGTGTCAAAACTTGGATTGAGGAGAAAACCCTCCCATAATCAAGCATACTTTGTGGAAACCCTGTGGATGGATGTGATTTGATGATTGTTCCTGGATCATGTATGGGTCTGAGTTCTGACTTCTATTCCTAGATCCTGTTTGGGTCTGACAGAATAGCTGGTCCTGGATCCTATGCAGGTTCGACAACTTCGCTGGTCATGGATCATGTGTCTGTCCGACAGCTCCGACTACTGTTCTTGGATCATGTGTGGGTACGACAGTTCCAACTACTGGTCATGGATACTGTGTCGGTCTGACAGCTTAGATGAATCAATGACTACATCTGATCATCTCAACCACTCTACAAAAGTTGTATACCTGTGTGAGCTGAATCAGTAACTCTTTTGTTTCCTCATGAATGAGATGGATTACTTGATAATTTAGGTATATGTATGGGCATATACCTAAGTGGGTCTATCTATCAATTTCATACTTTGTGGTTTATCCTTTTTGGATTTTCTGAGACCTTGAGAGTCTCGAGGTCCCTACTGAGTATCGTTATACTCACCCCTGCACAGGCTATGCTTGCACCTCGTTGTGTTGGATGCAGACGACGGACAATGCTGAAGGAGGATGAGAGCGCCAGGATTGGATGGTACCCAGAGGTGGACCTTATGACAAGACAGTACACGGAGGAGTCTAACAGACGTGGAGTGGTTAGGAGGGTATCTGTACCAACCGTTCAGGTAAGATCCGTGGTGGACGATCTAGGAGCTTCTTTCACCATTCAGTTGTTTTGTCCCTTTTTCAGTTGTACTTGTAATTTATAGATGGGATAATATTTCCATCCCCTTTTTACTTTCCAGCACTCTTTTGTTTACAGTTTTACTTAATTCTTACTTCCAACTCGTACTATGTTGTGTGTGTTTTTAGTTTATAAAGGCAATTCATTCCCAGTTTTTAGGGATTTTACACCTTTGGTGCTAGTCTCCAGCCCCTGGCCTATGGAAGGAGGGCTTGGGGTAGTCACGGAATGGGGCCTGGGGGACGGGTCATGAAAAATTGGTATCAGAGGAGTCCATTCTACCGTAGAACTTATGACTCTGATATATCTTTTCTGTGAAGCAATAGTGTTATGGGTACTGAGTGTGGTTTTCAATTCTGGGAGTCTAGTGTTGCTGTGACGACCGACGTATCCATACGCCAGGACCCTGACTTTTGATTTCTAACTCAGTACATGAAAACACTAATTGTGTGTGTATTTCAAGAGTTTTCTTTGTGATCTCTTTGAGTCAGCTCACCAGGTATAACTTATTAACCATGGAACACCTATTTCTTTTCAGGATGCCTTCATGTAGATAGCCATCCAGGGTTCCGAGAGTTGTACGAGATGGTATCCCACTGAGCGACGAGGCCTTGGTGCAGGGAACCATCATAGTGGAGGCTCCAGTGGTACCACTGCCCATTGGGACATCGATACCACCAGCCCTAGCAGTAGATTGTGCATGCCTCTTGAGCGCACAGCACGAGTTCCAGTGCCAGAGGCCACCCAAGTTTAGGGGTGAGACGGACCCACATGCAAATGAGGTTTGGCTGGAGTCTATGGTGAGAGTCTTCAGACTAGTAGGGACACCAGCAGACTTCATGGTGATCCTTACCATGAGTATTCAACAGGCAGCAGTAGGCAGATGGTGGAGCCTGATGCTCCAGGTGCATGACGAAGCGAAACTACTCTGGGCTGACTTCAAGAGCCTATTTCGAGCGGAGTTTATCACATCCACCCTATGTGCGGTGCTGATTCATGAGCTACTGAATCTACAGTAGGGTAGCATGATAGTGGCATAGTAATCAGTGAGGTTCATCGAACTCTCATGTTACTCCACAGATATGGTGTAAGACCCATTCTTCAGGGCCCTGACCTTCGAGTAGGGGCTTAGGCGAGAGATCAGAGCTCCGATGATCTCCCTCAGCATCCTGACGCAGGAAGGGGTATTTGAGCGGGACCTCTTAATGGATATTTTCCTTGCTGAGCAGTCACCAGCATCGAGACCCACCACCGGGCATCACATAGCGGAGTCTTCTACAGTAGGTAGAAAATAGATGTCACAGAGGTACAAGCGGAGTAGACCATCTGGTGGATGACCTCAGGACATGGGACCAGTTGTGCGAGGCACACGAGATAGAGCCAGTCATCTGAGTAACAGGCAGTGTTCCACATACGGCAGGGAGAGTCGCATGGTTCATGACTGTCCGACCTGTCATAAGAATGATAAGAAAAATGATCTAAGGACCACTTAGGTAGAGAAATAGATTATATGAAGGCGGTCTGTAGGGAGCAGGCGGATGTGGCAGAGGAGCTGGTCGAGCAGCTGGCGGTGGGAGACGTTTCGAGGTGTTATCACCACCACCACCGTCCACCCCAACTGCAGGGAGCAGGTGGATAGGGGAGAGCTCAGTTTCAGGTAGCTGAGGCATATGAACATGGCACTCTGGAGATGATTTGCGGTACGATCTGTGTCTACTCCACCTTAGCTGCAGTTCTTATAGACACAGGTTCCAGTCACTCTTTCATTACCACTACCCTCGTTCGGATATCAGAGATTATGAAGGATCTATTACTTAGATCCTTACAGCTAGAGACTCTTACGGGAGAATACTCAACAATTATGCATTAGTGTTGGTAGTGTGAGCTTACTCTATGAGGTGAGATATTCAGTTGGGATCTCCTCGTAGCAACGTTGAGGTCTTACGACATCATCTTGGGTAGGGACTGGTTATCTACAGTCCATGATCAGATTGACTATATTAGTCTCAAAGTGTGGTGTATCCGCACATATGGGACCTGGTTCACCTTCACCGGTGAGAAGGGAACCTTTGCAGCATAAAACAGACTTAGTCGGAGGAGGGTGCATTCGATCACTCACTAGTTGGATTTCCTTACCCTCGGAGTAGTTGATGTGGAGAGTCCAACTTATCCTATAGTGGTTGACCAGTACACTGATGTTTTCCCTAACAATGTCTCGGGACTACCTCCTCACAGAGAGGTGGAATTCTACATTGACCTATACCCTAGGATGACACTGATATCTACTCCAGCATATCAGATGGCTCCCACTGAGCTTTGCGAGATGAGGGTACATCTGGAGGACTTGCATGGGAATGGATTCATCCAGCCTAGTGTTTCTCCCTAGGCAGCCCCGATTTTGTTCACCAAGAAGGCAGGTGGGAGCTTGAGGCTTTGTGTTGACTATCGTCACCTGAATTAGGTGACCGTGAAGAACAAGTACCCACTCCTGAGGATTGAAGTCCTCTTTGATCAGATGAAGGGAGAACGGTGGTTCTCGAAGATAAACCTTAGATTAGGCTATCACCAGCTCAATGTTTGAGATGAGGATGTGCAAAAGAAAACCTTCAGGTGTCGGTACGTCCACTACGAGTTCTTGGATATGCCATTTATCATAACCAATGATTAAATAATATTCATTGGACTCATGAAAAGGATCTTCCAGCCATACCGGATCTCTTTGTCGTAGTCTTCATTGACGACATTTTTATATACTCGACTACTAAGGATGAGCATGCCTACCATTTGTGGGTGGTACTAGACACACTCCGAGAGAACCAAATTTATGGTAAGCTCTCAAAGTGATAGTTCTGGATCCGAGAGGTTCACATTCTTGGACATGTTATCTCGGAGGCTGTGGTTGCAGTGGATCCAAAAAATATTGAGGCATTACTTGCTTGGGAGCCACCTAGGAGTGTGACGGAGGTATGGAGTTTACTGGGTTTGGCAGGATATTACCAGAGGTTCGTACCCAACTACTCTAGAGTTGCAGCACCACTATCAGCCTTGACGAAGAAGGAGAAACCCTTCGTGTGGTCGGAGAGATGCCAGCAGAGCTTTCAGGAGCTGAGGCAGTGGCTGACTAGTTCCCCCATCTCGAGGCTTCCAGAAGAAGGAATAGGGTACGTAGTTTACTGTGATGCATCAGGGACCGGAATTGGGTGTTTCCTGATGTAGGAGCGAGTAGTGATCGCATATGGTTCTCGGCAGCTAAGAAAACATGAGCAGAACTACGCTACCCATGACCTAGAGTTATCAGAAGTGGTCTTCACCTTGAATATGTGGTGGCACTATCTTATGAGAGAGCATTTTATCGTGTACTCTGATCAAAATAGTCTCAGGTATATCTTCTCTCAGAAAGACCTGAACTTGATACAATGACGTTGGATTGAGTTCCTCCACGACTATGAATTCGAGATAGTCTATACTTCTAGGAAGGAGAACGTTGTTGCGGATGCGCTCAGTAGGAGGAATGGTATAAAACTTCTAGGAGAGGTGATAGAGCATCTGGTTTCTTTACAGATATCCATTGTGGATAGAGATGGAGCAGCATTCCTATAGTCTATTATGGTCACTTTCCCACTTCTTCAGCGAGTCAGGGAGGCATAACATGGGGAGGCTGACTGTGAGACATGAAATTCTCAAATATCCACAAGGAAGGGACATGATGGATTTTCTGAAGGTGGGGAGCACATCATCCTCTTCATAGTACATACCTTTGTACTAGTAGCACTTCAGGAGGAAGGGTTGAGGGAGTTCTACACGTCCGCTCTAGCAGTACAGCCAGGAAGGGAAAAGATGTACCAGTACCTTCGGCGACAACACTGGTGTCCAGGTATGAAGAAGGTGGTAGTGGAGTTTATCTCTCTATTCCTCACTTTCCAGCAAGTAAAGGTGGAGCATCAGGTACCAGCAGGCTTGGTTCAGCCTTTAGTGGTCCCATAGTGGAAGTGGGATGAGATATACATGGAATTTTTGATGGGTCTTCCACGTACATCAAGGGGTCATGACTCGATTTGGGTTATCGTCAAATGACTCACCAATTCGGCCCACTTCATACTGATCAGAGAGCAGGGTTTAGTAGAGATCTTGGGATGCCTCTATATGCAGGAGATTATGCGGGTTCATGGAGTACATTATTACATTGTCTCTGATCGTGACACACACATTACTTATCAGCTATGGAAGGGGTTATAGGAAGCTTTCGGGATGTATCTTCATTTGAGCGCCACCTTCCATCCACAGACAGATGGCCAAACTGAGAGAACCATTCAGAACCTTGAGGACATGCTACATGCATGTGTCCTCGACTTCAGTCACAGCTGGGAGGATCACTTGCCTTTCGTAGAGTTTTTTTACAACAACAGCTATTACTCCACCATAGGGATGGCACCTTTTTATGCCTTGTACGGGTGACCTTATAGATCACCCTTGTGCTGGACTGATCCTGGGGAGTCAGCACTAGTGGGACCAGATATGGTACGAGATACCACGGAGAAGGTACAGATCATCCAGGTGCGGATGAAAACTGCACAGAGCAGGAAGAAGTCATATGCTGAAAGGAGGAGGAGACCTATGGAGTTTGAGGATGCTGACCACTTCTTTCTATGGGTCTCACCATGACGAGGTTTTCAGAGATTTGGCTGAGGCGGAAAGTTATCTCTGAGATTCATCAGACCTTTCCAGGTCCTTATCATAGATGGTGAGGTGGATTACCGCTTAGCTCTTCCACCTCAGTTGCACAGGGTGCATGACGTCTTCCACATATCTCAGCTGAGAAGGTACGTGCAGGACCCTTCCCACATCATCGACCATGGAGAGCTAGATGTCGACAATGGGGCATCTTTTACGGAAGTTCCAATGGAGATTGAGGATCGGCAGGAGCGGGTCCTATGTGGACAGTCGATACCTCCGGTGCATGTTCATTGGAAGCACAAGAACCTCCAGGATAGAACATGGGAGTGGGAGGCTCAGATGCGTTCTCAGTACCCCCTTTTGTTTCCTTAGTTTGAGTTGTATCTTACGGGGATGAAAAGCCCTGAAGTGGGTAGAATGTAAAGACCAAGAATTTCTGAGGAATTTTTTCTTCTTCTAAAATACATGGGAATTTTAAGAGTCCATGAAAACTGATAGCACATTATTCTGAGGCCCGGTGCGCTCGAAATCAATTTCTGGAGTTCTGTTCGGGTATATTCAGTAAACGTACGAGCGATATTTTATAAATTTTGAACTAGTTCTCGGAGCTGAAATATGAGGGCATCGTTGAACTCTTAGCACCGATATTCTCTTAAGAAGACTTTCACCTCGACGGCAGTTGGTTGAGAATAAATGTTAGTTTTTGGTTTTATATAAAAAATAATAAAATAAAGTGTACAACACTTTATTTTATTTTAAGCTTCCATGTGAGTGGTTGTTGGTTAAATCCTCCACTTGGGAGTTGAAGGTGGTACCGCCACACCCTAAACTCACATGAGAGGTTATGGTAGTGGGGCCCACCCGAACATAACCTCTCATAAGAGGTTACGACGTGGGGACCACACGTGACAAAAACCCCCCAATTAATGGGAGGGTGGAAAATCTCCCAACTCCCCTCATTAATGAGGGGGGAGTCCCTTGACCTCCTCTACCATTAATTGGTGCCACCCTCCCCTTTTAATTAATTGTGCCAATTCTCGTGGTTTAATTAAGGGGAGCCTACATAATTTAATTCTCCATTTTGAATTACATGCCAACATTAAAATAATAGCCAATCTATTATTATTAGTTGGGTTGGCCTTCCCTTTTGGTGGATTTTGGGAGGAGCACTGGGAGAAAGCCTCTCAAATGAAGAATTATTTCTCTACAAATAATGGGAAGAACACCAATGAAGTTTTCTTCTTTTACTTCCTTCCTCAAATCCTACCGATGTGGAGCATCATCAACGGGCCGATGAAACTCTGGTTTGGAAGTTCTTGGTGGACACGACGAACAAAGATCCTCTACGTCTTCTTCCGTGACTCTGTCAACGAACGAAGTCCACCTTTTTTGTGCCAAAGTCAACCAACTAAAAGCAAGTTAGGGGGTTAACTTCGAGTAATATCCATTTTATTTTTCTCACCTTCGGTTGGAATGGAAACGTTGTGGAGATTGAAAATAACAATTCAAAATCATCTTCTTACTTCTCGATGAGCCAATTGTTACCAATATAAACGTGGAGGGTGTGGAACAAACCAACATTGCCCGACCCCTCCGCTGATCTTCTTTATGACGAACCTCAGCATGGCGATGAGCAGACAGAACGACGAAGGCAGCGATGATAATTGTGTTACCCATGGCCTCCGCGAATCACGCCGCCCCCGTGGCGCATCGATGCTTACGGCCGAATAGCACCGGCCCGAGCGGTGCCTGGACCACCCCCCGCGGCTTCCCAGCTCCTTGCCCGGCGTGCGGCCTACCTGACCATGGCCTCCTGGTGCCTTGCCCGTGCATGCGGCCCGCCTACCCACAGCCCCCGCGCCCTGCCCGGCGCCCTGCCGGTGCCCTCGCGGCCTGCCCGGCAGTAGTTGTGCCCTGCTCGGCACCCTACTGGTGCCCTCACAGCTAGTCCAATGCCCTGATGGCACCCCTTCGGCATGCCCAGCTGCTGTCTCACCCTACTCGGCATCCTTCCAGCACCCTCGCAGCTGGCCTGACTGCTGTCGCGCCCTACCCGGCTCCTATCACGCCCTACCTGGCGCAACCGCGGCAGCCCACACCCCGCGTGCTCTACCCATGGCCTTCTCGCACCCCTCACGCTCTGCCCGCAGCCTACTCACGCTTCACATGGGCTACCTTCTGGCCTCCCAGTCCAAGTATCCCGAGCCATGCCCCTCGTGGAGCTGGCCGAACTGGCCACAAGCCGGGCCAAACCGCCCTCGCAGTCCGTTGGGCTAGGCCCAGCGGACCAGGCCAATATTAATAGGCTAACCCACCCAACGGGCTAGGTTAGACCCTAAAGGTATGCTCGGGTCAACCTGGACCGGGTCGGCCTAGTCTGGGTTGGGCCGAGTCGGTCCGACCGGGTCGGACCAGACCCGAGCTCATTACTGACGCATTACTTACTTTGGCCATAACTTTGGTATCAGACAACCATTTGACGAACCGCCAGCGGCACTGGTATTCTTGGAGCACGACAGCCCCTTTGAGTATACCCCATGGGATTTCAGGGTATAGTTGAGATACGGTCAGGTTGGATCGTACACGAATAGAACCGTGCCCACGGGACTAAAAAGCTAATAACTCACAGACCGGGCGTCCGTTTGACGTGTCGTCTATTGCGTTGATACCCCGTTGATGAGATGGACCTTTGAGATACTTCTTCATGGGACGTGGTGGTAGTTGATGTGTTGAAACTTGGATTGAGGAGTGAACCCTCCCAGAATCCAGCGTACTTTGTGGAAACCCTGCGGCTGGCTGCACTCTGACGACTGTTCCTGGATCCTGTGTGGGTCTGATAGTTCGGACTTCTGTTCCTAAATCCTGTGTGGGTCTGACAGAATAGCTGGTCCTGGATCCTGTGTGGGTCCGACAACTTAGCTGGTCCTAGATCCTGTGTGGGTCTAACAACTCTGACTACTATTCCTGGATCGTGTGTGGGTCCGACAACTTAGATGAATCAGTGACTACATATGATCATCACTACCCCTCTACAAAAGTTATATACATGTGTGAGATGATTAAGTAAATCTTGTGTTTCCTCGTGAATGAGATGGATTACTTGATAACTTATGTATATGTATGGGATTATACCTAAGTGGGGATATCTGTCGATTTCATACTTTTTGGTTTATCCTTGTTGGATTTTGTGAGACCATGAGGGTCTTGGGGTCCCTAATGAGTATTGTTATACTCAACCCTTCACGGTCTATGCCTGCAATTCATTGTGTTAGATGCAGACGACGTACAGCGCTGACGGAGGCTGAGAACGCCAGGACTGGACGAATCTCGGAGGTGGACCTTACGACAAGACAATACACGGAAGAGTCTGATGGACGTGGAGTGCTGAGGAGGCTATCTGTACCTACCCTTGAGGTAGGATCTGTGATGGAAGATCTAGGAGCTTCTTTCACCATTCAGTTGTTTTGTCACTTTTTTAGTTGTACTTTTACTTTACAATTGGGCTTGTATTTCCAGCCCCTTTTTACTTTCCAACACTCTTTTGTTTACAGTTGTACTTAGTTTTTACTTCCATCTCGTACTCTATTTTGTGTGTTTTCAGTTTATAAAGGCAATGCCTTACCAGTTTTTAGGGATTTTACACCTTTGGTGCTAGTCGCAAGCCTCTGGCCTATGGAAGGCGGGCTTGGGGTAGTCACAGCACGGGCCCCGGGGGACGGTTCATGACATGACACATAGTGGCATTCTTATAACAATTAAAAGAACAAATATATATATATATATATATATATAGAATGATCAATTACTTTTTTAATAAATTAATGGAAATATTAATTCATTTTAATGTTTTCCCAAATTAAATGATACTTTCATGGAAAAATAATTTGAAAAACACCTAAGACATGCTAATAATCAAGTATAAATTCAAAGTGACTTAGATAGCCTTTATACTTTAAGAAGAGTAAGTTAAGAATTTATTAATCATAAAATAATTAATAATTAGTTGGATTATATTGTACTTATACCTGTGAAAGTGTATCCCTTAAAGAGTATGTAATGGACCAAACCTTCCTGGTCCATTATTTTTCCAAATTCAAGTTTGGGGGTGTCCTGGGCCCCATAAGTGAGTCAGGAGGGTGTCGATGATGGTGGAAGGGTGTCACTATGGTGTCCTCTATTAGTGTCCCAATTGGTGCCACTGATCAGACCCACTGATCAGCGACACCAATCCGTCTCACCGATCAGTGCCCCCCAATTGTTGTCTCACTGATCGGTACCACCAATTAGTGTCTCACCGATCGGTGCCACCATGGGGTGTTGTGGTTCTTCCCCCTGTTTTCCTGTAACACTTATTTTAAGTCTTTATACCCTTTTTAAAGTGGTTCAATGCCGTTTTTAAGGTTAGTAAAATATGTTTTAAACCCCCAAGAGTCGAGAAACCCTTGAGTTACCAAAACATGTGGCCTATCACCCCCTTTTCCATGTTTTCCAACTTCCTACATTTTCTAGTTTTGCCCGTGTACATTTTTTTTGCATTTAAATAAAATATATTAACTCACAATAGTTATCTCCACTATATCTAAGGATAATTATTAAATATTAATAAATTATGATGTGTGAAACCACCCAGAAGTGTGTTCAAACCAATATCCTTTTTTAAAGCACTTCAAGATTTCACATCCCGTAACTTTAGGTTCAGGTTTTTATTACACCGAGATCTTCCTCCTCAGTCTCCCTTATTCCATATTGGTTCCCTTAGAGTCCCTCTTCTAGAGACGAGTCTATGATAGCCCTCATGTTTAGTTTTTCATGGAGTTTCCTATAAATCTCACCAACCCCAGTTCATGGCATAGAGAGAAAACAACAATCCTTGATCATCTAGGTTGGGTTTTCCATTAATATCTCATTATTATGCATCATGTGGGGTGGGTATGATGGTGTTCCCTCATGAAATAGATTAAACAGACTTTAAAGAAGATAATAAATGGGTTGTTAAAGAATGAAGGGTGGGAAAGGTTATTATGTTGTTGTTTTATACCATTGTTTTTATGTTGTTAATTGTATGGGCTTATGTACACTGAAAATTGTGGTCGTTGGTGGTCCTTTATAGTGCGCTAATAATTCTCACTTTTTTGGATAATCTTGTGATTGAAAGACAGTAACATGAAAACCATTTAATCACGTACACTTGGATGATTAAATAGATTCCTGATGAATAATATCCCCTGTGTGATCACCCCGGTTAACCAAATAGAAATAAGTAAATTAATGAATAGGGTTGTCTATATTTGTAAACTTATTTCTCCATTCTGGTGATATTTATGGTTGCTTCGTTTGATGCCTTGTGGGGTGGAATAGAGGATAATGGAACCTTTGGTTGTGGGATTGTTGGGTTGTGAATATGAGGTCGTGTGGAGCTGGTATGTTGGGGCTTTGTTTGGTTTCAGTACTTTGAGGGATCTCATAGATCCCTTTTTATGTTGTTACTTTACAAGATAATCGGGTGTGAATGGTTAAATGTCACCTGGCTGTTTTTCCTTAAGTTGTTATTTTGGCTTATGGTTCTGCCTGTTAGTTGCTCGGTAGTGTAGGAATGTTTTAAATAGAATCAATTGAACATTATAACAAGGACATATACAATGGGGGATTGTTTTCTAGAAATGGGTTGTCCTCTAGTTGTGGTTGTTGTGTATTTTTGCACATAGGGATAACAATGAGAGTGGTTGTGTACAGGATGGTTTTCTATTTTAGAACCCTTAGGTTGGGTTGAGTGATTGATTACCTATTTTTATAATATTTAGTTGTTTTGTTTCTTATACGTACCCCACCCATGTTGATAACTTCATTCCAAACACCCCCATTTCATGGGGGAGGGTGTTTTTCCCATCATTCATATGAGTGTTTAGTTATTAGATCATTTTTTCTCCCTCCCCTAGGTATCCCAAGACACTTTGGGTAGGATGTGATGGAATAAGGTTTATTATAGCTGAAGACCTTTTGGGCAGGGTGTGTTGTGGTAGGTTGGCCCAAGTATGTGTGGCTAGGTTTTTTTCTCAAGTGTCTTCAGGATGAGGCCCAAATGTCTTCGAGAATGGAAGTGGTTGTTGAGGCCTATGTGTCTTTGTAAGTGATGGTGGTGGTTGTGGCCTAGGTGTATGTGTTCATGGTTATGTTTGGTTGTTGTGGCCTAAGTGTCTACGAGCATGGATATGTGTGGTTGTGATGTCCCAAGTGTCTACAGGTGGGATGTAAGGTTGTGAGGGCCCATAAGGTTGTTGTTGGGGAAGTAGTGGGACTGTATTAGAACTTGTGGGGGAGGTATGATGCATAAGATGTCCTAGATAACTAGTGGGGAAGTAGTGCAGGGTATCCAAATATTGATGTGCTATTACTATTAATTTACTTGACTTGCGTCATTTGGGTAGTGTGCCATGGTGAGGCTGGGTGGATAGTTTCCTTTATAGGTGTTCGAATTACAAATACTTTCCCAGAGGGCATTAGAATGTATCCCCACTTGTGCATGATAGATTTTAGTTTCCTTACAGAGTATACCTATATACTGAGCCTATGTATATAAAACTACTTTCAGGTTTCCAGGAGGGCATTGAGGACCGTACCGAACCTTACTATCTTATACATCGAGACAGTTGTTGTTTTTTTTTTATTTTTTTACTTCCGTTTAGAGTTTCTTTGTAATTTTTATCAGTTTATATTGAACATGCATATGGGAATGGATTTTTTGGTTTTTCTTCTACTTTCAGTCTTTGAAGTTGTTTGAGGTTTTACCATCTTATCTCACAATACTATTCTATAAAAAGGGTAATTCCTTCCATCTTATGTGTGATTCTATACCCTTGTTAATAGTCTCCAATCTAGGGCCTATTGAAGGTGGGAATCAGGGGTCATTATCTCTCCTTTAACTTGAATAAGGAAGGGTCTAACAGTTTGTTGTCCCTCCCCTCATCTTGGAGAAGATGGGTCATGACAGAATGGTATGATAGGATGATGGTTGAGTGATATGATTTAGTTCAGGGTTAGGAATAGTGAGTATTTCATGGGATAGTAGGGAAATAGATAGGCCAGGGAAGACCAGTTAGGATATGGGATTTTAGGTCCCCTCATGATCCAATGCAATGACTCTATACCTACAGAAGGACCAAGTGAGGCTACACTGATTGAAGGGTAGAGACCCTAGGAAAGGTACATGCATCATAATGACTTGTGTTATTGTGTGACTTGGGTGCTTTGAGAATTTAAAATAAATAGAAATTTCAAACAAAATTTAAAAGGAATCTTCTACACTACTCGGTCTTAGGCATTCCATGTTTACCTTGCAAATATGGCACCCGGATGACGTCCATGAGTAGTGTGGGAGATAGAGGACCATAAGGTTGATATGGATGATCATTAGAAGGATGATCGATAAGAGGAGGACAACAAATGGTATAAGAAACTATATACCTTTTAGTAGAAGACTTTCAAAAATTATAAGGACAACATCTCAGACATGGAGATGGAGAGCTGGATCATGGAGCTGGTGATAGCTTTCATCTTGAACCGGACTCTAGAAGAGTAATGAGTTAATCTGTACATGAGATAGATGTGGGGAGTGGCATGTAAGTGGTGGACACTCTATCCTAGGGAGAATATGGAATCTGAGGTTTCATGGACTAACTTCTAGAAGAAGCTCTGGGTGGAATTCCTTTCTTCCACGATGAAGCCTAAAAAGTGGTAGGATCTACTCTCTCTTCGACAAGAGATTATGACAATAAGAGAGTTGGGGATCAAGTTCAAGGATCTCCTTCTTTTCACTCCATACCTCTTCCCATATTAGGTGTCACGGGAAAGATGCTTAGAGGAGGTTCTCTGGCCTTCTCTCTAGTATGTTGTTACACCCTTCACTCTACTAACATACTTGGAGGTACAAAAGAAGGTTTAAGTGGTGGAGAGGATTCACACACTAAGATTTGTTCCATTAGAGGGTATCTAGTTGGGATTTTCAAAGGATAAGGATGTTAGCAGCAGGCCTCCATCATCAGGGCCTTCTAGGTTTCGGTCGGCGGGGAGTAGGCCCCAGCAGTTCCAATTTCAATCTCCTGGTCCTCTCCCTTTATCTAAAATCCTAGAACTGAGTTTCTTTATCTGTGGAAGTCGTGGAAAACTATAGAATAAGTTCCCATATTGAGTTTAGTACAATGGGAGTGTGAAGGTACAGTTCCCACCTTAGCAACACCAGTTGTCGGCCAGGCCTTTCCAGCAGTAGCAGCAGGGACAACAAGCTCCTGCTCTACTGAGGGAAGATGGAACCGGAGGAGGCCAACCTCAAGGAAATCCTCAAGGAACTTGACTAGGGATTGGTTAGGGAGGTGGTAAATATTCTAGGGGTATAGAATCTTGGCATGGGAAGTTGTACGCCGCAGATCCAGCAGTTCCAGTAGGGTCGGAGGTCATTCGAGGCACGATCAGCTTGTTTAGTACTCTTGCATGTGCCTTGTTTGATTTAGAAGATTTTCAAAACTTTTTTGTACCTAGTTTATCCCATGACTTAGTCCTATACATAGAGAGAATCTACAATCTCCTAGTTCTGAGTACACCAGTTGGGGGTCAGACCAGCCTATTTTATATTTTTTGAGGATGCAGACTAATGTTGGGGCTGCATCGGTCCAGTGGGGATCTCTATCTGCTACAAATGCATCCATATGATGTCATCAAGGGCATCGACTGGCTGTTCTCTATTAACTCTATTATTGACTGCTTCCCGAGAAGGTTCGAGTTCTTAGATATGGGTGGCCATCATGTAGATTTTTTTGGTGAGAGGGGTTTCTAGGAGGGCAGCTAGCGTGTGGAGAACCTTCTTTCCTTGTTAGTCGAGCTGTTAGTGGAATCGATAGACACAGAGATGGTGGAAGTTCCAAATATTTTTAGTGAGTTCCTAGAAATATTCCCCAAGTAGGTTGTGAATTTACCCCCTCGACGTGATGTTGAGTTCAGGATATACTTACAACTCGTTGCCCATCTGATTTCGATGTCTCTCTATCAGATGACACCTTCTAGGTTGTGGGAGTTCCAGATTCAGGTTGATGAACTGATGAAGAAGGGTTTTATCTAACCAAGCGCATAACCATGGGGTGCTCTAGTCTTGTTCACAATGAAGTTAGACTTTTGTCTTAGGATATGCATAGACTACCAAAGGATGAATTACGTAACAGTCAAGAATAGCTACCCCCTTTTGAGAATCAAGGACCTTTTTGACCAGTTGAAGGGAGCAGGTTAGTTCTATAAGATCGACCTACAGTCTGGATATCACTAGTTGAGGGTGAAAGAGGGTGAAGGAGGGTGAAATATTTTAGACTACTTTAAGGTGAATATATGGGCACTTCAAGTTTGTGGTCATTTAATTCGGCATTACGAACGCACAAGCCGTGTTCATGGGGATATTGAACTCTGTCTTCCATGAATATCTAGAATGGTTCATAATCATGTTCATAAACAACATCATAATTTACTCAAGATTAGAGAAGGATCATGTCGAGAATTTGAGGAACATTTTGGAGGTCCTCCGATACCACCAGATCTTTAGGAAGTTTTCCAAGTGAATGTTCTGGACACGAGAGGTGCACTTCCTTGGACATGTGGTGTCCTAATAGGAAATAGCAGTGGACCCGTCAAAGGTTGAAGAAGTTTTTTCTTGGGAAGCACCCAAGAACATGGTAAAGGTTCATAGTTTTCTGGGACATTAAGTTTACTACTGAAGGTTCATGCCCAAATTCTCCCAAGTTGTAGTGCCTTTAATAGCCTTAACCATAAAATACCAGGCTTTCATATGGAGTGATTAGTGTATGGTAGATTTTAGTTATCTGAAGGGAAATATGAATAGTGCCCTAGTGTTGAGGTTTCTAGAGGAATGGTTAATGTTTGAACTGTTCTATTATGCCTCTGGTCTTGGCTTGGGATGTGTGCTGATGCATCAGTAGGGAGTGGTCTCTTATGGGTCTAGGCAGTTACATCCCCATGAATGTAACTATTCCACCCATGACTTGGAACTTTTAGTAGATATGTTCACACTAAAGTTGTGGAGGAATTACCTCATCGGGGAATGCTTCATGGTCTTCACATATCATATGATCTTGAGGTATGTCTTCTCCCAGCGAGACATGAACTTGTAGAATCGGAGGTGGATGGAGTTTCTTCGGGACTACAACTTAGAGATCTCCTACAACTCAAGAAATGGGAATGTTGTGACTGATGCCTTGAGTAGGAAATCTTTGAAGGATGTGATTCAGGATTCAGCAGATTCTTGTAAAGCAATAGAGGATCTAGCTGCTTTACATCTGGGCATGAGAGTGGAGGATGATAGAGCCTGTCTGTTTTAGATAATAGTGCAATATTCCATGGTACAAAAGGTGGAGGAGTCTCATTGGGAAGACTCAGAGATTAAAGTGATGCGTGATTGTGTAATCTAGGGTGATGCTACAGAAGTATGGTTAGAGGATGGTAAGAATCAAATGTTATTTTTTGGGAATTTGTTTATCCTGATGGCAATGCATGTGAGAGTTCTTAGTGATTTCCACAACTCACCACCTGGAGGTACACCTTGAAGTTTATAAGATGTAACAGGGATTGAGGGATTAGTTTTGGTGGCCCAAAGTGAAGTAGTAAGTGGTGTAGTTTGTGGAAAAGTGCCTCATTTTTCAGTAGGTGAATGCTGAACACCGTATTTCGGGTGGTCTGTTGTAGCCCTTAGACATTCCCGAGTGGAAGTGGGATGGATTCTTAGTGGATAAATTCACATGACTACCCAGAGTTGAGGGAGGTTGTGATTCCATCTGGGTAGTGGTAGACTATTTGAAGAAATCAACTCACTTATTAGAGAATAAGGAGTTGAGCACAGTGGATTCCTTAGCACAGAAGTACGTGGATGAAGTTGTGCAGCTGCATGAAGTTCCCAGAACCATCATTTCGGATTGGGATACACGCTTTAATTCACGGGTCTGGAAAGGATTGCAGCATGATTCTGGCACCCAACTATGCCTTATCACTACTTTCCACCCTCATATGGATGGGTAGATAGAGAGGAACATCCAAATGTTGGAGGATATGTTGGGAGCATGTGTTATGGACTTCAGAGGATCATGGGTATGACACTTGCCTATGGAAGAGTTTTCCTACAACAATAGCTATCACTGTACCATTGGCATGGAACCATTTGATGCCTTATATGAGAGGCCATGTTGTTCACCCTTATGTTGGACAGAGGATGGGGAGGCAGGTGTTCGTGGCCCGGAAGTGGTATAGATCACAACGGAGAAGGTTCATCCTCTACGTGAGAAAATGAAGGCGGCTTAGGACCGACATAATTCATATGCTGATCATATGAGGAGACCCTTGGAGTTCAAGGTTGGGGACCATGTGTTTTGTAAGGTCTCCCCTTGGCATGGAAACAGAGCTTTGACAAGGGGGATTAAGCTTCCTACAAGGTTCATCGGACCCTTTGAGGTGTTGAGACGAGTCGGCGAGGTGGCACATCAGATGGAGTTACCACCGCCCCTGGAGAGGATCCACAACGTCTTCCATGTATCTTAGCTCTGTTAGTATCTACAAGATGAATCCCAAGTCTTTGACTGGGGAGATTTGGATATCAAGGACAATGCGATGTTTGTGGAGTGACCAGTGAGGATCAAAGATAGTAGGGATAATGTGCTTTGTTGACGGACCATTCCTTTAGTTCACGTGTTATGGAGGCATGGTGGTCTCTAGGAGAGTACTTAGGAATGGGAGGAACAGATGCATTCCCAGTACCCAGATCTATTTTGAGTTTTTATATTCTGTTTTCCCTATGCTTTTATGTGATGTAATTCTTGACTTTGTTTGCTATAAGATGGGATGTTCCCTTATAGTTTTAATGTGTGTGAAAAGTCCTCACTATGGGAAGGGGAGGACATGATCCCTAATCAAGATACATTAAGTTGGATACGATTAAACCTGTGCAGGAGAGTCGTGCCACCCAAAGAAGATAGTATCTTGAAATGGGAATAGGGACTCCCTAATCCATAAGTTTGAATGGTGTGACCTTTATATGTTTGTTTGGTTGCTTTGGGGAGAAGAGTTGTATCATTTCTATAGTTTTTTAGGATATAGATGCGAGAGGAATGCTTCTAGATGTTAAGGGTTGTTCTTGGATTCAAACAAATCTACGGTGGTGTTTCCTTGAGTGGTATCTTATGAGGTGGTTGTTCGGACCCCTCTCTTTTCATTGGGTTTAGTCTTCATTATCAAGGATGAGAATAGTTTGATAGGTATCAAATGTAATGGATCAGACCTTCCTGGTCTATTAATTTTCCAAATTCTGGTGTTGGGGGTTTCATGGACCCCATCAGTGAGTTTGGAGGGTGTCGATGATGGTTGAAGGGTGTCACCATGGTGTCACCTATCGGTGCCACAGATCGGTCTCACGGATCGGTCTCACCAATCAGTGCCACCATGGGGTGTCGGGGTTCTTACCCCAGTTTTCCCGTAATGCCTCTTTTAAGTCTCTATACCCTTTATAAAGTGGTTCAAGGCTATTTTTAAGGCCCAAAAAATACTTTTTAAACCTCCAAGAGTTATCCGACCCTTGAGCTACCAAAATGTGTTGGATATCACCCCCTTTAACGCGTTTTACATCTTCCAATTTTTTTAATTTCGCCCCTATTACATTTTTTTCTGTATTTAAATAAAATCTATTAACTCATAGATGTTATCTACACTATATTTGAGGATAATTATTAAATCATAGTAAATTACGACATGTGAAACTGCCAAAACACATGTTCAAACCATGATCCATTTTTAAATAAATTTGAGATTATACATCCCATAACTCTAGGATCGGGTTTTTATCATGCTGATATATTCTTCCTCAGACTCTCTTGTTCCCTCTTGGTGTTCTTTGAATCTCTCTTCTAGAGATGAGTTCATGACAGCCCTCATGTTCAGTTCTTCTTGGAGTTTCTTGAAAAACACATTAACACTAGTTCCCAGCACAGAGAGAAAACTTAGATCCTTGATCATCTAGGTAGGATTTTTTCCTTCGTCTCTCTTTATTGTGCATCATGTGGGGTGGGTATGATGGTTTTCCATCAAGAAGTATATGAAACAGACTTTAATGAAGATAATAAACATGTTATTAAAGAATAAAGGGGTGATAAAGTTAATGATTTTGTTGTCTTATACCTTTGTTTTTATGTTGTAAATTGTATGGGATTATGTCCACTGAAAATTGTGGTCGTTGATGGTCCTTTCTTACATAATAATAAATCTCTGTTTTTTGGATAATGTTGTGATTGTATTACCATAACATGGGAACCAGTTAATCGTGTAACATGGTTGATTAAATGGATTCATGATGTATAATATCCCCTATGTGATCACCCTTGTTAACCAAATAGAAAGAATAAACTTAATGAATATGGTTATCTATATTTTAAAACTTCTTTCTCTATTTTAGTGATATGTATGGTTTTTTTGTTTGATGACTTGTGGAGTGGAGTAGAGGAGAATGGAACCTCTGGTTGTGGGATTATTGGGTTGAAAATCTGAGGCCATGTGGAGCTGGTATATTGGGTTTTTGTTTGGTTCTATTACATTGATGGATCTCACAGATCCATTTTGATGTTGCTACTTTACAAGAGAACTAGGTGTGAATGCTTAAATTTCACTTGGATGTTTTTCCTTCAGTTGTTATTTTGGATTGTGGTTATGCTAGTTAGTTTTCTAGTAGTGGAGGAATTTTTTAAATAGAATCACTTTAACATGATAATGAGAACGGGTACAATGGAGGATTATTTTCCAGAAATGGGTTGTACTCTGGTTGTAGCTGTTGTGTATTTATGCATGTATGGATAGTAGCAATAGTGGTTTTCTATAGGCTGATTGTCTATTTTGGAGCCATTAGTTTGGGATGAGTGCTTGATTACCTATATGTATAATATTTAGTTCTTGTGTTTCTTATACGCACCCTACCCATGTCGAAAATTTCATTTCAAACACCCCCATTTCATGGGGGAGGGTGTTTTCCCAACATTCTTATGAGTGACTGGTTATTAGCTCCCTTATACTCCCTCTTTCAGGTATCCCAAGACTCTTCGAGCATGTTGTGATGGACTATGGTTTATTATAACCCAAGACTCTTTGAGTAGGGTGTGTTGTGGTGAATTGTCTCAGGTGTGTGCAGGTAGGTTTGTTTCCCAAGTGTCTTCGGGATAAGTCCCAGGTGTCTTCGGGCATCGTAGTGGTTGTTGAGGCCTTGGTGTCTTCGGGTGTGGCAGTGGTTATTATGGACCAGGTGTTTTGGGGCATGGTTATGTGTGGTTGTTGTGTACTAGGTGTCTATGGACATGGTTATGTGTTGTTTTGATACATAGGATGTTCTAGATAACCAGTGGGGAAGCGGTGCGGGGTACCCAAATATCAATGTGCTATTACTATTACTTTACCTGACTTGCATTATTTGAGGAGTGTGCTTGGTGGGGATGAGTGGATAGTATTCTTGCTATGTGTTTTGGTTACCTCTACTTTCTCACAGGGCATTAGAATGTATCCCCACTTGTGCACAAGAGCTTTTGGTTTCCCTACTAAGTATACCTGTATACTCAGTCTACGTATATAAAACTGCTTTCAGGTTTCCAGGAGGACTTTGAGGATTGTGTCTGACCTTACTAGATCGAATGTCAGGACACTTTTCATTTCTATTTTTTTCTTTTCTTTTGGTACTTCCTTTCAGAGTTTCCTTGTATTTGTATCAATTTATATTGAACATGCATATGGGAATGGATTTTTGGTTTTTCATCTACTTTCAGTCTTTGGAGTTGTTTGGGGTTTTACCATCTTGTCTCCTGATCTTGTTATATAAAAAGGGTAATGCATTCCATATTATGTGTGATTTTATACCCTTGGTTCCTATATCTACTATGTATCCTATTAAAGGAGAGAATCAGGGGTCATTATCTCTCCTTCAACTTGAAGAATAATGGGTCTAGAAGTTTTTTGTCCCTTCCCTCATCTTGGAGAAGGAAGGTTGTGATAGAATATGATAGGGAAGAAGGGTATGTCTACAAAAAATATAATCATCAACTTCTTTATGGTCTATGATGGGGGAATCTTCCAATATAATATCAAAGATATTATCTCATAAGAATTAAGAGTTATGTCACATCCACTAAAATTTTAGGGAGATAAATCTTTGAAGTGAAATTAGAGCTTTACTATAGGTTCACCTAGGAAAATAATCTATAATATGTAGCCAGAAATAAATCCAAGAGATTTGGAAGATTCAAAAATCCCTAGAATTTAATAGAAAGGTATTGTATCCACTACTGTAGAGTGACACCAAGAATAATAATATTAGGGAAAGATAGGACCTTACCTAGTTGAAGAGGAGTTCTTAAAAAAATCATTACACCCATATCATGATGGAATAAGGATTTATAAGATATGAGTAATAAGGGATTTGAGTGCTAAACATATGAGAGGAAGGATAGAAATGAAGATGAATCCCTAGCCCCTCAAATTAAGGTTATTTCAGTGGATTAAATGACCAAAATTCCCCTTATTAAGGTAATTTTTTTAGGAAGCTATCAGGTACCTGATACTAAGATAGCAAGTAACCTATGGCCCTAAAAGATCCACCGACATCCTATAATCTCCCATCAAGTACCCTATACAAATCCACTAGGTACCTAGTTCTTTCTGCCCCTACCCCATTATACTTTTCACCCCAACTCCTTCCCCAAACATATTAATAATCATTCACTTTAAATTCGCACAAAAATGAAATTATAGAATGAAATAAAAGATAATTACCTTGTCTTGGTGTTCATAGCCTTTACATCTAGGGACTGAATGGGGATTGATTCTAGAGACATAGTGTGTTCATTTAGGATTCTTAGTGTCAGATTTCATGTGACTTGATTAATTTTTATAAACTATCTTCCAAATGGTCTTGATACTTGTAGGGTGATAGATAGGCTAACCTTGTGGATTCTTCAACTTAACCTTCTCTTTTAAAGCCAGCGATTAAATCTAATAATTGAGTTTTTCATTAGTCCTTTTAGAAAATTATATTTTTTCTAATTAATAAAATCATTTTAGGATATTTTTATTATTCTTTTTATATTTATTCAACACAGTTTAAATGTTTTATATTTATACTTTTTTTAAGTATATTAAAATTTTATTTTAAATAAAATATGATTTTTATGGATATTTATTATTAAATTAAATTTTTTATTTTATTTAATCACCATTAGTTTTAAATTTCAATTAATTATTTTATTAAACTTTCACTCTATGATGATGAATACACTCATAATTTGTGAACAAAAAATAAATTTTGTAAAAAAATATAGATGGAAAAGGAGATCAATAGAAAATGGTGAGTATTTAAATTTTTTATTTTAAAAAAATGTGATTGAAATTGATTTAATAACTACTTGTTGAAACCAATTGATCAAATCTATTCAAAATTATAACTCAAATCATGACTATTTAATGATAGAGGACACTTGATATGGTGGAATGGCTTAATTAATGAAAAATAATTGGTATTTTTTTGTAATTTTGATTTGAACTTAATTAAATTTATTTTATTTTGATTATTTTGATAATAAAGAATTGAAATGGTTAATTAATATTAGTGGAAGTTAAAATAATGATTATAAATTTCTTTAATAACTGTATAACTATTAAATTTAATGTATTTTACAATTGAGTTATAATTTTCATATTTAAATAAAAACCATCCTTGTATTGATTCTCCTACCTATATTTTTATTATTTTAGTTTATTAATTTATGATATTAATTCAAATTTTTGAAAAACTTGTGAATATATGAGGATTGATTTCCATATTCAATTTTTAATTCATTATTCCTTATTATTAATATCGTTCTTATACTATACTACACATTAGTACTTTGTGTTTGTTTGAGTTTTGTAAATTTATGAACTTTGGTTGAAAACTTGGGAGTTGAAATAACTAATAGGCATTAAAAGTATTTAGTACCATTTTTTAGGATCAATGAAAACTAGAAATTATGTAAAGACCAAATTATTACATAATGATTATTCTTTCCTCTTTTTTTCCTATTTTATTATTCATTTTATACTCAGGAAGTTTTGTTTTTGTTGTCAAATTTTTCAAGTAATTAGAAATGGAATAACATAATAAACCTATTGAAAAGACACAATTAATAAGAAAATACCCCATCCTAGATCCCCAAATTCAATATCCTCATGGGAATAGAAAAATTAATATCAAATATTATAACTTGTTGTATATTGATAAGAATTATGAGAATAATTTATCCACTAATTCTAATAACTTTTTTTATAAAGATGAGTGTATTCCAGGTAAATAAAACATATAAAATTTAATAGTATTTCATCGTGAATATCTCCATGATAAACTTTTAATTTTTAAAAATATGTGATGCTTTCAAATACAAAGGAGTCTACAATAAAATGATTAGGATAAGATAATTTCATTTTTCTTTTAGGGGAATCAAATGATTAGTTCAAGAGCCTATCATTAACATCCATCATAACATGGGATATATTTGAGAAAAAGTTCTTGGATAAGTATTTTCCTTTATCAATGATTATTAAGATTCATAATTAAATTCATAATTTTATACAATAAGATTAGTAATCAAATTATTATGCTTGGGAGAGATTCAAGGGATTTCTATAAATGTTTATTCATCAAAGAATACACTTATGGATGTAATTGTTGATTTTTTATTTGGATAACAACCCAATACTTGTGTTGTTATTGATGATTCTACTGATAAAAATATAATGAATAAGACACCTAAATCTAATAAAGAGTTAATTTAGGGATTATTGATCAATTAATTTTAGTATAAATAATGATTGAGTCTTGTCAAAAAGATGAATTCATAAGTATAGGAGACAACCAAGATGGATGAAAAAGTGGAATAATTGATGGAATAATTTGTGACCATGTAAGTGGATCAAAATTATTCTCTAGTCTACCATAAATGACTATGTTGTGATATATATACAGGTCTGTGTCTAATGAAAATTTTCATATTTTGATTAAAGGATAATAAACGGTTGAAAATAAACATTATTGGATAAAATCAACGTGAATATTTTTTTAGATATCATACAATCAAAAGTGGGGATTAGGGAAAGAAAATTTCAGGTGGAACTAACAAATAAGAGTATAATAATTTAGATGGAATCAAGGACTATTAAGTGATCAATAACCTCAACAAGGTCTGAGGCATTTCCAACAATAATTTGATCTTAAGAGGAAAAGTTACACTCAACATTAACACAATGTGAAATAATAATTCATTTAATAAAAACTTTAAATGAAAATATCTTAGTGATATACACTACTTAGAATGAAAATCAGATTCAAATTCATAAGATATTGTTGAGGAATAAAAAAACCTTGATTTATAATATTGAGGTATGAATTGGTCAACATACAAATAATATCATGGATAGATAATTATGAAATGAATTGTCTAATATTTTTAGGCTTATAAATATGACATAAAATGTTTATAGGTTCTAGTGTCACATTATTTTATCCTTGTTCATTCTACATTTATTTTTTATTCACTGTTTAAAAATAAATTAAAAAAGGGAAAATTCACTTTCTTTGATGTTTTCATCGAACACTAGATTGGTATTCTTATAATAACATTCCATACACTAATAAACGTATAAAAATCCCTAATTTTTAGGTTTTCAAGGTCATTTGTATATAATATCTTCGATTGGGCCAAGAGTTGGATCCAACTACAAGAAGCCTAATAGAGGCCCACAATGAGAAGAAAATATGGGTAAGATGGATTGTCCATGGATTCTATAAATGATCCATTTATTGGTACATGGACCTCCAATTATGATAATTATACCTCTATTTGATATTTAACTTGAACGCATATATCTATTTAAAATTTCATGTCTATATATAGTGCCTAAGTTAGTATTCCATATAGATAAAGTGGAGGAGAAAAGTCTTTATTGAATATCTCAGCTAGTCACTTATCCCCTTGACTTATTTTGTGGGATAATTGAATTTAATTGTCAATAAAATGGAATCTATCATAAATTATCAATGAATTATTAACTATAAGGTTAGATAGATAGTCTTTTAATTTCCACTTATTCCTCTTTTCCCTCTTCCTCTTTCCATGAAGTTTTAAACCCAATGTGATCACCTGAGAGATGAACCTTGATGTAATCCTGAGATTCTACTTTAAATATTTCTTATAATATTTTTAATTCCCAATTTTTATTCTATTATTATTCATATTTTTATTTTTATAATTTATATGATCATATAATAATCAAATGATCATAAATCGGCATGCATTCATGCATAAACCGGATCATTTGATGATTTGAACTGGTTGGTTTCTTCTCTCACCTTTTCTTTCTCATAAGTGTTCTTATGGGTTGCATTGGTTGATTAAATCAAGTGACTATTAATAATTTATAATTCATGTTTTGAAACTAATTTCATTACAAATATATAAAAAAACCTAGATGACACATCAAGTTACTTATATGTTACCTTAATGAGTTTAGGTTATGAAGTTAAACACAAATCAATCAATCATCAGCAGTAGCTGGTGAATCAATTTTCATTTCTAAATAAAATCTTAAAGGTATCCTAATAATAAATAAATTGATAATTTTATTTAAAAAGTTAAAAATCATGTATTAAAATATTTATCATTTTCCCTTGAAGTGATGATGAATGAGAATCAAGGGAATTTCCTGAGGTGGTCACACTCTCATAAACTATACAAATCATAACTCTTTAATTTTATAATTCTTAATTATCACATGATCCCAAACCCTCATTTATTCATAAAATCCTATATTTTTAATAATTAAAACCTTATTTTAATTTTTTTATACTATACTTTTTGTTTTTCACTTTATTTATTTCCCTTCCACTTTTCCTTTTTCTTTTCATTTTTTGATGTTCAATTTATTTATTTTTCTTTCTTCTATGAAGTTTTTAGTATGATTATTTTCATGTTTTTCCCCATTATTTTCAAAAAACATAATATCATTTTTACATTTCAAGATCTTTAAAAGGTAAATTTCTTGAAATTGACTCAGAAATTAAAAAAAATCATTCAAACATTAAATCTTCCAAATTTGGTAAACCAAGCAACATTAAGGAAACTATTTTGGAACCTCAACATATTTCATACCAATATAAGAGTGAAAATAATAAAATAATGGATAAAATGGTTGAAAATAATCAAACTTTAAAATAATTTACCACCCCTAATGTGGAGTTCCATTTTATGTGCATCTAATAACCAGAGGAAGAAAACAAATTTGAGTTGAGATCCGACCTCGTCTATCTTCTCCTAAAAATATTTAATCTTCTATGTGAGGACCCACACAAAAATAGAAAATAGTTTTGCATATTTTTATCCCCCATCAAACCCCAAGGGTTTTCCTAGGTCTTTGTAAAATTCATATTTTCCCTCTCTCTTGAAGGAAAATCCAAATAATGGTTATACTATCTTTCTACCATAATTGGTTGGTGGCCCAAATTTAAAAAAATATTTCTAGAGAATTTTTCCCTGACTCCCAAATCACACTCACTAAAAATAAATATATGTAATTAAGAAATCATAAGGATAGATCATTCATGAATATTATGATAGATTTAAAAAATAATGTGTTGGTTTCCATCACCAACAGATTAGAGACCAACTAGTTATTCTATACTTCTTTGAGGGGATTTTCCCTATAGATAATGGAATGATAGATACTATAGCTAGTAGTTATTTATTAGATTAAATGATTTTAGGCACTCATGAATTTATATCCATAATGGATGAAAATACACAACACTTTAGTACATGAGTGATAATACCTACTCAAGGAGTAGATAAGGTAAACCTTTCTTCCATAGAACAAAATTTGGGTAATAAAATTGATGAAATTCATATAATTTTAAGACAATTGGATGAAGATCAATTTAATTCACAATATCCACCCATTCCGTTTAATTATGGTATTTGTTTAATTATAAAAATCACTTGAGTAGATATCTGACACTAAGAGAAGGGTGGATTAGTGTTGGTAACTTTTCTCTATATCAAGGAAAGTTTCCCCCATACTTGTTCAAATATAATATATCAAATTGCTTTAATATAGAATACAAATGGATAACATGATAAAATTAATGAGTTGTATCTCAAATATAGATGACTACATCCCTAGTGTGTAGGGGTTGTTATTCCCCCTACAAATATTCTATTTTTTTATCAATATTTAGAAATGAGAAAGGGTTTATTGTTGAACATGATTCAATGGTGTAACCAAACAGTCCAAAAAACCACTAAACATATTAACTCAGGTATAATTTTTGTTTATAAACCTATTCTATATGAGATACCAACTCAAAAAACTCACTTATAGAAAATTTATAGTATATTTTTTCATGTTTTTTCATACACCTATCTCATAAAACTAGATAAAAATAGTCATGCCTAAATATCTCCCCTACATAGGTTATATATCCCCATTTAAATAAAATAAAACTTAATTAAAAGTGTTTTTGAGTCTCATGATCCAACCTAGATGGTCTTGGGGAATAGGATGCATGCCCATTTTTAGTCTCAAATTCTCTTAAGTCTCAATTTAGAAATGTTTTGCGACAATGTAATCCAATTATTCCTTAGATGGAATAAATTATAGGTTGAATATGAATTCATCTACCTTATCCTTCAAGCGATGATATTTAATGTTAATTTTATTTAATCCTAATTATTTCACAGGTATTTTGGATAGATTTATTTCACTTTGGTTATCACATATAATAATTAATTTATAATTTACAATATAATTGATGTCTTCAAGTTGAGTCATCATCCAAATAATTTTTGTAGTTTTTTGTGATGTAGAAACATACTCATCCTCAATGGTACTCAAAGTGAAAAATAATTGTTTCTTGGAATATTATACAAAAAATCTACCACCAATGAAGAATAATCCTCCTAATGTTGACTTTTTGTCATCAACATGACCTGCCTAATCAGCATATATAAATCCCATTGATTCTAGCGAACTATTATTTCATGAAAAAAGGTTATAGTTGGATATATTATTGATATAACTTAGAATTATATTATCTTACATTAAGTGTGGTTTCTTTAGATTAGATTGATATCAAACATATATTGTGATAGAAAAAACAAGATATGTCCTTGAAGTAATAAAATGCAACAAACTATCAATCAATTTTATGAATTCTTTCTTATTGATGGTTATCCCTTCATCATCTTTATGAAAACAAATTTCCACTTTAATTGGTGTATGAAATCTTCTTAATTATTCTATATAAAATTTTCTTAATAACTCATTGATATAATTTTCTTAAGCGATAAAATCATGATCAATGGTTTGAGTAATTTGTAAACACAAGAAAAGGTTCAACTCAATATGTAGGTAAATTTCAAATCTTTTCATCATTTTTGTGGGAAATTTTTCACACAATGTTTCTTAATCACTTGAAAAAACTATATCATCAACATATATAATCACAATGAGTGATGCAGTATTGGTCTTCTTCATATACAAGTTGGTTTCCTTTGTTTTGAAAGTTATGCTACTTAAGTATCCATCCATCTTAAAATACCACTCTATTGGGTATTAATTCAACCAAGAGAGAGGATTTTTCAATTTCCATACGTTGTTACCATCTCCATCAAGTATAAAACTCTCATGTTGCTACCTTTATACGTTATATTTCATCTCACCATTAAAAAAAGCAAACTTCACATCCATTTCATGAAACTTATAATATATATTTCTTGTAATGGAAAGAATTATTCTAATAGACACAAGTCTAGCTAAAGGGGAGAAAATTTATTCAGTTTTGAGAATAATATTTACAAATTATTCTATAATTTATTTGTATCATACTCAATTTTTTATTCAGTTTTAACTAAAAATCCTTTTTATAAAAATTATGTTATTATTTTAAAGTCTAGGTACAAGATCCCATGCCTCATTATTTTTAATATAGTTCATCTCTTAATTCAAAGATTTAATTAATTTCTTGTTCTCAAAATCCTCATCAACAATTTGGGGATCAACCTTTGAAAATAGACTAGCATTACAATATTTTTTAATACTTTTTCTTATGTATACCCATTATATTTTATTACGAATAATGTATTCATAATCCAAATGTTTTATTAGTCTTGTATATATTTCTACAGGTTTCAAATATTCATATTTATCCTTAGTTTATGTAAAATCAGCATCATTATCATGATAATATACATTTTCTTCAGTCTATACAATTGGTTTAGAAAAGGTAACATCATGATAATTATCATCAATGATTCAGTTTTTTATCACATATTTATTTTCAATGATTTTTACATCATCACATTCAATTATCCTCTTAGTATTATTGTACAGGAACTTCCATTTAGAGTATATCCAAGAAATAATCCATCTTTATCTTTCATATAAACTCTCCACTATTCTTGTATTTATTATTGATCAATAATAGACTTTCAAACACTATAAAGTTCTTCAGATTAGACTTCTTCTTGAACCAAATTTCATATAGAGACATATCTGAGTTTGGCCATGATAAACACATGTTTTGAATAATTCCAACTGTTTTCATGGATTTTATACAAAAACACCTTGATGTATCATGGTCAGTTACTGTGGTTCTAACCATATCAAATATATCTTAAATATGTTTTTTATTTTAAGAATAAACCAATTTTAGGTTGTGTGGGAATCAAACACATATTCACCTATACTAGACCAACTCTCACAAATTCAAGACAACATAAACCCAAAAATCACGAAAAACATTCAAACTTTGAAATTCAAAAAGCAACCACCAACATCCCATCAAAACCCCAAGTTGGAACCTAAGTATGATAGTATGTAATGCCCTAATCCCAAAACCAACCCAATCACCAAGGCCTCACAACCCAACCATGTATCATCACCATCCCCACTGCTTGTAGATGAGGAGAACAACATTTCCAGAACCACCAAAATAGACTCATCATCATTGTCATCATTCAACACCATATTCCATGACACAATCAAACAAACATTGAACAAGATAAAAAAGACCAAATAATCAAACATAGAAAAGATAAATCTAAAAAAAATAGAATCACCAATTCCTTCTTGAACTGGAACAATTTCCTACCACCAATAATCCATAATCACTAGAAGAAAAACCACAAATCAATTATATTGAAACTCCCTCCTATCAAAAAATAGGATACCTAGAATATCCAACACTGTAAAAACCCAAAACACCACTTTCATTGCACTTCAAACCCAATGAATGGTTTCCTCCAGTAAAAAACTACTACATCCCCCATTAAACACCCTCAAATAACTAAATAGCTAGAGAGTCCACAAGAACCATCAATTCCATGAGATTATCAAGGCGACTAGTAGTCATCCAAGGAGATACCAAACACATAACCACACTAGATTAAAATATTATACTCAATATATAATTCGATAATATAATAGAAATATAGACCAATAACATACATCAATGAAACACCTTTCAAAGCTAACAGACCTACTACACATCCATTAAGAGATCTTGATGAAGCATCTTGTTTCTACATGAAATAGATGATGATACAGTGTCACTCAAGGTTGGAAGCACCACCCCTAGAACTGAATGGGGCCCTTAATAATAGGATTTGGGAAAATCAATATAGAGGATCACCACCTGGGTATTAATATCTGAATCAATAAAAACTAAAGGAACCTGAAAGTAAATGACGATACAAGAGATAAAATCTCCCAATAAGAAGAATATAAGGAATGAAGGCATCCAAAAAAACAAGAAAAAAATAGTAACCAGGGGATGAACAAAGAAGTAAATCCAGGGATTAAAAACATTTAAGAAATCAGATGCAATCATGAAAAAATAGAAGGGGAAGCTACTAAAAACTTAAAGGAGGAAGCGAGAAAACCCTTTGACCTCAACAAGACTCATGTTCTTCCTTTCAGATACACCATTTTATGTGTACTATATAATTCATTGAAATTGTGTACTATGCCATTTTTTTCAAGAAATTATAAAAATATTTTATTAGCATACTCACTTCCATTAGTAGATCTCATCCTCTTCAAAGTATAACCAGTTTTCTTCTCAACTACTCTCTTAAAAATTTTGAACATGCTCAAGGATTTTGATTTGTCATACATAAATATAATGCGTAACATTCATGTGATATCATTTTTTACTTTGATGAAATAATTATCTTCACTTGTGTATTTATTAATTATGGGTCCACAAACATCAGAATAAATTATCTCTAGTAGCATTCGAGTTTAAATCATAAATCCCCTTCGACTCTTATTTACCATTTTCTATTTTTGACATGTTTCGTAGACAGTGTCTATGTGTTTCTCCAGGAGTAGAGTATTTCTGAAAAACCTACTATTTGATTAGCCTTTTCATACTCTTTTATTCAAGACAACCAAGTCTTTTATTTTGTTATGTTGTTTTTAGCCTGCATACTCATGTAGAAATTAGTTTTAACTTCTCTGGCCTAAAATAGATTGCCCTAAATTCTCAACCATTTTGATATCACTAATCTATCATTAAATATCATTATAATACAACCATTTTCTGTAAATATCACCTTAATTACATCATCACTATGTTGTGATACACTTCACAAGTTTTTTTTCAGCCCACCAATAAATAGGAAATTATTAGAGTTCAGCTATTTTCACCAATTTATACAACTCCAATGCCCTTAATATTCAATAAAATATCATTGAAAAATGTTAAAACTCCTCCTTCAAACCTTTAAATAATTTTTAGGTTATTTAAGTACCCCATAATTTTTTAAGATAAACCACTATCCATAAACCGTGTATTTATAGTTTTTCATGCCTTGAAAGAAAATTTAACAACATGTTCTTTTTGTTTGGATTTATCTTCCTTATAAAAAATCACTAATCTCAAATTCATATTTAATTGAGATGGTAAAATGGACAGATACTCATCAGAACTAGGATCTTATTGAATAAACCATCCATGGACTTCCTCTAGTTTCTCAAAATTGTTCTTCACCTCAATCTTCATTTCAATATGTTTGGGTTTTTAAATTTTCTTTTGTTGTTGTTGTTTCCCTATTGGCTATTTTTTCCATCTTGGCTCATTCTTTCTTCCCCTGGCTCATTATTCACTTCACTCTTCTTCTCAATCTCCATTCGCCAAATACACCACAATGCACTATGCTAAAAACACCAATTCGCGGTAGTTTTTTGAAGTTTAAAAGTGGTTTAAACCAATGCTAAAAGATTCCATGGCAGTTTGTCGAAACCATCATGTATACACCAGTGTCATGAAATATTTTGTGACACTTTAAAATAATTGTAGATCATTTAGTAGAGGTTTTTTTCATTAATTTTTTTATTATTTACATATTTATTATTTATCGCTTCCTTATTTACCTATTTACTTATCCAAACATGTTGCAATTGAGCATATATATGTGTAACATGAGATTTGAACTCATTCCCTCTTGTCTATTCTACAAAGACTTTACCACTCTAGAAAACTTCTCATGTGATGACTAAAAATACTTTAATATACTTATATATGAATAAAAAATAAATAAATAATAAATAAATAAATAACAATACTATTACTAAATAATAAATAATGTATAAATAATAAATAATAAATAAATATGTAAATAATAAACAAATTATTGAAAAATAAATAAATAAATACGTAAATAATAAAAATAATAATATAAAAATAAAAAATAAAAAACTGCACCATGAATTATAAATAGTAAATGATAAATAATTAATAATTAATAATTAATAACTAATAAAAAATAAATTAAAAAAATATTTAATAACTAATAAATAACAAATAATAAAAATCAATATATAATAAATTATTAATAACTAATAATAATAAATAATAATAATAAATAACATAATAAATAAATAATAAAATAAATATTAAATAAATATAATTACATATAAACTTATTTAAATATAGTTATATATATCATATAAAAATATAAATAATATAAATAATATAAATAAATTAAATTAAATGTATATAAATACAGAAAATAATATTTATAAATATATATAAATGGATATAAATATACGTAAATTGATATAAATATATATAAATATAAACATCTATAAATCCATATTTTTGATATTTTGTATAAAACCACTTTTAGGGTTAAATGGACAACCCTTACAAACAGTCCCATGACTAACACAATTCAAATCCATAAAAACTAAAACAGAACCCATAATTCATATTCCACACTAGAAATCCAAAACAAACTCTAAAATCAAAATTTTAAAATTGAAAATTGAAGGCCAATGGTAGCTCAAGAATGAAAAAACTTGTGTCATTCCTTGAGCCTTGTGCCCTCCTATACCACCGATCTCGCACATCACTCGAAGTCCACCTCATCGCTGGCGATAACCGGTATTTGGTGTGATACAACCACTACCGAAACAATGAAAGGAAACCATAATCCAGAACCAGGCTTAGTCTTGGGGAAATCCCAGGAAGTCTGTGGGTTAGGGAAACTGGTGGGGAGGGGGAAACTGACCATCCCTTTATCACTTATCATTCCACATATGATGATGGATCCTCCTTAAAACACCTCTTCTGGCTGTGCCTCAGGCGCTCCTCTAAAACACCCTATTATGCTAGGACCTTGTTGTTGTTATCTCATGGTGAAATTCTCACTTGACTATTCATCTACTTCTCTTGAGGGTCCTTACTATTCCAAATTCATTGAAAGCTAAGATCATGTGGTCGTGATGTTAGAATAGAGAATAAGAAACCAACCTGCTCTCATCTTGTTTATTTATCGAACGTTGTTGGTGTTTTCCACCACATTATGGATCGTTGCTCGTGGGTTCTTCATGAATTTTGCTACTTAAATTTGGGTATGTCACTATTGGGTTTGTGCCATGATTGTGCTAGTGGATAAGTTTGTTGAATCTGGTTCTCGTATCAAGAGGTGGATGATTTGAGTGATTCTTGAAAGTATAGAAGAGCCCATATCTAGTTGGTTGAGGGTATTTCAGATTTTTTAAAAATCTCTAGATTATCTTTAGTTTTTGCTTCATGGAGGCTATCTTCAGTGGATATGGAAGGGAGATAAAATCAAGAGGATACCACTGTTGAATTATCTCTTTTTCCATTCTAGGTGGGGATTCATCCGATGTTGAGTCTAGCATCAAAGAGGATCTTCCATCTCATCACTAAAATTATGCTCATTAATTGGTTGTTTATACATGGGATAATGTTTCATCCTATGCGTTATTTTTTTATTAAGGGAAAGAGAGGTGTGATTGAGTTTGTAATTAGAGATACAAAATTAACTATATATCCACCCAAATTTGGTAATGCTAGTGGGTTTGGTTTGGAATTGGGTGTCACTAATATAACCGTAAAGCTTCCCTCCTGATCCCTTTGGTTTCTGGTCATACCTCCTGTGATTATGACATGTTTTACTCAAACAAATGATTTGTAAATCTACTCAAGGTCATCCCACTAACTCTCTATATTCTATGCATGGTGTTCTTATTTATCTGATAGGTGTTCCAGATAAACAAATGATAGATATAAAGAACGTCTATCAGATAAACTAGAATACAAAGCAGAGAACAGAGGGGCCTAGTGGGATAACCTTGATTAGATGAAAAAATTATTTAGTTTATTAAAACATGTCATAATCACATGAGGTATGACTTGAAACCAAAGGGATTAGGAGATATGATTTGTGATTATATTAGTGACACTCAATTCCATAACAAACCCACTAGAATGATCACATCTTGGTGGATCTATAGTTAATTTAAAATCTCTAATTATAAACCCAGTTTCCCCACTCTTTCCCTTGATCAAAAGTGAATTCACATGATGAAACATTATCCCCTATACAAACAACCGATTAATGAGTACAAATTCAGCATTGAGATGACAAATCCTCCTGGGAGCTAGACTCAATAGTAACTGAATCCCAACCTAGTGTGGAAACAAAAGTAATTCAATAGTGGCCTCCACCTGCTTCCATCCCCCTTCTATATCTACGGAAGATAGACTAAAAGCACCACAAACTAAAGATAATCTAGATCTTTTCATATAATCTGAAATACGCTTGGCCGACTAGATCCAGGCTCCTCAATGCTCACAAGCATCAATCAAATCATCCACCTCTTGATCTGAGAAATAGGTTCTACAAACTCATCAACCAGAATAATCATTTCAAAAACCCTACAGTGACATGCCCAAATTTAAGTTTCATAACACATGAAGATCCAACGAGCGACCTAGAATGTAGTGATGAACACTAACCCAGGTCCGATCAATGACCAAGATGCGAGCAGCTTCATTTATGATTCCAGGTTCTAACATCACAATAACATGATCTTAGCCTTCAATAAATCTAGAATAGTAAAGAAACTTAAGAGGGGAAGATGAATAGCAAAGCTAGATTTTTTCCATGAAATAACAACAGAAATATTGAAGAAAAATAGGGTGTTTTAGAGGAACCATTGAGGCACAATAGAGGAGGTGTTGTAAAGAGGTAGCATCATCCTATTTGGGATGATAAGAGGTAAAGGGAAGGCCATTTTTCCCCTCCCTGCCTGCTGGGATTTTCCCCGGACCGATTTTGACCAACACTACTAAAACAAATGAACCCTGTAAGAACTCAACCCCCACTCCTCAACAAAAAATATATGAACTCACCAAAACACCTAGAAAATTTCAGGTCAAGGGAGACAATATAGGGCCGCATTGGGCTTGAAGGACCACTCGCAAGACCTAAATGCACCATCGAGGGAAAATCCTAAAAAACCCAGAATAGTGCCACTTCTGGGACATTTCCACCAAATCAAGATACAGAACAGGGAGTTCTTAGATAGTTGATGCAGAAATTTGAAAGTCACAAAACAAATCAAGGAGGAGAATAAACAATCCCATATGAGTATTAAGACAAATAATCAAGAAGGAAACCATGGTAGATGCTAAAACCAAATCGCACCAAAAGAGGAAAAGAAACAACATCGGAGAGACAAGACCATTATCCAAGCCACTACACCATCAAAGAAGGCCCTACAAATTAACGAGAGGAAGGATTCAATGTTGTCGATTGTGAGTGCAGCGGAATCCCTGGATGCAAGGTCGACTTGAGAGGGGAGGATGAATTGGGAGAGAAAACAAATGTATATAATTAAATATAGTTATGTAAACACACATATATAATTAAATATAATTGTATATAAATATTAATTTATATATATATAAACACATGTAAATATAAATAAATATAACTACACATAAATTAATATAAATATATACACACACACACACACACCCATATAGCATATAAAAATATATATAAAAATAAATGAATATAAATATTTATAATAATATATAAATATATAAAAATATATATAAATTCATATGAATATCTATAAATATATACAATTGTGTATAATAATATATAAATATACAAAAATACACACACACACACATACCTATATTTAAAAAATAAATAATGAATCACCAAAAGAGGGAAGACCAAAATAATTGATACACCATCATATCAATATTAATGTAAAATAAAGAAATAATATCATAGACAACCCAACAAGGATAAAAATACCCTCTTAAAAAATTGAAGTTCCATCTAATATTCAAAAATCAGAGTCTTCCAACTAAAAACAGAGTTTCATAGGTCTTTTAGGACTTTTTCTAACAAAAAATAACAAAGATAAAGTTTCCCCAAGTATAAATGATATATAGACCATCAAAATATTTGAATTGACATCTCATGAATCCCCAATAGACACCCTAATAAAAAGTAATGATTTTTTGAACTTAAAGTTAAATATTCAACTTTTCTAAGAACAATAATGAATTTTATATTATTTATTATTATATAATTTTGTTTTATTTATTTTTTTAATATTCAATTTAACATGTTTTAGATCATAAATGAACACCTAAATCAAATGTTATGGTCATTTGATGCAGAAATATGATTTTCAACTTCTCTTAGAACATTAATAAGAAATACTTAATGTTTAATAATGACTAATTATTAATTAGTAATTATTTATAATATATATATATATATATATACATATATGTATAAATAAATTATTATTATATATATATTTTTATAATTTTAATACATAACGCAGCGGTTTTATTAAAAAAATGATGCTAAATAAAATAATTAGAGGTGGTTTTAAAAAATCGCCCCTAAAATTAAATAAAAAATAAAATTTATTATTTTCCAAGGATTTAGAGTAAGGTTACAAAAAAACCCATAAAATAAATAAATTGCATCATTTTTTGGTGGTTTTTAAACCTACCTCTAAATGATGTTTTTCTTGTAGTGATGTAAGTAGTATCCTTGAAATATTATTCTTTGAGAAGAATCATTCATCTATTTAGGCACCTTTCAAACCACATTTCTAGGTATATGATGTTATGGTTTCATTAAAACCTTTAGGGGGACTATTCCTTGAATATTTAGAAACATGATTTATATTTTATTAGAATTTTTATCCCTCTAGATATGAGTATATTTTTACTTCCCTTCAGACTTCTCTATTAGGATAAAATATGTTTTTTGCTTGATTCAACAAAAAACATGATCTTCCTTCGAGGTGTTGTATTAGTAGACTCTCTTTACTCATATCCAAGTTCTTTTGAACAATTTTAAATAGATATTTATAGATTTAGGTAGGAGCTTAACTATTTTTTATCAATTATTTTCTTCTCAAACAACTTGGAACTTTCTCAAGTTTGATGGATTTGCTAAAATTGAACTTGAATTTATCCATATACTTCTAATCTTAAATAATATTCATCTTTATACTGAAAATTTATTCATATATAGAAAATATTGAATAATTTATATCATCAATGATATTATTTCTCTTGGTATTATATATTTTTGATTTTTAAATTTCCATGACCAAATCAATTTTTTCAAGATGAATTTGTTTGCCTTCATCAAGTTTTTCTTTGATATGTAATATTTCATATCTAAGCCTTCCACTCTCCTTTATATACATATTAATATCAACTATCATGGTTTACTCATTTAAGTATTCAACTTCTTTGGCATCAAACCCACTATAGATTTTAATTTCATCCTTTAATGACACACTTTCATCATCCTCTTGAACCATAATTTTTTGAGTGGTTTATTTAGAATTTTCTTTTTCACATCAACTCTATTAAATTTCAGAAACATCTTGTTAAATAGTTATTACGTTTATTTTTTCTTGAGACTAAATTCTCTTAGAATAATCTCTTTTATTGAGATACCCCATGGTTTCTTCGTCATCTTGATTCTCATTTTCTGTTTCTTAAAGGACACTTTCTAAAAAAGTTATCAATTCAAAAACA
This sequence comes from Viscum album, assembly GCA_963277665.1. Classification (NCBI taxonomy): domain Eukaryota; kingdom Viridiplantae; phylum Streptophyta; class Magnoliopsida; order Santalales; family Viscaceae; genus Viscum; species Viscum album. The sequence goes on from OY728145.1 coordinate 2,049,360,337, forward strand.
ATTAAAACATTTAAAAGGTAACTTTATTTGATGCTTAACTTTTATTATCTTGAAATTTATTTACATCATGGAGATAATTTCATCAAATCATTCTATTTTATCATCTCTATTAGAACGAACCTACTCATCCTCAATCTTAAGATTTTTGAGAGAGTTAATTGAAATCTCATTTTCCTTCTTCACATTTATTTTAATAGAAAACCTCTTCTCATATCATAGGCTATTAAAGTTTTATGGATTTCATAACAAGTTATTTTTTCAATATATATATATATATCTTTAGGGCATGATATCTTAGAATTAAACTTTTGAGGAATAATTCTCTTTAATTTCCTCATAGTAGTGGAATCTTCAAGAGTTTCTCTATATCCTTTAATGGTGTCGATAATCATATTAACTTTTGAAATTAATTCATTAATAGATTACTATTCTTTAATTATCATATCTTTTAACTAAATTATATAAAGTTTTAGTTTTTCTTCATTCATATTATTATCTCATTTATAAACACTATGAAGTTTTGTTCTAATATACTTTGCAGTTTTTTATCCCATATACTTCATTAACTCTTTCTTAGATAATGAACACATATAAATTCTCTATTATTATCAAGATGAAACAATGCCCAAGTGTATATCCTTGAAACTGATACAATTTTGGAACCAACCAATCCAAAACAAGCATTGAATTATTACAAATAAATCACAAAGAATGTTTTTTGAATAATGATCACCAATCAATACAAAAGTCCCAAATTAAATAGATGAATATGGTTTTATTCATTTTATTTTCAACCATCTTCTTATTCTACACAACAATATTATTGATTTTTCCCTCTCATGGTATTATTATAATAATCTTCTAAGATATTTTTTTACCTGAATATTGTAAACACCTCTCACCCCATTGCTTCTATTTCTTATCCTTTTTAAAACTCAACATTAATCAAAAGGATAATGTTTCCAAAATTCAAATATGGAAACTCCATGTAAAATAAAACTGGTCAGATCATTTTTCAAGAAACCATCTAGCATCAATATGTAGTATAATGAAACAAATATTATCATTCAAACCATCTCCAATATCATTCAAATATCTTCTCATACATCTATGATCTTCTAATTTAATTCTCTATATATATTATCCATTAATCTTGTAATCTTCTTAGTATCCTCCCCTTTCAAAGTCTCACAAATTTCATATATCTTTTTAATGTCTACATGATCACATGAAAATAATAGATATGGTGAAATGATTTTAGATCACAATAAAATATCTCTCTTTAAATCTCAAAACCAAAAAATGATTGAATAATGGATTATACCGCAACATTGTGATATTTAATACATTAATAATGATGGGGGTATCTTTCTACGGTGGTTCATGTTTTTTCTTTTGTGGTGTATTCTTTATAATGGATTATCTAGTTCATATACTTTTACTAGTTATTGACACTGCTTCCGATCTATATCTTCTCTCCCTTGGTTCTTTGGTTCAAGTTTTCTAAACTACTTACAAGGTATTTGTTAAGCAGGTTTAATCAAATTTATCATATTTGGGGAGGTTCACATTTATCCGTGGAAAAATTCTGAAAATTTGATGCTTAGTGTGATGGTTCTTTTCAAGAAGGTGATGTTGAGTATTATGTTTGGATAAGGTTGGATGGTTCATCCCTTACTAGTTTTTAAGGTTATTTCAATGGTTCGATTAGTATTTCATTAGTGAATATTGTGTTTACAATGGTAGTAGTTACATTTCTATTTTTCTATCGTTTTTTAGTCTAATGTTTCAATGGTATACTATTTGTGGTGGTGGTTTTTGGTTGATGCTCTGATGGTTGGGTGAGGTACTCCAATGATGTTTGGTCATTGGTTATGTGGTTCATTAGAACCAATCATCAGGGGTTCTTGTAGAAATAGGTGGGATTGGTGGTGAATCACATGGAGTCCCATTCACATTGGCTGACACACCGGGTGGTGAAGGGAAAGAGGCACTAACACAGGTTGTTTTAGGTAATTGATTAACTCACTACTAGATTTATAGGTATTTGTGATGAGTTATTTCCAACGGGATCCCATCGCAAATAGCCTGTTGCAGAAAACGTCATCGCAAAAAATATTATTTGCGATGGGCCCATCGCAAATAATATTTTTTTGCCATGAGAAACTTCATCGTCGCAAATAATTCTCTGATTATATACTTTATATATATAAACTTTTTTACAATGGGCTCATCATAAATACTTTTTTGCGACGGGCCCATAATCCCGTCGCAAATACTTGTTTTTGAAAATATTTATTTAGACTATTTTTGACGGGCCTATTGCAAATACTTTTTGTGACGGGCCCGTAATCTCGTCGCAAATACTTTTAAAAAAAATTATTTAGGGTATTTGTGACGGGAACCCATCGCAATAGATCCCGTCGCAAATAATAAATAATTCTTTTTTAAAAATAAATTTAATAAAATTATTATTATTGAAAAATTAAGTTTAATGTTTTTAAAATAAAAAATTGAAAAATAATAAAATTCTCAGTATTCACAAAAAAATATACAAAAATCAAAAAATATTATTATTATTATTATTATTAAAATAAACAAACATTAAAAAATATAATATTGAAAAAAAACATTTAATAAAATTATGATTAATGAAACAATAATATTAATATTATTAAAATAATAGAGAAAATAAATATTATTAAAATTCTCAATATTCAAAAAAAATCATAAAATATTAAAAATTAAATTATGTAATATTCGCACCGATATAAAAGACAGAAATTGTAAATAGTTCATATTACAACAAATGTTAAATTAAAATGTTTTTAACATAAAAAAATCACTAGGGGGTCGTCTTCTGGTGGAGCTGGAGGAGCTGAAGGAGATGGTGGAGGAAACTACATCTCTAAACTACGAGTCATATGGTGCATATACTCCATCTACTCATGATGTTACTGCTACCATCGATGCATCTCCTCCTCGTACTACTGCTTCTACTACTACTGCTACTGACACATCTTTTTTTGTTCCTTCTACAAACTCTCTATAAGGTCATTCTGAGCTCGGAACTACTCCTAATACTGTGAGGCAGAAGATGATGCCTCTCCATGAGCTCCTCTCGAGCTAGACACCGACATTGCAGCAATACCATAATATGTACCAGGAGTCACATGAGAGCTGATACCAACTACTTGGCCCTTCTCAAATCCATACTGAGTCGCCTACATCCATGCCGCCTTGTCGAAATGGTGGGCACTGGTCTGACCAGTCACCCTGTCCTGACCCTCATCCTGTGTCTAAGAGGTCACAACCTCATATGGCTCCTTCAATTCTAATTTGAAATTAAAATTTTGAAAATATTATATGCAGTTAATTGTCAAACTGGAAAAATAAGACTAACAACAATCTGACGCTAGCGATCACCTCTAATCTCTCTGAAGCCTGGATCAGTGTACATCCTATGATAAACATCATACTCTGTAATATTGGGATGCTTGACTGCCTATATGAATATAAAATAAACTATTTATATTTGAATTTATATAAAATATTTTTAAAAATACTTACCAGATGCTCTCTATGTGTACTGAATGTACAACTACCAGCTCGATGCGTCACCTCCTGTCTTCCCTAGTTCTGCCGACCCAATAAAGGCCTCTTCTGAAATCCACCACCCAACCAGTGTGCTAATAATCCATCCCAAACCTGAGATGAAATGTACTCTAGTCGATGGGATCTACACGACTCATCAAATATTATCACTCCTGCTTTCTTAATGGTCATATTTATCAAATTATGAAAAAACTGAAGCAAACACTCATGCATAGCCACCTCCCATGCTGCATGGATATCATCACACATGCTATCCTCGATGGGATACTATAAACCCTGCAAATAATTTATAATATCAAGTTATTAATAAAATAAATTTCAAAATAAATATTATTTATTCACATACGAGCCAATGATTTTACATGGAGAGCTACACATCAACAAGAATCTATTCCCATGTGGCCCATAACTGAGAAAAATAATTGCGCAAGATAGCACTCCCCTGTCCAACAACTAAATGTGAAAAACTGTGCAAAAAAACCAAACAATTAGTATATATATAAATAAATTAATGAATGATAACTAAAATATACAGGTTTCCATACCTCTGTGTGTATGGATAGAATCCAAGACGTGGATGTCACTTGGGGATGGGGTCAGGAATCATCATTTGTGCAAGACTGCGCCCCATCCGCGTACCTCTTGAACCACTAGTAGGCTGAGGGTCAGATGATCCCACATCCCCCTCATCCAAAGGTAGCTCATCCTCCTCTAACTCACGAAGTAGATTAGATTCCATCTAAAACAAAAAATGATTTTTGTTAGCAGATAGTTGAAAATAACTATTATATATAGTTATATATTAGTTATGATCATAACCAGTATTTAACTGTGTCAATGTTCGCGTTCATCATAATCTTCATATCTGATGATGTCAATGTCATCATATTCCTCCTCGGCATCATCAATATCCATATGAGTTTCCCTTTCATCATCCCTTGTCATTTCAAATTAATTTGTAACATCATTAACATATTCATCACCATCGACCCTTAATTGTGGGGTGTCATCATCGATATTCACATTTCTTTGTGAAAAAGATGTATTTTGAGTAGTCTCTTGAAAAATTTCAATTCCTTCCACTTTAGCAAAACCACATTTAGTTTGAGTAAATTGATTTTCCTAAGATTTAATTTTTATTATGCCCCACCAATCACTCAGGTCTCTTGAAGTAGCATAGTACTTTTCTTAATAAATTTTATGTGCCTGTTGAGCCAGTTAAAAAGGTTCGTTTACTGTAAGAAGATTTTTATATTCAATATCAACGATTCCATGAGTCGGATGAATACGCAAGCCTCTCTCAGTATCCAACCATCGACATTTAAACATTATTATGTAATTCTGTCCTAGATAACATAGCTCAATAATTTCATCCAAAATGTCATAAAAGTCAATTTCAGTTTCTCTATGATGCAATCCTCTCAAAAAAAACTCCACTATTCATTGTTTTTTTGATTCCTCATATGCACGTGTATGAAATCTAAAACCATTAACCGCATATGCATTATAATATTTTACCATTTTGGATGGTGGGTTACTCAATATACACAGTCGCTTATCAATTTTATCAGCATGTTGAGACACCTGAAAATTTGTAAAACAATTATCAATATAATAAATAGTAAACTGAATTGATATTAAACCATCAATAATTTATGTTACTAGTTTTTGAAACCATTGAGAAATTTTTTTTGTCTGCGTTCTTCAAGAGAAGATGCTGTAATTTGTGGACGTTTTTTCTTAATATGTTTATCATATAACCTACAAATAAAAAAAGTTTACATACTGTAACAGAAATTATAGAATAAGTTATAGAAGCACTCACAGTACAAATGTTGTTATTTCTTCACAGTTTAGAAGAACATATGTATGATCTCTGTGATGTTCATCGTCTGAAATCCATCGTTCTTGAACTCCACTGAAGCCAAGATTTGGCTGATTAAAAACTAATAATTGATTGTCTATTTCATCATTAACATTTCCCTCATTCTATTCCATGTGGTTTTGTTTTGAGGGATATTTAGATTCAAAATAGTGAGAAAAGAAAAAAGTAATTTCCTTTTGCAAATAAGCTTCAACAATTGAGCCTTCAACCGATGCTTTATTACATACTATTTTCTTTACTTTCTGCATGCATCTCTCAAATGGGTACATACATAAAAATTGTAATAGACCTCCACATTTAGCTTCATGTGGAAAATGTAATATCAGATTTTCCATTGAGTCAAAGAAAGAAGGCGAAATGAATTTTTCTAGTTTACAGATAGTTATAGCAACATCTTCTTCCAATTTGCGTAGCACATCATAGTCTGTTGTCGCTGCACAAATGTCTCTAAAAAATTTGTTATGTCTGTTATAAAATCCCAAATCATAGAATTCAACAAACCTATGAATCCATTCGGCATAGGTATTTCCATTATAACATGAAAATCATGACTTTTTAATCCGGTAATATGACCATTCTTAAAAAATCTACCCAAATTAGAATCATAGCCATCTAGAAGTCTCAAATCTACAATCCAATAATAAAATAATAAGTGAATCTCTTTGGACAGTGTATAAGCTTTTTTTTTCTTTATTAACCTCTATGATCTGAAATTTTAAAATATTTCAAGTTCTGGTCGCCTGAAAATTTGGGCAAGATCTAATCATGCTTTTATAGTATCTTTAGTCTTACCCGGTGTATCGAAAACTATATGAAATAAATTATCAAAATAGTTCTTCTCAAAATTCATGACATCCAACATGTGGCAGACCAAAAAATTAGACCAATATGAGAGATCTCAAAAAATGATTCTTTTTATCCAATTATGTTCTTTCCCAAAGCCATGAATTTTCTGTTCTTTTACTGTTGGCCCAAATGTGATGAGAGGTAATGAAAACACAACTGATTTTAACACTATACCTGAGATCAATTTTGTAGGTTCACCCTTTCAATTATGCCTTTTCTAAAATGAGATTTGTTATTTAGAAAAGGATGATTGGTTGGAAGAAATATGCGATGACAGTCAAAATAGAAATGTTTTTTTTCCATTTACAAGCATAAAAGGTTTATTTTCTTTTATACAATAAGGAAATGATTTCGGACCATGTCTACTCTAGCCAGATAACATGCCATATGCTGGAAAGTCACTAATAATCCACATCAATGCAATTTTTAATGTGAAATTTTATTTCGCAGCAACATCATATGTAATAACACCATTAATCCACAATGAATTTAACTCATCAATCAATGGTTTCAAAGAAACATCAATATTATTTTTCAGATGTCCTAGGATTAATATGGTCAAAAAGATATAGGGCTCCTTTATCAACATCCATGTAGGTAGATTATATGGAGTTTTAAAGACATGACAACATAAATACGACTACCATAAGAACCAAACAGACATAAACCATCAGTATAAAGACCCAATCTCATGTTTCGAGCTTCTAAAGAAAAAGACGGATGCAGAAGATCAAAATTTTTCCATGAATCACCATCAGATAGATGATTCTATCTTTTACCAGTTGAAATATTGGTTTTATGCCATGAAATCATTGATGTTGTGTTATGAGGAATAAATAAATGTTGTAGACTGGGTGTAAGGGAGAAATATCTCAACTGTTTAACAGGAATCGATCCATACTAACCTGGTTGAGCTTGTTTATACCTCGATTGTCCACATGTGGGACAACTATCCAATGACTCATTTTCACCAGAATATAAGATGCAATCATTTTCACATGAATGAATCTTCTAATAACTAAGGCCAAGATAATGAACCAACCTCTTTCTCTCATAGTAATTTGCAGGCAAGACATTTACTTTAGGTAACGGTGTTTTAATCAAAGATAACATTTGATCAAAAAAGTTGTTTGACATTTCATTATTTGATTTAATGGCCATAAATTTTGCAACCCCTTCTAATTTTCTTATCTTGCAACCAGGATATAATGAATCCTTAGAATACCTCGACAACTTATAAAATTAAGATGGTGCCAACTCAGGAGTTAAATCAATATCATCGTGAGTTTCAGTTTGTTGAACAGATGGACCTGAAACATCATGTACTAAATTTTGGAACTGTGATGGATCTGGAATCAAGTTATTAGTATCTTCTCTGGAACTACGTTCACCATGTTGATACCAGAAAACATAATCTGGTTGAAAACCAAACAGCAAGAGATGTCCCCCAACCTTGTCAAATGTGTTAAATGTTCTCAAAGCACATTTTTTACAAGGAAACTTAATTGTGCCGTCTGAAACATATTCTGGTTTTGATGATGCAAATGCTAAGAAAGCTTCAACACCCTTAATATATATAGTATTTAAACCAGAACCATTTGTATTTTTTCTCTGATTTATCCAATCGCGATCATCTAATAATGACTGATGTCGACTTCCTTGTTCCATATTTTTCTGTAAAATATAAAATCATTGCTGTTTTTGAATAATTTGAAATTATAAAAATACTATCTGAAAAAAGAATATAAATAATTACTACTACTTCATAATAATTACCATTAATTAATGGTGACACAATTTCTAGTGGATTGACGTCTACTCTTTTTTCTGACGGCTCATTTACTTGCATCTTTCTCATATTGAAATCACAATGAAGAATATGGTCAAAGGTACCCATATTCAGTCTCGTATGCACGAGAATGAATATGCCTATCTCCGACCAGATTCTTCCTTGTGATTTCAGTGTGAGAAAGATGTAAGTAAATGAGTCGTCGGACAAAAGAGCCCCCTTTTGTCGATAAATAGCCTTCCTCCAACTATCACCGCCTAAAAAAATTATAAAAAATATGATCCTACGAATGCATCTCTAATCTTGTGCATACAAGATTGAATATGCCTATATAGCAGCACCTTTTTCATAATTTTTTGAGTCAGTGAGAGTTGAAGGAGAAAAATCATCGAGCAAGAGGAGTGTCATCAATCCACTGGAAATTGTGCGAAGTTCTTAAAATTTAATAAAAATTATTAAAATTTCTTTCTAACTCTTCCCAACTGTTCCTAACTAATTATTAATTTTTATTACTAATTATTACTAATTATTCATATTTATTACTAAATATTTCTATTTATTACTAACTATTCCCATTTATTACTAATAATTTCTATTTATTCCTATTTATTGCTAACTATTCCTATTTATTACTAACTATTCCTATTTATTACTAATTATTACTAATTATTACTAATTATTACTAATTATTACTAATTATCCCTTTTTATTACTAATTATTCCTATTTATTACTGACTATTCATATTCATTACTAACTATTTCTATTTATTACTAACTATTCCTATTTATTACTAACTATTACTATTTATTACTATTTATTACTATTTATTACTATTTATTACTATTTATTACTAATTATTCCTTTTTCTTACTAATAATTCATATTTATTACAATTTATTCATATTTATTACTAACTATTCATATTTATTACTAACTATTACTATTTATTCCTAACTATTACTATTTATTCCTAACTATTACTATTTATTCCTAACTATTAATATTTATTCCTAATTATTCGTATTTATTACTATTTAATACTATTTATTCCTATTTATAACTATTTCTTACTAATTATTTCAAATTATTACGATGTATTACTAATTATTACTAATTATTAGTAATTATTGCTAATCATTACTAATTATTGCTAATTATAACAAATTATTCCTAATTATTTCTAATTATTCATAATTATTTCTAATTATTCCTAATTATTAATAATTATTCCATATTATTACTAATTGTTCCGAATTATTAATAATTATTCCTAATTATTAATATTTATTCCTATTTTTTACTAATTATTGTTATTTATTACTAATTATTGCTCATTATTCCTAATTATTGCTAATTATTACTATTTATTTTTAATTATTGCAAATTATTGCTAATTATTCAAATTTATTAGTAATTATTAGTAATTATTAGTATTTATTCCTAATTATTAGTATTTATTACGAATTATTAGTATTTATTACCAATTATTAGTATTTAGTACTAATTATTACAATTTATTACTAATTATTACAATTTATTTCTAATTATTACAGTTTATTAGTAATTATTACAATTTATTACTAATTATTACTAATTATTACAATTTATTACTAATTATTACAATTTATTACTAATTATTACAATTTATTACTAATTATTATTATTTATTACTAATTATTAGAATTTATTACTAATTATTACAATTTATTACTAATTATTACAATTTATTACTAATTATTACAAATTATAACTAATTATTACTATTTATTACTAATTATCTCTATTTATTACTAATTATCTATATTTATTCCTAATTATTCCTAATTATTCTTAATTATTCCTATTTATTCATAATTATTACTAATTATTCCAAATTATTACTAATTATTTCTAATTATTTCTAATTATACCTAATTATTACTATTTATTGTTATTTATTACTAATTATTGTTATTTGTTACAAATTATTGGCATTTATTACTAATTATTGCTAATTATTGCTAATTATTACTAATTATTGCTAATTATTACTAATTATTGCTAATTATTCATAATTAATTCTAATTATTGCTATTTATTTCTAATTATTTCTAATTATTCCTAATTATTGCTAATTATTGCTAATTATTAGTATTTATTAGTAATTATTGGTAATCATTAGTATTTATTACTAATTATTACAATTTATTACTAATTATTATTAATTATTCCAATTTATTACTAAATATTCCTAATTATTACTAATTATTACTAATTATTCATATTTATTACTAATTATTCCTATTTATTACTATTTATTGCTATTTATTGCTAATTATTGCTAATTATTACTAATTATTACTAATTGTTCCTAGTTATTCCTAATTATTAGTATTTATTACTAATTATTGGTATTTATTGCTAATTATTAGTATTTATTACTAATTGTTACAATTTATTACTAATTATTACAATTTATTACTAATTATAACAATTTATTAGTAATTGTTACAATTTATTACTAATAATCACAATTTATTAATAATTATTACAATTTATTGCTAATTATTACTATTTATTAATAATTATTACAATTTATTACTAATTATTACAATTTTTTACTAATTGTTACAATTTATTACTAATTATTACAATTTATTACTAATTATTACTAATTATTACTAATTATTATTAATTATTACTAATTATCTATATTTATTACTAATTATATGTATTTATTACCAATAATTACTAATTATTACTAATTATTACATTTTATTACTAATTATTACAATTTATTTCTAATTATTACAATTTATTAATAATTATTACAATTTATGAGTAATTATTACAATTTATTAGTAATTATTACAATTTACTACAATTTATTACAATTCATTATTAATCATTACAATTTATTACTAATTATTACAATTTATTACTAATTATTACAATTTATTATTAATTATTGCAATTTATTACCAATTATTACAATTTATTACTAATTATTACAATTTATTATTAATTATTAAAATTTATTGCCAATTATTACTATTTATTAATAATTATTACAATTTATTACTATTTATGACAATTTATTACAATTTATTACTCCTTATTACTATTTATTACTCTTTATTACTATTTATTACTCATTATTATTATTTATTACTATTTATTAATAATTATTAATAATTATTACTAATTATTAGTATTTATTATTATTTATTTCCAATTATTATTAATTACTACAAATTAATTATATACATTACTAATTATCGTTAATAATTATTATTTACTACTAATTATTAAAAATTAGTACTAAAAATATCAATTTATTAGTACAAATAAATACTCATGAAAAAATAATTTAAATTTAATTTAATTACAACTAATCAACAATAATAAAAATTCACATAAAAAAATGAAATAAATAATAAATTAAATAAAACATAAATACCTTTAAGCTTGATTTTTTATTGATGTAGACGGCTTCACAACTTCTCCGTGAACAAAAAAATTAACTTAGAAATATTTTCCCTCTAAAATCAGAGCTTAGAGAGAAACATGATCTTAGAATTGAGAGGAATGAGAGCAAAAACGGGTGGGGGTATATATAGGTTAGATTATTTGGGACGGGATACCCGTCGCAAATAGTATCTTTTGCGACGAGACCCGTCGCAAATACCTACACCCACATTAATTACCGTCGTCGGTTAAAAAGTTATTTGCGACGGGTCCCGTCGCAAATAGTCTCTGTCAACACACCTTTTGCGATGGGATGACATCTCGTCGCAAAAAGCTATTAACCACCGCAGGGTATTTGCAACGGGGCCCGTCGCAAATAATTCGCTATTTCCAACGGTGGGATCCCACCGTCGCAAATAAGCTTCACGCGGTTTGGCGCACTAGCCGCGCCAAACTTTTTGCGACGGGAGACGAAATCGCGTCACAAATAATTGGTTATTTGCGACGGGTCGTTACCCCCGTCGCAAAACTTTCGTCGCAAAAAATCATTTTCCCATAGTTACTCAATCTAACTCATACTAGTGACGCCTTGTTTTTTCATCTTTATTTTTTTGAAATTTGGATTTAGTATGGTGTTTTTGAAACTATGGTCAGCATCATATTTACTTGGATTGTGTTCTTTGTTTATTTTATGGTAGGTTTCCACTCAACTCAAAAGTGGATTCATTAAAAATAAAAAAATGGTCTTGAAGGAGAAAAATTTATGAAACCTTTAACGATTTGGGGATACTTTTTTCCTATTGTAATTTTTAATTTAGGAGCCATTATTAACATGATTCCCAACTCTACTTGTCCTTCTATTCAGGTTTGAGAGATTCTACCAATGGGAATCATGGTGCAACTTATAGACTGATGACCTAATGTGAGTGAAGAATATCATTTTCCTAATAGACTTTTATATCCTTGAGATGGAAGATACTAAAATCCATGAAGGCTCTCCTCTCATACTTCTAATACCATTTATTAAAATGGATAAAAAAATCATAAAAATTCAAAATGGAACATTATCCATTGATTTTGGGGGAGAAAATATAAGTTTTAATATTCTTGATGTAATGAAACACCCCATTAAGGAGTACTCTAATATTCTTATATATTCAATATAAGTGATCCCTGATGACACACACACATAACACTCTTTCCTTGGACCACATTCTATTTCTACTTATTCGTCTTCACTCTTTTATACTTTGGGTTATAATTCTTATTTTAATTATTACATGGGTTTTGAAAAGTGTAATTTCTATATTCTAATTGATGAGTGTGTTCACTCTAAGGTAGTAATTATAGTTGATTATTTTAAAAATGTCATTTATATTTATTCTCTTTCTATGGAGAATAATAACGAGTATATAGAAAATTTCATTAGCATCCCTCCCCTCAAATCCCCTCCCTTATTCTAAAACCCCTGCTGATGGAATTAAAACACTTTCCCCCAAATTAGAAATAATATTATTTTGAGGGTATTGAACAATTTCCTATCATAATTTTCGATAACCTCTATCCAGAGTAGGAATTAAAAATACTTGGCCTTTTGAGAGAGTGTGTAAAAAGGTGATATGGTGGACATTGGTTGATATTCTTAGGACACAACTATATATTTTCAGGCATTGTATACTTTTAGAGGATGTGTCTAAACCTTTAATACATGCTCAACTCTAGCTAAATCTCACCCACCATGAAGTCATAAAAATGGATATTAGAAAATCACTTATATTTGGGATCATTTATCCCATATTTGATAGCAAATGGGTTTGCCTAATAAAAACTCTTTTTAAGAAAAATAGAATAACAACAGTGAAAATTAAAAGGAATGAATTGGTTCCAACACATATGAAAAATAATTAGAGTGTATATATTAACGATCATCGAATCAATCATTCAATGTAAAAGAATAACTTTCCTATATATTTTATTATTCCTATGTTAGAAATACTGGCCAATAAGTCTCATTATTGTTTCCTTGATGTCTAATTCTTACTATTTTAAATTTCATATATCCCCATAGGATTAAGAAAGAGAAAAAATTTACCTATACAGTATACACATTTTCATATATAATTATTTCATTTGGTCTTTTCCATGCTCCAAGAACCTTTCAATCTTATGTGGTTAGTATTTTCTCTGAGTTCCTAGAGCATTATATGGAAGTTTTAATGATTGTTTCACTGTCTATGGCTATTCCTTTGATGATTGTTTGACACACCTCAATTATATATTCTGTTGATGCATTGAAAAATATTTCTTATTAAATTATGATAAATTATATTTGATGCTATAGAGAGGGATTTTTTGGGGGTATTTCATCTCTAGGGATGGAATACAAGTTGAAAAATAAAAAAATAAAATAATTTCCTCCATAACATATCCCAAATATGTTAGCGTGGTGAGTTCTTTCATGGTTCATACCATTTTTAATCACTGATTAATTAAATATTTTAGTAATATTTCACATCTATTGTCCTAGTTATTTTAAAATGATGTTGAGTTTATGTTTTATGTTCTTTTCATTAATGATTTTAATTCACTAAAAAGGATTCTCAGATCCTCACAAATCACCCAACCACTTTGGAGGGATATCCTCTTTAAACACATGTATTACACATCTAACTATGCAGTTTGAGTTGATTTATCACAAAGGGTTAAAATAGATCCTTATGGTATTAAATATTCTTCATGTACCCTTGACGTTTCCGATAAAAATTACACAACCAATGATAAATAACATCTTTCAATTATGTTTTCTTTGAGAAAATTTCATTCCTATCTTCTTGGGTTAAATTTCATTATTTTTTCTAATAATGTTTCCATTGAATTTTTCTTTAATAAGGTCGAGTATAAGACTTACCTCATAGGTGGATGCACCCTCTCTGGGAATTTGATCTAGAGATCCAAGATAAGAAGGGAGTGTAGAATATGGTAGCTGGTTACATTAATATGATTACCCCGGCATTGGACACACATGTTGTATCACCCCTTCCAATTGGATATTTATTCTCATATGAACAACTTTGTGATATAGTGGACCCTACCCATTGGTATGTGTATATTGTTAATTATTTAGAAACATATAAGGTCCCTATTAATTTTAGAAATACACAATCCCAAAGGATTTAACATGATTCATGGTGGTAAATTTAAGATTATCTATAATTGTGGAATATTTTCACTAACTAAGTTATTTGACAGTGTGTCCTTGACCTTTAGTTCACATATGTCTTGAGCTTTTTTCACACTCTGGAATATGGGGGACACTTTGGATCTCAATACACAGCTCAAAAGGTTATTAAATCTAACCTTTATTGACAAATATTGTATAGGTATGCTCAGAAAATTTGTAGGTTATGTATATGATTTAAATTTATAGGAAATATCTAAAATAGTAATGGAATTCTCCAACAACCCATGTTATTTTACAAGATATTTGATGCATGGATAATTAACAACATCAAACCTCACCCAAATTCATTTGAATTTGTGTACATCCTTTTAGATATTTATTATTTATTTAAATTTGTTGAAATAAAGATAATAATGACCAATGAATCTCAATTTGTTATTGAATTTTTAAGATCTCAAGTTTTTATAAGTCTATGTTTGTCGAAGTTTATCAATTGCAATGGGGTTCTCATTTTAGTAATTGCAACATAAAAAATGTACTCTTTAAGTAAGGTATATTTTACTAATTATCCACTACATATCATCCCCAAACTAGTGTAAAATATAAAATTTTAAATCATGAAGTTAAGAAAATCTTGGAAAAAATGGTACAACCTAATAAGAAAGACTAGAGTATGCACTTATATGATTCTCTGTGGGTATCCCATATAACTTTTAAAACTCCAATAAAAATTTCACCTTGTAGGAATATATTTGGAAAGTATTTTCACCTAATCATTGAGATATATCACTATATATTGGGTTTTTAAACAATTTAATATGAATCTATCAGATGCAGGTGAGCATATGAAATTGTTGATTCAGGAGTTAGATGAAACTTTCTGTGATGAATATAATCACTCCTAGATCTATAAAGAGAATATTAAGGCTATAAATGATGATATGATTCATTAGTTTAAGTTTTATATTATAGAGAAGTCCCTAATATAAATTTTTAGGACAAAATTCCTTCCTAGTAAGCTTGGTTTTTAATGGATTATTCCTTATAATATTTCATATGTTTATCCTTTCAGTGTAACATAGGTTTTACATGAGTTGAGTGTTACAACACATGTACTTTTAATAATATATAAATTTTATGTTTTATTAATTTTCATTTTATGAATTTTTATATATTCTAGAAATAATTATTTTAAAAATATATTTTATGTTTATTTCATATCACAATAGAAGATATTATATGCTCATTATACATTTAAAATTATTGTGTTTACTTAATTACAAAAAAGATATTTTATTTAAATGTAAATATATATCCTTACCAAGATTTCATATTTTTGATCTATTTAAAAGACATATTTAACTATTAGGTATTTTATAATTGAAGGTTTATATTCATTTTATGGATTTATATTGGTATTTATCATTATTAATGTTTTATAAATTATTATGGAGTGGTGTGAGATTTGAATGTTGTTTTTCATTTAAATGGAATATTTTTATTTAAAAAATATATTATTTTAATATAGTATGTGTTCTATATTAAAATTTAATATATAATAACTAGATATTTATTTTATTAAAATAAATATTATTTTTAAAAAATCATATAAAAATATATTAAAGTATTTTTTTACAAATTTATATAAAATAAGATGTGATAGTAACTAATAAACTTGATGTTTAATCATAAAAAATTAGTAAAAAATTATGATAAAGGGTTATAGATGACATTTTTTTTTTAATTTATGGATTTTAAATCATTAAGGTATTTATTTTGAAATTCAACATTCAAATTCAATGTGGTTATAGGTCGAGTGATACATTATGTAGCGTCCCACCCCAGAAGTAACTTAGAGGTTCCCTAAGACAGTTGGCCACATAACCTCAAGCATGACTCCCCATATGCTAGTGATTTCAATCTTTTCGTGAGGGCCTAGGGTGTGTACCTGGGGAGACTATGACCTCATGAGTTAGAGTAGATCCCTAAGGTAAATAATAAATGTAAACTGTAGAAACAGTAATAACAAAGAAGCAGCGGAATAACCAATAAAAATCAAATAAATAACCATGTGGAAGTTGAATCAATGATATATAAAAATATGAAGATGATCATTCCATGTAGATACACAAAAATGAGGTACAAAGAATATAGGGGAAGTATGCATATACCACATTCTATACAAAAAAGGCCCAAAGTTTCCTCTACTTGTATCAGGAGCATAGTCTATGTCCTCTTCTCTTTCACTCCATCATAAAACTGGGAATCAAGCGTAAGAATCTGGATGATTCCCTTTATCTACACCAGCAATCATGAAGTATTCTTAGGTATCAAGGGTGGATTGAACAGGGTGTGAGACATAATCATTTGGCCACCACCAATGGTGTCTAGATCAATCCAGTCTGTTCATATAAAATGAGTAGTATTCCAATAATAATAAATTCAAGGTAATAAATACACCCGAATGGGTTCCTTATGGGATACCTAACTAACACTACCTGATTGGGCTAATTTTAATGTCTTTGAACAAAGGTGACCCATAAAAGTATGGTATAAAGCATAAATGGGTCATCATAACTAAGTTATCAAGGTATGAACCAAACCCAAACATGTGATTTTTCTTGGAGGACAAAACCATTTAATTAAATGAATTAGAATTCTAGGATTTATATAAAAGCCATCTATTGAGTTTAATATAAGGCCCCAGCCTTAAACCTTACTTAATATTAAGTTATTACAAGATTACACATTGAGGATCTTTTCAGGTTTAGAGTTTTAGAGAATTAGATCATGAAACTTGCATTGCATTCCACATTTAAACAAAGTGGTTACATAAAAGACAGTATTCATTCTTCCCATCAACGGAAACATATTTAAAATAAAACATGTATTCTTTCTTGACACATCCTTGACACTATCATCACATCATGTACCTTTCCCTTGACCTATTAAAAACATTTCAAAAACTTGGGATGAGCATAAAAAGCTCAGTAAGGGTTATAAAAATATGGAAAGGAAACATGAGTTCATATATACAAAAGAATGAAATCATAACACATAAAAGGTATCTTGAGGCATTCATAACATTCTTATGTAGGGAGTAACCCTCTTGGTTACGTTTGGAATACCCACCACAATATATTCCCTAAATCTCTTCGGAGAAACCTTAACGTTTCACTCCTTCGTGTTACCCAATGCATTGAAGAGCTATATCGGGCTCACCCGCCCTTAGTTTATCACAGAACCACCCGTCTTCATAATAATGCCCAAGAACCATAACATAATCTTATAACATTAAACATTCATAAAGGAAACATAACATTTCCACCTTTCAATAACAGGATATCAATACAACACGTTGATATAAATACATTATGAAAACCATTTTCAATACCAAAATAAAAGAAAAGTAAAACATGGTATTTATTTTTCTTTTAAAAACAAGGTATGGCTGGTAGAGGAAGCCGAAACTCAAATAATGGTCATGGCGGTGGAGAAGTCGTTGTCGCCGCATATGTACGACAAAAACATTACCTTTTGTCGTTTAGTAAAATGCTTCGTATAAAAAGATTCTTTTTGGATAAACGTAAAAGTAAAACGGGTTTATACACCATATAAAAGAAAGTTGTGTATAAAACAAAATATTACTCAATGAAAGTAGATTGAGACGAAGTCCCATACAAAGACGGTATCCTTGGATTAAGGATAAATCAGTTACATAACTTTGTGTGACAAACGAATAAACGAAATATAATTGGGTATTAAGTGTACAAAATCAGAGGACATTCACACATAATCATAGAACGACATATTCAAGGTGTACAAGTTTATCCCAAAGAATCGAAATTGGGTTAAGAAGTTCCCTTGCTAAAATTAGACAGCCTAACAATGTCACTTCAAAATTCAGAAAAAGAGTTGATGAGAGATAAAAAGGGTATCTCATCACTTGGACATAAAATTTAAATCAATAAGGATATAGAAGAACATTTCCCAAAATAATATTATGTGAATTAAAAGACATAACAAAATATGTCTTTTAAAAAGAGGAGGGTGAAAGGTTCCCTTACCGACATGGGTATCTTTCGAAACATACGCCCCATGAAAGAAGGACAATACAACATTCATGTAAATACTCATAAATGAAAGAATATTACACAATGAGTAAAATAATAGTCAGTACATACACCACTCAAAGGAAATTGTGGAAAATGTAGCATAAATCTCACTGGAATAAAAGTGAGATGAAAAATCCCTTACGAAAACTCGGCAGCCTAACCGCGCTACTTAAAACTTCCAAAAATGGATTGATGAGATCAAATAGGGTATCTCATCACATTACAATAAAATGGACAGAAAGATTAATATAAAATTACATCCCCCATCATAACAAAGAGGATCTTAAAAGAAGTGACATAAAGGAGAGTACTTAAAGAGAAAGAGAGATGTTAGATCTCTTACGAAAATTCGGCAGCCTAATGGCGCCACTCAAAACTTCCAAAATGGATTGATGAGAGAGAATAGGGTCTCTCATCATATGAACATAAAAATTACAGTAAGAGTAATATAAAATAACATCCCAATAAAAAGAAATATGAGCTTAGAAGGAATGACATAAAAGAGTGTACTTAAAAAGAAAGAAAGGAGTAGGATCCCTTACCTCAAGTCCAACTTGTCTTGTTCGTTTCTTTATATTCCTGAATAATAAACTTTGGTCAATTAATAATTACCTAAGTACCTCCTTTAGAGATTATTATTCAGTTCATATCACATATTATAATTTTATAATAATTGTTTAATAATTTTATTTCATATCAGACGTTTTTTCCTATGTTTGGTACATGAGTCAAAAATGAACTTGTTTGAAAAAAGGTTGCCCATATAGTTATAAGTAAATAATTTCCAGAATAGTATTAAAATATCATATATATCTAGTAAATATTCATTTTATACTATTCCATATGATTTGGAGATAAAAAAACGAAAAGCACCGTTCATGGAGATGGTAGGCCGTACGTACGCATGAACGCTACTTTCATTTTTTGTCATATTAATGGAATTATAACAAAATGAGAGATATATTTATATGTTATAATTCCAGAATGATATCCATAATTTATATGTAATATATTACATATATATCCATTATATATATGTACATATAATATTACATAACATTTTGAGATAAGAAATGAAATGTACCGTTCATGGAGACGGTAAGCCGTACGTACGCATGAACACTACTTCCATTTCTATTTCATATTTAATGGAATTAAAACATAATGATACATAATAGTATTTTAATTACAGTATGGTATCATATATAATTTCATTAAATATATCCTTTATACGTACCACATATGGTATTAACGAATTAAATCACTTTGAGGGGGCGGTAGTCTGCACTTCCTTAAATGAAGATATCGCGTTTACGTATAATGGAAACCATAAAGGTACGCAATAAATTAAAAATATAGAAGCTTAAGTAAAACATAAAAATATTAGATATCTTATATAAATATAGTGTCATATTAATGGCCACCTTTGAAGGTGTTAGAAGAATGTTGAACAATCATCGTTTCGGGAGGCAGAAATTCACCATCCACGGAAACAGTATGTTATTTAACCATTAGATGTAGGTGTCTGTAAGTGTAGCTCTAATACTTCTTATAAAAATATCCTATTATATTTAATATACTGTATTTTTTACAAAACAAATGAATAAAAAGATTTTAGGGGGTTGGAGAAGCAAAATAAAACAAAAGGACACAAGTGAAGACATTACCTTAAAATCGGGTAACTCCCTTTGGTTTGAGATGCAAGGCTTCCTTGGGAAGACTTCTACCCCATGTGAGGCTTCAAGGAGTAAGCGAGGGAAGTGGAGAGACAAAATGGGTAGGGGTTGGCCGAGCCAAAGGCTTTGGGAGTGTGGGTAAGGATGTAGAGGTGGGAGCCTTTTATAAGAGGAGAGGAGAAGCACTCTTGAAAAGTTACAAAATGTTACTTTATTTTCAAAAGAGTTTTGGATTTTAAAGGTCCCACATTGATTTATTTATAGGCTAAGGTGATGAGGGTTATAAATCCACTCATCCAATAGGTGTTTTACATGTGTAGGTATTAGATATTACATTATCTTTCCATTTTATTTAAATCGTTAAATAATGAGGTCATCGCTGCATCATCAGGATGTCATAAATAATTTAATTTATTTAATGTCTAAAAATTAAAAAAAAACTACTATGATGTAGGAAAGTGTTTTATCTTTCTAATGACTATTTATAGTCTAAAATATGACTTGTATAACCCCATGTAAAAATTGTTTTAGTAAAACATCTCATGTTTCTGTCATTTTTACTTTAACATTGAATAAAAATATATTTATGTCATTTTCCAACCAAAGTGGCTCCATGGGGTCCCCAAGTTGACCCATGGATTGTCTTGGTCGGCCATGACACATCCAATGAGGGTAGGACATGTGTCTAGGTCATTTCATTTTATTAAAACATTATTCTTACCATAAACTACACTAATTACCTCTAATCGCGATTAAAAACTTAATAAGTTACTATTCACCAAAAAATATTTTTATCCCATTGAACCACATTTTACTTCTTAATGACAACCATGTATGTCGGATTTTTGAAATTCAAAACACAAAGATGGAAAAATTTCATTTAAACGGAAAAATCAGTTTTTATAAGTACCACTTAGTGGTTTCACTATTCATCAAAAAATTGAAGTTTTTCAGAAAAATCCCAAAAATTCACCCTAGGATATATTTGATATTCGGAATTCAAAAATGAATTCTGTTTTAAAAAATTAAAAACATATAAGTCACATTAATTAATTTAATAATTAATTCTCACTGTCAGAGCAAATAGCCTGTTTTTATTAAACAATAAGTATCAAAAGATTGACACTAGTTTAAGTCTGATTTCAAAGTGAAATTAATTCCAACGACCAATATTGGATTTAATGGTAAAAATATATTCTAATTTCACTTTAAAACCAATTAAAAATATAATTTAATCATATAAATAAATTAGATTAAAAAAGGTTTTGAATTAAAATACAACATTTTACACTATTCATTAAAAAAATGAACTTTATCGGAAAGATACCAAAAATTTACACAAAGTAAATTTTATTGTCCCAATTCTAAAGAAGAGTTTTATTTGGTCTAATATAATTTATAAGAGTGAACAAAACTATATTTAATGATGTTTCGCCATCAAAAGGTGATAAGTGAACCTTTAGTGAAAACTAGGGCATATACGCCTAAAATTGAATTCTTTCCATATTTTAAGCCTTTATCTTTTATTGGATAAATGTAAAAAAATTTAAAAACATAAATAATCATATTTTAGTCATTTCTATCCATTCCCACCAATACAATGGCTACATGTTAACTACCATTTAAAATAATATTATTTTATTATTAGAGTGCAACGTAAGATTCCCAAGAAACTCGTTGTTGCGTGTTGGGTACGCCATCGAGCATAGCGTCCACTTTAAATTCATATTAATATTTTATTCACAAATATGGATAAATATTAAAATGTCATATTCTTTATTTACCTGGGGTGTTACATCCTTCCCCCCTTTTGGGAATTGTGTCCTCGCAATTTTTAAAATTGAGCTTGGAAACATCCTTGAAAGTCCCACATCGGAACAAGAGTCGGTAAAAAAATCACTTTAAAATAAAGGAAGATAAGTACAGAGGTCAGCTGATCTAACCCATACTAGGATTCCTTTTAGAAAAACATGGACATGGAAGAAAAAGCAAAGGGTCATGTTCTTGAGGGAGAGTGATAGTAAACATGTCTAGGAGAAAGTTAACCATAAGAAAATCACAAACTTGTGATGGGTTAAACAGTATTCGATTCCCCAGTAAAAAAATTTAATAGACAAAATTTTTGTTTTAAGTTACTTTTTATTGAGGAATTTATTCATAAGGAAACATAATCACTTATCATGTTGACTTTCAACTTTTACTAGATTCCTTAATCAAACTCATATTTTTTTTTCAAAAGACGAGTATTTAGGGAGACTTGTTCGCATTAAGAGTACTATAATAAACATCTAGAGAATCACCTAATCCACCAAAGAGAACTATATAATTCCCATGTCTTTAGTATTTAACCAAAACCAAAACAAAAAAGGTTAGTACAAGGTCAGATAATCCAGAAAAGGATGACCCTTTAAAAAGAAAATCTATGCTTTATCTCCAAAATTTGTCCA
This sequence comes from Viscum album, assembly GCA_963277665.1. Lineage (NCBI taxonomy): Eukaryota > Viridiplantae > Streptophyta > Magnoliopsida > Santalales > Viscaceae > Viscum > Viscum album. The sequence continues at coordinate 2,049,383,340 of OY728145.1, forward strand.
ACAAAACCCAAAGTTCAACGAGGACCATCCGATAAACAATTTGTCCATAAAATTATTCAAAGTAAACCAATCTAAGATTGAAACCCAAATATTTTAAGGATTTATTCACATAGTCTTCCAAGTTAAATTGTAACATTTATCTTCAAACAACATCAGTTTCTCCTGAAGTCTCATATTGAAAAGTAATTAACCTAATCACATATCCTCCATGATAGGTTAATAATTTTCATAAATAACCCAAAATCAACTTACTCTTAATTCATAAAAACATATAACTAAAAAGAATCAGTCAAACTAACCAGGGAATTCACGTATTCCAGTGGTAGGCGATAAATACCAGTCACACTTTGGTTGTGGGTTCGATTCCCACAGCTTTGTCCGACGTGACGGGTAGTCACACGATCTGCATGTTGTCCTTTTTCCAAAACTATATAATTCTCAAATCATTCCCCAAAAAGGGATAAAATCATCAAAAATAACTATAACATAATTTAACCTAAATTTTATCTCATGCCTTTCACTTCAATCATAACATATAGTAACCCATAATTACCTCAAAAGTAAGGATCATATAAACCCAAATGGTTCTTTATAACTATTTCCACAAAAGAAAAGATAACTATTCCTTCAATAAAATTTGCATATATTAAACATCAGGGTTACACATAATATAAAAAGTCTTCTAATGTAACCCCATCATCAAAAGAGACTTAATACTATTAAGAATTTCACCATTACTCTTGAAGCCCTTATATGTTGACATCTTACTCATTCAACATTCTTCATGATCCATTAACCATTACTTTCCAACTTATTCCAAAATACCTCTTTCCTACAAACAAAATCATGAATCATATCCAAAGATTCCAAAATAGGAAAACAATAGTCATGAAATAATACATACCTTTGATTGGTCATTGTCAGTTTCTTCATCCTCAATTGGAATGGCATTAGGTATTGGTAAACGAACATTTGTACGCTCTTGGTGATCCCATTCATGAAAATTCTTCATAGGACATGTGTTTTCATAATGACCATGCACACCACATTTAAAACATTCAATTGATTCCTCATAAAGAACTTATTTCCCTTTCCTCGAGTCAACTGGATTCTTCCTTTTTCCATGGCAGGTTCTTGCTTTATGACCTTCATTTCCACATCTATAGAATATTTCTATCCCTTTGAAACATTTTCCTAGGTGTTTATTTCCACATATTTGACACATAGGTTTTTGAACACACTTACCTTTATGATTATTACCTGTACTTCTGTAGGGATTTGTTTCTCGCATATATGATACCTTAGAGAAATCACCAAGGTTTAGGTGGTCAATCATGACTCCAGATAGTTGGTTGAGGATAATCACAAGAGTTCTCATTGCGGCTCCAATATCATTCAGTTTCTTGCTGAAAAAACTTTCACAGTTTCCTTCACATCCACTATTACTTTGGTTCCTGCTAGATCCATCCATTTACAAAAACCAAAAAGGTCAGTGTGATATATCAAAAAAACCATCATGTACTAATGAGTAATATAAACACTAAGATATACTTACTCATTCACTTTATCTAAAAATAGGACTCTTTCTGAAATCATAACCATTATGGTAATGCCACTTATGATTAATGAATACCCTAACCTCTAAAGTTATCTAAACCGACCTTTGATACAAACTATAAGGCCCCAGCATTAAACCTTACTTAATCTTGAGTTATTACAAGATTACAGATTGAGTATCTTTTCAGGTTTATAGTTTTAGAGAATTAGATCATGAAACTTGAATTACATTCCACATTTAAACAAACTGGTTACATAAACAACAGTATTCATTCTTCCCATCAACAGATACATATTTAAAATAAAACATGGATTCTTTCTTGACACATCCTTGACCCTATCATCACATCCTGTACCTTTCCCTTGACCTGTGAAAAAAATTTCAAAAACATGGGATGAGCATAAAAAGCTCAGTAAGGGTTATAAAAATATGGAAAGGAAACATGAGTTCATATATACAAAAGAATGAAATCATAACACATAAAAGGTAACTTGAGGAATTCATAACATTTATACATAAGGAGTAACCCTCTTTGTTACGTTAGGAATACCCACCATAGTATATTCCCTAAATCTCTTCAGAGAAACTTTAACGTTTCACTCCTTCGCGTTCCCAATGCATTGGAGATCTATATTGGGCTCACCCGCCCTTAGTTTATCACCGAACCACCCGTCTTCATAACAATGCCCAAGAACCATAACATAATCTTATCACATGAAACATGCATAAAGGAAATATAACATTTCCACCTTTCAATAACAAAATATCAATACAAAACATTGATATAAATACATTATGAAAACCATTTTGAATACCAAAATAAAAGAAAAGTAAAACATGGTATTTATTTTTCTTTTAAAAAGAAGTTAGGGCTTGTAGAGGAAGCCGAAACTCAAATAATGGTCATGGCGGTGGAGAAGTCATTGTCGCCGCATATGTACGACAAAAACATTCCCTTTTGTCGTTTAGTAAAACGCTTCATATAAAAAGATTCCTTTTGGATAAACGTAAAAGTCAAAGGGGTTTATACACCGTATTAAAGAAAGTTGTGTATAAAACAAAATATGCCTCAATGGAAGGAGATTGAGATGAAGTCCCATACAAAGATGCTATCTTTGGATTAAGGATAAATCAGTTACATAACTATGTGTGACAAACGAATAAATGAAATATAAGAGGGTATTAAGTGTAAAAAAATCATAGGACATTCACACATAATCATAGAACAACATATTCATGGTGTACAATTTTATCCCAAAGAATCAAAATTGGGTTAAGAAGTTCCCTTGCAAAAATTAGACATCCTAACGGCGTCACTTCAAAATTCAAAAAAAGAGTTTATGAGAGATAAAAAGGGTATCTCATCACCTAGACATAAAATTTACATCAATAAGGATATAGAAGAACATATCACAAAATAATATTATGTGAATTAAAATACATAACAAAATAAGTCTTTTAAAAGGAGGAGGGTGAAAGGTTCCCTTACTGAAATGGGTATCTTTCGAAACATACGCCCCGTGAAAGAAGGACAATACAACATTGATGTAAATACTAATAAATTAAAGAATATTACACAATGAGTAAAATAATGGTCATTACATACACCACTCAAAGGAAATTTTGTCAAATGTATCATAAATCTCAAGGGAATAAAAGTGAGATGAAAAATCCCTTACGAAAACTCGGCAGCCTAACGGCGCCACTTAAAACTTCAAAAAATTGATTGATGAGATCAAATAGGGTATCTCATCACATTACAATAAAATGTACAGAAATAGGAATATAAAAGAACAACCCCAATCATAACAAGGAGGACCTTAAAATAAGTGACATAAAGGAGAGTACTTAAAGATAAAGAGAGAGGTTAGATCTCTTACGAAAATTCAGCAGCCTAACGGCGCCACTCAAAACCTCCAAAATGGATTGATGAGAGAGAATAGGGTCTCTCATCATATGAACATAAAAATTACATTAATAGTAATATAAAATAACATCCCAATAACAAGAAATATGAGCTTATAAGGAATGACATAAAAGAGTGTACTTAAAAAGAAAGAGAGGTGTAGGATCCCTTACCTCAAGTCCAACTTGTCTTATTCGTTTCTTTATATTCCTGAATAATAAACTTTGGTCAATTAATAATTGCCTAATTACCTCATTTAGAGATTATTATTTAGTTCATATCACATATTATAATGTTATAATAATTGTATAATAATGTTAGTTCATATCAGACATTTTTGCTGATGTTTGGTACATGAGTCAAAAATGAACTTGTTTGAAAAAAGATTTCCCATGTAGTTATAAGTAAATAATTTCCAGAATAGTATTAAAATATCAAATATATATAGTAAATATTCATTTTATACTATTCCATCTCATTTGGAGATAAAAAACGAAAAGCACCGTTCATGGAGACGGTAGGCCGTACGTACGCATGAACACTACTTTCATATTTTGTCATATTAATGGAATTAAAACAAAATTAGAGAGATATATATATATGTTATAATTACAGAATGATATACATAATTTAGATTTAATATATTACATATATATATCGATTATATATATGTACTTATAATATTACATAACATTTTGAGATTAGAAATGAAATGTACTGTTCATGGAGACGGTAAGTCGTACGTACGCATGAACGCTACTTCCATTTCTATTTCATATTTAATGGAATAAAAACATAATGATAAATAATAGTATTTTAATTCAAGTATGTTATCATATATAATATCATTAAATATATCCTTTATACGTACCACATATGGTATTACCGAATCAAATCACTTTGAGGGGGCGGTAGTTCGCACTTCCTTAAATGAAGATATCGCGTTTACCCATAATGGAAACCATAAAGGTAAGCCATAAATGAAAAATAAAGAATCTTAAGTAAAACATAAACATATTAGATATCATATATAAATATATTGTCATCTTAATGGCCATATTTGAAGGTGTTAGAAGAATGTTGCCCAATCATCGTTTCGGGAGGCAGAAATTCTCCATCCACGGAAACAGTATGTTCTTTAACCATTAGATGTAGGTTTGTGTTAGTGTAGCTCTAATACTTCTTATAATAACATCCTAGTATATTTAAGATACTGGATTTGTTACAAAACAAATGAATAAAAATATTTTAGGGGGTTAGAGAAGGAAAATAAAACAAAAGGACACAAGTGAAGACATTACCTTAAAATCGGGTAACTCCTTTTGGTTTGAGCTCAAAGGCTTCCTTGGTAAGACTTATGCCCAAAGTTAGGCTTCAAGGATTAAGATAGGGAAGTGGAGAGACAAAATGGGAAGGGGTTGGCCGAGCCAAAGGCTTTGGGAGTTTGGGTAAGGAGGTAGAGGTGGGGGCCTTTTATAAGAGGAGAGGAGGGGCACTCTTGTAAAGTTACAAAATGTTACTTTATTTTCAAAAGAGTTTCGGATTTTAAAGGTCCCACATTGATGTATTTATAGGATAAGGTGATAAGGGTTCTAAATACACTCATACAATAGGTTTTGGACATGTGTTGGTCTTAGATATTACATTATCTTTCCATTTTGTTTAAATCGTTAAATAATGAGGTCATCGCTGCATCATCATGATGTCATCAATAATTTAATTTATTTAATGTCTAAAAATTATAAAAAAATACTATGATGTAGGAAAGCTTTGTATATTTCCAATTACTATTTATAGTCAAAAATATGACTTTTATAACCCCATGTAAAAATTGTTTTAGTAAAACATCTAATGTTTGTGTCATTTTTACTCTAACATTAAATAAAAAGATATTTATGTCATTTTCCAATCGAAGTGGCTCCATGGGGTCCCCAAGTTGACCCATGGATTTTCTTGGTCGGCCATGACACATCCAATGAGGGTAGGACATGTGTATAGGTCATTTCATTTTATTAAAACATTATTCTTACCATAAACTACACAAATTACCTCTAATCGCGATTAAAAACTTAATAAGTTACTATTCACCAAAAAATTATTTTTATCCCATTGAACCACATTTTACTTCTTAATGAAAACCATGTATGATGGATTTTTGAAATTAATAACACAAAGATGGAAAAATTTTATTTAAACAGAAAAATCAGTTTTTATAAGTACCACTTAGTGGTTTCACTATTCATCAAAAATTGACGTTTTTTAGAAAAATCCCAAAAATTCACCCGAAGATATATTTGATATTCCGAATTAAAAAATGAAGTCTATTTTACAAAATTAAAAACATATAAGTCACATTAATTAATTTAATAATTAATTTCCGCTGTCAGAACAAATAGCGTGTTTTTATTAAATAATAAGTATCAAAAGATTGACACTAGTTTAAGTCTGATTTCAAAGTGAAATTAATTCCAACAACCAATATTGGATTTAATGATAAAAATATATTCTAATTTCACTTTAAAACAAATTCAAAAGATAATATAATCATATAAATAAATTATATTAAAAAGAGGTTTTGAATTAAAAAACAACATTTTACACTATTCATTAAAAAAATGAACTTTATCGGAAAGATACCAAAAATTTACACAAAGTAAATTTTGATGTCCCAATTCGTAAGAAGAGTTTTATTTGGTCCAATAGAATGTATAAGAGTGAATAAAACTATATTTAATGACGGTTCACCATCAAAAGGCGATAAGTTAACCTTTAGTGAAAACTGGGGCATATACGCCTAAAATTGAATTGTTTCCATATTTTAAGCCTTTATCTTTTATTGGATAAATGTTAAAACATTTAAAAACATATATAATCATATTTTAGTTATTTATATCCATTCCCGCCAATACAACGGTTACATGTTAACTACCATTTAAAATAATATTATTTTATTATTAGAGTGCAACGTAAGATTCCGAAGAAACTTGTTGTTGCGTGTTGGGTATGCCATCGAGCATAGCGTCCCCTTTAAAGTCATATTAATATTTTATTCACAAATATGGATAAATATGAAAATGTCATATTATTTATTTTCCTGGGGTGTTACATTTAATAATTGGCATCTTGGGCCTGTCCAAGATGAACAATGTCAAGGAACCTAAGTCTCGCACCAGGAGGACAATAAATACTCAAAATCATAAGATTTTTTCCAAGATGATCCATAAATGGAATCCTAAGTATAAATACTAGCATAGTGTAAAGAAAAAAAACCACTGCGACAATACCTGGTATCTTACATAGGGAACCGAGTATCACTCAAAACCTGATATAACCATATATCCACTGAGTCTATCCATGTTGCCTCCCCTAGGGAATTAGTTTCACTAATGTGGAGGTAGGGAGAACACATGGTGATCCCATCCAAGACATACCAAGTATCACTCTCAGTGTATATACCATTCATTAACAATTTATAATTATAAATCACAATGTTCCATTCCACAGTGATCCATAAATGGAATCCTGACTATCATTATCATAATGGTATGAGAAAAAGTCTTGATATCAAGATCTCACATCAACACAATAAGGATTATTAATCATGATACTTTAATTAACTCGTCCAAATTCATTTATTCCAAGTAATTAAATTCTGGGATTAAGTATATGGGCCAAAATCATGGTCTATCATTTCTCTTAATTCTAATCATACTCTAAAATCATTTATTACATGAGAACACACCACTTAAAGATTTTTTAACAATATAAAGCAAGGTCATTTAGGTCTAAGTGAGAAAATAACCATAGGGGTGGATCATGTTAAGGAGATCAACCAATGGTGTTGATTCACTATTATCTAGGAGCATATTGGGCATGAGAAACCATTTAAATTAATTAATTAGACTTTAAGGAGGAAAAAATTGAGCATTTTGATGCATTTCATAATTATGCACATTATAAAACCTCTATAATTGATGAAAAATAACTATACTACCTACCCTATCCTTGTAACACTCTTTTTAACTAGTGACATCCCTTAAATCGAGATAGAATTGAAAAAAATCAAGAGAATCATCGAATTCCTTAAAAAAGGAATAAAATATAACACACAAATAGTATATTATATGGTATTATAAGATATGAATATAAAGAATATGATTTTAGACATTACATAGAATAATACAATGCACCTGATGCTGAAGAAAACAGAGATCGGACTAGGGAACAACAGAAAATTATAGCTTGGTTCGAGGGAGGATCTCCACATGAGGGAAGGGGCTACTATATGAGATAAATGAAGGAGAAATAAAGGTTAATTATTAGAAAAATTATAAGGGAAAAGTTTAAATTCCCATTAAAATAAGGGGTCACACTATTTGGACACATGGTTGGCCAAACTGTGCATCAATCGTGCTCAAGCCATTGCCTAAGAACACCCCTCACATAGTCTAGGAGCACAGTTTGACTAACCATGTGTAACCCATGTGAAATCGATTTTTCAAGAAATTATTTAACATTGAATGATAATGCATCCATTCGTGCATGATTTTAGACAAACTATGCAATCTCTTATTGAGCACTGAGTGCCCAAATGGTTAAGTCACACAGTTATCCTTAACCATGTGCTAACTGTGTGACTCAGTCTGCCTCCTCAAATTTTAGAGCTCTAGGATCCAAAAAATACCTATACTCTCTTGAACCACTCTTTATCCTTTTAATCACATTGTTATCATAGTACAAGAGGTTTTGAATAGTAACATAAGTGTTTGTACCTCTCTGAAAAGCTGGGACATTACAACATTCTCTCTTTAAAACATCTTTTCCCTGAGTTTCCCTTTAACAGGTGGTAAAGAATCATCTGAGAAAAGTTATAGACACTGATCATGTACATCATATTACCACTTCTAGGTCTCTTACTAAACACATTAATACTCTCATAACACCCAGACTAGTTGAACTGACCTACCTTGGAGAGCATTCCTGCTCGGATCAACGATACATATAAGATGCTTCTGAAAAGACATGTCTACCTCCATCTCAATATCATTAGGGTAAAATGAATGAGATGGGATAGAATGATACTTGTGAAGTTGTGATACATTGAAGATTTCATTCATTCCATGGTACCTCTAAGGTATCTACAAACAATAGGTTGTCGGCCTAGCTCTCTTCATGATCCCAAAAGGCCCAACATAATGAGGAAATAACTCACAATGTCACCGAATATGTATATGAACCGATATAGTAAAAACTCATAGGAAGACCCAATGTCTCACCATGAACTATATAGGTATACAAAAGACATTTGTATAACACTTGTTCATGGATTGAGTTTTATCCACATTCTTTTAGACCAGTTGCATCGGCTCTAAAGTCTCTTGAACAAGATGAGTACACAGCAGTGCTACCTCCCTTAACTCTAACCAGTATAGAGGTGAAAAAAATTGACTACTATAAAGGGATTATTAGGTATCCATAAAAATAATTATGTAAAAGTTGTTTTTATAGGTGAAATCAACAAGTGGTATATGTTTCTCCCATGAAACTCCAAAATTAAGGATGCATGACTGAATCATGTCCTCTAACTCCCATATCATCCTCTCGGATTGATCGTCGGTCTGAGGGTGATATGATGTACTCAAGGGAACCTATAAACCTAGTTTCTTATGCAAACCTTTCCAAAACCATGATGTAAAATGAGCATCTCAGTCTGATATAATGAAATAGGGAACACTGTGAATGTGCAAAACCTCCCAGATATAAATCCTCCCAAGATCATTAACTAAGTAGGTCTCCTAGATAGGTAGGAATATTATGAACTTGGTCAACCTGCCAATGATCACCCATACCACATCTTGACCTTGAGGGGTTCTTGAAAACCCCATCTTGAAGTACATAGATACATCATTCAATTTCCACTTAGTAATAGATAGAGTTTGAAGAAGTCCAGTAGGTCACCGGTGCTCACCCTTCACCTACTAACAGGTGGAGAAATGAGTGATAAAACCTAAAATATGCCTCTTCATACGCAGCAACTAATACTAACAAAGTATGTATCGATAAACCTTGGTAATCCCATGGTGAACCTTCCTAACAGAAGCATGATATTTCCCCCTCAACTCTTCTGGTATATCAGCATGACCCACACACGCCTACAGGAGTACAAGACATCCTTCTCATTAACAACCCAACTGGGTTGTGGGTTCTCACCTGATACACTCTCCCTCAAGATGAGGCCATAGGGATATGAATGTTTTCTCATCCACACTCTTTCTAGAAGGGATGTTGTCACTAATAAAGCTTCCAGAACATGTTTCCTATGAAACTCCTAAACCTCTAGGTGCATCTCAAAAAACAAAGCTATAAACTTCCACTCACTACTAGCCTCTTGGACGAACTTTGTTGGAGTCTTCCAAATCATGGGGTCAGCTACTAAATTTCCCTTCCAAGGTGTATAAGCAAGACTAAATTCAATTGACTTTAGGTACTCTACCCACCCATGCTTCCTGATATTTAAATCGCATAATATAAAGATGTATTTGATAATTATTTGATCTATGTAAATAATGAACCACTAACCCAAAAGATAATACCTAAAACAATATAAGGTATGAACCATGGATGGTATATCGAGGTAGTTCATAGTGTAATTCCTCTCATGAGGTCTCAACTGATGGGACCCATATGCTATAACCCAATCACCCTACATCATAAATGTTCATATCCTAATTCCAGAAGCATCAAAATAAACTGTATATCTTCTTCTCATCTCTAGAAGAATCAAGATCGATATTGAAATCAGTCTCCCTTTTAACTCTTAAAAGTTTATCTCACAATCTTTAAACTAGAATAACTTCACACCCATCTTAGTCAAACCCATAAGAGGCACTGCTAGGCGTGATAAGTCTTGAATTAAATGCCCATAATAACTAGTTAGCCCCTAGAAAATATGGATGTAAAAGACATTCTTGGGATTATCTTATGAAAACCACCATGCTCACATTCTATGAGTCAATAGAAACTCCATCCTCTAAGATAATATGACTCAATAAGTGAACCTTATCGATCCAAAAGTGGGATTTGATGATCTTATCATTCATATGTTTCTCTCTTAGTGTATTCAGTATGATCTCAAGATTTTGTCATGGTCATGTCGTGTATGAGAATATACCAATATGTCATCAAAAAAGTCTACTAAAAATTTGTAACACCCCAAGATTTTATGGTATGTCTCTTTTTAAATTTAACATCTTTGAAAGTTTATGCTTCATAAAACACTGAGTTTCAAACCATAATATACTATTAAATATGACTATTGGAATATTAATGTGACCACTAGGAATAGTAATATGACCAATAGAATAGTAACTTTACCTATGAAAGTATAAATAAAATTTGGGTATCTTATAAATGAAAAAATTGTATATTTATATCATGTAATAAGTAAATAAATGTTTTAAAAATTATAAATTAAGTATTGGTATTTATTTGAAACATAAATGCTTATTCAAAATTTAATAATTAAAATAATTATTTAAAATAAATTTATTTACATAAAATATAATCAAAAATTAATATTTTGTTGTCTTATGATTATAATATAATCTTAATATACCTTAATTATTTTTTTGAAAGTGTCATAAAATCTATTATAATATTAATATTGGTATTTTTTGAGTAAATGATGATTTTATAAAAAATTAAATTCCACATATTTATAAATTTTTTTCATAAAATTGAGTCAATTTTTCAATTACACTCATTAAAAATTGGTTAGGTTGATTTTTTGGTATATTTCTAAAATAGTTTAATTTCTGGTGAATAGTGAAATACGGTAATTTACAGTATATAACATTATAAGTTAAATTAAATATTTATTGAGTAATTTTAGATGTAAGCACAATAATATTAAACTATTCTTCTCTATTTACTTTATTTATTTATGGAGAAAAGAAACCCATATTCTTGATCCAAAATAATAAACTAATGAATAAAATAATCCAAAAGAAACCCTCTCCTCCACTATAAATACAACCCCTCACCACCTCTTCTCCTCACATATTATAAGCCTTGTAGATTGATTATATTCTACCCAATTAATCTCCCAAACATATCCCCCATGTTCTGGTCTTACTGGTCTCACCAAAATACCATTTCCTAGTCCCTTAAGGAGGTTCTCAAGGAGGAGACGCTCAAGAGGTAAAACCTTCCCTCTCCCTCTTTAAATTTCTATTATTTTCTTATCCTTATGTTACCTCCCATTTCCAAAGAAACATGATAACTATAGTATAAAATATATAATATAATTTTATTATCTTAATGGTAGATCCACCATCAATTCTCTTCTCTTCAACTTTTGTTCTAAAAATGAAAACATTATCTGTGAGGTATCAATTCACCCCCTTCGTGGATGATGAATTTTTATTCTTTAATACCACATTCAAGGATGGTCAAAAACCCATTATAATGGTTAAAAAATATTTTAAAATGTATATTACAACTTTTTTAGTGTCATGGAACTAGTATAAATACACAATATTAATTAATAAAACAAAACTAGTGCGTGATGATTGAAAAAATGTCAAAATAATCAAAATGGTTATCATTAACGTTCTATCTAATGAATCATCCTCATATCGGAAAAATGATATATATGACCCTTTAATATTATGTAATTTCATTAATAACATATAATTTAAATTCTTTATAATTATTACCATTTTATATGATCTTCCATACATGTATACAAATGAACCAATCATGAAAACCAAGGAAACAAACACTCCTGAATGACAAATTGAATCTTATAACTCATCAAAAAATCCATAAATGAACTTAAAATTTTATAATAAATAAAATAAATGTTTATGTGGTTATTAATTAAATTATTAATTAATATAATTTCATTATCTAGGACATTAGGTGAAATTACATACCACTTTCATACATAAGGTAATGGTTTTCTCATCTCACTTTTATTTATGTGAGATATGATTTATCCACCACTTATTCCTTGTGTGTGGTGTATTTATACTAACATTTGTTATATCATATCATGAATATGTTTATATTAATTGTATTTAATGTTTAATTTGATGATTATTAATTTTATGGGACATACGATTTGATTGATTACAAAGTGGTAAGGGTTTCTTCCCGAACGTCCATTTTTGCTTTGGGTTATGTTTTCTATCTATTTACACCAATGTAATTCTTAATTATTCTTATGTAATCCTCCTAAGTTATGTGTTTATTTTCCAAAAATATATACCTTACCCAATTCTTATTTCTTTTATGGTAATTACATTTTTTAAGGTTCCCTTTTTTAATTCATCCCGATAAGCAAACCCGATTAAAGGGAACTTCCCAATTTCCTTACCATTTTCCAGTACACTTCATAATATTTTTTAAGACACCAATATTTTTATAAAATCAACATTTCATCGCAAATAACTATCTTATTTAATTTATTTTTTTATATAAAAAATTATTCTTTTTTCCTTTTTAAAGACTCATTTATATTTTCCGTTAATTTGCATTGAAGTGTATCATTTCTAAGGTTTCTTAAACACTCTTTTTACATGTTTTCACTTCATTTTTCTTAATTTAAGTATGAATATTATTTTAATATTAATAAAATATAATTTCAATTCCTTTTATTTTCTAGGATATACATATTTAGAATCTAATATTATAAAAAATACAAATGGTTTTATAAAATAACATTTATTTCCAAAGTAAAAAAAGGTATTTGTCTCAAGAATTCCTCAATGAATGTTTTAGAATTTTTCATCTTTTTCAAAAAAATCTGTTGAATTCTATTATTTATTGAGATTTATCTCTTATGTTACCATATTTCATATTTTACTGAATGGTTTATGATTATATTTGAGGATGTACTATCTTAATATCATTATCCATATTACTCTTGATGGTTTATGATTATGTTTATAGTTTGAGGAAAGTTATTAATATTTCATTTGCTAGTTTAAAGATGAATGTATATGTTTATTTTGTTTCAGCTATTTCATATGTGAAATACATTGGTCTTATTATGTGACAGGTTGGGATTTCTATAGCACTCGATGCATCGGTAGGTCTCATGAGAGAAACTAGACTGAGTTTTTACCCATTTATGTATAGTTCCTTGGATGAAGACTTGATGGTATGTTTATGATGTCATGTATTATTTATTACCTAATTATGATATTAGTAATTGACAATCCATGTGATTATTCAACTAGTAGAATATTCATGATTAATTTTTATTCTAATGTGATTATTTATATGGAATTATTTTGATGACCTTTTATTACTTCTATATTATGTTCAAGTTTATGTTTTAATGACATGTATTGTTAGATATTCACTATAACTTAATTTTTATGTTTATAGATTCCTCTATATTTCATACCCTTGATGAGAATATGAGATCATACCCTTTTTATGTTTTATTTTTTCCAAGGGTGAGAATATTTATTTTTTGAATGACTTTCAGGGACAATCTATAAGTTTATGGGTTTTTCCAATATAGTATAAATGTTTTTTTCCTTTCAATTTTTAATTTAAAACTTATGTTTTTATCTAGTTTTCCAAATATATTAAACTATTCATTCCTTTGGGATGATACCAAATGTTCATAGTACTAATTTAATAATGTCAATGACTCCAGACTATTGAGTTTGGGGTCTTCATAGTTGTCATCAGAGGAAGTTTAGTAGAAACTTTGGAAGCTAGATTTAGTAAAACATCGGATAGATAATGAAACCCTATGAAATAATATTGAAAAATTATTAAATAAACCAATCTTAGGATTTAGAGATTATTTATACATAAATTTTCAATTTACATTAAATGTTTTACTAGTTTTAGATTATACATCATGTTTTATAAAATTATGATGTATTCTAGTATATTCTTCTGTTTAAAAATGGTTCCAAGTGAAAAGAACGGAAATAATATCAACGCACATATCCCATATAGGGATTTCTATCCTATGAAAGATAATGATGCTAGAGATAAAGCTAAAAATAGAGCTAAAAAACTTATAACTATAATGAAATAACTAAATCATGTTATGTGAAATAAACTTACTCACATAGATCTGCCCTATCTACAACATGGTGTAACAATATTAAACCACTTCATGAGACAACAACCTCCATCATTCAATGGGACTATAAACCCATTTTTAGTTGATCAATGGATAAGTTACTTAGAGAATATATTTATCACTTTGGGAAGTAACAAAAGGGAGAAGGTTATCATGGTATTCAATCCTCTCTCAAAGGATATAGATAAATGGTGGTCATTAATTCAAAAAAATGAGGGGGAATAAATTTAAAATATTGAATAAAGGGATTTTAAGGAAATTTTCATGGACAAATATTTCCTTGGAAAACAATGAGTAGATATGGAGAGACAATTCTTGAATCTAATACAGAAAGAGGATAAAAACATTTATATTTTAAAATCCAACTTTATAATAATAGAAAGGCATGCCGCAAACTACATAAATAATCCAAAGAGAAAGATTGAACATTTACTTTATGGTCTTAATCGAATTCTACAAAGGGAACTAGTCTCACAAAAATTCACATTATATGAGGATATTATATTTTATGATATCAAGAAAAATAAATAATTCTCAATGTTTTACTGTTTTGAAGGTAAACAAGAGAAGAAGAGGATGACAGAGAAAAATATGGATAAAGGGAATAAGGGAAAGAAGGATTTTCCCACAAGTGATAATTGTGGAAGGAAATACCTTGGTTCTTACTTGAAGGGAATTGGAGTTCACTACAAGTGTGGAGATAAAGGACACCACGCTCATGATTTAAAAGGAAATAATGAATTAAACAATGTGAAATGATTTTGTTGTAAGTATATAGGGAACTATGCAAATGAATGTCCCAAGTTTCAAGGGAATATATCTCAGAAGAAGCAAAGGGATCAAGGTCAAGCCTATGTTGTTAGTACAGTCGAAGTGGAATAATTAATGTATTTTTGTTTTTGTATTCAATAATTATGTTATGTTATCCTGGTTACAAGAATCATGAGATATATAAGGATTGTACTACAATAATTTTTCTTTACATATTGGGAAGAATCCATGTTTTCATTAAGGTTTTAATGCGATCATGGTATTCATATATTTGTTATGTGGTATTAACATCTACACTATGTTTTTAGAATCTAATGTTAAGTTTATTTTTAAAATTTAGTGACCTTTATTCTAAATTTTTGGTCATTGAATTTGGACACACATGTTTTGGATGAGTCTTAAGATTAACTACATATAGAATGGATCAAGTTAAACTTTGATAATTATTATTCATTGATAACATGTTCCAACATTCTTAGTGTTATTAAACATTTAAAGGTTTATGTAATGACTTAAAGACCATATGATTTATTAAAAGTGCTTCTGGTATGAAAACTTTATCTTTAATATCCACCTCTTGGTATAATAAATGAAGTGGAAATAGATCAAAGCACAACCAAAGGAAGAGATTATGATTATGGCATGGAAAGAAATCAAGTAATTTTTTCAAGTGCCTATCTGTATAGTAAAAGAATCTCACAACCTTAGGAAAAGGATTTTGGAACAAAAATGTTATCCATTTACATTTCTTTATAGGGAATCAATAGTCTTTTTACTGTTCACAGATTTATGGTATTGTGATGGTTAACTTTATAATGTCAATGTTCTCTATCACTATCCATAAGAACATTATATTTTGATTTCTTTTCCATGGCCATGATGTCACATCCCACTAATTTTCTCCTATAGTGAATCCTAATTTTGTGATGAACTTTACTTTTCCCTTTCCCTCATATTAATAGGATGTTTTATTAACCCTATTTATGATATGGGTTTCCCACAAAGGAATTTTCGACTATCAAACTTTTATTTTTTAAGTTCAATTTCAAATTGTAAGGGAAAAAATTATCATATAAGGGGACAGTGTATCACCCCAAGATTATATGGAATTTCACATTTAAAATTTAAGATATTCGATAGTTTATGCTTCATTAAACACCGAGTTTTAAACCTTAATATAATATTAAATATGAACATTGGAATATTAATGTGACCATTAGGAATAGTAATATGACCAATAGAATAGTAACTTCACCTATGAAAGTATAAATAAAATTTGGATATCATATAAATTAAAAAATGGTATATTTATATCATTGAATACGTAAATAATTGTTTTGAAAATGATAAATTAAGTATTGGTATTTTTTGTTAAACATAAATTTTTATCACAATTTTATAGTTAAAATAATTATTTAAAATGAAATTTATTTTCATTAAATAGTTTCATAAATTAATATTTTTTTTCATAGGATTATAAGATAATTTAATGAGACCTTAATGATTTTTTTTGAAAGTGTCATAAAATCATTTATAATATTAGAATCAGTATTTTTCGAATAAATGATCATTTTATTAAAAAAATAAAATTCCACATATTTAGTAAATTATTCTCATAAAATGGAGTCCATTTTTAAATTATACCCATAAAATGGTTATGATTAATTTTTGGGATATTTCTACAGCAGTTGAATTTTTTGTGAATATTGAAATATGATAATTTACAGTATATAACATTATAAGTTAAATACACTGTTTATTTACTAATTTCTAATGTAATCACCATAATCTAAAACTACCTTTATCTATTTACTTTATTTAGTCATGGGGATCAAACAATTTCATAGTCTTGATCCAAAATAATAAACTAATCGATAAAACAATAAAAAAACACCCCTCTCCGCCACTATAAATACCACCCCTCAGCACATCTTCTCCTCACACCTTATAAGCCTTAGAAATTGATTATATTTTTTTTCAAATTCCTCTCCCAAACCTCTTCCCCAAATTCTGGTCTTTCGGGTCTCACCAAGACCATTTCCAAGTCCCTTAAGGAGGTTCTCAAGGAGGCGACACTCAGGAGGTAAAACCTTCTCTGTCTCTCTTTCAATTTATTTTCTTTTGTTATCCTCCCCCACCTCCCAGATCCAATGCAACATGATAACTCCAGAATTATATATATACTATAATTTAATTATTTTAATTAAATATACATCACCAATTCTTTTCTCTTCCCCTTTTGTTCGAAAAATGAAAACATCATTTGAGAGGTGCCGATTCACCACCTTCGTAGACAATGATTTTAAATTTTCTAATAACTCATTTAGAGTGGGACATAAAATAATTATAATGTTAAAAAAATATTATAAAATGTGTATTACAACTTATTTATTGTTTTGAAACCATTATATATACATAATATTAATTAATAAAATAAAAAAAGTGTGTGATGATCGAAAAAATGCCAAAATAATCCAAATGGTTATCATTAAGATTTTATCTACTAAATCATTATCATATCTAAAAAATGATATATATGAAAATTTAATATTCTAGAATTTAATTAATAACATATAATTTCAATTTTGGATAACTATTCCCATTTTAGATGATCTTCTATACTTGTTTATTGGTGTACCAATCATGAAAACCAAGGAAATGAACACTCCTGAACGAAGAAATTGATTACTATAACTAATCAAAAAGGCCATAAATAAAATTAAAAAAATTATAATAAATAAAATAATTTTTTTAGGTTATGAATTAAATTATTAATTAATCTAATTTTATTATATAGGACATTAAGTGTAATTTTATAACACTTTCAGACATAAGGTAAGGGTTTTCTCATCTCAGTTTTATTTATGTGAGATATGCCTTATCCACCGCTTATTCCTTATGTGTGGTATATTTATACCACCCTTTGTTATATCATATCATGAATATATCTATATTCATTTAATTCAATGTTTCATTTGATTATTATTACTTTTATGGGTCATATGGTTTGACTGATTACAAAGTGGTAAGGCTTTCTTCCTGAACCTTCATTTTTTCCTTTGAGTTGGGATTTCTCTCTATTTACACCAATGTAATTCTTAATTATTATTATTTAATCTGCATAAATTCTGTGTGTATATAAAAAACATATTTAACTTTCTCAATTATTCTTTATTTTATAGGAAACACATGTTTTATAAGATTCCCTTTTTAATTCCTCCTGATAAGCAAGCCCGATTAAAGGGAACTTCCAAATTTCATATCCCTTTTTAAGTACACTCCAAAATCTGTTTTAAGAAACAAATATTTTTATAAAATTAAAATTTTTATCATTAAAAACTATATTAGTTAATTTCTGGTTTAATGAAAAAAATTATTCCTTTGTCCTTTTTAAAGACTCATTTATATTTTCCCTTAAACCACATTGAAGTGGCTCATTTCTAAAGTTTTATAAGCACTCTTTTAACATTTTTTCACATAAGTTTCCAAATTTCAGTATGTATATTATTTTAAAATTACTCAAATATAATTTAATTCCCTTTTATTTTTTGGGATATACATTTTTACAACATGATTTTATAAAAAATACACATTAATTTATAAATGGACACTTCTTTCCAAAGAAAAAAGGGTATTTATCTCAAGAATTACTTAATGATTTTATT
The DNA here is from genome assembly GCA_963277665.1 of Viscum album. Taxonomy (NCBI): domain Eukaryota; kingdom Viridiplantae; phylum Streptophyta; class Magnoliopsida; order Santalales; family Viscaceae; genus Viscum; species Viscum album. The sequence continues at coordinate 2,049,402,353 of OY728145.1, forward strand.
AGAATATTTTTATCTATTTCAACACCCAATATTAAATATTATTATTTATTTAGATTGATATCTTATATTACCATTTACCATATTTTATTAAATGGTTTATAGTTATTTTTGGAGATGTACTATCCTAATACTATTCTTTATATTACTCTGGATGGTTATTGATTATGTTTATTATTAGTGAAAGTTATTAATATTTTATATTATAGTTTCAATATTAATGTATATGTTGATTATTTTCAGACCCTTTCATATGAGGAATGCATTGGACTTAGTATGTGATGGGTGGGGCCCGTTATAACCCCTTGATGCATCGATAGGTCTCATGAGACAAACTAAACCAATTTTTTACCCCTTTATATATGGTGTATTGGATGGAGTATTGATGGTATGTTTATGATGTCCCGCATTATGAATTCCCTCATTATGATATTATTAATTGACAATCCATGTGATTATTAAACTAGTAGAATATCCATGGTTATGTTTTGTTCTCATTTCGTTATTTACATGGAATTGTTTTGATAATATTTTATTCATACCATATTATGTTCAAGTTTATGTTTTAATGACATGTGTTGTTAGATATTCACCTTACCTTATTGTTTATGTTTATAGCTTCCATTTTATTTCTTACCCTTAATGAGCATCTAATCTCACCCCTTTCTTGTTTTTTATTTTTCATCAGGATGAGAAGATTTTTATTATGAATGACATGTAGGGATAATATAGAAGTTTATGGGTGTTTCTAAGGGAGTTTTTATGTTGTTTTTTCCTTTCAAGTTGTAATGTAAAAATTATGTTTGTATCTAGTTTTCAAAAGATAAAAAACAATTTAGATCATTTGGGATTTAAAAAATTGCTCATAGTACTGATGTAATAATGCAAGACACTGACTCCAGTCTACTAGGGTTGGGGTATTTACAAAATGAATCCAGATATAAGAGAAAAACCCAATTCATCATATCTATAAAGACCGTCGGTGTATTTTTAAGGCTAAAAACATAATAATGTACTCATACATGCTATATATACTCCAATATGTAGTATGTGGTATGTATGATGTTATCACATTAACCTTATGGTAGACCTATCTCAAATTTATCATAGAAAAAATTATCACTCCTCAGAACTATTTATAAAGGTCATTTATACGAGGTTGTGGATATCAATTCTTCACCGTAAGCTAGTTCAATCATCAGTAATCCATGTAAAACCTGAGGGTATCATCCGCCTTTTTGTATAAAAAGTTAAATTGAACCATAAGAAGAAGTATTGGTTTATATAAAACCCTATGCCTCTAAGTCTCCCAACTATTTCTTGAGTTCTTAGAGCTATGTAGGTTCCATCCTGCAAGGAGGAATAGACATTGGTGCCACACCTAGCATGAGTACAATAGTGAAATCCACCTCACCCATTGGATGTAAACTAGAGAATTAATTCTGAAATACATCCTTAAAAAAATCCATAGCAGGATGGAATTTTACAAGCTACATTCCTAGATTTCTCATAAAGAGACTTTCCGTCTGGGTTTTCACCCTGCCAAGCCTAGTATTCTCAAGTCCACCTCGACTTTCTTGGATATCCCATTCACCCTTATGAATATATGTGATTCCCTTAGTTGATGTAAAATGTACCCTTTGGTTATATCAATCAATATTTGAATGATAAGTCACTAAAAAATCCATATCGAGAATGATATAGAACCTAGTAATCTCAAGGATAAAGAGATTCCACAAGAAATTGTACCCACCTATATCAAGGGGTCACTACTTCCACTGACATATATTGAATAATCGAACCCCTAATGATGTTTTGAGATTCATCACGCAATATAAGTACTCTATCTATAGGATCACACTATCCATAATTTCATCAGATATAATGGAGTGTAAACCAACTGTATCAAATAGGGAAAAAATAAAGTATACACTACCAGTATAGTACCTATAACCATATAAGGCATCGAACTTTGTTGCTCGAGAGTAGGTTACACTGCATATACATGTCCCAAATCATGTCCCTAATATGAAACCTTTCTAACCTAGGAGGTATGATCTGATAGCACTAACCCTCTGAGGTATGTCTACCCCATCCAAAACCACATCCTTAGCTTGATTGACCAATAGTAGACCAGCTCCCAGCTTGATGTGGAGCTACTGATCTTGTACCTCAATGCAGTGTCAACAAATATCCCTTGTCACTAGTTACAAGAAGAATATTTTAGCAGAAATCATGAATGTGACCCATCCCTTTACAATATCATCACACGATCAGGTTCCTCGTACACTGAGGCTTATTGTGACCCACTCTTCCACACTAGTGACACACCACATAACTGTTGGTGCATGTGATCTAGTTGGAACTTCCCTCATGTGAATCCTCTAAATGAAACTTCCGACCACTAGAAAAAACACCCCCTTTCAAGAAGTTGAGCCTCCCAAGATCACATTTCCATATTCCCTTAGGTTCTACTATGTGATGAGGGTTTGGTTTACTATCTCAAAAACCATGGTTAACTGGAAAAAATTCACCTAAAATTAGATGGAATACACAATACTATCCTTAAATTGTATCATAGTTGTGAACTTGTCATCAGTTAGGGTTGGCACAAAATGATTATGCTTGATGAAATGAGTCGAGTACTCCATCACCGACATGGAACATGCTCATTAAAAATTCTAATACACACTAGTCTTCTTTCTAATACTGAAATGGTAAAAAATGAAAAGTCTCTCTAATACCACTTTGTAGCATCACACCCTGTAAGTTAATTAGCGGTTCTGTAATATGGTTGGCTTCACAACTTTAAATGCATATAACCATATTCCAGAGGATACTAACTAGAAGTTAGGACCTAGGGAATGTCTATGGGGAGACTATCCCCTAATGAGTCTAAGTTGAGAAAAGTGGTAAATGATTAATGTAAATAGTGGAAATGGTAATAACGAAGAAACAAAAAATAACCAATAAACATCTAATAAATAACCATGAAGAAGCTAAATTGGTGATAGATACAAATATAAACATGATCATGTCATATAGATATACAAAAATGAGGTATATGAGATACGTGAGAAGAAGGAATATACCACATGACATACAAAAAAAATAAATAGGCCAAAAGCTACCTCTACTAGCATCACGAGCATAGTATCAGTCGTCCACTCACGTACTCCATCCTAAAACTAGAAATCAAGTATCAGGGGCTGGATTATTCCCTTTATCTACTACTTCAATCATGAATTATTCTTAGGTACCAAGGGAAGACTGAGTAGGGTGTGGTATATACACAGTAGGCCACCACCAATGGTGTCTAGATCAATCCAGTCATTGTATATAAAATGAGCACTGTGTCAATAATAATAAATTCATGTTAATAAATAAATAAATACATCATATTGGGTTCCTTGTGGGATACCCAACCTTTAATACCTTCATCGGGATAATCTAGATGCCTCTAAACCAAGGTGACTTATACAATTATGGTATAATTTAAAAATGGATCGTCATAAATAAGTTATCAAGGTATTCACTGAACCCAATCATGTGATTTGGCTTGCTGAACACATCTTTTAATTAAATGAATTAGTATTCTTAGATTTATATAAAAGGAATCTTTTGAGTTAAATAAGAAGCATGTTGGGCCTATCCAAGGTGAACCATGTTAAAAAGACGAAGTATTACACCAGGAGTGCAATATATATTCAACACCTTAATATTTTGTTCAAGGTGATCCATAAATTGAATCTCATGTATCACTCCCAACATGGTGTAAAGAAAAATCCATGAAAGACCGTCCTTGGTATCTTACACTGGTAAGTATCAATCGTGGCCTGGTATAACCATCTTGCCACTAAACCCATCCAAGGTGTCTCCCTTAGGGAACTGGTATCACTCATGAAGAGGTAGGGAGAATGCATTATGAGCTCATCCAAGGCATACCAAGTATCTATCCAGGCATATATACCATTCATGAACAATTATTAATTATAAAGAATAAATATCCTATCCATGTAGATTTATAAATGGAATCCTAGGTATTTCTCTCGATATGGTATGAGGAAAAGTCTGTCTATCAGCATCTCACATCAATTCAATAAGTCTTATTAACTATGATACTTTAATTAACTTGGCCAAATTTAATTACTCTTAGTAATTAAATTATGAAATAAGCATAGGGGGATAAATAATGGCCTATCATTTCTATTAATTAAAATCATATTCCAAAATAATTTATATATGTGAATAAAACCCTTGAAGATGGTTTAAAATTTTAAGGAAAGGGCATTTAGGCATTTAAGGGATGACACACCCATAGGGGTATATAACGTCAAGGTGATCAACCAATGGTGTTGATTCCCCATTTACTAGGACCATATTGGGAATGAAAATAAATTTAAATTAATTAATTATACTTTAATGAGGCAACAGCAGAGGATACCAACACATGATACAACGAAACATAATATAAAACCATTATACTTGAGGGGAAATAACTAGACCATCTACCTTATTCTTGTAGTACTCTCCTTATCCAGTGTTTTCCCTTGAATCAAGCTATAATGGGAGAAAATCAAGATAATCATCAAATGCCTTGAAATTAGGGAATAATAGCTTGAATTAAAATAGAATAGAAGATATGAAGATAAACAATGAATAGAATGATGATGAGTGTATAGATTACCAAGAGGAACCCAACACAATTTATGATGAAGAAAAAAATGATTGGATGAGGTTTGTATGAATTAGAGTATTTTACAATTTTTAAGTTTAAATGTGATATGTATGTAATGATTATATATTAAAACTTTAATTTCATAATTTTTTAAATATTTTTATACTCTAATTACATGAATAACCCTGAAAATATCTTTTTGTCACATCCTCAACCTCAAATTTTTATTTATTCATTTACTTTATTATTCCGATGTGTGAGTCCATTATTTTAAACAAAAAATCAAAAAAATTTAAAAAAACATGTCACATAGTTTGGCTACACGATTGGCCAAATCGTGGAACAACCGTGTAGGTTAGGTATAAATTTTAGCAGATCCATTTCACACAGTTGGAACATGGTTTTCCCAACTGTGTGGAATAACCATGTGAATTCCCAAGTGTTCTTATTATGAGACACATGTTTGGGTCATGTTTTGGAAAAACCATGTGACAACCATTTATTTTACCTAGCCTTTAAAAAATAAAAAATTATGTTTTTCCATTACATTAATGTAACCAAAAATTTCTCCCCCTCTCCCATATATGTGTGATACATGTGCTATGGGGGACCCTCATGCATGGCCTTTATCCCTCACATATCATCCTTTGATATTTCAATGCTCTTCCCTTTTATTTTAAGCATCTAATCTAATTTAGGGGTCTTATTTTCCTTATATTACCTCTTCCTCTCATTTATTCTTCTATTTTCCTATTACCCTTATTTCATAGTACTATAGGTCAAAAACTATGTGGATTAAACATAAAATTTCTTAAGGTTTTGGTTTCCTCAGGTGTGTTATTCCCTCTTCAAACCCTTCTCTTGTCATTCTTAGTGATTTTACATCATCCTTTTTGAGTGTTTTTAAAGAAACGTTTTTAAAATGGGAATTTCAAAAGTATATCTTTGATGAACTATTTAAAGGAACTTTCTAAAGTTATTTATCTTCTTTTTTACTCTATTTTTTTAAAACATTTATTAGTCATTCAACTTAATTAAAGAAAAATAAATTTTTAACCTAATGTATTTCAATATATCACTTCTAGAATATTTTCTAAAAGAGAATACATGGTCCCCTTGGTTAAACCCAACTGGGATATTTAGCTCACACCATACTTACACCACTCAGTGTCTATAGACTGAGTGGTCCCTATAGTTTATATCTTATATTATTATAGATCTTGGATCATTTATTTTTTTATACTAGAGGGATACATTGGTTCACATGGGAGTCTTGATCCAAGTATGTAAATTTTTATTTTTAATGCCTTAATAATCTCATAAAAATTGGACATCCCACTTTTTTTCATTTATTTAATGGGTACTGTACTATATATGTGGAGAATAGGTGATGGATATTTGGATAATTTTATATGGTGGGAATTGTAGGTGAGTTGAGGTATTGCTTTGTTTAAATTACTTTTATATTATGATTACTTTATTTGTTTACTTATTTAATTTCTCTTGAATGGATGTTCAATATACGAATGGGTGATGTTAGTATTTTTAAAATTTAAACTATTTATGAAATATGGTTTTATTCAAGGAAAATAATTCCCACCAAGTATTATCTAATTCCATCGAACCTCTAACCATCCCATAGGGATTGGGAACGCCCCCAAGGCCCTGTCACAGGTTGGGTTGGGCATCCAATGGATGGATGAATTGGGGTGGTTCATGAAAAAATGATATCAAATCCTAGGTTCTTAAGAGGTAATATGATCTTAAAGAGTCCCTTGTTATTTTGGATTCCTAGTAGATAGATATAAAATCATTGGAGCTCAATAGGTGGGTTATGGGTTGGTTCCTGATCACTACCACTCATGATGATACCTAAGTTACCATGGGATATAGGGATTTGAATTTGATTTTTTAAATTTTTTGATTGTTTCTATATTTTTTATTGGAATTTATGGTATTTGGAATTTAATTTGTGTTATTTTAATTGATTAATGGATTTATTGTGTTTTGGGATGAAACATGAGTCTATTTCATGGTATATAGTGAGATCACAAGACCTGGAAACCCATGCAGAGCTTACATACATGGTTCTATGTTACTCTCAGTGAGGGTTGTGTGGTTGGAACATGGTCCACCAATCCCAATATCCCATTCATGTAAGGTCTCTAGTCCCATTTATTTGACCTTATTTTGAGTGATTTTGATCAATTGGGTCTTTTAAGGTTTAATAATTTTTCTGTATTTTAAAATAGTTTTCAAGTAATATTTTATTATCTTAAAAGGGAAGAATTCATTTTTAAATGGGATAAAAAAGAAATTGTGATTTTAAGTAGTGAAAATAATATTTTTTTTATAAAGGGGTGTTTTTAATTTTTGGAATGCGTTTATTTATGAACGGGTTATTTAAAACGTGTTCTCTAAAATGTTTTACTTTTAAAAATTGTTTAAAGGTTAATTTCAAAATTTTAAATAGAGTGGTGTTTTTACAACTGGGGTTAATAGTTTAATTTCTTGAGTTTTTTTTATAATTTTAATTTATAAAATATATTTAAATAAATTTGGTTGGGTTTCCTAAGGAGTATTAAATGTTTTCAAGGTATTTTCATTTTTTCAAAAATGAGATCTGATATTTTAAATTATTAGTTGAAATATTTAAAGGGGAAATAAGATAATTTTTGTGAAAGTATTTCATTTTAGTGAGTTGTATTTTTTTATTCAATTTATCTTTATATTGGTATCATTTTAATTTAAACATGGGAAGCATAAAAAGATTGATTCATATTTCACGATATTCTGAGTATGCCCTAGAAATGTCACGATAAAATGTGGATAGTTGGTCTCTAGGATTTGTTCTTTTGTTTCCAAGGTGTGTCTCCATTTTGGAATTGGTGTTTACTATATATTTTTGAGTTTGTTGTGTGTTTATTTGGTATTTTTTGTGATTTTAAAAAAAATTCTAGATTGATTTTTTTTAAGAATCCCCTTGATTATTTATTAGGGAGTGCTAATTGTATTATTGATAGTTCTCCTTATAAGGAATTTTTCTTATGGCCTATTGTAGTCTTTGGTTCTGGTAGGATGTCCCCAGTATAGGTGTTTTACTTACTAGGATGGGTGCAATGAATTTTTATCATTTGGATTTACCAAGATATAGTGTTATGAGAGCAGCTCACAGGTCATCCTCCCCTAAACTAAGGCTGGATCCCATGCTAATCTTGTCGAGGCATGTTGTTAATTGGGGCACTCTCGATCATATCTCTACCCTTTTTACTAATTGGTTTGTCCTAATAATATTTATTTGAGGTAGTATATCCCATGGGTATTGGATTATAAATAAGTGTTTAAGGTCTATTTAGGGTTATTTAATTAGATATTTATTAATATTTTAGTGATTTTTTTATAGATTGTCAAGTTTTATTGAATCTTCTTAGGTGCCTTCGGCCTTTTTGTTGCTTTATTATCCTATTAAGCCTTTATAGATTTTTATTTTGGTTTTTTCCTCAAATTATTTATCCCTTATTCCATCTTGGAGATAATTTTTTTATTTTGATATAATATTAGATATGGAATTATGTTTCCTGATTGGTTTTGGGTTTCTATTATTAGATATGGTGGGCAGTGTATTGTGGTTCTTATTTTATTTATACCACCATTATAATTTAAAGACTTATATAGAGGGGATACTTATTGAGAGTTTTAGTTTTTGATTCCTCTATTTTGAGTTGTTTCTTTGGGTTTTTATCCCAGCACATTTATTCCTAGGGTTGTGGGCTAGAAAATTTTTATCTCCCTTTGGAGACCATTTCTAATCTAGAAGGAAATCATGTTTTATTCTATCTTTTGAAATATGTGTCATCCATTTGGACTTTAGTAAATTCTCGGGGGTAGAAAATTTTATGATGGGGATAATTATTGCACCCTAATTCTAATATTTTTATTTATTAATTTTTTTACTTTATTTTTCTTAAGGGGGGTGTCCTTTATTTTGAAAAAAAAATAATTTTTAAAAAGTTTTTATAGGTTGTATGGTTTGATGACATGGTTGGTCAAATCATGAAAAAACATGTGGGTAGGGTATATATTTTAGTAGTGTCGTTATTCATGGTTAAAACAAAATTTTCCCAACTATGTGGACCAACTGTACGAATACCTAGGTGTTTCTTGTATAAGTCACATGGTCGGTACATGATTTGGGAAATTTTTTTAGAAATTGTGTGGTTTACCCAATATATAAAAATTAAAACATTATGATTTGTCCCTACATTAATTTAACCTAATATTTCTCCCTCTATCTCTTATACATGTAACATGCATCCTAAGGGGGGACACTCACATGTGGCCTTTCTCCATCACCACTCATAACGATTTCAATTATCCTCCCTTCTATTTAAACCATCTAGTCTATGTTAGGGGCCTTCTTACCATACTCTTCCCTCCTACTCTCATTTCTTATTCCTTCTTCTTCTTCCCCTTTCTACGTTGTATAGTGGTTTGAACCCTAGGGGGTTGAATTTGAATTTATTTTGGTTTTGGTTTACTAGTGTGTGTGATTCCCTCTTAGATCCATTTTCTCATCGTTCTAAGTGATTTTGCATTTTCTATGCTTCACCCAGGTAGTTTTTTTGTGTTTTTCTATTTTCCTTTAAATTTAGTATTTTCTTGGGCTTTTTAAATTATCTTTTTCTAGAAATTATGTATGTTAAGAATTTATTTAAATGTTTATAATGCTTTATCAAAGTATTGAGTATCTAAAATAAGTGTTTTCTGCTTTTTATTGTTTTAAATGGTTTTTATGGGTGTTTTGGATTGGTTTATGACTGATTATTGATTTTATGTATTTATAATAATAGTATAGTTTTAATGGGATTATTCCTTAATGTTTTATAATTCATTGAGTTTAATTTTTTTAAAGTGAGGTCTTCCCCTTGGTTTCAATATGTTTTTAAATGTTATTTTTCCTTCAACTGTATTTTTATATTCCAAGTGTTATAAACATATATATGGGTGTGTATATATATATTCACATATTCATGTGAGAATATGTGAATATGTGAATTGATATATATATATATATATATAAATATATGTGTGTTCATAATGATGAAGGGAAGATTTCAAAATTTAACTTAAATATTTAATTTTGATTTTCAAATAAGTATCCAAAGGGGATTTTTAATATTTATTTCTAAAGAATAATTAAAAGATTCATTTTGTATTTAGTAAAGAAAATTGTGAATAATTTTGTTGATGTTTTTTGTTGTTTTTATTGTTTTATTGTCTTTAAAATTTTTCTTCGTGATTAGAAGAAGGGAAGTGTGAGTTTTATATAGAAATGGTAATTTATTATAGATTTTTTAAATAAAATTACATTTTTTATGATTAAATGTGTATTATTAAAACCTCATAGGAAACCTAGGGTTCATGGGTAGGTGAACTTAGAAAATATGGGTTCCTTTTCCACTAGTTATGCTAGTTAAATAAATTTCATACCTCCAGTGGATAGTGACATGATTCTATATTCCACTAATTGAGGGCATGAACCTCATTGGTGAAATGCTACACATTTTTTTAACTCACACCCTTATTACACCACTCGATGTATATAAACCAAATAACCCTTATGGGTTACGGCTCATATTATAATCACACTTGGATTTTTTGTTGTTTTGGATTGAAGAGTGACCTTAGGTCACATGGGGGGTCTTGTTCTAGGTATTTTAATGTTTATTTTTAATGCCTTAATAGTCTCATAAAAATTGTCCATCATAGTTTTTTTACATCTTTAATGAGTGGGGAATTTTATATGTGAAGGAGAGGTGATATATATCAGCGTTTATTTCCATAGAGAGCATTGAGGTGAGCTGATATATTTATTTTTTTAAATTACTTTTTATATTATAATTACTCTATAATTTTCTATTTATTTTTTCTATCTTAGATGTACGACTTACAGATGGGTCATGTTTGATATTAATTAGAATATCCTATACTTTCTAAATATTTATTTATTCAGGTGAAATCATTCCCTTAAAGTATTTTATAATTTTTTTGCACTTTTCACTAGCCTAGGGGGATTAAGAATTCCCCTTAGGCCCTATCATGGGCTAGCTCAGGCATCTAAAGGATGGATAAGTCAGGTTGGTTCGTTACATATTTAAATTTGATTTTATATTAAAAATTATTTATAAATTGTAAAAAATTAATAAAAAAATTTCATAATTCATACGAGAATGATATATGATCAACCATATTTTCTGTTATACATTTATGATCCACTTTCCACTTAAAAATTACATTTTTAACCCTCAAGGAATAAATATTTGTGAAAATTCCATTGAATACTGTCTATACAAGGGACTCATTCTTCCCTTTCTAAAACACACCTACAGTTTGGATTTATATCTATATTATGCTCAAATTCATTCTTATATAATCCTTCCACATTCTCTTTATCCTTGGTTCATAAAAATGAGTCCCAAAGATTTCATTACAATGGAGATCCTCAAGGTAATATTTGAAACTTCAACAAATTTATAGTGCAAGGTAACGAGATTTTCATCACAATTTACATATTTTGAGATATTTTAAATATTATTCTATATTATATGCTTGATATGATATCACATGGAGGTCATTTATCATAATTTTCATTTAATTCGTGGGAATTATAATACCATTTCCTGTTCTATCTTTCATTTGTTTTGAATCATACATTACCAAGGTCATATGGGATTTATTGACTTATTTATTTGAGTTTTTATTTTTCTTAATTGATTATATTATTCTATGATTGTGTATTTTATACCCTTTGATTACTTATTATTGTATTTCATCTCATTTTTTAAGGATTTATAATTACTTCTCAAAAACCTCATTTTTAATAGGTTCTTACTTCCGATGTTATGATTTTTGAAAGAGGGGGTTTTTATTTGTATTTTCACATAATATATATATATATATATTTACTATCCTTTAAAAATTTCATATTTATATTTATCTATCCACTATTTATGTAATCATGACATATTATTTATGAAATTTTCAAGTAAATTTTCTGCTATTCTTTATGGATTAATAATGTTATACCCTTTAATCTATTAATAATTCTTTGGGATATTTATTTATATTATACATTTAAATTTAAATATTAAATTTTAATATGGATTATTTTTTCATTTTGATAAAATTCATGTAAATATAACTCGTACTCCTTTTCTTAAAAGGTTATCAATGTTATTCTCTTTTTTTCCTCTCAATATGGAATTGGTTAACTGATTTCATTTGATTCATTGGGGTTAGCTTCAATTCATATGTTTTTTAAATTGATTTAAAGCTTATAATAAATTTCTCATGTAATGGTTCATAGAAATTTTACATGATGGTGGGTGGTCTTGGGATATATTATCCTAATGCATTGGGTAATGATTTATTCTCTAGAGATATGATATTGTAATTATCTAGTTATGTTATTTCATTATGGATTTATGATATTGGAATTGACTAGTTAAGTTATTAAATTATGTGTTTTTAATGTTGGAATTATTTGTTTATGTTATGATGTTATGAGTTATTATGAGTTATTATAAGTGATATGAATATGATGTTCCAAGTAACCGTTGTGATTATTTTATTATCTTTTTGCTCGCATATGATTTTTATTTATGTTACTAATTGAATTACATTGAAGTGATTATTGTAGTTGATTTCGTAATTAAATATAATTTTATTATTTTATATGAGTTCAATGTATCATTTTATGATATTGATTCATCATCATAATGTTTCATTTATTCCATGGCCAAATGATTTTCTTCACATTATTTACCACTTACTGAGATTTATATGCTCTACCCATATTTTCTTATGTTTTTAAATTATTTAAGGATAGGTAGGAATTATAAAGAAATAAAAAATTGAATTTATATCTATTTGAATTGATTGAATAAAGTTTATTATTTAATATGTTAATGTAATGGAAATAATTTCAATTTAGTGAAAATTGTGTGAGTTTTATTTTGTAAGGGATTTACTAATTCTATAAAACTATAAATCTAAAAGTTTTAGTAATGTAAGTTTATTATAATATTTATTATAAATCCATGTAATTATGAGATGGTTATTTTCATACCTTTACAGTTGGTATCAAAGAAGGTTTTAGAAAACTTTAGAGGCTAGGATGTTTTTGGATGAGGTAAATTCAAGAGTTTTAAATAAAATTAGGGGTTAATATGTTTTTTGGTGGTTATAATTTTAAAAGTGAAAATAATATTTGGGGTTAGTATATGATTTTATGTCAAGATAATTTAATTTATTTGGGGAAAAGTTGAATGGGTTTTGGGAACATAAGATGAAAGTCATATATAACCTTAGCGGTTAAAATGTGATTCAGTGTGAAAGTGATTAAAGATATTTGAGAATATGGTTGATTTATTTTTGGATGAATAAATGATCAAGGATTAAAAAAATTGTTTTATAATAAATTAATTATTATTTCAAAAAATGGTTTAGTTATTTTTTGGATATGTTTAAGAAGAATAAGAGGGAAAAACCCAAGGAAACCTTGGTTGAACTGAAAGAGTCACAAGTTGATCTAAATTTTTCAAATATTGAATTAATGTTTTTATAGTTCTAGTTGAATTTTTCATAGGTTAGAATGTTTTAGGATTAATTATTCATATTAATATAATCACTTACTTTTATTTTATTAGATATAATTTTTATCACACTTACCATTTTATTTGTAGAAAATGAATGGAAAGAGGATGAATAACTCATTATATAATCCTTTATAAAACGAATACCACTATATTTTATCAAATTTCCTGGTCCATTAATGTTTGAAAAATATACCTATATAATAGAAAAAAAATTTCCCAATTCAATAATGAAAAAATCATCTTATTCATTCATCATTTGGAATGTGAAGTGAATCAATGGTAGAAAATGATCAAAACACAAAACCAAATGATGAAATTGAGTCCATGGAATGGGAAGAATTCCAGTGAATAAATTTTCTCATACTCTATCTATATAAACATTAAAATAATTCCTCAAAAATAATAAATGGGAGAATAAATTTATCAAGGATTATATAGAAAACATCACCAATTTTTAAAGGTATACCTTTGAAAACTCATTCATAAGTATGGTCCTTATTATAAAAAAATATACATGGTTTAATAGTTAAGATTAATAAAAATATCAAAATATTCATATTGTGAGGAAAATGATGAATTTATTGTTTTAACCTATAAATTAAAGTTATTTATAAAATCTATATCTAATATTATCTCTTTTTTCTAAAAATAAATTAAAATTGTGAGGATGGAATTTCTTTAAGGGGGAGAATGTGACAACCCATGTATTTTTAATAATATATCAGTTTATGTTTTATTAATACTCATGTTAATAATTTTTATTTATTAAATAAATAATTTTTTTTAAAATGTATTTCATGTCTATTTCTTTTCAAAATAGTTTAAATTAGATACATATTTTTCATTTAAAATTATTATGTTTACGTCAAGACATAATATTTAATTTATTTAAATGTTAAATACATTTCTTTAACATGATTTATCATTTTTGTCTATTTAAAGAAATATTAGATTCTTATATATATTGTAAAGAAATATTTATATTCATTTTATGGATTTATATTTTTATTTATAATTATTATTATTTAAGAAATTATTATGGCACTGTATGAGATATGAATGTGGTTTTTTATTTAAAATGATTAATTGTGTTCTAAAAACACATCATTTTGATATATTATTAATTTTATTTTAAAATTTAATATTTAATAATTAGATATTAATTTTTTTTAAATAATTTTATATTTTCATTTATAAATTAAAAAAGAGATGAAAATTATTTTTTAAAAAATTTATAAAAAAAACAAGATATGACAGTAAATGGTTAATGTGATGTATAATCACAATTTATGTTAAAAAAATATGATAAGGGATTATAAATGATATTTTTATTTTTATTAATTTGTTTAAATATTTATGGGATTTATTTTTAAACATAATTTTCCAATTCAATGTAGTTATAATTTGAGTGATACATTTGAATTCAGATTCTTCTTTAAAAATTAAGAGTTCAAATTCAAATTGAATTATATTACATATTAATATATAAATATCTAAAAAAATTTAAAAAAATTGATATATATATATATGTATATAATATGTTAGAATATTTTAGAAATAATTTATTATTATTTAAGATATTCAAAATAAAATTCTATTTGATTGGAGGTTGAGTAATAAAGTTAAATTCTATTTAAAAATTAGAGTTCAAGTTATGATTGAACTTTACGAACCATTATTAAACATGTTTATAGAAGGTTATGGAACACTTAATAAAGGTATGAAAAATCTTATAATAATATAAATACATAAATAAATCATTTCTCAAAGTCAATAGATGAATTCCAAGTTGTTATAGCTTGAGTAACAAATTTGAACTAATTTTAAAATAAGAATTGAGTCCAATTTAATTTTATTTATTATTATCATATTTTTATCTAGAATGATATGGAAAATTTTATAAATATATGTAACATATTAAAATAAAAAATATACCTATAATATTAATTTCTAGATTCAAAAGGTGAATTTTAATTTATTAGTGATTGAGTAAAACATTTAAACTACATTTTAAAACAAGATTTTGAGTTCAAATGGAATTTTGCTTCCAATTATTATATTTTTATCTAAAGTTTTATATAAAATTATGGAAACATATAAAAAAATTTAAATTAAAATATACTTAAAATTTTATATAAAAATTTTATAATCAATAAATATTAATTTTTATGCTAAGATAAATATGAAACTACTTTCTAAATGTTGACACAACATATGAGACGTCAAAATTGGTGTCTTAGAGATATGATTGAGATAGGTTAAGAAGATGAAATAATTTAATAGATAAATAAAATAATTATTTTATAATTTTTATGTATTTATAAATTTTAAAAATATTGAATTATAATTTTCCAAAATCTTACCTAGTGTTTGAGTGATGTAAGAAACATAAAAAATATTATCTTAACTTTGTTAACATGATAAGAATGAGAATAAAAAATATTATGAATTGTTTTTTATGACAATAATTATGGATAAAAAATTATATTTATGATAATACTATTTTATTAAAATTAAATAATAGGATAATTATCCAAAATGCTTGCACAATGTCGATGCGACACTTATACAAGCAGGAGAAAAGTCTAAAATGGAGGGTTAAAAATATAAAATGTGATATGATTTAGATTAATTAAAGTATTTGGTGTTTTTTAAATATAAATATGATATTTATTTAATTATTTAAATATTAAAACTTGAATTCCATAATTTTCTATATATTTTTAAACATATATTACATGAATAACCCTAAAAGCAGTTCAAATGGGATTTGATATTAAAATAGATTTAAAAATTAATAAAATTAATTAAAATACCTAATAATAAGTCATATTAGTATAATTTATGATCAACCATATCTATTATTTCCCATTTATTATCGACTTTCCATTTAAAATTTACATTTTTAACCCTTGTTAAAAGAATATTTTCAAAAATGTCATTTAATCTTGTATATAAAAATTATTGAATTATATACTTTCAAAAAATCACCTCAAGTTTAGTTTTATCTCCATAAGATTATCAAATTACTTCTCTTATAGTAATTCCACATGTTATAAAACCTTTGTTCATTAGGAGTCCCAAAGTTTTTATTACTAATGAGACCCTTAAGGGGAGATGTGACACTTCAGTGGATTTAGAGTGTAAGGTAAGGGGATTCTCATCTCAATTTCCTTTCATTGAGAAATGTTAAATATTATTGTGTTTTATATGGTTGATATAATATCCCACACATTTATTTTATCATAATTTTTATTAAATTCATTATAATCAAAATACCATTTCATGTTCTCTCTTTCATTGTTGTTGACTCATACATTACCAAGGTCATAAGGGGTTTCTTGACTCAATTTTGTTTCATTGAATTATGATATTTATTCATTGATTATATTATTATATGATTGTGTATATTCTATACTTTTATTTACTATCATTTTATTTCCTCTGTTTTTTTGAATATTTATAATTCCATCTCATAATCACCTTTATGATGGATTCTTACTTCTCGAGTTTTTTTATCAAGGTATTTTTTCAATTTCCCTTTTACCATAATCTATATAATGTTTTTTTTTCACAAACCAGACATAGTTAACCTACCACATCACCCAGTTTGTCCTACCACTATGGCCTAAAGGTGTTTCTGATCCCCAAGGGTTGACAACTAGTTTTTGGGAATCATGAAATATTATCTTGGTAACAATTTAACCCTCAAATAAAAGTAAATAATTCAATAAAACTTTTACCAAAAATCCATCATGGAGAATACATAAATTGGATGACCATAAAAAAGTACAAATAATCAAATAAACAAATGAGTCATAACCATTCATCCCATAATAAGGACTAATAAAAATATACCAAAAAATGAATAAATAAAGGTTGTCTTGGTAGATACATTAATGTCCCAAAATAAAGTAATCGCCTATAAAATGTAAAGATCACCTCCATGTGACCCATGGTCTCTCTCCACATCCCAAATCAACCATAAATGACCTAATAAAATGATAACCAATCTAAGAAACTCAAAACGAGTATAAAACATAATATTAACATACATGCACACAAGTTTTTATATAGGGTGTGAGATAAAAAAACCCAATAGGATATCACTAATTAGTGTATGAAATTCATTACATGAATTAAATCATAAATTTTAGATTGAAATACAATAGAAAATAGGGTTTTATATTTTAATAAAAAATAGGGAAAACAAAATGATACTATTAATTTAAAGGATGAAAGATTGATTACAAATCAAAATCAAGTGGAATATCAACTTAATAGTGAACCAACTTAAACCCTTAAATGAGGGCCTTTTATTTAAAATAAGAAAAAATGAAACAAATTTCCCCTCATTTCAAGCCATTTATTTGAAATCCAAAACATTGAGTTTAACTTTTATATTTCCATTTGAAAAAACATTCCAAAATAATTTTTTCATACCATTTAGTAAACCCACCCAACAATAAGGAATGGAAACAAAAAAAAATGAGTCACCACTCCATCAATCGAGAATTAAAAAATATTAAACAATTATAAGGTATGTAGTACCACAATAAAAATGAGTGTAAGGGGATACATAAAAAAAGAAATCCCCAACATAAACCACCAATCAAGGATTATGTATCATGATAAACTCCCTAGGTCCTAAAGTGATATGATCTTAACAATACTATAAAAATGGGTGTAATTCCTCAATATTTTACAATAAATATCTCTCTTTTAAATAAATATAATGTTTTTGATAGATTGATCTAAACAGAACACTGAAATAAAAAATGATGCAACATATTAAATAAATATTATCAATAAAAATATAGTAATAATAAAACCACTCGTAAATAAAATTATATTAACCAATTAAAAATTATTATATTTATAGGACATATAATTAATATGATTTAATATTTAAAAGTATTCTTCATTCTCAAATAATTGTTTAAAGTATTAATAAATTTAATCAACCAATTTTAAATGATTATATATAATCTTTCAATTAACTAATATATTAAAATTTATTAAATTATAAATTACTATGAAATAATATTGAGAACACATAATGTTTAAGAAGACTATTTTCAATAAAAGCAGATTTTTTTATATTTTTAATTTTCATTTAAAATATAAATTTATAAATTTTATAATTTCAAATTTTCAAAAATAAGTTTATTTTTTTAATTCCACCTATAAATATTATCCTAAGTTTATTTTTTTCTATTTTTCCAAAATAAATTTTTAGGTGAATAGTGAAAAATATAGTTTTTACTAAAATCTTAGTGTTTCTAAAAATATCAAAAAGTAAGAATAAATTAAAATTAAAAAAACCGTGATAAAATATTTATTTAAGGATTAAGAAACAACATTTATTAATATTATTAGTAATTTATAAAACATATTCTTAACCTTTTATTAACTTGAGTAATATGTTCTAATAAATGAAACCTTTTTTATCTATCCTTTTAATTAAATAATATTTTGGTAAAATTTAGTTTTTAATTTTTTGAAATAGAAATCACAATAATTTTTTTATAATAAACTAATTTATATCATAAAAATATAATACATTTATAATTTTATTATATACCTAAATTTTAAGCATAAAAGTACACTTTCTAAAAACAGTTTTCTACTCATTGCATTTGCTAATGTTAAAATAAATTTTTCTCACCCACAAAAAATTTATATAATAAAATTTATTTCATATTTTAAATAAATTTTTCTAAATTATTCAAAAATTTCCATTTTATTTTTAGAAATTAAAAGTAAATTACTTAAGTAAAAATTATCCAGCACAGTAAAACCAAAATGTAAAAGTGAAATTTCAACTAGTGGTGGACTTAAAAATATATTTAAAACATGTGTGAAAATGAATGGTTAAGGTATCATTGAACTTATAAAATCCTACACGACATTATTTTCTATTTTTTATTCTTCTTGACATGTAAAACATGTCCTCTTTATATAATAAGTTAAAATAATTACAAAAATGTCATTCTCACCTCTTAT
Source organism: Viscum album (assembly GCA_963277665.1). Classification (NCBI taxonomy): domain Eukaryota; kingdom Viridiplantae; phylum Streptophyta; class Magnoliopsida; order Santalales; family Viscaceae; genus Viscum; species Viscum album. The sequence goes on from OY728145.1 coordinate 2,049,421,691, forward strand.
AAAAGGGACCTCTCACCACCCCTTCAATAAAAATACCGAAAGTTGTTTTTCAATTGAAATTTTATCTGTTTTAATTTTCCTATAATATTATTCCTTTTCATTGAGTCTATAGTAACAAGATATGGTCCTAAGAACTAAATTTACAAGGAGTTTTCCAAGGGAAATCTCATATCCTCAACGTGATTAATTTTTTCCCTAACTTATTTTCATTCATTTATTACTTTCCCAAATATAATTTTATAATTTATATATAATTACATCAGTATTTTTTTTATAATAAAGGTTATTATTATAAGTTAATAACTATTAACCACATTTCCCCTCTTCTATTAAGAAAAATGAAACCACCATTCATGTGTTGTGCAAACTACCATCTCCATGAAGCGACGACTTCTGTTTTTCACTAACACCTCTTTTCACTATTTATATGGGTGAAAATAAAAAATAAATATGAAATATATAATATAATTATGAGTATTAATATTCAAATTATAATCCATATTATTTCCCTATAATTATTTGGGGAATGAAAATGTTAACCGTGTATTGTGCAGACTACTGCCCCCACAAAGTAACATATCTCATTTTCATCTAGTTTATATTTTATTTTTTGAAATATATTAAAATATGATTAAACAAATTAAAATTATCTATATAATATCATTATAATTCTATAATAATTATTGTATTTCAAAATAAAAACTGTTCATAATCGTCTATTAATTATGGCATGTTAATGTGTGGGTCGGTCTAACCACCTACTAAAACCATGCTATAGAATAATATCATGGATGAATATGAGTAATTAAATAAAATAATATATGAAGTAAATAATTAAATACTTTTTTTCATCATTATATAAAAACATTAATATTAAACTCATTAATTATGATATCAATGTTCATTCATTAAAAATCAATGAAACATGTTCATCATCGTTTTCAACTTTAATAATCATAACCAAAGATCCAATATAATAAAATTATAACATTATAAATAATTATAAAACATTAATTCCAATACCTTGTATGATCTAGGAATTATCACCATTTATATATGAATGAAGAAAAAAGCTACTAGAGCAAAACTAGTTCAAAACAATCAGGATTACTCACACCTGATATTGAAAATAGATAATAACTAATTAATATACATGTCAATAATAATTATAAATAAAGTTTATAAAAGTTTATGGATATGAATAATTTTATTAAATAAATGATTAAGATACTTATTTTTTTATACAGACTATTCAACCTCTTTAGTGAATGTCGGGAATTATGGTATTGGGGTTCTTTTCCTCATACTTAATTTCTTGAGACATATTTCATATTATGAACCATGATATATTTGATATGGTGTGACTACTATATAATTAATTTATTTTAACATATTCACGTAATTAATTGGGTTTTAAGAGCCATATTGTGTTATTTCTTTAAATGGATTTCAATTCAAAATATGCCATAGTTGAATGGGTTTTTGTTAATTAACCTCCATTTGTTAAGTTATAATGATTATTCTTGAACTTATTTCTTACAATATTGGTTTATTCCCCCATAATATATTATTTTATGCTACTTTATTTCCCTAACTAGTATAAATTTAACTTTTAATTCAATAATTTTTCCTTTATAAAATTTCTTTCTCAAAAGTATATCATTATTGAGAATAATTATCACGCTCTTTAATAATGGTATACAATATTTTTTTATATTATCTTTTCCCAAAAATTTTATCCTTTATAATAAGAAAATAAATTGTGTTTTATCACAAGTGAAATTTATATTACCCTTCCCATATTTTAAAAATAATTTTATGTTAGTATATTTATGATTTGGGTTTTCAACAAACATATTTCAAAACATTAAAATGGGTTTCCATGATTTCAAAATAAATCATTTTATCTTCAAATCCATATTTATTTTGATGACATTTATACCATTTCAAGGATATATTATTGAGTTTTATTTTTGAAAAAAATTCCCCAATGTTTTTACTTCACCCTTGGAAACATTTATATCATTTTCAAGAAATATTTATTGGAAATTATTTTTAAAAAGTAAAAAAATTTCAAATTCTTTCAATTCACATTTTTTAAAACTATATATCTTAAAAATGTCTTCATTATGGATATTTCATTAAAAATATTTATTTTTAAAAATTTATTTCTTTATATTTCCCAAAAGTGACCTTTCCAAAAATGATTTTTTTAAAGTGATCATACCTATATATTTTATTCCAAAGATAAAATAATTTTCAAATACTTCTATTAAGATTTCACTATAATTTATTATTTATATCTAAAGTATTTGTTTCCTTGGAAATTATTTTTTATGAATCAAAATCAAAATATTATTATAAAATAATATTTGGGGTTTTGGATTTTTGTAATCAACTCTTTATATGATTGTGTCCAATTTTTGTGATACCATCTTGAAGTGTTATAAAACCCATTTTTCTTTCCATGTGTTCTTTATGATGTGATGAATCAAACTAATTTTATTTCCATTAGTTATTTGTTAAATAATTAATTATTTATTTAAAGTGGGACTCATATGTTTGGATTCTTGATGGGTGGGGTCGTATATTACCATCCAATGCATTGGTTAATGTTTTATATCACATATGATAATGATGTTTAGCATGGGCAATTATTTATTCACAATATACAACATGTGAATTGTTTTTTTGCAATATATTGCATATAAATTTTTTATTTGTAAGAGGAAGTGTGGAAATTTGTTTTGTTCTAAAAATACAGTGTGGTTGTTTTTTTTCAAAATATATAGCATGGGAATTTTTTTTCACAGCATGAAGCAAGTACATTTTGTTTGTTCACAATTTTAAAATTTACCTATAATTATGTTTATTCCAAAGATCCTTTTTATGACATGTATCATGGAAATTTTATATTTCCATGTTATATTCCTATGATTATGCCCCATGGATCATGTTTATTATCTCATTATTACATAATCTTTACCATAGTATATTTTTTTCATTTGAGATTTTAGGTCCTTCTATTCTTATATATGGACAAAGCTTATTGTTACATGTTCTTTTTGATAATATATTTTTCCTCTACTCATGTTTTATATTATTCTTATGATTTAACTCTTGATGAAATTTTGATAATCTTTTTCTTTTACTGAGAATTTGATCTCACCCCTTTATTATGATTCCATTCTCTAGGTTATAAAGATGATTATAACTTACGAGAAGTCTATAAGGGAGTATAGTGTGGAACAATTACGAAGTAATGTTCACAAGATTTTTATAATAATTTGCTTATATATCTGGCCTTCAAAGTCACTAAACCTTTAATTCATGGGATTCTACTTTTATTTTTTAGTTTTAATGATTAGATTATGTAAATTATGTAAAATAAAATTATGATTAACTTGGTTCATTATAGCTAGTAACACAACAGGGTTTTAATTAATATTTGAGGATTAGTTTAGTTCTTTTGGCGATTAGAATTTTGAGAACATTAATGAAAACCTTAGGAATAATTCTGAGGGATAAGTCTAATTATAGGATAACATCTCAAAGTTTTGGTAATGTTGATATTGCGTTGTTATTCTAGATATTATATCCTTATCTGGATACTAGAAATTGTTTGCATATTTGGAACATATTCACCTATGAGTATTCACCCTGAAAAATATTGGTTGAGTATCAAATATATATTTACACTGGTATACGATCAGTGGGCCTTAGACTACACACCTAGATAGACACTCCAGGGGGGATATTCATTGGTTATTTAACATTATATTTACAAACCATTATGAAGGATTTAATTTCTAAATACTTTGTAGGAATAGGTTAATAAGTATGAGATAACCAGTATTTAGGAAACATAGGTTAAACTAAGAGTAATATAGGTTACACTAAAATAATTATATGATAACATGAAGTTTCCATAAAGTTAGACATATTGAGATTAAATTTTCCTGTGGTTATTTATGACAATTACCTTATGATTTTATTATTTATTACTCATGGTTAATCATTCTTGTTTTAGAAATATTTAGAGATAGGGGAACCAAGTTTATAATGGATTTTATGGAAAATATAAAAATGTTCCTAATAAGAAACCAAGTGGGATATAAGATGGTGTTGAAAACATTATGGTTTTTCCCACCCAACTATCTCTAGTTGTGATTAATAACTTGATTCTTTATAAACATCTAAACACAAAAAATAAGATAAGGATGGATGTTCATAAAATATTGCGTGATTAATAATATTAATTAAAGAAGATTCAACTTCCTACATGTCAAAAATGTGGGAAGAAGAACCCAGGGGAATGTCTTAAAGGAATAAGAAAACATTTCAAGTGTGGAAGGATTGGTCATCAATCCCATGATTTTAGAAAAGAGATAATGTGATCATATAATACCATGGAAGATATAGGAGTCCTAACTAAAACCCCATCTAAACTAAACACTTAAAATATAAGGAGTTTGGGAATTATGTGAACCAATTCCCTGATATAAGGTCTTATAAGAATTATAGGTATTGACAACCTCCTAAAAATATGTAATAAGGGAAAGACTATCCAATCACAACTACTGAACTAGATCATGATAATTAAGGAACTCTTATCCTCTACTCTATATTTGTGGAAAATTTATTGGATTTTAGTCTAGGGTATCTAGGCAGTTTTCTATGAACATCAAATCACCATCATGATGATTTGATTATCAAATAAAACCTCTTATTATATTATATCCCAAGTTTAATTTTCTGGGAACGTTCCTTGTAAAAATCTTATTATCATTCCTTTTAATGAATTTAATGTGATTTTCGAAATAGATTGGTCCTCTCTAACAAGATGAAAAATTATTTGGAATAAGTAAATCACATTTCATATCAACCTATAGTAGTTTATCAATGAAAGGATGAATATCAAAACCCTTTAGGATAAAATTATATAATATGGGTCTTGATACCAATTATTGATAGAATCTTGGCCCAAATGGTTTGAGAAAAACTCAATAATAGATATAATCTTATTATAAGGAAAAAGATATGTTTCCTAAGTTTATAAGGTTTATATATTTCAATAAATTATATCTTGAATCATGTATATATTTTAAATAACCTTATATATTTTCATTATTATATGATAATTAAAATTACAATGATGTGATTTATTTAAGGGAGGATATACCACCCCAAGATTTTACTATATATATTTTTACTTTAAATAAATATAATGTGTTCAATAACATGCTCTGTAGACAACACTAAACTAAAAGTATCTGAAACATATTAGATTAATATTATCTAGAAAATTATTGGAATAATAGAACTTCAAGTAAATAAAATGATATTAACCAATCTAAAATTCTTACATTTAGAGGATATATGATTAATATGATTTAATATTTAAAAGGAATGTTTATTCCCAAATAACTATTTAAATTAATAATAAATTAAATCAAAAACTTTAAGATGATTATATATAAAATTTTTATTAACTAATATATTAATATTATTTAAATTAGTAATTAGTATGAAATAATATTGAGAACATATAATTTTTAAGAATGATATTTTTCTGTAAAAATAGTTTTCTCTATATTTTGAATTTTCATTTAAAATATAAATTTATAAATTTTATAATTTTAATTTAATAAAATAATCTAACTTTTTAAATTCCACATATCAATATTATTCTTGGGTGAATTTTTTTATATTTTCTGAAATAATATATTTTTGGGTGAATAGGGAAAAATATAATTTTTACAAAAATCCTAGTGTTTATAACTATATCAAGAAGTAAGTATAACTTAAAAACTTATAAAACATTTTTATATGATCAAAGATGTATTTTAGGAGTAAAACTATATATTTATATATACTATTATGAGTTTAGAATACCTATTTTTGACCTTTTATTAACTCAAGTAATATTTTCTAATAAATGAAACTTTTTTGTTTATTCTTTTAAATAAATAGTATTTTGGTAAAAAAAATTGGGTCTATTTGAAAGCCGCATAAATTTAATTTTTTTATAATAAAATAATTTATATCATAAAAATCAAATACATTGAACATTTTATCCTACACATAAATTTTTTACTTTAAAATACCCTTTATCTAAAAATAGGTTTTGACGCATTATATGTGTTAATGTTAAAATTTATTTTTCTTAAACATAAAAAAATAATATTATAAATGGATTACATATTTTTAATTATAGTGAATAAATTATTTAATATTTTATTTTTTATTTTTTTTCTTTAAAATTAAATTACTTAGGTAAAACCAAAAATGGTAGAAGTGAAAATTCAAAGAGTAAAGGACTTGAAAACATGTTTAAAACATATTTACAAATGAATGGTTGCGGTATAATAAAACTTATATCATCCCCCAATCTATTATTTTCCATTTTGGATTATTATTTACACATGAAACATGCAATATGTTTATATTAAGTTGAAAATTTTAAAATAATATCATTCTCACCACTTATAATAGGGGAATCCCACCACCCCTTCAAGGCCACTCCAAAAATTCCATTTCACATGAAAATATATCCTTTTACTTACCCTATAATAATTTTCATTTTCCTTGAGCCTCTATTCAGAATATATTGTCCTAATACCTCCATTTTCAAAGTGACTTCCATGGGAAAGCCTAAGTCCTTGATATGCGTACTTTTTCCCCTTAACTTATTTTATTTCCTTTCTTAAATTCCCAAATATAATTTTATAATTCCTATATTTTTATATTTTTTTCATACATAATTTCATTATTATAAGGTAATAACTATTTACCACATTTCCCCTTTTCCAATGAAACCATCATTTGTGCATTATGCACACTACCTCTTCCGTAGAGTGACAACTTCCATTTTCCACCAATGCCTCTATTCACTGGTTATAATGATTAAATTGAAAAATAAATTTGATATAAATATTATAGTTATTATTATGGATATTTAAATTATAATCCAACTTATTTACCTCTCACTATTTGGGAAATAAAAACACGAACTGTGTGTTCTTCAGACTATCGCCTTTACGCAGTAACGTATCTCATTTTCCATCTAGTTTATTATTATATATTAAAATATCTTAAAATATGATTCAAAAAATTAAAATTATATAAATAATATCATTATTCATATATAATATTTATATAATTAAAAAATAAACCACATTATTTATCCTAATCATCCATTAATTATGGTATGTTCATATTTGGGTATGTCTAGTCACCTACATGAACCATGCTAAAAAATAATATCATGGAAAAATATGAGAACTTAAATACTAATAATATTGATAAAAATATGTAAATAAATATTTTATTTTTGTTATGTAATGATAACATTAATAATAAACTCATTAATTAAGATACTAACATTCATTCATTAAAAATAATTGAAACATACTCATTAATGATTTCATATTTGTGGATCGACAGAAAAATTATAATAGAATGAATTTATTAAATTATAAATAATTATAAAAAACCAATTATAGTACCATGTATGAGTTGGTAATTATTAAATATGAGAAAAAACTAATATTAACACAGTTAATATGAAACTATTTCAAAACTCCCAAGAAAATATACGCTCGATATTGAAAATTGATAATAACTAACAAGTATAAATGTATAGAATAATTATAAATGAATTTTATAAAAGTTTATGGATATGAATAAGGTTTTAAAATATATTATTATTATTTATGTTTTTATACAAGATATCCCAGTTCTTTAATGGAAGTCATGAATTAAGGTAAGGGGGTTCTTTGTCTCAGATTTAATTTCTTGAGACATATTTCATATTGTGCACCATGAAATCTTTGATATGGATTACTAAAGAATTTATTTTAACATATTAATTTAATTAAATTAGTTTTATTTTCTATTTCATGTTCTTTCTTCAAATGTACTTCAATTAAAAATATACCAAATATGAAAGGGTTTTTGTTAACTCAACTCCTTTCATTGAGTTATAATGCTTCTTCTTGGACTTATTTCATACAAGATTGGTTTATTTCACTCTAATATTTTATTTCATGGTAATTTTTATTTTTAATATGTGGAAATATACCATTTATTTCAAGTATTTTACCTTTATGAAATTTTTTTCACAAAAAGTATATCCTTGTTGTGAATAATTCTCATCCTCTTTAATAATGGTTTCCCCTCCTTTTCAATAATATCATTTTCTTTTAATGTACTCCATTATAATCATAAACCTAATTATGTTTTATATCATGTGACCTTTTACATAATACCATTTACTCTTTATATATAAATTCTATATTTCCATGGAAATTATTTCATGAATCAACCTATAAATTTTCTTATAAAATACTCTTTATAGTGATTGAGTTTTTTGTATCAACCATCAACATGCTGGAGTTAAATTTTGTTGATACTATCTTAAAGTGTTTTGAAACCATTTTTTCTTTCCTTGGGTTGTTTATGATGTGATGAATGAAACATATTTTCTTTCTATAGGTTCTTTATGATATAACTAATGATTAATTTCAACTGGAAATCATATGTATGGATGATTGATGAGTGGGTCCTGCATTTTCCTATAATGAATTGGTTAAATTTTGATATCACAAGTGATAATTATGTTGAGTGAGGGAATTTTTTTATTCATAACATGTAGCAAGGGAATTTTGTTTGTTCACAATATATAGAATGGGAATTTTGTTTCTTCACAACATGAATCATGGACAATTTTTTTTCACAACATACAGTGTGTGTATTTTTTTATTCATAATATATAGTATGGGTATTTGTTTCACAACATGAAGCATATACATTTTGTTTTTTAATAGTGTTATAATTTATATATGATTATGTTTGTGCCAATGTTATTTATTATGATATGGATCAAAGGAATTTTACATTTGAGTCCATATTTCTGTGATTATTCCCCATGACTCATGTTTATTATCTCATGATTTTGTATTTTTTCCATATTAAATGTTAGTTAATTTTAAATTTTAGTCCCTTCTATATTTATTTATGGAAAACTCTTATTATTCCATATTATTTTTGATAAGATATTTCTCCACTACTCACGTTTTATCTTATGATTATGATTTAACCATTAATGAAATTCTGATAAGTTTTTTCCCTTACTAAGAATTTGAGATCACCCCTTTGTTATGTTTCCATTCCCCAAGATAAGAATATAGTTATAACTTATGATATGTCTTAAAGGAATTCTAGTGTGGCTCAATTATATAGGAATGTTCACAAGTGTTGTAGAATAAGTTTCTTATCTAGATAGTCCTTAAATACACTAAACATTCTATTCATGATATGGTTAGATGATTTATGAGTTTTGATGATTAACTTCTAGAAATGATTTAAAATAAAGTTATGTTTAGATTGGTTTTTTATAATGGGACCAACATTCAACATATGTTGTGTCCTAAAAAATAAACAAGCCACCTTGTTTACCCACACATGCCTCATCGAGAGAAATCCTATCATAAACCAACCAAGAATACCACTAATTTGATACATGAGTTAGCATGTGGTAAGGCATGAAAGGAATTACCAATCCCCATTAACTGGTGAAAAACTTCTAGGCATAAAGAAACAACCTTTTCAAATGATTTTTCCGAAATATATGACAAACATCAATCAGAATAAGTCAATAGAAATAATAATCAACTTATAAAACTAAGACAAGTACAATTGGAAATAAAAAAAATGGATTTTTATAGAACTAAAACATCTAGATACAAGGTAAAACTAAACCAAGAGATGAAATTCACACAAACCAAGAGACATAAAAGAAAACAAAACTACTAAAAACCGTCTCCTGGTTGTCCTAGACCACTCACCACATTCTGTGTCACCTTCCCCTCACAGACCATGTATGAACCCATAATATAAATATAAAGGGAACTCAGGAACCTACTAAATAATCATGAATAATCTACACACCAAGTGGTGTATGTAGGTTTTGAGAAAAATGAATCCCAATGGGATCACATTGAGGAGTCTATGCAATTTCTTTTATAAAGTAATTTATACATTCCAAAGTAAGTACAAAAATAATAACACAAGATTTTTTATGAAAAAAAGAATATAAAACCTATCACATCTTTAGAAAATATAAAAATACATAAATTGAGGTTATGATCTATATAAGGTTTAAACCATTCCTTTTTTCATTTAGAAAACATTTAGAAATATCAAGAGAGAAAATGAAAAATCCTTTCAAATATTATACCTTTTTTAGAAATGATTTGAAAATTCATTTAAAAAGTTAAAGTTAATAGAGAATAAGATAAATAGGATTTAGAACCAAATATAAAATAGAAATACAAGAGTAATAAATTTACCTCATATCAATAAATAGATATGATAATAAAGTAATTCAGATATGGAAACTCTAGTGTCGAGTAATGATCATGTGACCAAATTCATACATCGAGTATCAAGTTTCTAGTGTCATAGGTAAATCCTAGACATGGTAGTGAGTCCACCAATAAAAATCAAATAAATCTCATGAATAAATTCATGAATATTTTATTCCTACCAAGTTCTCAAGCTTCATGATTCCATGTGCACCCATTTCTTTAGAGCCTGTCCCTAGCCTGAACCCACATTCTCTAGGGATACACTAGATGGGTTATGAGATGAATTAGCATAACATAAGTCTAGGTATCTCATCTAGATTCCCAGGTTCCCATGACCAATCAATAATAGTAAGTGAGATAAAAAGTAAAAAATATCACACTAGGGATCCACGTTAGCATCAACATGCAAAATCAATATTTTATAGCAAACAAAATGCACATCTCCTCTTTACCCCTAGGATCCCTCATAGAGAATAAAGACTTACTTTAATAACCATTATCATATACACCAAGAACCATTTGTGAAGGTAAAATAAAATATAAGGGCCTCATTAAGATATTCTCACAATAAGAGCATTAAATTCATAAAGATCCAAACATGCCATTAAATAAAAACCAACTTTAAAAAACAATCCCTTTTTAATTAAAAAACATCACTTTAAATCATTCATTTGAAAAGAATCATACACACCTGCTTCCTTTAAAACCAAATTTAATGTGCTAAGTGGTCCTTAAAAAATAACTCAAAATTCCAATCTATCTCATTTTACTATTTAAAAATTCATTTCAACCAATCTTTCTAAAAAAATCAATATGTGGTATTACTCAGATCACCCCAAAACATATTCCAAAAAAACACAAATTAAAAATTGAAATTAACTTTAAAGAATGAATCCATCATTATCAAAAAAAATATTTTCATTTTATAAAAAAAATAAAAAATATCCCCTTGATAACAATAAAAACCTTCCTTTTAAAGATTATAAAAAAATACTATCAATGATTGTAAAACAATTAAATTTTATTTAAATAAAATAGACCAAATCCATAAGTGAATCAATTCATTCCATGTAAAATTATTATAGAAAAGGGACTTTGACACTTCAAAAAAACAAAACCATACTTTACCTATCATGAAAAATTATATAAAGAAATTCAGAAACACTTAAATCACAAGATGAAGAAAATGAATAGGAACAATTACCACAAAATATCTGGGATCAAATCATAATGAATTTAAAATGTGTCACCTCTGATAGAGAATTCCAAATCAAAGAAGATAAAATCCAAAAACAAACACTACAAACCAAGATTCTTAATTATATCATGATACAACCCATATATCTATTCATAAAATTCCTAATCTATGGTTCTTTCTAATAAAATAGAGAAGATCTAGAATAAGGATCAGTAATAACGAATAACGGAACCATAAATTGAATTCTCTAGATATAATGCCTCAAGATCCATTAGAATCACTCTATGAAAGGGATAGAGTCCTAAAAAAATCCTAGTTTTAGGTTCTATTTTAAGAGCCTACGTTGAAGGAGAAATAATGGGGTTAACAAGGGGCATTTTGTGTCTTTAAAATAATTTTCATAAAAATAAACTATCATCACACAGTTAGTCCTTATGATATTGTAAATTGTATACCAGCCATGCACCATATTCCATACCATTGGAGGGACACACAGTTTGGTAAATTGTGCACCAACCATGAAAAAAAACATTTTATAAGACTCAGTAATCTGTATGGTTTTGTAGGAATGTCTTATAATTAGGCCCAACTATGAGAAAATTGTGCTCCTGTCTATAAAAATCCAAAATTCTCAAAAAAACATCTAAAGTGGCCCAATAAAATCATAAAACTAAATATGGAAAAAATGAATGTATGAACCTGAAACTGACATTGGTATGTGAAAATTCTCCCCACCATATCAATTTTTATCCCTATAAAGTCTCAAATCCAAAGATAGGAATCAATGATACAATAAACTTCCACATCCAACTCATGAGGTAGATGGTTTAGGAAGCATAAAAAGACTCAACCAAGAAGAATCTATCCAGTGAAAACTTCCAAAAAAATGGCCGATCAGTATTCCTAACAATTCTTAAAGAAGATACCCCAAGATCACTACACATATTAAAAAAAACAATGACATAGCTGTGAAGAATGTATCCCATAATAGAGACGGAGAACTAGAATAGGTCTACCCACTATTTAAAAAGAAATTATATAAAATGGTGGAATAAATATAAGGCATCCACTAAGTGAAATATATCTATAATCCCAAAGAGAAACTCCTATCCACTAACTATGGGAGGCAAAAAATAAATTGATCCTCAACCCAAAGGGAACAAAAATTTCAAAAAATCACAATGATTCCAAAATATATATCACCCTCAAGATCAAAAAACATTATATCCATCCATAAGAAACCCAAATAACTGATAAGGATTCTTATATCAGTTATATTCTCAATAAAAATATAAGTCTTTAAACACAGATCGTCAACCCTTGATGATCTTTTCAAATCAATCATCAACACTCTTGAGTTGTCTGTCCAAAAATATTCCACTCAGTACCAATAACCTAAATATATACCCAAGGACAATCCAAGTATAATTAGGAAGAGTTAAAAATATTAAGTTCAGTTCACAAACAAATAATAAAATACTTTTAAAATAGAGACCTCAAAACATCAAGATATGTCGAGCATCCAGATAGATCTCTAACAAAAATGTTTCAAAAAATAGGATTCTAAATGATAACAACCATCCAAAACATTATCCAACATTATTTACAAGTTTATTCCCATTAAAGGTAACTAAAATGGATTTCAAAAGATAAAAACCATTCTAGGTGTTTCTTGATATCATTCATAAAGGAACCCACATAAGAAATAACTTAAAATATCATTGGGAAACCTCCATCAATAATTTAGCGGTCCAAAATGACATCTACAAAATTCCACACAAGATATAATCTATAGGACTTCCAACTATAAATTTCAAAATATCCAAAAAAAGGTATCCATGTAACATATTAAAATTTATACTTCCCCTCTCAATATCTAAGCTTACAAAATTTCTAAAAGTGACCCAAACATCCACACCAATGAAGAACTCTAGGAGCCTTCAAACAAGATGAATTAAATTAACCAGGTGACCCATACTAGAAGAACACAAGATGCCACTTCTTCCTCTGAGAAGGTTGTCCATGCTCAATCATGCCTTTCACCTTGATCTCAACCAACATCTATAATTATCCTAAAATGATAAATTTTCATAATCTAACCATAAATGAGAAATTATCACCTTCATGTTTCTTTACTAGCCTCAATTCAACTAATAAGGTATTTTGAAGAAATTCCTGATAAGATGTCATGCTAGAATTAGTGATGAAAGATCAAAGTTCAGAGAAAATAACTCCTTTAATGAAAATATCCTTTAAGGAGTCATCATATTCTAGTTCATTTAAGAAATATATCAAGATTAAATTCTTTTAGCATATTTCCAAACTGATCGATCACCCTGATGAAGACCCAAGAGCTTATAAACCTTCTGTTTCTTAATATCATCTGGGTATTTTTATCAAATAAAAATTGATATAAAGAATTAAAAAGACAATATTTTATGTTGGTGTATAGGAATAACAGTCTCCCGCCATACTCGACTAGGTCATTTGAATAAAGAGATAATAGTTTTCACCCTATAATTCCCAGGTGTCTTGAGAGATTAAATATTTATATGATCCTATCAAGCCACTACATTACTTGGGAAGAACCTAGATCACTACATAATAAAGGTTTATAATGATTAAAAAATTATTTGATAGGATCCAAGGATATAGAATATTTTGGCTTGACCACTCAGTATTGAGTTTGGGAAGAATCATAAACTTGTAACTCCAGATCTAGGATACATGAAGGGATAATTTGTATACCTCTACAATGAACAAAATTCCTAAATTTGTTGGAAAAATTTATAAGAAACATTTCTAAAAATCATAAAATATAGAATAATCAACTCATACACCATGGATCACGTTAAACAATTCTGCATAAAACAAAACCCAAGATTTAACACATATAAACTATAATATTCCAAATAAAACCCCAAATCACTTTCATTACAAAACAAGAAGTCTTAATAAAAAACCATCACAATTTAAAAAAATTTGTTGACTCATGGAACTCCTTTCATGATTTCAAAACATTCTTCCTAAATTATCTTTTTAGAACCATTAACATTTTACATCCACCATAAAACCATTTTTTTGAACATTTTTTTTAAAAAATCACATAGTAATATTTAAAATATTAGTTTTAAAAACCAAAAATTTCCTAAAAGAAACCATTTTTCAATTGGAAAAAATTTAAAATAATTCTAATAAAAATAATTTTAAATATAAAACATAGTTTTCAAAAGGATTAAAAACTCATTAAAAATTAAACTAGAACTACTAGATATAAGCATGAAACGAAACTACACTCATTTGTATCCATTAAAAATCAAGTACCCTCCAAACTAACCTCATTTAAATGAAGTCAATCTGGAAGAAAATGAATAAGGTTTCAAGTTTATGTTTAAAGTATAACTATTCATGGCTTGGTTTCATGGGTTGATAAAACATAAAATAATCATAAAATAGTTATTATATTATTTTATTGAACAACCAAATAGGTTTCTCATGGTTTACCAGACCATGGAGACAAACTATGAAGCCCTGTTCACCTCTCTGACCTACCCCTAAACTCATTAGATATCCCCAAAATCAGATATAGACTCATCAGAAATATAAATATGATTAAAAATAGGAAAATAATAACTCAAATGAAATAATCAAGTTCCCAATTTCCCTAGTAACTCAAGCTTCATCGTAAAGGGTGGTGATCATACACTCATTCATGAACTACCTCTTGAGTCCTAAAACATTATCAATCTTATTTATACTAATAATATCCCTATATGACATAATTTATTTCAAATAAAAACTCTAAAACATAGGCCCTTTTATGTAAATTATGATTTGATACCATTTTTTATAAAAAAACCCAGAATACCATAAATATGATCCCTAATTTGGCCCATAGAAGGCTCAAAGGGAATTCCCAATCCCCATGGGCTGGTGATAAGAACTTAGAAATCAAGAAACAACATTTGGGAATGATTTATCCCAAATAAAATATAAACATTAATAATAGTAACTCAATGGAAATAGTCAACTCATAAAACCAGGACAAGATCAAATGGATGTCAAAATAAACAAATGGAATCACATAGAACCAAGTCATTAAGATACAAGGTAAGGCAAAACCAAGAGATGAAATACATAATAACCCTACTATATAAAAGAAAACACAATAGATGTAACCAATATCTTAGTGTTTCTAGACCACTAATCACATTATGTATCACCTACCCTTGGCCAACCATGCAAGAAACCACAATCTAAATATGAAGAGAACCTAGTCACCTGCTAAAGAATCATGAAGACTGAATACACAAAGTTGTGTATGCAAGGTGTGAGAAACAAATATCCCATTAGGATCCCACCAAGGAGTCTATGAAATTTCTTCCATTAATAAATTCAAATATGGAAACATAAGTACAATAATCGGAACATAAGTTTTTTCATTATGATAAAAGAAGATAAAACCTTTCACACCTTTAATGGATATTAAAAGACATAAAAAAAAGCTTATGAGTAATATAGGGTTTAAACCATTTATTTTTCCATTTAGGAACAATTTATAAATATTAATAGAAAATATTCCAAATAATTTCAAATAATATAGATTTTTGTAGAAAATATTTGAAGGTAATTTTGCAAGATAAATTCAACAGATAAAAAAGGAACTATGAGTGGAAATCAAATGTCAAAGATAAATAAAAGAGTAATTAAGGTGAATTATATCAACAAGAATATATAATAATAAATGAATTCATACACAGATACTCTAGTGTATAGTAATTTTCAAGATACCAAATACATATATCAAGTTTCAATTATCAAGTGTTACGAGAAAATCATAGATATGGTAGTAAGTCCACTGAAGACAAGTTAATAAATCTCGTGATAAAATTATTGAGAATTTTATATCAAAAATGTTCATAAGTTTACTGATTCCATACACACATTTTTCCTTCAAGATCATCCTTAACCCCAAACCATGTTCTCTAGGGATACACTAGAAAGGTTATGAGCTAAACTATCATAGAATAAGTCTAAAAATCTTATTTATATACCCAGGTTCCTGTGACCAATCAATGGTGGTTAGTGAGATAACAATTAAAAATGATATTAATAGGGATCTATATTAGTATCAAAATACATAATCAATATTATATAGAATATTAAATCCACATATCTTCCTCACCCCTAGGCTCCCTCGTAGAGGAAAATCGCTTTTTCAATTAAACAATACACCAGTTTTAATCATCTATTTGAAAAGGGACATACATGACTATTTCCTTTAAAAACCATTTTGAAATTCCAAACAGTCCTTTAAATAAAGGAACTCAAAATAAAAATATATCTATATTTATGGTCTGAAACCTCATTTTAAACAATATTTCTAAAACAAATAAAAATGATTTATTCTTAAAATCATTCCCAAAGATATACCAAAGAAACACACTTTAAATCATTTGAAATAAACATTAATGAATCAACCCATATTCATCAAAAAATCACTTTGAATTTTGAAAACAAAAACATGGGTCATATCCCCTCGATAATGATCAAAACCTTCCTTTGAAGCTCTTAAAAACATTACCATAAAATATTATAAAATAAATTAATTTTATTTCAAGGAAAAGGTTCAAATATTTAATTAAATAAATTCATTAAATGTATAATTTGTATGGAAATTGTCCATTAATGCTTTAAAATAATAAAACATGCTTAAAAAATAATAATTGAAGCATATAAATAACTCAATAAACACATAAATAAATATATTAAGAAAAGTCATAGAAATAACCACCTCAGAATATTCAGGATAAAATCACAATGAATCCAAAATGTGTTGCCTTAGATAGTGAAAAAAAATCAACAAATATGAGATCTGAACAAACACTAGAATCCATGATTCCCAATTATTTCATGATGCAACCCATAGATCTATTCACAGTACCACGGATTTATCCTCCTTTCCATGAAAAGAAATAATATCTATAACAATGATAAATAAAAAATGAATGAAATAATACCTTGAATTATCTAGATCTAATGTGCTAAGATCCATTAAAATTTCTATACAGAAGGAAGAGAGTCATAAAATACTCCTAGGGTGAGTCTCTAGTTCGAGATCTAAATATGTATGAGAAATAATGGGGTCAAGAGTAGGAATTTCAAGTTTTTAAAATAATGTTCAAAAAAAACTTTGTCGCATAACTTGGATGCATAGTTTGGTAAATCATGTTCCATCCATGTGAAACTCCATTTACTAATACTCAAAAATCTATACAGTTTTCTAGTAATGTTTTAATGTTTAGCCTAACCATGCACAAAACATGAAAAAACCATGATCTAACTAAGAAAACTAACAATTTATCAAAAACAATCTAGGACAACCTAATAAAATCTTAAAATAAAATATGGTAACAAAAAGAATGTATGAACCTGAAAGTGAAATCAAGATGTGAAAACTCCCCTAGAATGAGAAAATCATATAACTAAGGGATACTAGTTAGTGTCTGAGATAACTAGTGTATCATGAATCATGATCTCCCACTTAGTACTTGGTTTTTCATGAAAAACCCAAAGTAGAGGTGATAAAATAATCAATAATAGTTATAAAAACATGCACAATGAGAGTAAAAAATAAATCTCACCTCACCCCCAACACCCTCATAAGAAACAAACCCTTTCCACATTATAAAACCATAAAATAATAATGAAAAATCCATATAGGGGATAAAAAAACACAATGGGAATCAAGGAGGGTCTCATTAGTATCAAAAATTTGTTTTATAAGATAAAAAACAATCCTTTTTATAAATACGACTTAGAATTCCAAGTCCCTTCCCACGTCTTTAAGGTCTCAATATTTAAAATCATCTTTAGAAATCAATAAGAAAACAATCATTCTTTTTATGAAAAAAAATTCTTTAAAAACATGGATATCTTACTTTAAAAATAAAAAATAGGGATTAATCCCTAAAATTTCCATAAAAACCTTTTCAAAGAGCCCCATAGTCATTTTCATAAATGCTTTTCATGCATAATTTTCTTGAATCATCCCAAAAAAGCCCATCCAATTAGGCTATAAACAAAACTACAACAAGAATTAAAGGGAATTCCTAATCCCCATTAGTTGGGGACTAGAACCTAGGCATCAAAAAACAACCAAATGGAATTATTTTCCCAACCTAAAATATGATACATTAAATATATATACATATAGAAGGAAAACCATAAAATAAATATGTCACAATAAAAGAGAGACAATGTTAGTGATAAAATCCAAGGTAGTAAGTTAAAACCAAGGTACGTGTACATAAAGAAATAAAAAATAAAGAAAATTCCAAGATAACAACTAATAATCCATGTGACATGTGGGAAATTACCCACAATCTCACCACCATCTACCCATTCCAAGATTACATAAACCACACCACCTCACACTGGAACTTTTCCCTTTCTTTCATTAGATAAAACAAGTTCTAAAAAACCCCAATGGAGTGTGCAAGGTGTAATCTAAATAATATCAGTAGAATCCCACTTAGATTTTCCATAATAAGTCTATATACACTAATCCCATTATTCTTAATTTGAAGAAAATATGGCATGATCTGTAGTTACACAATTTTTATATCAAAATCATTGAAAAAATTCCCCTTTTCTAAATCATACACAAATCCAGGTGATACAGTTTAAAAGAATAATTTCCAAAAATCATTTACATTTATCAATATATGTAGAATATCATATAAAATCCAAAATAGTAAAAAGACAAATAAAAATGGTAAACACCCCTAGGATAATTTTTTTGGATGTATAGGTCACTCTTACCTCAATAACCAATCAAATACCAGGGCACACTCAAGTCCCAAGAGTTGATGTATCCAGAAACTAGTGTTGGAGGAACACCCCAAAAGTGAAACCCCTATAATGTTAATCAAGTTCCTAGAGCCAATGTGACCATGATCTAGGAATGGAATAACACCTTATAAAGTGAAATCCCTTAAAATTTCAAAAGAAAAGGCCCAATATTAAACCCTCCACCTAGGTACCCAAGACTCCCATGTGAGATATATATCAAATAAATTTAAAAGGAATTATCACATTTAAAAAAATATTCCAAAAAACCATTTTTTATAAAAAAACATCATTTGAAAACCCATTTCACAGCCCATTTCACAATTCTTTGAAAAAAACCTTTCTTTTACAGAAATGAGGGTAAACCTTTTTTTTAAAAAAAAAATACACACAGAAATAAATCAATTAAAGGATCATGAAAATTAATTTATAAACTATTTTTAAAATAAAGATCATTAACAATTCGTAGGAAATATGCTAGTAACGGAACCACCCACCTCAATTTTGGGTCACGCACTACCCACAGTAGTATACACACACCAATAATAAAGGTAAAATAAGAAAAATTAAGAGGATTCCCCAAAAAATGCTTCAAAAAACTTATAATTGTGTTTCTAAAAGAAAAGGGGTTGGAGGATAAGGTATATCAACACATACCTCAAGAACAACACACATCATGCCCAACAAACATAAGATCTGGACTCTTGGAGAGAAATGCATGATGAATCTACAAAGGATTAATAGATATCACAAAATTATCAATAGATTCCAAAAATGAAACCTATAACATCTTCCAAACTAATAGATCAAGAAGAAATAAGATAGATTCAATTAAACTTATTGAGCAAATGGAAACTGATCAAACTAGGATTGAAGCACCAAGAGCAGTTTAGAGAGAGCTAGATCACCCATAATTTCCTAGAGATGACCTAGGGATCATAGAAAATATAATTTAGGTGAATAAGAAAATATATGGGTGACCAAAACATGTAATATTGCAGAAAAAACATTTTGAATTCTTAGTTCATGATGTGAAATTTTGGAATGGAAGATACACCAATTTTTTCCTTAGGTTATAATACAGAAATACCAATTCATGGTGTGAATAATATCTCATATCATAAGTAGTTTTCATATCCTAAACCCAAAATCATATATTCTACCCAGATTCCATTAATTTCATGAATATAAATTCATGCCATTAACAGACTCCTATAGTCACCGATCAACTAATGTTCTTAATAAAAACCCTTAGTTCACCTTCAAAACCACTTTAACATAAATATAAACCTCTTAAATGAAAAATATGGTGTGACTTAACTTGGATGTTACAATTATATCCACCATAGGACTTTCTATCCCTAGAAATTCATGCAAAAGAAGGGTGATTTGGAAAGAGGTGGGGCCACGACACCCTCATCAATGATTCATGATCCTAAGTATTATGAAAATCTAATTTTTATCACAATGAAACTTTAACCAAAGGAATAAAAATCCCATAAATGAATTTCATATTATAAATCATGATCTACATTGGATTCTCCACAATATAAACATTCATCTCCAACTTAATCTGCCTCCAACTCAAAATAATGGAAGGATCGAGATGGTACTTCTTGAGATGAGATATATGGAGAACATCATGAATACCCATAAACAAAGAAAGTAACACCAAAAAAAATTCAATTTAACCAACTTACTCATTGATCTCAAATGGTCCAACATATCATAGAGCCAACTTCCCCTATTTCCCAAGCCAATTATGACCCAACCAAGGAGAAAATTTCAACAAAACCTAGTCAACAATGGTAAACTCCATAGGATGGATTCGATGGTCCACATATGATTTATAATGAATCTGAGTTATAACCAAGAATTTATGAATACCTTTAATCATCACTAACGTCTCCTAAATGAGTCTCGGTCCCTCGAGAGAGGCCTCTCCAACCTTTTCCCAATAAATAGGTGACATAAATGAGAGACCATACAAATCCTAAAAAAGTATCCATTCTGATCAACGAATGGTAACTATTATTATAATTAAACTCAACCATTACAAGATTATTTTCCCATGGTCCACTAAAATCCATGACACGAGCATAAATCATATCCTCCAAAATATATATAGTATGATCTATCTGGATATTTATCTATTGATGGTAAGATGTAATCAATATAACCTAATTCCACATCTCCA
The DNA here is from genome assembly GCA_963277665.1 of Viscum album. NCBI lineage: Eukaryota > Viridiplantae > Streptophyta > Magnoliopsida > Santalales > Viscaceae > Viscum > Viscum album. The sequence continues at coordinate 2,049,443,307 of OY728145.1, forward strand.
CTTAGAGACTCTTCAATAAATAATAGGTAAACTCAGGATCCTGGTAAAAAATAGTGGAAGAGGGGACCCAATGAAACCTCACAATCTCTTTTAAATACAACTTACCCAGATCTTCATAATTTCTAGTGTCCCTAATTGAAATAAAATGAGATAGTTTCATAAAATGATCAATCTAAACCTAGATGAAATTATTTACTTATGGATTCTATGGTAATACATCAATAAATTCCATAGAAACATTATCACATTTCCAAATTGGAACCAAAATATGTTAGAGAAAATAACAAGTCTTCATGTGCTCTGTATTTATCTACTTGGAGGTGTGATAGCGGGACACATAATTAGAAATGTCAAGCTTCATACCTAGACATCATGAATTTATTCTCATTTCATAATATATAATCATGGTGATAGGGTGAACATACCATGAAGAACTATGTAAATCATGCAACATAGAGTTCCTATAAGAGAATGGGATGAAAAATTGATTCTTGAAGTGAAAAATTCCATTAGAAGGGAGAGACCAACCAGAAACGGACTCCCCAACATATAAGGTTTCTCTAATAACTCAAAAATCGTCATCCAACTAATGGTCCTATAAAATAGACTCAAGGAGAGATGATGATAGATAGACACCGGTCAAAACCATACTTGAATCTTCCTCTTTCACATCTATATGCAACTAAGAAAAAATACCTTTAAGGCTCCACTGCTCTTTCAATTCTAGAATAGCTTGAAATGGTTACTTTCAACTGTGTGAATCCATGACAAAATTCCCTATCCATAGGGTTTATGTGATTTCAAATTCAATTGTCTTGAGGTATTACACCCATAGATTCTTCTCTAGATTTTGGTTCTTCTGGGAAAATATGTATCTCAAACTCTAGTGATTAGAAATGATTGTGAACCTATCCTTGAAAGATAATGTCACCAATAATTAATCACATGCATAATAGAGATAAGATCAAAATCATGAGTGGTTTAATTCTTCTCATGTGGCAAAATTTTATGGGATCCATAAACTACCAAATGAGTATCTTACATAAGAATGCACCCTATACTATAACCAAAATCATCACAGTATACAATGCATCCCTTACCAGGTTTTGAAAATATCAGAATAGGAGATGATGTTAGACGTCGTTTAAATTCCTCAAAAGAAGTATGAAATTTATCATCCCAAGAAAATTTCATATATTTCTTGGTAAGTGCAGTAAAATGTGAATCTATCTTTGAGAAATCCTTAAAAATCTCTAATAATATTTAGCTAGACATAGGAATATTTATATCTCAAAGATGTTATGTGGTTCATCCCATTATAAGAAAACCTTCACCTTCTTAGGTTAAATTGAAAGACCATGTTTTGAAATCATGTGCCTCAATAACTTCACTTCTTAGATCAAAAAATTTCATTTCAGTAGCTTTCTATAAATTTAGTGGCTCCTAAAGATTTCCAAAACCAAATTTAGATGATTCTCATGCCCATTATCAAATACTGAATAAACTAGGATATCATCAACAAATACTATAAAAAAAGTGTTTATATACTAAAGGAATATATATTTCATAAAAAATTATAAACACTATAAAAACATTAGTTAGGCTAAAAGGAATTAAAATACATTCATCATAAATATGCATGATCTTGAAAGTAGTCTCTGAGGTATTTGGATCATAAACACTAATCTAGTTATTTCCCGACTGAAGATCAATCTCTAAAAACCAAGATGAAAACATTATTAGGAAATTCCACTACCACCAAAAATCACCAGCTATGTAAAATATTTGAGAGAATGAAAAATAGATTATCCATAAAATACAAGATACCATTCATAAAGGGGTCAGCCAACTCCCTAATGAGATATGACATATAATAACAACTAAAAATATACTAAACGACTCTAAAAAAACTATTAATGAACTCATCAACCAATTCCAACCAAAAATAAATAAACCTCCAAACCACAACCAACTGTAAAAAGAAAAAGAATGGGATCCCACCTCTAGTAATGAAACTCTATAATGGAAAACAAGGACCACAACTATGGAAAACCCTCTCACAGTGAATCCAAAAAACAACCCCAACCACCAAACATGTTTAACCAAATAAGAAAACCCTCATCTAATTTTTTCAAGCATGGATGTAAGGGTTTCCCATACCATTCCATCATCATCCAATTATCATCACAACTGATATTAAACATTAATCTCAAGAAACAAGTTATCATCCTAAAACACAAGAATAACCATAAAAAATATTTAAAATATGATCATAGATGTACCCAATGAAACATACAATAAGAATCACCAAAATAAAAAACTCAATCCATATCCAAAAAAATAATACCAAAAAAACATAAAAACAACCTAATATTACTACAATTAGAACTTATTTTTAAAATAAAACTCATGAAATTATTAAATATGATCTAAAATTGTAAATTAGAACATGTAATAGGTTTCATCTTCCCATAAGAAACCACATGACCCTGTGAAGACTAACCCTAAAAAAATTGATACCTAAATGAATTCCTCACATAACAAAATGAAATTCTCTAATTTCATTAGAAAGTAGCTTAAAATGAGAATACTGACTCTAAGAAACAATCCTGCAATGGATTTAACCTATGAAGATTTAGAAGTTTCCACAGAATTGAAGGTTTCCCTTTATCCTTTATAACCACTCCACTACTTCATCCAAACATTGATCTTTTTCTAAAGTGGATGTATCTTATTTCAAGAAGTCCAAGATAGGGTGTCTGTGCAAGGAACATTTTATTACTACCACCCTATTCAAAGTATGGATAGATTTTGAAACCAAAGGAATATTCTCCCAATGAGAAGAGGATTCACCAAAAGGATCCATTGTAATGGACCTTATACTTTCTTTCTTAACCTTTGTAGGTGGAATATTATAAATAGCATAAGACATGAACCCATTCAATTAATGCCTCAAAATTTTATCTAAATGGCCCCATTATAAACCAAGGTAAATATTCGAAACATAAATCCACCCAAGGGAATTAAATTATAAAATAAAACTTCTTTTCTTTAGAATTAATAAATTCCTTTTAATTTCAGAAATCATTTTACTAAGGCATATATTTGAAAAAAAACACCCCCTTTTAAAACCATTCAAAATCGGTAAAATACTCAATCCCAATTTAAAAAAATGTGAAATCATATCACAAAATTATTACAATTCAAAATCATTATTAAAATCAATAGGATCCCTTTTCAATGTATTTACCCAAAAAACCACTTCGATTTTTACAATTTTTCCAAAAACCATAATGAAATAAATCACTTTATAAAATACCCCTTGAATAGAAAAGAAAATATTTTCAAATAATTACCTAAATATGGTTGTTTAATTACACATTTGTAAAAATACTTATTTTTACCTAAAAACCTTTAAAATTCAAAGAATAAGTAAAACATAACACAATATATCAAGCGAGACCCAATTAAACAAAATCAAACTTCATCAAAACCATATTTAATTTATCTCTAATAAGTGGAAACTAAAATAGTAGATATTAGAAATAAAAAGAGTTTAAAACAAAAAATTCAAGAGATATGTAGAGTTGTACATGGTTTGATCACATGATTTGTAAAGTCATGTTCCAACTGTGATACATGTTCTGTGAATTCCTATGTAATAACTACATGAACTATATACAGTTTGATAAACCATTAAATTTAACCATTCAAACTTGGTCCTTTATCCACTTTCACCTATAAACTTGAGATAACCCCCAAAAATTACTTGTATAACTCATTGGGGATTAAAATATCACTTCCCCATATCAAAATTAAACCAATATACAAAAAATATAAAAAAATAAAAAACTAAGACTCAAATCCTGATTACCCATGATAACTCAGGGTTCTAAATAATAATGAGTCAGCTAGACTCTTTCTGCACCTACCTCTCAAGCCTTAATATCCCTATATCTAACTACTAAACTTCCCAAATAAAAAAAGAGATTTTTATGAAACTAATCCTTATAAAAACATAGGCTATGATACCATTCATAAGAACAATCATGAAATGAAATTCTACATTACCCAAGTTAGACTTCCACTAAGCTCAAAGGGAATTCTTGATCCTCAGGGGCAAGAAACTAGTTATAGTTCATCATAGAATACACTCTTAGAAACTATTTCACCCTAAAATCAGAGTGCATAAGGAAACATATCTTTTATAAAAAATGTAGCTTGGTTTGTATGTACATTGGACACCTATGTAAAACAAAATAATAAAATACAAAAAATCAAAGAAAAAAAATGATTCATATAAATTCAAACCATTTGAATTAATATATAATCATTTTCTAAAATAAATTAATAATAAGAAATAATAAAAGTATACTAAAATTGAATAAATAAAATTCATTTTTTCGATACATCAACATCACAAAATAAAGGAAAAACCTAAAAAACAATAATATCATCTCCAAATGACCAATGGTTTCTCACCACATCCCAACTCACTCATCAACATCCTAATAAAATGATATCCAATCACAAATAAAACTTATAACTTATATAAAACATAAGATATGAATACACAACATGATCTTTTATGTAGTGTGTGAGTTAACAAGACTAGTGGGATCACACTAATGAGTCTATGAAATTTATTATATGAAACAATTCATAAATTCTAGCTTGAAATACAATAATTAATAATCAATTTTAACTTTAATAAGAAATCAGTGAAATCAAAATGCATACTCTCACTTTAAAGAATAAAACTTTACCTTTTAGTCAAAATTATTTGGAATCTCCACTTAGTAGTGAAAAACATAAAACTAGAAATTAATGCCTTTAATTTAAAATAATTTAAAATTAAACCATATTTTCATCATTTCAAAAAATTAATTTAAAATCCTAAACATAGAGTTTAACTTTTCTCTTTCCATTTGAAAAAAAATCCAAAAAAAATTTTGAAAAATATTTATAAAACCAACCCAACCATAATTAATGGAAGCAAAAAATAGGTTTCCACCACTATATAAATAGAGAATTGAAAAATTAAACAATGGTAAGGTAAGAAATTCCAGGATAAAAATGATTACAGAGTGATATATAAAAAAGAAATCCCCTGTCTAAACCAGTAATCAAATAATAAGTTCAATGAGAAACTCTCTAGGTTCTAAAGTGAGGAAATTATAAAAGGACAAACTATTTTCCTATGTTTTGTAATAAAAAATATACGATTGACTTGGTTTACCCATGTAATTTTCACTATGGGCACTCCCCTAGCCTAGATAACCAAAAAACTGCGGCACACTAGCTAGTGTGTAAGCTAAATAGTGTATCATGAATCAAGATCTGTCAATTATAAATTGAGTTCCCATGACCAAATCAAATGGGAGTTATAAAAAAAATAAAGAACAGTGATTAAAAAAACACCATGAGAATAAACCATAAATCTCACCTCACCTTCAACACCCTCACACGGAAACACATCTTTCTACATCATACAACCATCAGATAATAATGAGAAAACCCATACAGGGGATAAAAACATAAGGAATGTCAATTAGGGCCTAGTAGGTATCAAATATTGGTTTTATAAGGTACCAAAGGAACCTTAATAAAAATATAAATCAAAATTACATATCTTTTCCAAGTCTTTAAAATCTAAAAATTTATAGCCACTTTAGAAATCAATAATAAAACAACCATTCTTTATATCCTAAAAAATTTCTTTAATATCTTGGTAATCTTCACTTAAAAATCAGAAATAGGGTAAAATAATTATATTTTACATAAAAACCATTTTAAATATCCTCTTATGATTTTTAATTAATGTTTGGCATACAGAACTATTTAATTTAAAAATAACACTTAAAAATTATAAACATAATTCTTTATTCCATGTTTAGAGTTCATAGGAAATACTTTCTAAACCCACAATGGATGTAATAAATAATTATAAATTACTATATAAATTAATTTTTAAAACAAAAAAATCATATAAATTTCAAAATAAATGAACTTTATAGAAGAACCTATCTCAAACTGAATAGAAATCAACTGCCTTCGACATTAAAGTATAAGACAAGTAAGGAAATGCCTTTATAACCCCTAGATAATCAAATCACTAGGTTAGGACCAACCCAAAAACCTAAATAAACACACATAGTTATTAGGGTTTTAGGAGGAAAGGAAAAACTTGGAGGACTGAAAGAGGGAAGGAAGGAGAAGAGAAAAGAGAAAGAGGAAGAAATTACCTTGAAAATCACTTGAAATCATGATAAAGGATGAAAAAATCAAAAGAAAGGGAGAGGTATCTCTACATATAACTGTAAGATGGTTATTTATATATAATTAGATAGGATAATGTAATAAATAAATAAATATAAAATGGGGAATTTAATTAAATTCACTTTTTAAGTGAATTTGGGTGGGCCGCACAGTTTTCCAAACCATGCACCAATCATGAAAAGGACACTAACTAAAGCATTATAACCCAAAAATTTAGGGTTGTGTATATTTACCTAACTATTAATGTCACGATCACACATATATCAAACTACATGGTAACATGGATAAATTTTTATAGTTTAAAAAAACATTCACCAACTGTGACAACCCCCACTGTTAAGGAATTGGATAATTTACATTGTTCCCTATGGAATCTGTATAGTTTACTCTAATTGTGTAGTAACCATGCAATAAAATAAAAACTTCAAAAATTTCAAAATTCCATCCCAAAACTCCCAAATTTAAAAAATAATCCATAATAAAATAATATTAAAAACAATAGTGGTACTAGGGTGTTATATTTTTAATATCCTTGGTATATTAAATATTTATATTTCTCTTTCCCTTCAATATTTTTTCATTACATATTCATTATGATATTTTAAAGTCATACGTATTATTTTATTCAAGGATTAACAATGTTATAAATTTTCATTTATTAATCCTTATTTGGAATATTTTCTTATCTTATACATTTAAAGTTACATGTTTCTTTTAATATGTATTACTTGAATTATTCTATAAAACACATGTAAATATAACATGTTCTCATTTTCTTTATAGGTTAGAAATGTTAATTTTTTATTTCCTATCAAAATGGAATTGGTTAACCCATTTTATTTTATTTATCATGGTTTACCTCGATGCTTATGTTTTTAAAATTAAATTCATCCTTTTGTTTATTTTTCTCAAGTTATTATTCTTGTACATTGTGAATGATGATGAGTGGGACCAAGATATATACCCCTAATGCATTGGGTAATGTTTATTTTCTATAGACCTGATGTTGGAATGAACTAGTTAATTTATTCCATTATGGGTTTATGATGTTGGAATTAACTAGTTAATTTATTGCATTATAGGTTTATGATGCTTTCATTAACTATTTAAGTAATTACATTATGAGTTATTATGGGTGATATGAATATGATGTTATAAGGAACATTCATGAATATTATATTCTATTTCTTCTTATATATGAGTTTTCTTTATGATTTAAATTGAATTCCATTATTACCAATATTGTAGTTGATTTCATTGTTGAATATAATTTTATGATTTTATATGATTTCAATGTATAATTTTATGAAATTGATTTATATTTATTAGTTTTCATGTATTCCATGGACTAATGGGTTTCTTCTAATTGTTTACCTCTTAATGAGATTTATATAATCATCTTAAAATTTCTAAATATTTTTAAAAGATTTGGGGATAAGTATGAATGATAAAAAAATCAATATTCGATTTATAGGGATTAAACATTATTTAATAAAGTGCATCATTTAATAGGTAGATTTATTAGAAAATGTGTGAGTCTTATTATATAATTGTTTTCTTAATTGTCTAAAAATGTAAACCTAAATATCATGGGAATGTGAGTGTTTTTTAATATTTTTTGAAATCCATAGTTATGGAATGGTTATGTTTGGTCCTTTACACTAATCATATGATAATTTTCCATTAATGGGAAGTGTCTTAAAAACATCCATGAGTATTTTCGAAAGCATCTAGTAGAGGAAATCCAATAGAAGGATTCCACCTATGTCACCATTTAACATGTTATCCCTTCTTCCTACCATTATTTACTTTTCTATTTATTTAGATTTAATACATTGAGGACAACATAATTTTTTGGTTTGGGGAAGTGAAAGGTAAATCAACCAGGATTTGAGTTTTCAATAATAAAAAAACAAAAAAAAACAAAAGGATTAGAAAAAATCATGTCACATGATCATATTTCCCCCTTATAATTATCCATTGACTATAATCCTCGTCCGGTTCACCACTTTGATACCCCATGACTGATCATGAAAAATGAGTCCCACCTAAAGCGTCTCTATACCACCAATGAGATTGGAAGCCCATATGGGTATCAAAAACATCAAATATAAAATACCCTCTAATTCAGGACCCCTCGATGTTGAAGATGCCAATTTCCATGGTCTACCACCATAATATGCACCTCTAGGGGACCCAATTACACCAATAACTCCATCATAGATATACCACCCCAAAAAGTGTATGAAATAGAAACAAATATAGAAAAATATATCCTTGATATAATAAAATACAAGACAATAGTAAGTCTTTTAGATGAATAAATTATATCAGGGGGAACATTAATACAATATAGGGTTGGTTGAAGCAACTAAGAGATGAAGAACCAATGATCTTGAAAGGTGATCCAATGAGCCTGAAACCAACCTTAATAAATATATCACCAAAGAAACGTATCTAACTACCATAATTCTAGAAAATAATCTCCAATAAAAAGAAACCAAAACCATAAATAACTAGCCACAACCTTTCTTGAGAAAGGAAAACCACCAGCATGAGTTCTCAAGTCCTCCATTGATACACCCTTCTACAAATAAAATTCAACCCTATGAAATCTATATCAAGATACCTAAAAATATGAATGCTCCCACAAACATATCTCTACCACCATGGTGAATAGGATATTCCTCTAATGATATGATCATCAACACCTCAATTCTACAAGAACGAAAGAGTGAACAAAGGAACACTCATCATAGGGAAAAGACACAATAGAGAAGGATGAATTCAATTGAGGTCTAAGAATGTAAAGAGGAAAATAAAGGCAAAAACCCAAATAACATACAAAATAATACATAGGAATAGATGAATATAAAAGAAAAACAAAGAATTTTTATCAATAAACACACTACTTTTCCCATAAATCCACAATTTTGGAACACTAACTACTGTCATTAACTCTATATACAATCCACATCATTACCCCATCTATCCCTACTAGATCCAAACTAATTCTCACCTATAACAGTAACACCAACCACCCATAGGAAGAATAATTGAAAACCTATTATAAATATATATTGATGAAATAATGATTCATCAATAATATGAGGGACTACATTCACCCTAATTCCAAGATCTAAGCTTTCAAACATGCAGGAACAACCCTATGAGGAACCAAAAAGGTCTATTTGGAAGTCATTAGCCAAGAAATTAGACACCTAATGAGTTTACACTATAAATAATGAGAAATATAAGGATGTGAAGTGGCATAAAACAAGAAACTAAAAATCAACACTGATATAAAAAATAGGGGAGGAAAAACATCACTGATAGAAGATCCACACATTAATAATAACCTGAGGAATAGATTACACCCCCAGGGAGAAATGATACACTAATAAAGATAGAACCCCCATTAAATGAATAAATAAGACACAAAGTAGAATAAATAAAGGAATAGAGGGGGAATATGGGGTGATAAAATGAAGAAGAGTCACCATTATCTAGCCAAGAGAAGTGAAAACCATATCCCTATGAGGAGGGGTATTCAGAAGAATTGGTCACCATCATCATCCATTCCTTTACATGATCATAACTTGTATTGAACATATTAAAAATGAATTTTTATTTTTTTATCTCATTAATATCATGTGAAGTATAAGTAATATTTTATCATTAATAGTTAATTTTAATAAAATTGTATTTTTTTCAATGATATGATCGATTGTATCATTATAAAACCTTTGAAATTTTTGGAATCTTTACCTATGAATATTTTAATGGGTTTTAGGAAGAATAATTTATTGAGGTTTAAATAACCCTTTGGGGTAGTATATTATCTGATTTTAAGTCAATTAGATAGTGAAATTTATATATTCTTGATGGCTTAAAAGTGACTAATTGATAAGGTGATATTTTTAGAGATATTTATGTTCAAGATAAGTACTAACTTTTATGTTAGTTTTTTAATTTTATTCATTATATTTTGGATAATTTTACCACATTCTAAGATTTATATTAATTTATCATGGTTTTTTGGTAGATTCTTATTTTGGTTGAGATATATGTAACCGTTAGGTTTAACATGTTATTTATCATGAATGATTATTTGGGAAGAATGCAATTATTTTTTTGTAAATGTAATATGAAAGGTATAAGATCAACTATAAGGATAAAACATTCTTTAATATTGAGGTTATTAAGTTTATTTGGGATGTATGGTTATTTATGAAATTATATAAGTGGAACCCTTTTTGTTATTGTGAAAATTTTAAAGTTAAGTGTACTATTTTCCTTATATGATGTTTTATTCAATTTGGGAATTATCTGACCTTGTGATAACCATGTTTGAATAGTTTATAAATATAATATAAATATATTAATATCCTATTTCTATCTATTATATGTTGATTTTAGTGCTGCAGGAATGAAAACATCATCTTTAATACTCATCATTTGGAGAAAAATATGGGATTGTGGTGGAAATTGATTGATTGATGAAATTATACTTAACAAGTAAGTATATTTATCTTATCTTCTTAATGTATAAGAAAAATAAATTCTAAAACTCTATAAAATAAATCTTGAAACAAAACATTTATCCTATTATGACCATTTTCTATGAATCAATGGTCTTCTCATTCATCATGAATTTATTGTTTTGTGGTAGTTAACTTTTTCCTGACAATGTTCTCTATCACTCTCTTTTAGTCCTTGGGTGTTTGTTTTATCCTCTTGGTCTATATTTTTACTTCACACTATTTTTATATTATTTTTAAACCTAGTTTTTTGTTCTTCAATATGACCTTAATATTTCCTTTTCCCTATTTTAAGAAGAAGTTTTATTAACCCTTTTTATGATGTGGGTTTTCTTTAATAGAATTTTCAAATGCCAAACCCTTGATTACCAAGAACATGTTCAAATTGTGAGGTTAAATATATTAAAGTGAAAAAATGTAACACTTTTATATTTTAGAATATATTTTTTAAAATAAATTATTTTTCCTTGATATCTTTCTTTACACACAACACTGAGTTTTAACGAACCAAAATATACAATTAAAATATTATTATTTAAACATTACCTTTATAATCTAGCCCTTAAATTTGGAATTATGAATAGGAATAACCAAATTATGAAATATCTAAATTTCATACTCAATAAAAAAAAATTGATTAATTTTTAGTAAATAAGTAGTACTTTTTTATTGAAGTCATTTTATTCTTCAAAAATGCATTTTCTTCAAAAATGATTTTTATTATATTTTGTGTATAGAACAAATAACTAATTTATATCAATTTTAAAATTTATTTTTAACTAATATGAAATTAATTTTTTAAATAATCATATAAAAAATAACTTAAGGTGATATTTTTTATTTTTTATTTTGAAAATATTATGTTTTAGTGAATAGTGAAAAATACCAATTTTTGTAAAACTGTCATTTATTTTCATTGAAAAATCCATATAATATTTTTAATTTTATCCTAAATTAATATAAGTAAAATTTATTTATAAATAATATAATTTATTTCATATGAATCAATATTATATGTGATCTTGGTATAAAAATACTTTTAGACTTAAAATGCATTTTTTTTCAGAAAATCATCTTTCAAGGCTCTTTGTGGGATACTTATAAAATTAATTTCTACCACTTATAGAGATTTAATTTGATAAAATATTTTAAATATTTTAAATTAGAATAATTAATATCATTTAAGAACTTCAGCTTAATTTTTTGTCAAAATGAATAGTAAAAAAAGTAAAAACAATTCACTATGGTAAGAGGGTAAATCAGGTTGACATAAGTTAAAACAAAGTGATAAAGAAATAATTTTTTATCATAATTATTATTGGATGGAATTTATTTTAAATTTATAACCTTAGTCTTTAAATTTATTTTTTACGGTTCACTCTTCCATAAAAATTTCTAATATAATATTTAAATCAAATAAAAAAGATAAAATGTCACTATCATGCTTTTAAATACCCTTTATGTGTTCACATAGTGAAAAAGAATGTTTGGAATGAATATTAATGTTATTTTATGAATAATTAAATTATTTTAATTATGTTAATTTATTTATAATTTTTAGTAATTTTATAATTACCTTACACAACACCGATAAGGTATTTCTTTAATTAATAGAAAAATAAAATAAATGATTTAAAAAATATTAAATGTAATATAATTTGAGAGAGTTATAGTATTATAAAAAATTATCAGATATTTATTACATAATATATATTTTTTAAAATATTATATTCTAATTCCATATTTTTATTGGTGTCTTTAATGTAAAATTAAACAAATAGTTCCCAAAGAGAGATTAATAATATTTTTTAATACATAATATTTTATTAAATGAATTAAAATTCATAAAAATATTATATTTTTTCAATTTAATTTAATATTGTTTTAAATACCAACCATGGTCTATTTATGAGTCATTTTTTTATTTATGAAACATTCTTAACCCTTTAATGTTGAAATAACTATTATCGCGGTTAAGGTTAAAATAGGTTAACTAAGAGGTTAAACCATAAGATAATGTTTAAAAACCACATAAACCTGTCCAAATTTTATTTTTTATGGGGTTTAAACAAAATACTACCTTATCTTCTAATATCTATTAATTTTGAAGAATATTTTTAAAATAATTATGTTTTATATTTTAATCTTTTAAGAAATTTCAAAAGTGCCCCTCCCCTCACTTATAAAAGGGTCCATTCTCTTCATTTTTATTCACACTTAAAAATCATTTTGGATTATCCGATACCTATATAAATCAATTAATTACTTCTATTAAAATTTCTTAGATACCTTTTTTTATTACAAAACCCTCCCAGGAAGGCTTTTGGTTCAAACCTAAAGAGGTCGTCCAAAGAAGAGGTATCATTCTTAACCGAGCATTTTTGTTTTATTTCTTCGTACAACTCTTTAAAATATTATTAAACCATGATGATATAATTTCATAATTATCTAATATAAAATTAAATTTTATTATTTTAATGTAATAACCGAAATTAATATCCTCTTCCATCAAATGTGAAATGAAATTGTTGATCATGTGTACATGGGACTACCGCATCATGAACTGATGGAGTTAATTTTCCATTACCACCTCTCATGTATAGATATAATGATGGATTTAATATATATATTATTTTTTAAATTATTATACTTTTGGAATTATTTTATCACTTCTACCTTCTTACCTTATAAACCTTTGGAAAGCAATAACATCACTTGTGCATACGTGTGGACTACCGCCTCCATGAAGCAATGTGATACGTTTCTCATTTTATTTTGACATGGATGGTAATAAGGGTGTATTTAATGAATATATATTATATAAAAATTATTTTTTGAAGTTGAATTATTATTTACTTTTCTTTTATTCCATCCACCAAAAAATGGAAACAATATTCATGCAAACGTGCGATCTACTATCTCCATGAATAATGTAGTTCATATTTATATCAATTATTTTATAGATAGATATAAATATTTATATAATGAATAAATATTATATTTATATCCTTATTAAAATTTTATATATGATGAAACAATGATCAAATTACAATTACAAACAATACCGTAGTAGAACATATATGAAAAATAAAGCATTTATCACCCAGAATAGTGATTTTAATATAGAATTGTTAATAAACTAATGATGAACGGTGATAATTAAATAATATATGGTATGATATATATATTATTATGTTTATATAATAAGTTTATACTAAATATATATTTATTATACATGATGTTAGAACATGTACTAAGGAATTCAGACCTAAGGTAAGGGGTTTTCTTTCTCAAATTATCATCATTGGGACATATATTATGTTATACACCTATATTATTTTATGAGTTTTATATATAGACCCCTTGAAATTTTAAATTATAAATACACTTTTTTTAATTATATTTAAAGTTTCATTTAAATTTTTTCTTTCATGGGGATTATGATTCAAAAGTTACTAAAGCAGTAAGGGAATTATATTCTAATCCTATTTTAATCCGGATTGTTTATGCTGGAATTTATGTTGAGGAAATTATATTATCATTATCTAATAAATAACTTTAATTTTTATTCTTCTATTTTTAATTTTAATGAATATATTTTTTCCTTTCATTTTACTCACTTTAATTACTCAAGATATCGAAATAATGTTTTTAATGAAAGCATACTTTATTTCTCTCTTCGGTCAAAAATCATTTTTATTCTATATCCATGTGTTTATAGGAATGATTTTAATAATTTTTTTTATATTATAATATTATTTTTAAATTCATTTTTCCAATTATTGAATTTTTAATTTTTTTAAATGAATCTCCTTGTCATTTTCCAAACGATGTACTTTTGATTTTTACAAAAGTGTGAAATGAATGTTTTCTTTTAACATATATGGATTGAATGGAATTCACCACCACAATCACTACTAAATTAATTGAAGAATAATTTATATGTTTCAAAGGTTCTCTTCCAAGAATATATTTTTCTTAATATTTGGAATTTTTTTAGATTTTAAATATCTCATTTCAATGTAAAAAGGGTATTTTTATAAGGAAATTTTCAAGTGGTTATTTTAATGGAATTTTCATCTATGAAAACATCATTTGATGTTAATTATGTTTTTTTGGGATATAATACAATGATGCCATCCTTATTATTTTTCTTGATATTTTATGATTATAATGATGAAATTTTTATGAAACGTTTTTTTCATAGGTTATGCTAATATGTATTGATAAAATGTTTATAAAACCTCTTTTATTTGCACAGGTTATGATATGATGATATGATGAATGTTTAATGATTTTATGGAAAAAATATGTATATTTTTTATTATGTGATGGGTGGGACTGAAATTATATATCCCTCCAATGTATTGGGTAAAGATTTATATCTCATGTGATATTTATAGGAAGAATTTTAATGTGATTGGTCTACTATGGGTATCAAGTAAATGTGCTTGATCCACTATGGGATACAGGTGGTGATTCATGATTTGTTATGATATAGGAAATAGGTATGGATGCCTAATCTACTATTATTTGATGGTCTCAATAGTTAACCTTGACATATGAAATGGTTTCTATACATATGATGGTGCCACACTTTTATTACATGAACTTATGGTTCGTTATTGATTTATGATGATTTATCTCTATTATGATTTGTTCCATTTGAAATGATAAGGCTTTATTCCATAAATTGTGTTTACGATATATAACAGATTGGGTATGAAATTTTTATGTTATTTCCATGATCTCAATCTCTTATTCTTATTAAATTATTTCATATTATCATCGATTGATATCTCTCATGTTTACCCTTACTGAGCATCTAATCTCATTCTTTCTTATATTTCCTTTCCCTAGGTTAGGAAGAGAGGTTTTAAGGTATTTATATGATGAGTAATAAATGGGAATTTATTTTTGGGATATTTTGAAGATATTTCATGAGATAATAATATTATTTATCTAGTCTCCAAAGACAACAAACCTTTACGGTCCTCAGAAGTGTATTTTTGAAATATATTAAATATTTATTTAAAAAGATATAATATTTATATATGAAAATCCTGGGTCACTATATGGTCCACTATTCAACCAATGGAAATGGATAGATCCATGTATGTCTTTTGGTACCATCATTCAGATGATCAATTAGACAGTGGCCACTACCCATCTATTGTGGCCACTGGCTAGCCAGTGGACACCACATGGTATCCATTAGTGTTAAGATAGGTTGGGTAAATAAGGGTTTAATTGAAATTATATACCACTTAAAACCCTTAATTGACAACTTAATACCCCCTTATCAAGCCCAATCATAACATTGCTCCTAGATAGGAACACCCTTGGTGTTATAAGAACCTTTGATATTCTCCGCTTGGTGTTTCAATCCCAGTTTGATTGGTTGTCAATGAATCAGTATGTTTAATCAAATATATCTCATTATTTCTTGATTTTTATATAATTATTGGGTTTTTCATTATTAATAAACTATTTTGGTTGGATTTATTGATTACTTGATGATTTTTTCTCCATTTCTTATTGATCTGTCATTCGTTCATCATCCAGAGGCCTTATCTCTTATTGTTTGTGGTGTGGTGTGTGTGATTCTTAAGGTATGTGTTTCTCTGTCTTCTCTTCCAACACTTTTTCTTATAGAAACACAATTATAAGTTATGGTAAATGTTTTTTAGGTTTTCTTATCAATATTACTTATGATCCCTTTACTTATGGTGTGTGGATCTCATTGTGGTTGTTGTACGACCTAGGTTTGAGGTGGGCGGTTCCTTTTCTAGCCCATGTTTAATAAACCATTAATGATCTTGGTTTTATGAATGGTTTAATAAATGATAATTTGAATGATACGAGGATGGTTTTTTTGTGAGTAATGGTTTCTTGATAAAATATGGTTTTTCCATTATTTTGTTAAATGAAATATGGTTTTCAAAGTATTGTGGAATGGTTTTTGAAATGGGATTTCAAAGGATTATTTTGGTTAAAAACGATTGTTTGGAATTCTATTTTAAAATTTAATAAGTTATTTAAAATTATTTAATATATGCCTCAAATGGGAGATTTTTGTAACTATGTATAGGGACTAGTATTGGGCCTTAACTCTTGGCACCGTAGGGGGTTCACTTTCATGGGTGTTTCTCATTTCCTAGATCATAGATCCATTGGCTCTAGGAAATTGGTCATAACATTGTAAGGGGGTTCACGTTCTAGGGTGTTCCTCTATCCCTATATATAGATGATTTAGCTCTATGGAATTAATTTTTGCACTATTGATGATTATTATTGGGGAATTAATGACCATGTTAGATTAACAAATGTTTTCATTGGGGTGATCTCTATTTTCCTAGTATTTGTAATATTTTGGATATGATATTATATGATGGATGATTTGATAAACATACAGTGGTTTATTTTAAATATGCATTGAAACTGTATTATTTATCTTTATGTACAAAGGGGAATTTATTTTCCATCATTTTCATATAAATGTAATTTTTTTATCATGCCATGTCTTCTTTGAAATTAAGAATATTGGGATAGTTTTATAGACACTTGTTATGGAACACTAGGGTGGGATCCTACTAATCCTATTTAACTCAAACCTTACACACTCCCTTGGGAGTGTGTAGACCTTTCCATTGTATTGATATAGTGAGGTTTATGTCAGTTCGGTATGGGTAGCTTGTGGTGAGATGGTGGTACATTTCTCATGTCTCACATGGAGTAGTATTTGGATATTTTGGTTATCCGTTTTGGTTGTTTCAAGATATGGACTTTGGGTTTTATCCTTCTATCTTTGGTTGTATTACTTCTATTGTCACTATTTTGGTTATTTCATATTTATTCTTGTTTATGCTTCTCTTTTTTATGTTATATATCTTGTTTTAGGTTAGGTAAATCGTTACCTTTGGTTTTTATTGGTTACTTTGGTGCTAGTACTCAATCTGTACGGACCTTTTCATTCTAAAAGTGGCATTTTGTGAGCATAGAATATAACTGGTTTTATATATGTATATTTAGAATTATCTCACGATTTTTGGCATGGTCATTTAAAGTAAGTGAATAAACCATGATATTGTCCACAAAGACTACCACAGATGAATCTATATACGGGTGAAAGACCTAACTCATCAAGGCCATAAAAACAACCGGTGCATTCATAAGACTGAACGACATAAATAGATACTCTTACAATCTATATATACTCTAGAAATATTAATGTGGTATGAATAATTCCCTAACATGCACCTGATGGTATCCCAAACTCAAATAAATTTTGGAGAAATTGTCACTCCTCGAAGATGGTCTAAAGGGTATTTTATTTGAGGTAGTGGATAATGGTTCTTAACCATAAGTTGGTTCAACTAGAGATAGTCCATGAAAAGCCTAGGGTAACAATTAAATTTTTTTTCAAAGGGATAGGTTTATTCTAATGAGAATTTATGGGGTGTACAAAACCATTAGCTTCCATGTCCTTTATATCCTTTTTGAGATCCTTCAACTCAGTAGTTTTCTTCTGATAAGGAAGAATGGACACTAGTGCTGCTATAAACACTAGACCAATGGTGAATTATAACTCCCTAATAGGGTCTAGTCCAACTAATTCATCATAGAAAACATACTTAAATCACTCCACTATAGAAGGGAAATCCACTGGGTGTATTCCCTGGTCTTCAAGATGTAGAATGGATATTTGGGCTAACTCCACCCAGCCCACGATGCCCATGTCCAACTCAACTATCCTAGACATCCCATTATCCCTTGTGAATATTTGTAACCCATCAAGTGATGTGAAAGAAACCCTCCAATGATAGAAATCAACTTGGGAATGATAGGGTACTAACTTTTCCATCCTAAGTATGATTTCAAAATCAACCATCTCTAGGATGAAGATGTTTTAAAAGAAACAAAATCCACCAACCTTGAGGGGATGATACTTTCACTTATGTATACAATTTCATAGAATTCCAAGTGGTGTATCTAGAGTAATTACCCACTTAAGTAATAAATTTCAAGACCAAAACATTCTATAATATCATCAGAGATAAAAGAATGAAATCACTTATATAAAATAATGCAAACACTAAAGTAGAGGTTACATGGATAGTACTTCAAACTGTAGAAGACCCGACACTCTAATCCTATGGTATAGGTTATACAACATGAATTTTCTAGTAAAAAACCTTGATCCATAGCCTAGCTATCTAGAGTAGGCCACTATATTAATGCTACATCTCATAATACTGGCTTCTATAATGGAATCCAACTTCTCAGCCTGGTCAACTTGTAGTATCCCAGCTTCTTATCTGACATGAATCTATTATCCCTTCTCCCAAATGTCGATTCAATGTATACCCCTTCTCACTAAGTACTATGGGTAGTTCTAAAAAGAATTCAAATGGATCATCTTATTTCAGGATTGAACTTCAACAAGATTTCTATTGTATTGGGGTTTTGTATGATTGGGTTTTCCACACTGGTAGAATATCATGTAGCTGTCGATACATACCATCTGATTTGAACTTCCCTAATGATCCAAATCATGGAACCACTTCAAAATTATATATGAGAAATCACTCTATATCGGTGTTGGAATTCCCTAGCCTGCACCATCATTTTCCCTCAAAATCCACTCAATGATGTGGGCTTGGTTCACTATTCATGAAATGGTAGTAAGCCACAAGGTATTAACCTGAGATCAGATGGTGTATGCAATCCCATCCTAAAAATGTATCTCTTTCATTAGTTAATCCTTATTGAGAGTAGTCATGAAATTTTGGAGCTCTATGAGATGATTATAATAATCCATCACAAATATTTCTCTTTGGTGAAGGTGTATAAATTCCTTAGCTCGCTAATCAATCAGTTTCTATAGGATGAAGCAATCATAGAATGTTGTCTGGAAATACTTCTAGATCATATCTTGATGCTAAACATCTTGGTTGAAAATTTACCACCATAACTTGGAGTAATCATGTAGAATGTATGTTGTGATATTGACCCTCCTATTTGGTGTCATCTCCCAGTTCTCAAATATAGAAAGCATGACATCCATCCAGGACTCAGTAGATTATGGGCCACCATCCCCTAATAACATAGGGGGATGCTACCTTCGAAACTCCTATGTAAAATATGACATAGAAGAGTAAACTCACATATATCCCTAAATGGAGTGCATAAACAACATGAAACTCTCTTAGAACTGAGCATTATTTCCCAACATGGGTATAGCAGGTGGTGCCGCAAGGGGCACCGCTAGATGTAATACTGGTAGATCAGGTCCCACCACCTCTATAACATGTTCACCACCAACTTAACATTGCTTGAATCAAGTTAATCTTGGTGTAATATTTATATAATTTATAAACACATGACTCATAGGATAATTTGATAGCTGAATATATCACAGATAATGAAATAGGACAATTATAACACCTTTTTATAAAATACTCAATAACAACCATACTGTTCATAAATCTAGGTCTAAGTAATTTCATAAGATCATTTAAGTCATAAGAGAAAATCCCTACTACCTAATACCAAGGTTGGGTCTAGGTCAAGGTCCCATATCATACACCAATGCTCCTGATATATATAGTTTCAATTGCAAGGTATAGAGTAAAACACCCTTTACATTAAAATTGGAATCCCCATTTAACAGTAATTGTTATTTAATTTCCATGGATCATAAATTTGATATGTGTCATGTGTATATATATATATATTCATCATGGTCTAGTAAGTTTTTTTAAAATTTCCAATTTATTGAGTCCTTTATTTATAAATTAAAATTGGCACATCATGTAATGGAAACCAACATCAACAATGGTTCAATTAGATGAATGATCATTCCCACATTATGGAGGCCCATAATCTCTATAAATTTCAATTTCTATCCACTTAATCTCAACCAATAACATTTTATCCCATGCGACCAGTGGTCCATGGCTCAGATAGACTATAATTTGTTATGTTAGAGTACTACCATCAAGATATATGAAAAACACATCATTTAGATTGATGATGACACTTTAAATAACCAATTATTCACCCCACTACAATAAATGTTAGTAAAGTTTGAATATAACTATAAAGTACTTTTTACAACCATAGGTAATACAGAAATTAAAAACAATGAGATACACCTATATGTCATGGAATAATGCATGAAATGTGGATCCCTAAGAGCCTGTGATGATGCATATATCATAATTGTTTTCCTTAGAAGGCCAAGTATATGAGAGAAATCCATAAATGTCACATCATAAAAAAAATTGTGTCACCCAATAGTGGAATTAGTTTAACAATAAAGATAGAAATATAGAACAACAATTCCAAACCAAGGAAATTTGGATTTTCTCATTATGTGGGTTAGCTACCCCTAAGAACTTGTTCATTACCAAATTTAAACACTTATTAATCTTCTATCTAACCATCCCCAAATAGTAAGAAAAAATGGTAATAAAGGATCTGAAACCACTTTGTATCATCTTGTCCTAGGATCCACTAAATGGGGTCTAGAGACATTTGTCCACGTGGCCTTAAGTGTGCCTCCCCATACGTCAGATTCTACCAACTAGTATCAAGGGCCTAGGGTGTGTCCCTGGAGAGAGTATGACCTCTACTCATAGTGGATCAGAATGGTATAAAATAATGGGTAAATTGAAGAAATAAATAAGTTTAAGTAATAAAATACATATTTCCTAATAATAGTTAAATACATAATAAATAAACAAAGTCATATACAAAAAGATGATCATGTTATGATAGTCTACAAAAATTGAAAATCACGGGTTATTGAGCAATAAGAATATACAACATACTATACAAAAAATGTAACAAGGTACAAGAAAATACAAAATAATCATGAGCATAATCTCGGTCTTCTCCTCCCGTACTCCATCCTAGGTATAAAATCAAGCATTTATAGCTGGACCCTTGCCTTTTTCCCTACCTTCAACCAGGATGTTTTCTTAGGTACCAATCGGTGGACCAAATATGGTGTGATATATACTCTGTAGGCCACCACCAACAACATCTAGATATATCCAACTAGTTTATATAAAATTATAGAGTGTATATATAATAAATGTAAAGCTTTATGTAAATTAAAAACAAGTCGACTATGGTTCCTAAAAGACACTAGGATGATACTACCATCTTTAGATAAGGCTGAGATACCTATGATCATGTCACCACACACACACACACAAGTATAATTATATATATAGATACATATAAATATATATGTACTATATAGGTAGTGATGTTTATATCCATTTATATAGATACTTATACTAGTCTAGACCTAAGGTGTAACTTAAGCATACATTCATAGTCATAATGCCTCTTTCTATATATAGGGTACTGACCTAAACTTTTTATTAGGGATAAAAATGACATAATATTCATCAACCCAATGAGGTAAGTGAAATGTAATATCCAAAAACCTCTAGAGGAACATGAAACATCATGCCCACCATTCAATAAATGATGTGAGATTTCATGCCCACATCACACGTCAAGTGAGTGTCAAGAATCATGTCGAAAACTATCATTAACCGTGTCTCAACATCCATTATACATGGCTGAGTAATAATAATAATAGTTCATCATGTATGCGTTTCTTAAACATATTCCATGGAATGGTTTACAAACATTTAAAATACCATTTATTCAAGTCATAATTTATAATATCATATAAGGGGGTACGTGACATTACTATTCCATCCACTTTCATTTAATTTAAGTTTCTTAAGGGAATTTATAGAATGGAAAACAATATATTTAAGTAAAATTAATATTTTTAAGCCAACACATAGAAGTTCTGGTGTTGCATTCTCATGGAACATGATATAAAGTGACAGTACTTTAGGGATAAATACTAAACCACCTACCTTATGGTGATAAATGAATCATCATATGTTGTCATCATTTAATTTGAGCTAGAATAGAAGAAATCAATGAAAGATAAAAAAATATTTGAAAATAGGGTATATTAGCTCACTTATAAATAAAATTCATTAGGGTGAGGTAAACTAAGGAAGGGTATTGAATCTCTTACTAGTACACTTACAACACAACTAACAAAAAGGGAATAAAACATTGGATGAAGGAGGTAGCTCAAAGCCTACCTTGAAGTAAGAGGGAGATCTCCAAATATGAAAGGATCCTGCTATGCTTCAATAGGAATAAAAAATGGGGTTAAAACATTAAATATGTATGGGGAACATATAGTTTTCACACTTTCAAGAGATGGATGGTATGTCCGCATGGTTTTCTAGAATGCTGTTCTAAATCCTAAGACACTAATAGTTAAGTGGAACTAAGAATACAACCCTGGGTGAAATTTTTTTAAAAACTATGCAGCCCCGTAAGTTCATCGGAGCACCCCCATGGACATGTGTCCTGAGGGGCTTGGTATAAAAAAAATCATGTGTGCCATTGTAGTTCATAAAAGCACCACACATGGTTGAGTTGCACAGATAGCACTAATTTTGCGCTAACTATGTGGTCCAATATACCTTTCCAAAATTCAGAGCTCTAGGATCTGAATTTTCCCCATGTTCTTCTAAAATATCCCTTAGACTCTTAGGAACATTCATATGGATAGAAAGAAAGTTTTATATTGAAAATTAAATGTGTTTTACCTCATGAAAAAATATGAGACATTACACTTTGGGATCACTGACTCCCAATAGAGAGTCATGCAAATTGATGTTGGGATGTCAGTATTGAACATCAGGGAGTAATCTTACTTATCCTATTAGGATATATGGATCACAACCCATGTATTTTGATACCTTGGTTTATGATTGTTTTAAATGAATGATTCATACAATTTAACATCATACGATAAGGATTCTTGTTCCATGAAGGGAATTAAAATAAGGGGTAGTGTGAGGAATATATATAAAAGATACATGGAATAGGGTACATCATCTCATGATTATTAAATGAGTCATACTATGATTATAACATAGGTTAAGGCTATAGTTTAATGTCATGTTTTGAGTAAATTGACATGAAGTTTGACACCATGTGACTAGAATGTTAGGATATGAAATTTAAAGTATTTCCACATGAATTTTTTTTGGGGATTACACACAGGGAAACCCATACCTAGTCAGGGGAGGATGAGATAAGTATACAACACTATCCCTCATCAAAATAAAAATCAAGTGGTTTCTTTTTATAAAGCTACCACTGGGGCCACACATGGGGCTCCCGAGGTTCCAGAGCCTTTGATTAATAAAAAAAGATACTTTCCAACCCATGATTTTAGTATAGGTTATGTGCATGAGGTTTGATGATATCAGTCATGAAAAAGGTTGAGTAATGAATGAACATAGTTTGTATATTCACAAGGTCCCTGAGAACTCAACTTTTGTGAAGCTATGTCTACTAAAAGGAAGTATCATATGGGAGCATGTGAGGTTGGATTTGGGATGGTAAATGCATTTAAAAAGTTTATGGAGTTCTTGATGGTAAATGGGGTTCAAAAAAGGGAATTCCTTCTCAAAATAAGGTTTACCTGCCTTGGGGTGATGTTTTGGTTTCCATGGGGATGGTTTCAAAAAAAATGGATTCCTCCAAGAACCCCAAGAGGCATGAGGGATATGCCTCTAATAGGGAGGGGTGATCCCTTTTTAAGGTCATATGTACCATGGTATTAGGGTATCATGTACTAATGAGAGGATTATCATGAATGATGGATACCATTAGGAATTAATATTTCCTTTATCCCGTGAAGGATAGAGTTTCGTAAATTCAAAGCTTCTATAAGAAGTCTAATGGTTGTGATCCTCCCAAATAAATGGTGAAAAAGGTATTTATAGGAACCTATGTGGTGGATAAATATGTTTCTTATAATATTACAATCTTCTCATCAGAAAATATTTCACAGTTCTCCTACTTCCTTCACAAAGACCTTTCCTTTTATGAAGGATTCATCTTTCTCGAATCCAACACTATAGGTGGATTTGGATCCTATTTTGGACTGAATTCTCTTTGAATTGTCCATGAACTCCACGATAATTAACCTAATGCATATTTTTCATCTTCAATATGTTATTCAAAAGAAACCATACATGGGTGGTATAAGCATGGTACCAATATGTATCGATTGGTTTTTCCAAATCTTCATGCTTAAATACATTAGAGTTCCACTTGTCATAGAAACTTTCTATGATCTATTTATTGAGAATTGGACATCAAGAAAACATTACTTGAAGGGTTTCTATATCACACAATCATAAATGTTTTGTGAAACCACCAAATTTAAATATGGAACGCAAGTTGTAGAGAACAATTTATAGATTAATGTAAGTGTCATGATCATATAATATTTGTTATGAGTGAAAGAGTGCCATGTTTTTGTATGAGGTTAGTATAGAGCCATATTTTTTAAGTAAAATATATTAATAACATATGTAAAATAGTTTTTAGTATTATATATAATTAAAAATGGGTTGAAATAAACTCTCCAAATATTGACTTAAAGTAGAAACCTAGGTTCTAAGAACAATATATACCAAGATACATATAATGGTTTGCTTGGACCAAGAAAAATTACATATAACAATAATGTATTAGAAAACTTAGAGATATAATTGCTTCCAATGTTACATGATATCAATATCTCCAAGAAGACATGTATACTAAATATGCAGAGATTAAAATATTGAGTGGTACTCCATACACTTTTTCAATGGATCTATCACACATTCCAGGATATGTATTATATATGATATTACTGACATATATATTATAGTAGGAAAACATCATATAAATCTAGGATAAATTCATGAGAAGTATTCAATGATGTCCAATAGTACTTGAAAAAGTGCAAGGGATGTGTACCTAGTACATG
Source organism: Viscum album (assembly GCA_963277665.1). NCBI lineage: Eukaryota > Viridiplantae > Streptophyta > Magnoliopsida > Santalales > Viscaceae > Viscum > Viscum album. The sequence goes on from OY728145.1 coordinate 2,049,469,011, forward strand.
GAAAGAAAGGAACACTAGTTAGCAAGGGGATATAAAAACTAGTCTTCCTATAGATAAATTTGATCTAATATCATAGAAGGAATAAGTAAATGAGTAAGATAATCTCATTAAAGATATTAGTATCAATATATAAAAACACTGAGTATCTTTAATCTCTTCATGTATCTAAAAAAATATAAAATATACAACAATAAGTTCCAGTTCTTAGAATCGTACCACAAGTACTATCCTAGATGTCATGTTTAGATAGTGTAAAAAGGATATATACTCAAGGATATCATATATTGATGGATTTTACTCAAATAAGTTAAGTCGCATATTTCATAGTATCCATGAAGGAATAAATTAAAGGCCCTAATATCTAAATCAATAACTCAGAAAAACAAAGATCATATCATGCAAGAGATAATAGTGACAATTAGAAAGTTTGATCTAGTGAAAGTGAGAGTGTTTTGAATGTGGGTTACCTAGACCTAACATGAATAGTAGTTTTCAATTACCATATCATGAATTTAGAGAGTTATTCATGATTTTATAATACAATAATATCTTTGACACTTCTTCATCTATTATTTAAATGGTAATTTCCTTAGATTATTTGTTGTATCAGTTAGTTTTAGTAGTTCTCATCTATAATGAGAACCTCAAGATACTATGATAGTAATATTAAACATATTTCCTATGGTATAGATAAATTATACTGATGGGTCATAGATTGTGTTTTACTAATCAGTTTTTGGGGGCTTATAAGTATTGATACTTATTCTCATGAAGTTCGTACTTGGCGTTCTCAAGTAGAGGAGATCATGATGAGCAATATGCTAGTAGAAACACTACATGTTTCAGGTTTCATTGGATTTTCCTATCTATAATTACTTTTATTGGTCTATAGATTTGATATAATTATCAATGTGTATAATTTGATCATGCACATTGATGTAAGAAAAAAACCATGAAAATTATGATTGGGGTGAGGTAACTTGTATTGGGTGTGTCATTAGTGGTATGCAATTGATTGAATGGTTAAGAAAGGATTTTTTTATTCTAAAAGGAAGAGATATCTTGGTCCCAATTGACCAAGTTTATAATACCCTTATTATATCCATGGATATGATGATTGAATTCAATTCTATCTAGTAATCTCATAACTAAATGAAGAAAAAAAGGATGATGGCATGAAGTGTGCATTCTGCATTATGAGATATCACAATACAAAGAGATTATATTACATGGTACATGCTTCTAGGAGGTTATCATCACTATGAATAAACTTTATCTCCTTAGGGGACTTGATGGGTTTTTAGACTCTCCTCTATATTTGTGATTAAAACTCACTACTATTGAGATAAGGTCAGAAAGGGTCTCACACAATGTGTATTCAAAAGCTTGGGAAATTATAACGAATTGGAGTTTAAGACATGGTGGGCCCTATAGTGGGGCCAAGATATGTCTGAGTTTGATCGATCATAATAAATAAATGAATTAAAAATTTATTTGGTTTGGAATAATAAATGTTGAACTTTTATTATCAAGGTATTCACAAGTGTTAAGTGAATATGAGGGAAATATATTTTACAAATGAATAACATTTTATTCAAAGTTCATTTATATATTTTTAGAAGATACAGGTTGAGTTAATGGATTGAATTTTTTCACATAACATATTTTTGATATTAAAACTACATGATAAAATATTTATAACATTTATGACATGCATAAAAAATTCATAAGTGTCGTTATGGACTTAATTAGAAGGTTAAGTTTATTTGGGGGCCAAAGTATTATTTCTATAAGCATAAACATATCTATATAACCCATGGGAGGCTCAAATTTGTATGAATATTCACACCATGAATTTAAGATCCTATCTATCCTCCCTCATAGTTCCTAGAGAGAGAATTAAGAAATATGAGTTCCCCAATCCAAGATATACCTCCCAGATCATAGTGATTGGGCTCACACGATTGAGTCGACGTCAAAGGCTACTTCGATTCTTTACAATATCACATGTAGATCAAAGATCAAAATTATATCCGGATTCTTTAGTGAATTTGGATTATCTAGAGTGTTATGAATTTGGTTACTTCATGAAATAATCACTAGTAGTGAGTGTACATGTGATCGATCAAAATCGAATGAGGTATGGTTTTTATTTTTTGTTTTTCATACTTATATTATTTCTCTTGTTATCTATGGGTTAAATTATGAAAGGGGTTTGTATAATTGATGTCTTATCATGAATATAAACCCAAAAAATTAAAATTTCAAATTTTCATACCTACCCAATCCATTGGTTCCGTCATTTTTAATCTGCAGACTATTCATCATCATTTTAAAGGATGAAAACTTTTCGTTGCTTAATAAAGACTTCCTCTTAAAGGTCTCCATTCAGAAAAGAAGACTTTACATCCATTTGATATACCCTATACATATTATGATCTACCACTTCCAAGAAAATTATTATTGTATCAAGTCTATAAATTGGAGAAAAATTATTATCAAATTACACCCCTTCTATTTTATATTGGGACTAAGTTGGATGGATAAGGAAGTAAGAAAAGTTTACTATTACAGAGTGTTGTCTTTTGTTTTCAAAGAATCTAAATCAATTCACTTTGTAAAGGACTTTTAAAATATGATGATTATTTGATGATTTGTATTTCAAAAATATCATAACTTTGGAGAACTTGTGATGCTAGCCTTATGAAGAGTAGAGAGAGTAAATAAGTGATTTTGGAAAAGGAAAGAAAGTGGCGCATAAGTCAAGAGTGGCACGTAGGTATTGGCGTGTGAATGTAAGTGGAGTTCAAGTCATATTTCAAGATCATCCAATCAAAATATGACAATAGAAATAAAGTTGCGCGCAAGTTAAAAATTAGCGTGCAAGTCATAAACCGACGCACGAGTCTAATGGGCGCACAAGTGTGGCACACAAGTGTATGTTACGTGCAAATTCATATTTAAATAATCTTCATATCAAAACATGACAAAGGAAAGAAAGTGTCGTGCAAGTTCTGGAGAGGCATGCAAGTGATGAAGGGGCGTGCAAGTGCTGGAGCAGCGCGCAAGTATATGTGGAATGAAATTCACCAAAATGCATATAAATAGACGAGTAAGCACCTCATTTTTTAATGATCAACACTTAAGAGAAAATTAGAGCTCTGATCGCACAAGTAGTGGAGGGTGCTCTGATCGCGCAAGTAGCAGAGGGCGGCACGCAAGCTGAAGTGGTGCCCAAGCGGAGGGTTATTTATAAGGTGAGAAAGTAGGGTGTCACGCATGTTTCCAGAGGCGCGCAAGAAGAGAGGTGTTTTCAAGAATTGGTCTGTGTATAAGCCAAATGTGGCGTGGAAGTTGTGAGATGTGCTCAATGGTGGTGCACAAGTAGTGAGTAGGCGTGCAAGCAGGTGGCACGCAAGTAGTGGGGTGTGCAAGAAGGTGGCACGCAAGCAGGGAGTGGCGTGCAAGCTGTCTACACCAAGAGGTTCTTACCAACTTCTGGGTAGGAAAGTAAAGAATTGTTTTGAAAGATTTGATTTTTTAAAGTTCATTAATAAGCAGATAATCATTACATTACCCTATTTTTTCTAAGAGGGAGAACACACAATATTGGATTGTTTTCAAAGTGCTACACGAGTGTAAGGGTATATCCAACTCATTGTATTCCACATCAAAGGATTTTTTTTCTAGTGGATTTTGTGGTATTGGGTTGTTTTCGTACCATACCAAGGACGTATATACTCTTGTTGAGAATTGAACCTTGTAAATATCTATGTTCCTATGGTTGTGTGTGTTCAGCAGGGAAGAAACTCTTTAATAGGATTTTAAGGTTGTTTCAAAAAACAGGAATCATAAAAAGAAAAAGATATCACTGATTCACCCCCTCCCCCTCTTAGTGATACTTGGTTCCTAACTGAGAACATAAAATGGTATCAGAGGGAAGGTTACCTTCATTTTTTATTTGCTGAAGTGGTTGAAAAGAAGTTGTGATGGAGAATCTAAATTGCATGAACAGTAAGGGGATTATGATTTTTTCTGGAAAGAACTATCACATCTGGAAGGACAGAAATATTCCTTATCTTATGTCTCTTGGATATGAAGTTTTTGAAACTACAACAAATGGATTTCTTTCTATTGATGACAAGGTTCCTCTTACTACTATCGATAAGAATAACCTTTAGAATGATGTAAGAGATAAAAATTTGTAACTATTATATCTTTTTGAGAGTGGATTTTTAAGAGTGAAAGGTGTTGCTACAACCAAAGGAATCTGGGACAAAATAAAGAACACCTATCCAGGAAATTCAAAAATGAAGAAGGCTAAACTAAAAATCTGGAGACTGAAGTATGAAGACTTGAAAATGGGATAATATGAATCTTTTGGGGATTTCTTTACCAGGATAAATGATATTTTCAGTACAATCAGATGTCTTGGTGAAGTGTTGGAGGATTCAATAATTTTCGAAAAGTTCTTGATAATTCTTCCTGAAAAGTTTGATGCTAAAGTGTCTTCATTAGATGATAGATACCTTGAAACATTATCTTTGGATGATTTTCATAGAACTCTCATTACTTATGGGATGATAAGAGAGAATACTATAAAGGTCAAAACAAAATCTAATAGAGAAATGTCATTCAAGGATACAAAGAGAGAGAAGTCAAAGAAAATGCTGGTGAATCCGATTCTGAATATGAGGTATGTAAAAATTTTGATGAAATTTTATCCTTGTTTTCTATGAATTTGAAAAGAGGTACAGGGAAATACAAGGGTAAACTTCCCTTGAAATGTTTAGAGTGTGGATCTGTTGGTCACATTGAGGCTAACTATCCTCAAAAGAATAAAAAATAAGATAGTGATGATGATAACAGAATGCCAAGAAGGTTGTGGAAGAAACAAGATGACAAAGATAAAAAAAATTAAAGGGGAAGGATAAAAAGTTTTTCAAATCAAAAAGATGAAGCTTTTTATCTAAAGTTGAAGATGAAGAAGATAGAGAAGATGAATCTGAGAAATTATTTTCTGAAAAAAACAAGAGAGAATACCTTTATTGCTACGGTTAATAATGGAGAGTATGAGAGAAACAGTTCAGAAGAAGAAGAAACTCAGCTTGAATATCGTTTGAAAGAAGAATTGAAAGAATGCTTGAGGAAGATCAGAAGACTTGAGAAGGAAAACAACAAGATGATAAATGAAAATTCCACATTATACAATCAATAATGTTTTACTGATGAGAAAATCAAGATGGAAAAGGAGATTGATGATATGAAAAATTCTCTTAAGAATACAAAGAATCGTAATGATCATCTTGAAGAAAAGATGAAGGCAAAATAAGAAGACCTGGAACTTGTCCAACAAAAACTTTATAAAGCTAAATAAATGAATATCAGTTTCAAAAATTCTATCTCAGAATTTGTTGAATGTTCTAGTAAGAATAAACCAAACAAGGATCCAAAACATTTTCCTTCAAAAGCCAAAATGAAAGACAAAACTGGTTCTCATAATAACAAGGATTGAAAGACCATATATGCGATCAAAGTCAACAATGATAAAAAATAATAAGTGCATAAAAATCATGAGTCAAGAAAGACTTATAATATTTCTAGTGTTGTTAAATATGAAACGAGAAAGGGAGTTACAAATGAAAACATGAAGGTTGGTGGTCAGTATAGTTCTATTAAGATGGTTGTTGAGAAGCGTGTTCACAAATTTGGTCAGTATAGAAGTTTCAAAGGCAAATATTCTTTCTATGGTTATTGTTGGTATTGTGGTGGATTCGAACACGTGGAAAATATGTGTTGGTTCAACCAGAAACATTATAACTATTCCACATGTTTTGAAAGACAAGGATTGAGGGGAATTCAATCCTTTAAAAATATAAATTCTCCAAATAGATTTCAGAAGATATCTGAGAAGACTGGTGTGAAAGTTGAGAGTAGGTTCCAACCACTAGAAACTATTTGTGAAAGATGTGATTGACCTATATATCATGCCAAGGGCTACCTTAGTGTGTTACCAGAGTAACAAATGATTCCTAATAATTCTCAAAAGACAGAGTTTATAAAAGCTAAAAGGGATAGGTCTGATAAGTCCGAAAAGAGAAAGTGCATGGTTATCTAGCGAGAACACATTGACCTATCTAGGAAATTGGAGGAGGCACAATAGAAAGTGAATGAACAGGAAGAAAAAAAAGCTCTTGTTGTTGAAACTGATTTGAAAGCTACAAAAGTAGAACGTCCATGGATTCTTGATATTGGTTGTTCTTATCATATGACAAGAGACTTAAAGTTGATGAATAATGTGAAATAATTCAAAGAAAGAACCGTTACATTTGGAAATGACAAATCTTTGAGAATCAAAGGTGTTGGATCAACCATCATCGGAAAAGAAAAAATGAAATCTAAGAAAACATTATATGTTTATGGGTTGAAACATAATATTCTGAGTGTTTCACAACTCTGTGACGAGGGAAACAAAGTTATATTCAAAAAAGATGGGTTCTTTGTGAAATGTAAAAATGTTGGAAATATAGTTACAAGAGGCCAATGTACTAAAGGAAACTTGTTCCAAGTTGTTGAAGTACAAAATTATTGTTACATGATCACGATGGATGGAAATTAGTTATGGAATAAATGGATAGGACATATGTGTCAGAGAAACATTTGTAAGTTATCAATGAAAGATAATGTCTGAGATATGCCTGATTTATCAAGAAGAAGAGATTGGTGCCGCAATATCTGTGAAAAAGGTATGATTACAAACTCTTTTCATAAGAGAGTTGAAATTAGTTCAAAAAAACCCTTGGAACATATACATTCTGATATATGGGGACCAATGAGAAAGAAATCAAAAAATGGAGATAAGTACTTCAATACTTTAATTTATGACTTTACTCGCATTACTTGTGTTATGTACATGAGACATAAGTCAAATGCTCTGAAAAATGTTTAAGAGTTTTAGGAGGAAAGCAGAAAAGGAATGTGAGTATTCAATGAAGAAGTTGAGAACTAATAATAGTGGTGAGTATAAGAATAAAGAGTTTGTAATTTACCTTGAGAAACATGGAATTCGGCATGAGTTCAGTTCACCATACACACTTAAAAAATAAAGTTTCTGAAAGAAAGAATCGAAGTCTGGTGGAAATGTGGAGAACTATGTTACTTGAACATAGCATTTCTCATTATTACTAGAGGCAAGACATGATCACTTCTGTATATATTCAGATTCGATGCTTCTATAGGCCAAACTCAGAAATGAATCCATGTGAAATGTTCTATAGAAAAACTCCAAGTCTGAAACAGTTAAGATTATTTGGGAGTCCATGCATTATAAATAAGAAAGGTGGAAACCTTGGAAAGTTTGAGAGAAGAGGAGATGATGGAATTTTTCTTGGATATTCTCCATAAGGAAGAGGATATAGATGTCTCAATAAAGAAATAGTAAGAATTATTGATTCTTCATATGTAAGAGTTTTTGAAAATGGTGAGAAAGAAAATAATTCATATGTTGATGTGGAAGTTGTGTAGGATAGAGAAGCTTTTGTTAATGATTCCAATAATGCTACAGACTGTGTTAATCCTACCAGTGAAGAGGAATCCGAATTAGAAATCTCTAGTGCTGAGGATGAAGTTCGAACAACTCATCCTAGGTTGAGGAAACAAGTAAAGGCTCAGAATATTATTAGATATAAACATCATAGGGTTCAAACAAGAAGAACAAAACATGCTATATCACATACTTCTATTTATTCTAAAGTTGAACTGAATGATGTAAATGAAGCATTTGAGCATCCACAATGGGTTCTTGCAATGAATGAAGATCTTTATTAGATATAGAAGAATGATAATTGGGAACTTGTACCCAATATGGACAACAAGAACATTATTGGTACAAAGTGGGTTTTCAAGAACTAGCTGAATGAAGAAGGTAAAGTAATAAGAAAGAAATCAAGATTGGTTTGCAAAAGGTATTCAAAAATTTAAGTCATTGATTTTGATGAAACCGTAGCTCCGGTGGCAAGATTATAAACAATCAGAATCTTTCTTTCTATTTTTGTACAACGAGTTACAAAATCTTTCAAATGGATGAAAAATCTGCATTCTTGAATGGTGACCTTCACGAGGAAGTTTACATTGATCAACCTTGTGGATTGGTTATTGGAAAGGATGAATGTTATGTGTGCAAATTGAATAAGGCTTTGTATGGGCTAAAAAAGGCTCTGAGAGCACGGTATTCTATATTAGATACTTTATTAAAGAAGATGAACTTTAAGAAAGGGATAGTTGACAGTAATATCTACATTAAGGAAAGTCAAGAGTTTTCACTGATCATTATTGTTTTTGTTGATGATATTATATTTTCTAGAAGTGATGAAAGATCATGTGAAAAACTTCCTGATGAAATGAATAAGTTATTTTATATTTCTGTTCTAGGAGAAATGAATTACTTTCTTGGGATACAAATTTCACAAAAGAAGAATCACATTTTTCTGTCTCAAGAAAAGTATGCTAAGGAACTTTTGAAGAAGTTTGGCATGGAAAATTCGAAACTAGTTTCCACACCAATTTCAGTGGGAACCAAGTTTTCTAAAGATAGAGAAGGTAAGGAAGTTGATTAGAAATAGTTTCAAAAGATGATTGAAAGTCTGTTGTATTTGACTGCCTCAAGAACCGGCATCGTCTATGTTGTTACATTATGTGAAATATTTCAGAGTTCTCTTAAAGAATCACATTTGATTGCTGGAAAATGAATTCTCAGATATATCAATGGCATAAAAAATTTTGGAATCAGGTATGATGGCTCATGAAATATTGATCTATTTGGGTATTCTGATGCTGATTGGGTAGGAAATTTTGATGATAAAAGATCCACATCTGGTGGAGTTTTCTTTCTGGGAAAAAGTTGTGTTAGTTGGCATACCAAGAAATAGAATTTAGTAACTCTTACCGTAGCTAAAGCTGAGTATGTTTATGTTAATCAAGTTGCAACTCAACTAATGTGGATGAAGACTCAGTTGGAAGATCTACCTGTTGAAGTAAAGCTACCATTTCTCTTGGGTTGTGATAATCTGAGTACAATCAATGTTACAATAAATCTAGTAGAACATTCTCATTCAAAACACTTTGATATAAAGTTCCACTTCATCAAAGATCAGGTGGAGAATAATTAATTGAGGCTGGTGTATGTTCCTACATCTGAACAAGTTGCTGGTATATTCACAAAACCTTTACAAAAGGAACCATTTTGAAATTTGAGGTTGAACATGGGTGTCCAACCATCTTCTCATCAAGGTTAAGATACATGTTTTTGTCCCCACTCTCATTTTTCATTTGGATGTTGTTGTCAAGGGGGATAATTATTTCACAAATCTATCCTTATAGATGCATGCATAAATGGGGAGTTGTGGGTAAGCTGTGAATTCATCATTTACGTGTGTGAACTATTCTAACTGTTTGTTGGAGTGGTTGTAGGAAAAAATTTTGTTTTCTAGGAAAGTTGAAGAAGTGAAGAATGATGAAGTAGAAGCTTTTAAGATGTTCTAAAAAAGGCTGAGGAGATACGATCATTATATTTCATAGTCACTTCTTTTAGACATCATGGTTTTGGTTGTCAATAACTCCTGTTTCCTACAATGAGTTAGCTTATGTAGGCTTAGAATTGTTGAAAAGTAATCCATTTCTTAAGGTTACAAAGTTGAGTGATTTATGAATCTTGGTTGAAAACAAAATCCAAAGGGGGAGATTATTGGGACCAAGTTGGATGGATAAGGAAGTAAGAAAAGTTTGATGTTACAGAGTGTTGTCTTTTGTTATCAAAGAAGCTAAATCAATTCACTTTGTAAAGGACTTGTAAAATATGATGATATTGTGCTGATTTGTATTTCACAAATATCATAAGTTTGGAGAACCTGTGATGCAATCCTTATGAAGAGTATAGAGAGTAAATAAGTGATTTTGGAAAAGGAAAGAAAGTGGCACGCAAGTCAAGAGTGGCGTGAAAGTATTAGTGCACAAGTACTAGCACGCAAGTGTAATTTGCGTGTAAGTCATATTTCGATATCATCCCATCAAAATATGACAAAGGAAATAAAGTGGTGTGCAAGTTAAAAATTGGCGCGCAAGTCATAAACCGACGCGCAAGTCTAATGGGAATGAAAGTGTTGCGCGCAAGTGTATGTTACGTGCATAGTCATATTTCAAACATCATCATATCAATATATGAAAAAGGAAATAAAGTTTCATGCAAGTTATGGAGCGGTGTGAAAGTAATGGAGGGGTGCGCAAGTGCTGGAGTGGCACGCAAGTATATGTTGTGCGCAATTTATCAAAATACCTATAAATAGATGACTAACAGCTTCATTTTTTCAATGATCAAAACATAAGAGAAAATTAGAGCTCTGATCACACAAGTAGTGGAGGGTTCTCTGATCGTTCAAGTAGCAGAGGGTGGTGCACAATCTGAAGTGGCGTGCAAGCTGTGGGTTATTTATATGGCGTGCAAGTAGGGTGTCGCGCAAGTTTTGTCACGCAAGTTATTAGATGCGCGCAAGTAGGGAGGTGATTTCAAGAAGTGACCTGTGTATAAGAAATAGGCGTCGCACAAGTTGTGAGTTGTGATCAACGGTGGCGCGCAAGTAGTGAGTAGGAACGCAAGCAGGTGGCGTGCAAGCAGTGAGGTGTGCAAGCAGGTGGCGTTCAAGTAGGGAGGCGTGCAAGAAGGGAGTGGCGCGCAAGATATCTGCACCAGGAGGTTCTTACTAGCTTCTGGGTAGGAAAGTGAATAATTTTTTTGAATGATTTGATTTGTGAAAGTTCATTAAGAATCCTAGAATCATTACATTACCCTATTTTTTCTAAGAGGGTGCACACATACTATTGGATTGTTTTCAAAGTGCTACATGAGTGTAAGGGTATATCCTACTCATTGTATTCCACATCAAAGGATTATTTTCTAGTGGATTGTGTGGTACTGGATTGTTTCCATACCATACCAAGGACGTAGCGACTCTTGTTGAGTAGTGAACCTTATAAATTTTGTGTTCATGTGGTTGTGTGTGTTCATCAGGGAAGAAACTCTTTAACAGGAGGCGAAGGTTGTTTCAAAAAACAGGAAACATAAAAAGAAAAAGATATCACTGATTCACCCCATCCCCCTCTTAGTGATACTTGGATCCTGACTGGGAAATTCATTTTAGAATATCATTTTCAAACAAGTATCACTTTTTTTATGTTATTTCACCTTTCTCATTTATTTTTTCATTAAAACCCATTTTATACCAATCACTTTTTTATTTTTTAGTCTACATAAATGTTAACATGTAAATTTATTCTCAATTTGTTTAATTTATTCAATAATGGATTAAACCCATTCATAATGGTTAATTTCCTCGGACACCTTTCTAGGATCAACCTATGATACAAGTGTTGTTTTTTTCTCAACTCTTAGCCTCTTTCTGGTCTGAACTGGTGTATTATGATTCCAAATTATATTATTAGTTTTTACATGTTTATTTAATAACTAAAACTGATTTATATAACTACTAATAACTTCTTCATCATCACTAGAAAATTCAGAATTGTCATTAGCTATTTTTTTCTGATTTCAATGCCATTTTCAACCATTTTAATTGAATTATGCTAGCTGTTTTTTATAGGAAACTCAAAATCCGGTCAAATTAGTTGATTCTTTTGGATATATTTTCATAAAATTTCAGATATTAACACAAAAGTTTTTATAAAATATATTATTTTATAATATTTATCCATTACCATTAGATAAATATCCTACAAACACTCAATCATCAGACTTTTCTTCAAACTTTCCCATCCTTCTTACTTTGATTTTAATATAACAAGGACTTCCGAAGACCTTGAAATATTTCACTATAGGTTTATTTTGTTACCAAATTTCATATGGTGTATCATGTTTCTTATGTATCAAAATTCATATATTTTGAATATGTACCACTATACACATCTCTCTCCAAATGTATTTTGAAAATGTATTTTTAACCAACATTTTTGTTCCCATTCCCCCAATGTTCATATTATTTCTTTCTACAATGCTATTATGTTGCGATGTATATGGTGTGAAATACTAATTATTTATTCCTTATTTTCCAATAAAAAATTTCAAATGAATCACTTTTTTATTACTTCTCCTTATCAGATCTCATTTTTTTTGACACACAAACTAAGATCAATTTCAACCATCCGTCTATACATTTTAAACATTCAAACAACCTCAAACTTGTACTTGATGAAAACAACATTGGTTATACATGTGAGGTTATCTATGAATATAATGAAATATAGATCATATCGATTGTATTTCTATCTTATAGGCCCAAAAATATCTTTGTTGACTAATTCCAATGGTTTTATAGAATTAATATTACCTTATTGTGAGTCTTATGAGTTATCTTTCTATTATGAAATATTCCGAAGATTCTATATTTATCTCTATTAATTTTGGGTTGATCTCTTACCACTTCATGTTTCAAAGTACTTATTAGGATTATTTTTATAATATTCCTAAGTTTATTATTCCATAGAAAATTTTCATTTTTAATTCTCATGAAACATGTATTAGAAGTATCACCAATCAAGAATAAATTTCCATTTGTTTCACTACCTCGAGAAATATTTATTTCATCACTTATGATTTTAATAATACATGTATTTATCATGAAAATTACCTCATGCTCATTATAAAAAATTTTTATAACACTCAAAAAGTTGTTTTTAACCATTAAATATAAAGAACATTATATAATTTCAATTTATCATTTTCAATTCAAGTTGTTACAATACCAATGATTTTTAAGGAAGAGTCATTACCAAATGTTATTGCACCAAATTTATGTTCCAAAATGTTTTTATATAATTATATCATCACTAGTCATGTGGGAGGAACACCCTCTATCAACTATACTTTTTTTATTCATTCATGTTTTAAATGTAACTTCTTCTAAACATGACTTTTCTTTATTGTGCACCTGAAATAAATTCCCTTGATCACCTTTTCAGATTTTGAATTATTGTTCTATTTTACCAACTTATTATTCTATTTATTTAGCATGTTTATTATAAATACATGCCTTAAGTCCTTATTTAAGAATTTATTCATACTCTATTGGTTCTGAATTATCTTGTTCCATGCTTAATGAATCACTAGTTTTCTAAATATGAGCCATAAAATTTGTAAATTTACCATTTGGTTATTCATAAAATTCATTACACAATATAGTATAATTTTTCTCCTCTTTACTTATCAAATTTATTATTTTGGTTTTTTGAAATCTCTTCTTGTTTACACCTGCCTTTGAAGCTTATTTTATTTTTTTGATCAAATTTTGTCATTGAATCTTTTCATCATTTTCATATTCATAATATGATCATTTATCCTCTAAAAATTAACTTAATAGGGTCTAACTAGATTAAATTTATATCATCTAATAGGTAATGTAACTTAGTTATTGTTTGTACCTTCATAAATATTGTGGAAATGAAAGAAATCACTCGTTTATTTTCATATTTATTCTCAAAATCACTTAAGTTTCCAATAACTTTGTCATTATGAATTTTCATATTCCTCAAGGATTCAAAATACATTTCTTCTTTCACATTATTTTTTAGTGTTGAATGTTTCTATATAAGGCCTCATCCTTAAACATTACATAATCTTGAGTTATGTTAAGAATTCACATTGAGGATATTTTTGAAGTTTAGAGTTTTATAGAATTAGGCCATAACTCTTACATTACATTTCAAAAATTAAAAAGTAGACACTTCTACTGAGTTTCAATTTTTTCCTAAAATAAAAACTCTTAAAAAAAGAAACATGTCTAGTTCCTTGTTTTAGACTACATGAATTTTCCTTGATCCCAACCTTGACCATATTCATCTTTATGTCTCGTGAAAAAACATTTCAAAACTTGGGATGAGCATAAAAAGCTCAATAAGGGTTATAAAATAAAGAATGAAAACATTAGTCCATCAATATATACAAAACATAAGCTCTTTAATATAACTCATGAAATCATAAGATTTATGAATAACACACATAAATCATAAATCATAAAGTTAACTTATGGCATACATAACATACTTAAATTGTATCTTTCACATCTATAAAGGGAGTTACGTTTGGAATACCCATCAGCATATATTCCCTAAATGTCTTAGGATAAAAAATAACATTTACCTCTGTCACATTACCCAATGCATTGGAGAGCTATCTCAGGCTCACCCACCCTAGTTTTATCATGGAACCACCCATATAAGTAAACAATTACCAAGATCCATAATATATTCATAACACATAAAACCAGCATAAAGGAAAGATAACATTTCCATATTACAATCACAATATATCATTTCAAGATATTGAAATAATCAATTCATTTAAAACATTCCAAAATTAGAGTTTTGAATCAAATTGACCCATACCACTCTGAAAATTTTGAAATAAATTTACACTTTAAAACACTCATGTTCATATAAATAAATCCTTAAAATCATTTCTAAAACATAGACATGAAATAGAAGGATTTATAAGATTAAATATTTCAATAATTTAAAATGATGTTTTAGTTGAAGAATCCATTGCCACATGATAAAATCTTAAATTATATAATAAAATGAAATAAAACTATAAATATCATGAGAATATATAAAATTATGAAATAAAATGTCAAAATGGTTGAATATACACCTTATAGGATAATAAAGGTGCACAATATCAAGATATTCCTCAATAAAAGGAGATTAAGACGTATCCCCTTACGAAGATTGTATCATTAGATTATGGATAAATCAATGACATAATTTTGTGTGAAAAAATATAAATAAACCCAATATAAGTGGATATTAAGTGTAAAAAATTAGTGTCCTGTCACGACCCATCCTCGGGACCTGTGCTGTGACTACCCCAAGCCCGCCTCCCAGAGGCCAGGGGCTAGCGACTAGCACCAAGGCGTAAATCCTATCAAAAAAGGGGAATACATTGCCTTTATAAGTAAACAAACACCACATAGTAAGCTAGAAGAAGTAAACACTAAGTAAACTGAGTACAAGTAAGTGCGGAAAGTAAATGGGCCAGAATACAAACCCAAACTGAAAGTAAAGTACAACTGGAAAGAAAGTATAGGAACTGAAAGTAAAGAAGCAACGTCGAGCCGTCCACTGGTAGTCCCACCTAAAGGGTGGGTACAGATAGCCACCTCAGCTCCTCGGGTCCAGCCGTCCGCTTCGTGTACGTCTCGCCCAGTGGTCCCCATCCAAGTACCGACTGCTCCACTAGCCTCTACCACGATCAGTGCTATCCATTGTCTGCATCCAACACAACGTAGTGCGGGCATAGCTCGTGCAGGGGTGAGTATACACTACTTAGTAGGGACCTCGAGACCCCCGAAGGTCTCCCAGAATCCAAAAAGGATAATCCATGAAATGAAGATACAATCACAAAGTAACAACCAACATTACTTATGTATATGCCCATTCATATACCTAGGTCATCAATTCCAGTTCGACTCCAGCATCTGAGCCCATGGTCGATCACGTCCACACAAGATAACACAACACAATCCACATAGGAAAGAAAGTCAATCATATCGAAGATAATGACTGAAAGTCAAGACTAATCTCACACAGGTATACTTTTTCGATGATAGAGATGATCAGATATAGCCACTGATTCATCTAAGCTGGGACCCACATAGGATACTAAACCGGCTACTCTGCCAGACCCACATATGATAGCAAGAACAGAGTCAGACACTTCCAGACCCATGTAAGTTACAAGAACAGTAGTCATTGTCATCGAACCCACATAGGATTTCATTACGGTCTTCATCGCTACCTAACCCACATAGTATTTCAGTGCAGTCTTCATCTTCGTCGAACCCACATAGGATTTCAGTACGGTCTTCATCACTGCCGAAACCACATAGGATTTTAGTGCAGTTCTCATCTCCGTCGAACCCACATAGGATTTTAGTACGGTCTTCATCGCTACCGAACCCACATAGGATTTTAGTGCAGTCTTAATCTCCATCTAACCCACATAGGATTTCAGTACGATCTTCATCGCTGCCGAACCCACATATGATTTCAGTGCATTCGCCACAGCCGCAGTCGCAACCATCTCTAGGGTTCCCGCACACAACATGCACGTTCCAGGAGGGTCCTCTCCACGAGCCAAGGGGTTAGATACATCAAATGACATGTAGTCTGGATTTGATGTATCTCAAAGTTCCGTCTCGACAAAAGGAACTCAACGTGACAGACGGTGTGTCAATCGGAAGCCATGTCTGAGTGTTATTGGCTTTTTCGTTCCAGGGGCTCGGTTGGTTTTTAAGTCAAAACCAACCCGACCACACTCCAACTACGTCCAAACCTCGAGCGGAGTAATCCAAAAGATCCATCTCACTAAGAGGAATCCAAAAAGTCGATGGCACGTCAATCGGACATCCGGAGCTCAAGTTTTAAGCGTTTTCGCTCCGAGGGCCCGGTTGGTTTCATGTTCGAACCAACCCGGATATCCCCAAACTTCTCCAAAACTGTGAGTTTAATATGCCTAAACGACCGTCATGATCCGAGGATTGCATCTCAACTTACGGTGCGTCGATCGGAGGTCCGTAGCCCAAGATATGGTCAAAATACCGGGAGTGGTCTGAAAATGGGGGGTCTGCGCCTGGTCCGACCCGGCCCAACCCCCCTTGGTCAGCCCGAACCGGGTCCGGTTCCAGCCCATTAGGGAGCGGCGCGGCCCGGCCTAGCGCGCTCGCGCGGCCAGCTCGGCCAGCGCCGAGCTGAACGGACGGGGGGGGGGGGGGGGCATGCCCCCTTGATTGATGAGCCGCGGCCCCCATGTGGGGGGGTCGCTCCTTCGGCCGGTCGGGGGTTACGAACCTCGGTTTCCTGGAAGTCGGATGGCCCGGTCCAGCTGGATAGAGCTGCTGCCGCAGGACCTTCGGGGTCCCGCCCTTTCGAGGTACTGGCAGCCGGCGGTTCCGGTCACCCGGCCTTGCACCGCCTCGGCTTCGAGCCGCAACCTTGTCCAACCGGCGCGACGCGATGGCGTTGCACCCCTCCACCATGGCCCCACACCGGTCGTGGTATCTTCATGGTTCTCCAGCACGACGGGATGGTGTTGTGCCCCTTCGCTGTGGCCTGACTCTGGACGCGGGTTCGTTTGGCCTAAACGGCACCGCGCGACGGCGCCGCGCATCTTCGTCGCATTTCCCAGGATTCCGCGTGGTGCTGTTGCACCGCGCCGCCTTCTTTCGAACTGCAACAACACAACAACAAAATGGGGGAGGAGATTCAACAATGTTCATGCGGTCTGACCTCCTCCCAATAAGTTGATATCAATCAGCCCAAGGATAAAGATGAAGAATGACAAAGGATAAATTCATGAGAAAAACAAATAAACACTACCTCAAGAGTTTGATGAACGAAGGTTCGTCACGGGGAAGGGACGTCGCGGAAGACGGTGTCGCAGAAGATGGCATCACAGAAGAAGGATCTTTGGCGTCGCGGTACACGGAGTCGCGTCATCGATCTCTGAGGAAATTTCATTCTTCGTTGCCCTTCGTCGGAGGCCGGCATTCTTCATTAGCGACAGTGCGTTCTTCGCATTCTTCAAGGAGGATGATAAAGATTCCAATACTTGGGCTCTCCTCTTCAAATCCTCCTCGCACCATGAAACAACATAATAAAATTAGGCTTTGCCTTATTTTATTTATCATGCCAACTGTTTTTGAAATTCAAAAACAGATCACGATTTAATTAATGAGCGTTGACCAATTAAAGAGGTGTTTAATAATCCTATTAAACGCGAGTGTTGACTTGACATTAATGTAGGGGGGTGCAGGTGAGTTACCATATTAAATGAACATGGGAGGTAAAAAGTTAATAAAGGGGTGGGGCTCTTGTGGGCCCCACCTCACTAATATCCTACCTAGGAGTTAGGATATCAGTGGGTCCCACTCCAACCACCATGCCTAGGTTAGAACTACTTAGACTAAAAATAAAATCTGTCACACAATATTTTATTTTATTTTTTAGTTAACCCAATTAATTAATAACCTCACCCGAGCAAATGCAACTCCAGAAAAGTTGTTCTTAAGCAATTACCGGCACTGCGAATCAATCGGTGCCCTCGGAATTCGATTATGAGCACCGGTTCAAAAGTTAGGAAAACTCGCTCATTCGTTTACTGAACGTACCCGAGCTAAACTTTGGAAATTGATTCTGACCACACCGGGACTCAGAATCGGGTGCCGTCAGAAAATGATTTTGGCGCCAAAATTTTGCACGAAAGGAAGGGACAAAAAAGAAGGCCGACACGCTGCCTCGCGAAGCACCGCCGTGAAGCACCCCGAGCATCGTGGTCTCGTGAAGCTCTGTAGGCGGTAACTATCCGCGAATGGGTTTGACGTTCGCAAGCCCGCCATGAAGCTCCGGAGGTGGTAACTCTCCAATAATGGGTTTGACGTTCGCGAGCCTGCTGCAAAACTCCGGAGGCGGTAACTCTCTGCGAACGGGTTTGACGTTTGCGAGCCCGCCATAAAGCTCTGGAGGCGGTAACTATCCGCGAAGGGGTTTGATGTTCGCGAGCCCGCCGCGAAGCTCCGGAGGCGGTAACTATCCGCGAACGCGTTTGACGTTCGTGTGCCCGCTGCGAAGCACCTTTGGTGGAGCGCGAGTTCGGCTTCGCGGCGCCCCTTGCCTATAAATATGGGGCTCCCCCTGAGTCCCAAGGATGGACAATCTGTCCTTTCGGCTTCTCCTCTCCTGAATCGCGAAGCACCCATTGCCCCCGGGAATCATGAGCTCCGCGAGGTACTTCTACTTCGCGTGACGCCTTTGCTTTGTCTCGTTTTGAGCCCCTATTCTGAGAGGGATGACCTTCACGAAGCTCAAGGGCATTCGCGAAGGAAGGGGATTCCCAAGGGAACCAGGGTAGCCACGGAGCGTTTATTCTTCGCGAAGCACCCAACCTGTACTAGTGATCCCTATGCTAAGGTAGGATCGCAACACATTGTGAAGCACACTACTTCGTAGCACATTTCTTCGCGACGCACCTCTTCTTCGCGAGGAAGTGCTCCGTGAATACTGTTCCACTTCCCGAAGCACCCTCCATTCACACCTATGCCCAATGCTAAGGTCAAGGCACTCCGCTTCGCGAAGCACACTCCTTTTCTTGGCAATTCTGCTTCCCGTGTGACCCTCCAAGTATGCACAATTTGATTTCAATGTCCCATGGACAATACCACTTGTAGAGTTGCTTCGCCTAATGATTCTTTGCATAGGCACGCTAACGGCTATTGCTCTTTCTCATAGCCATGCTAACGTGGACCCCTCGATGGTTCACTCCATAACCCCCCTTGAAAATGGCCTTGCCAGTACATTCCCTCCCCCAAGTACCAGAGGGTAACGGTTACGTATGTCCTAGGGGTGAGGAGTGAACCCACCTCGTCTGAGATGCAGGACGTTAAACTGCCAAGCACCACGTCCTCAACACATGACGTTAAACTGTGACCCGACCTCGTGCCTCTCACGAAGGGTCCCCCCAGCTCGAACATTTTTTACGCCACTCATCTCCACGGGAGTGGAATAATCCATACATAAGGGATGATATCCTCCTTACTGGAGTGTCGTATGTTCTCAGGAGAAGGGTGACCCTAGTTCCCCAATGGATGGATTCACCCTCGCATCTCCGTACTTCCCCACTACCAAGGTCAGTGGAGGGCATGATAGGGAATGAGGCACCTCCCATCATTGGTCCCAAATCACTCTTTCGTTGTGCCCTATCACACTTTGGGACTCCATCCTGGAGTAAGTCCCAACACCAAGGGCCGCCTAACGCGTAAGCCCCTCTTCACTTCTCACGGACGCACCCTTCACGGCATGATCGTCAGGTCCTTGTTGTCTCTTGTTTCTCACACCGAGCATGACTCACGTGGGCTTAGAGCTGGCATTGGATATGAAAATACTTCGTCTAGCATGACGTTAAAATGCACACCTCATCCAGCATGACGTTAAACTGCATGCCCTCGTCCAGCATGATGTTAAACTGCACACCTCGTCCAGCATGACGTTAAACTGCATGCCCTCGTCCAGCATGACGTTAAACTACACACCTCATCCAGCATGACGTTAAACTGCACGCTTTCATCCAACATGATGTTAAACTGTATGCCCTTGTACCACATGGAATTAAACTGCACACCCATTTGAACTACGAGGTCTTTGATCCATGTTAAGGCATGCTACGTAGGAAGCCTCCACGAGGTTCAAGCCCACCCGTCATACAATTCACGTTGAGTTCCACCTTTGTCCAGCATGACGTTAAACTACATCCCACTTCGACGGAAAGCTGTTGTCCCCACCCGAACTACGAGGACTTTGATCCATGTTAAGGCATGGTACGTAGGAAGCCTCCCTGAGGTTCTATCCCAACAATCATTGGCCCAAACCATCTCCTTTTCGATGTTCCAAGCCCCCATTTTCCCCCAAACTACGAGGACTTTAATCCATGTCAAGGCATGGTATGTAGGAAGCCTTCACGAGGTTGAAGCCCACCACAAGTGGACCCCCCGGGTTCACATTCACGTCAGTTCACCGATGAAACCCTTTGAATTATGAGGTCTTTGATCCATGTCAAGGCATGGTACGTAGGAAGCCTCCACGAGGTTCAATCCCACCCATCATCCAATTCACGTCGAGTTCTACCTTCATCCAGCATGACGTTAAACTGCATTCCAGTCCGATGGCAAGCCATTGTGACCATCCTGAACTACGGGGACTTTGATCCATGTCAAGGCATGGTACATAGGAAGCCTCCGAGAGGTTCAAGACCATCTCCCATCGGACCAAGGTCCATCATTTACATCAGTTCTCCGACACCCACCGCCATCTCGAACTACAGGTACTTTGATCCATGCCAAGGCATGGTACGTAGGAAGCCTCCATGACGTTCAAGCCCACCGCCCGTCGTTTATTCACGTCAGGGTTCACTACTATCCCGCATGACGTTAAACTGTATTCCATCAACCCTTTGAACTATGAGGACTTTAATCCATGTCAAGGCATGGTACGTAGGAAGCCTCCCCGAGGTTCAAGCCCACCACTAGTGGACCCCGGGTCTACTTTCATGTTGGTTCGCTGATGACACCCTCCGAACTACGAGGACTTTGATACATGTCAAGGCCTGGTACGTAGGAAGCCTCCCCGAGGTTCAAGCCCATCTCTCATTGGACCAAGGTCCACCTTCACATCGGTTCGCTGACGAATTCCATCATCCAAACTATGAGGACTTTGATCCATTCCAAGGCATGGTACGTAGGAAGCTTTCCAGAGGTTCAAGCCCACCGCCCGTCGGACCAAGGTCCACCTTCACGTCGGTTCGCCGACGTAACACCTTTGAACTATGTGGTCTTTGATACATGTCACGACATGGTACGTAGAAAGCCTCCACGAGGTCCAAGTCCACCACCACTAGGACCCTCCTGGTCCTCCTTGTTCACATCAGTTCACTGATGATGCCCATCGGACTAAGGTCCACCCTCATGCCGGTTCACCGGCACCATCCCGAACTATGCGAACTTTGATTCTCTGCCACGGGGATACGTAGGAAGCCTCTTCAAGGCTCAAGCCCAACTTCACCATCGCCCTTGCAACGGTTCCTTGCCATTCCCCCCTCCACTTCATTCTTTCTTCCATCATCCACCCTGATTCTCGCCCGGACCGTCATATCCCGGTGAGACCATGTCGGTACGCTCCTCTTCACAGCCGTCCATGGGCTAGTCCCGGTATCGGCAGCCCTTCAAGGGAAATCCCTCAATCTGATCTACTCTAGCTAATGCTTCGACCGGGCTGATCCGTCTTCGCTGGACGTTAAACTCACGGCGTACCCTGTGTTAAACACGGGAAGCTGAGGAAAACCTCAGATATGTGTCTATGGCATATAATTCTTCGCGCTTGATGTGGGATGCCTCGGGTCTCCACGCCCTCGAGAAGACCTGTGACCAGAGATAATAGACAGACATGCCAGGTCCCCAGCATCCAGACACGCTACTGATGCCTCAACGTGACTACTCCCCTGACTGAAGGTTGCTGCCCTGACTGGACCCTTTGGAATTTCCCGACAGAAGCAGTGTAATTAACCGGCATCCATGGAAACATGGCACTGGGAAGAGTTTCACTAACAACGTATTAAATCTATGAGGGAAACCCAGACTAGGTGACGAGTTCTGAGGAGGAATCCAAAGAAGGAAGAACAGACATCCCATCATCCTGTTTCGATCAAGGAGCATACGTCCCTGAATAAGGAGTGAATGTCGCCCGCCTTTGGAAAGAGGGAATGTGGGGAAACAGCATCACGTCCTCCACATACGGATGCGCGCACCCCGGGGAAAGCGTTGGAAACAACTACATTCTTGTAAAATCCCAAAGAAATTTAAGAAAAAAAATTCCCTTGAATTTTACGGGTCTTTAAATTACTCCCAGTTTCAGGCTTTACATCCCCGTAAAGATAAATCATAAACTAGGGGAACAATTGTGGGTTCTGAGCATGCATCTGAGCCTCCCGCTCCTAAGTGCTCTCCAGGAGGCTCCCGTGCTGCCATCTGATGCGCACTAGAGGTATCGACCGTCCACGTAGGACCCGCTCCTTTCGATCCTCGATCTCCACCAAGACCTCCGCAAAAGTCACCCCATCATCAATTTCCAACTCCCCATGGTCGATGATATGCGTCGGGTCATGCACGTATCTCCTCAGCTGGGATACGTGGAAGACACCGTGCACCTGGTGCAACTGAGGTGGTAGAGCTAGGCGATAGGCCACCTCGCCTACCCTGCTGAGGACCTGGAATGGTCCGATGAAGCATGGAGATATCTTGACACCTCGGCCAAATCTCTATAATCCACGTCGAGGTGAGACCCGAAAGAAGACGTGGTTGCCATCCTCGAACTCCAGTGGCCTCCACATCCTGTTAGCATATGACTTCTGTCGGCTCTGAGTTGTCCTCATCTGCTCCTGGATGACCTGGACCATCTCTATCGTGGCCTGGACCATCTATGGTCCCACAAGAGCTAACTCCCCCGTGTCTGTCCAGCATAGAGGTGATCTGCAAGGCCGGTCGTACAATTCCTTGTATGGTGCCATCCCGATGGTGGAGTGGTAGCTGTTGTTGTACACGAACTCCACCAAGGGTAGATGGTCCTCCCAGCTATGACCAAAGTCGAGGACACATGCTCAGAGCATGTCCTTGAGAGTCTGAATGGTCCTCTCTATCTGACCATCCGTCTGAGGGTGAAAGGCGGTGATCAGACATAGTTGCGTCCTGAATGCCTCCTGCAACCCCTTTCAAAGCCTGGAAGTAAAGAGATCATCTCTATCGGAGATGATAGATGACGGCACACCATGAAGCCATACAATATCTTGAACATAGAGAGGTCACAATCTCTCTACTCAGCCCTGCTCTCTGATGGGTAAGAAGTGGGCCGACTTGGTGAGTCGGTCGACAATCACCCAAATGGAGTCGTGACCTCTGGAAGTACGTGGAAGTTTAGTCACAAAATCCATAGATATCCCGTCCCACTTCCACTATGGGACCTCCAAGGGTTGTACCAAGCCTGCTGGTACCTAGTTCTTTGCCTTCACCTACTGGCAGGTGAGGCATCGAGAAACGAACTCTGCCACAACCTTCTTCATACTCGGCCACCAGTTCTGTCGTCTGAGATCCTGGTACATCTTCACCACTCCAGGATGTACCGCCAAAGGGGAAGTGTGAAACTCTCTCAGAACCTCCTCCTGCAGAGCATCTAGTACCATGGTATGTCCTCTAAAAAGGACATCGTGCTCTCCTCCTATGGAGAATCCATCAGGTGCCTGTCTTGGGAATTTCTGCGCACGCTGCATCTCACAGTCAGTCTCCCAATGTTGTGCTTCTCTGACCCGCTACAGTAGTGGAGGAGTGACTGTGAGTGACTGAAGAAAGGCTGCTCCATATCTATCTATGGAGGATATCTGCAAAGTGGCTAGCTGCTCTGTCGCCTCTCCAAGTAGATGGATGCTCGTCCTCCTGCTGAGAGCATTGGCTACTACGTTCCCCTTCCCATGAGTATAGACTATCTCAATGTCATAGTCCTGGAGGAACTCGAGCCATCACTGTTGTCTCAGATTCAGGTCCTTTTTATGAGATGATGTACCTGAGACACTAGTGGTCAGAGTAGACTGTAAAGCTCTCACCCATGAGATAGTGTCACTGCATCTTTAGAGCGAAGACCACTGCTGCTAACTCCAGGTCATGGGTATCGTAGTTCTGCTCTTGCTGCCTCAACTGACATGATCCATAGGCGATCACTGCCTACTCCTACATCAGGAAACACCCAAGTCTAGTCCCAGGTGAATCGCAGTATACTACGTAACCTACTCCCTCCTCTGGTAGCCTCAAGATAGGTGTAGTAGTCAATCTCTGTCTTAGCTCCTGGAAGCTCTGCTGACATCTTTCAAACCACACGAAGGGTTTCCCCTTCTTCGTCAAAGCTGAGAGTGGTGCCGCAACTCTGGAGAAGTCTATCACAAATCTCTGGTAGTACCCAGCTAGACCCAATAAACATCGCACCTCCGTCACGCATCTGGGTGGCTCCCAAGATAGCACTACCTCGATCTTCATAGGATCCACCGCAAATCCCACCTCAGAGATGACGTTTCCCAAGAAGTGGACCTCACAAAACCAGAACTGACACTTCGAGAGCTTTTCATAAAGCTGGTGCTCTCTGAGTGTGTCTAGTACAACCCGCAAGTGGTAGGCGTGCTCTTCCTCAGTGGTTGAGTATATAAATATGTTGTCGATGAAGACCACGACAAATCGATCAAGGTATGGCTGAATGATCCTGTTCATGAGACTCATGAACACAATTGAAGCGTTGGTTATGCTGAAAGGCATAACCAAGAACTCATAGTGTCCATACCGACATCTGAAGGCCATCTTCTGCACGTCCTCGTCTCGAACTCTGAGTTGATGATAGCCTGATCTATGGTCTATCTTTGAGAACCATTGTGCTCCCTTGAGCTGATAGAAGAGGTTTTCAATACTAGGTAGTGGATACTTGTTCCTCACGGTCACCTGGATCAGCTGATGATAGTCAACACAAAGTCGCAAGCTCCCGTCCGCCTTCTTGGCGAACAATATCGGGGAAGCCCATGGTGAAACACGGGGTTAGATGAATCCCTTGCTCTGCAAGTCCTTCAATTGTACCCATAGCTCTCGAAGCTCATCGGGGGACATCCGATATGCTGGAGTGGATATCGGGGTTTTCCCGAGGTGCAGGTCAATATAAAAGTCTACCTCTCTGTGAGGAGGAAGTCCTACAACGTCATCAGGGAAAATGTCTGCATACCGATCCACCACAACAGGAAAACTAGGACTCTGCACATCAACTCCTCCTAGGATGAGGGTAGCCAACTGATGAGTGATAGGATATCCTCTCATTTTCGAGAGTCCATACTGTGCTGAAAAGGCTCCCTTCTCGCCGGTGAAGGTGAACCTGCTCCCATCGGTGCGTACACACCGCACCTTGCGCCTAATACAGTCAATATGAGCATGGACTGTAGATAACCAATCCATGACCAAGATGACGTCGTAAGTCCTCGACGCCACTACAAGAAGATCCCAGCCGAAGTTATCGCCTCCTAGAGTAACCTCACACTGTCGGCACCAGTGCGTAATTGTTGAGTCTTCTCCCGTAAGAGTCTCTAGCCGTAAAGATCGAGCTAACGGCTCCGTCGGAATCTTCAAGCTTCGAACAAGGGCAGCGGAAATAAAGGAATGTCTCACTCTTGTGTCTATAAGAACTGCAGCAAGGGTGGAGTAGACACAGATCGTACCTTGAATCATCTCTGGTGCACCGTGGTCGTAGGCCTCTGCTTCCTGAAGTCGAGCCTGTCTCTTCCCGCCAGCTCCCTGTGGGTGGGGTGGACCTCCTGGTGGTGGTAGTGGTAAATCCTCAAAACGTCGCCAACCACCTGCTACTCGGACAGATCCCCTGCCTCGTCCACCTACTCTCGCCGGACCGCCACGGTCGACCCTTTGCCTCTGCCTGGGTGTCCCCTCAACCGTCTTCTGCTCCTCTGCATGGCGGGTCAGGCAGTCACGAGCCATGTGGCCCTGCCCGCCGTATGCGTAGCACTGTCTGCTCCTCGGAAGGCTGGCTTTGCACCCTGTGCCCTGCACCTTTGAGCCAGTTTCCTGAGGTTATTTGCCTGATGGTCCGGTCCGCCTGGACCCCTGTGACATCCGTCGACTGCTAGCTGCAGACGACTCTTCTAGGTGCCGCCCTGCGGTAGGTCTCGCTGCTGGCATAGGCCCACGAAGAAAACTCTCTATGAGAAGAGCTCGCTCCAGCACTCCTTCCTGTGTCAGAATGTTGAGGGAGATCATCGATGCCCTGATCTCATGCCTGAGTCCCTGATCGAAGGTCCGAGTCTGGAAGAATGGGTCTCATACCATGTCCATCGAATAACGGGAGAGATCGGTAAATCTCATCGAGTACTGGGAGACCGTCATGCTGTCGTGCCGCAGTTGTAGAAGATCCTGGAAGCGCACTGCACAAAGAGTGGCTGGGACGAACTCTGAGCAGAAGAGGCTCTTGAAGTCTGTCTAGAGGATAGACGCCTTGTCATGCACCTGGAGCATCAAGCTCCACCATCTGCCTACTGCCGTGTGTAGGAGGCTCGCTGCGAGGATCACCATGAGGTCAGCTAGTGTCCCCAATAACCTGAAAACTTGAACAACCACCTCCAACCAATCCTCAGCTGCCTGAGGGTCCGTCTCCCCGTGAAACCTGGGTGGTCTCTGACGTTGAAACTCGTGAAATGCACTAAGGCAACGTGCACTATCAGAAGTTGGGGCTGGTAGCATCAGTGGCTCGGTGAGTAGAGGTATTGTCAGGGCCTCTACAGTCAAAGGGCCATGCACCAAGGCCTCTTTGCTCAGTGGGTTGTCGTCTTGCACAACGCTCGGAACCCTGGCTGGCTGCCGTCGTGGGGAGATCATAAAAAGAAACAGGTGCACCATGGTAAAACAGTATACCTGGTGAGCTGACACAAAGTAATCACAAAGAAAACTTTTAAAACACACATGCAATCAATGTTTTCATGCATTGAGTCGGAAATCAGAAGTTAGGGTCTTGGTGTACAGATACGTCGGCCGCCACACCAACACTGGACTCCCTGGACTGATAACCACACTCAATACCCTTAACACTATTACTTCACATAGAAGAAAGATCAGAGTCTTGAGTTCTGCGGTAGAACCGAAATCCTCTGATACCAATTATTCATGACCCGTCCTCGGGACCCATGCCGTGACTACCCCAAGCCCGCCTCCCATAGGCCAGGGGTTGGCGACTTGCACCAAGGCATAAATCCCATAAAAAAAAGGGGAATTAATTGCCTTTATATGTAAACAAACACCACAGAGTAAGCCAGCAGAAGTAAACTCTAAGTAAACTGAGTACAAGTAAGTGCAGAAAGTTAATGGGCCAGAATACAAACCCAAACTGAAAGTAAAGTAAAACTGGAAAGAAAGTACAACAACTGAATGTAAAGCAACAACATTGATCCGTCCACTAGTAGTCCCACCTGAAGGGTGGGTACAGATAGCCACCTCAGCTCCTCGGGTCCAACCATCTACTCCATGTATGTCCCGCCCAGTGGTCCACCTCTAGGTACCGACTGCTCTACTAGCCTCTACCACGATCAGTGTTGTCCGTCGTCTGCATCCAACACAACGTAGTGTGGGCATAGCCTGTGCATGGGTGAGTATACACTACTCATTAGGGACCCCGAGACCCCCGAAGGTCTCCCAGAATCCACAAAGGATAATCCACAAAATGAAGATACAATCATGAAGTAACAACCAACACTACTTAGGTATATGCCCATTCATATACCTAAGTCGCCAATTCCAGTTCGGCTCCAGCATCCGAGACCAAGTTCGATCACGTCCACACAGGATGACACAACCCAATCCACAAAGGAAAGAAAGTCAATCATATCGAAGAAGATGATTGAAAGTCAGGACTCAGCTCACACGGGTATACTTCTTCAGTGATAGAGATGATCAGATATAGCCACAGATTCATCTCAGCTGGGACCCACGTAGGATACTAAACCAGCTACTCTGCCAGACCCACATTGGATAGCAAGAACAGAGTCAGACACTGCCAGACCCACGTAGGATACAAGAACAGTAGTCATTTCCGTCGAACCCACATAGGATTTCAGTACGTTCTTCATCACTGCCGAACCCACATAGGATTTCAGTGCAGTCTTCATCTCTGTCGAACCCACATAGGATTTCAGTATGGTCTTCATCGCTGCCGAACCCACATAGGATTTCAGTGCAGTCTTCATCTCCGTCGAACCCACATAGGATTTCAGTACGGTCTTCATCGCTGCCGAACCCACATAGGATTTCAGTGCAGTCAACACAGTCGCAGTCGCAGCCATCTCTAGGGTTCCCGCACACAGCATGCTGGTTCCGGGAGAGTCCGCTCCATGAGCCAAGGGGGTCGATACATCAACTGACACGTAGTCTGTAGTTGAGGTACCTCAAAGTTCTGTCTCGAAATGAGGAACTCAACGTGACCGATGGCGTGTCAATCAGACGCTCGGTCTGAGAGTTATTGGCTTTTTCGTTCCAGGGGCCCAGTTGGTTTTTAAGTCAAAACCAACCCGACCACACTCCAACTACTTCTAAACCACGAGATTAGTAATCCAAAAGATCTGTCTCACTAAGAGGAATCCAACAAAGTTGACGGAACGTCAATCGGACGTCCGGAGCTCAAGTTATAATCATTTCCGCTCCGAGGGCTCGGTTGGTTTCGTGTTCGAACCAACCCGGTCGTACCCAAAGTTCTCCGAAACCATGAGGGTAATATACTGAAACGACCGTCTCGATCCAAGGATCGCATCGCAACTGATGGTGAGTTGATCATATGTCGTTAGCCCAATATATGGGAAAAAGATCGGGAGTGGTCTGAAAATGGGGGTTCTGGGCCCGATCCGACCCGGCCCAACCCCCCTGGGTCGGCCCGAACCGGGCGTCCCAACCCAGGTCCGGGTCCAGCCCATTAGGGCGTGGCCCGACCCAGTGGGTGTGGCCCGGCCCCGCCGACGCGGCCCAACCAGGCCTCGGCGCGGCCCGGCCCGGGATGGGCGCGGCCCGGCCTGGCGCGCTCGTGCGGCCGCGTGGCCAGCTCGGCCAGTGCTGAGCTAAGCGGACAGGGGGGCGCGCTAACCCCCTGATTGATGAGCCGCAACCCCCACATGGGGCGTCGTTCCTTCGGTTGACCGGGGGTTATTACCCACGGTTTCCTGGAATCCTGCCGGCCCGATCCGGCCGGCCGGAGCGGCTGTCGCTGGATCGCCAGGGTCCCGCCCTTCCGAGGTGCCGACAGCTAGCGGTTCCGGCCGCCCGGCCTTGCACCACCGTGGCTTTGAGCCTCGGCCTTGTCCGATCAGCGCGGCGCGATGATGCCGCACCCCTCCGCCACGGTCCCGCACCGGTCGTGGTATCTTCGTGGTTCTCCGGCGTGGCACGATGGCGTCGCGCCCCTTCGCTGCAGCCCGACTCCGGTCATGGGTTTGTTCGGCCTCAACGACGCCGCGCGACGGTGCTGCGCATCTTCTTCGCATTTCCCAGGATTCCGCACGGTGCCATTGCACCGCGCCTCCTTCTTTCGAACCGCAACAACACAACAACAAAAAGGGGGAGGAGAGTCGGCCGTGTTCGTGCGTTCCGACCTCCTCCAGATAAGTTGATATCAAGCGGCCCAAGGATAAAGATGAAGAATGACAAAGAATAAATTCACGACAAAAACAAATAACCCCTACCTCAAGTGATTGACAAACGAAGGTTTGTCACGGGGAAGGGATGTTACGGAAGACGGCGTCGCGGAAGAAGGATCGTCGACATCGTGGTACACGGTGTCGCGTCATTGATCTCTGAGGAACTTGCGTTCTTCATCACCCTTCGTCGGAGGCTAGCGTTCTTCGTCGGCGACGGTGCGTTCTTCACGTTTTTCAAGGAGTAAGATGAAGATTCCAATACTTGGGCTCTCCTCTTCAAATCCTCCTCGCACCACGAAACAACGTAATAAAATAAGGCTTTGCCTTATTTTATTTCTCATGCCAACTATTTTTTAAATTCAAAAACAGATCACGATTTAATTAATTAGCATTGACCCATTAATGAGGCATTTAGTAATCCTATTAAAAACGATCATTGACTTGACATTAAAGAGGGGGGGGGGTGCGGGCGAGTTACCATATTAAATGCACGTGGGAGGTAAAACGGTAATAAAGGGGTGGGGCTCGTGTGGAACCCACCTCACTAATATCCTACCTAGGAGTTAGGATATCAGTGGGTCCCACTCCAACCACCATGCCTAGGTTAACACTACTAAGAATAAAAATAAAATCTGTTGCACAATATTTTATTTTATTCTTTAGTTAACCCAATTAATTAATAACCTCACCCGAGCAAAAAAAACTCTGGAAAAGGTGTTCTTAAGCAATTACTGGCGCTGCGATTCCATCAGTGCCATCAG
This sequence comes from Viscum album, assembly GCA_963277665.1. Classification (NCBI taxonomy): domain Eukaryota; kingdom Viridiplantae; phylum Streptophyta; class Magnoliopsida; order Santalales; family Viscaceae; genus Viscum; species Viscum album. Next base: position 2,049,499,638 of record OY728145.1, read on the forward strand.
AATTCGATAACGAGCACCAGTTCAAAAGTTAGGAAACCCCGCTCATTTGTTAACTAAATGTACCCGAGCTAAACTTCCAAAATTGATTCCGGCCACACCGGGCCTCAGAATCAGGTACCGTCAAGAACTGTGTTCTTGTAAAATCCCAAAGAAAATTATGAAAAAAAATTCCCTTGAATTTTAAAGGTTTTTAAATTACTCCCACCTCAGGGATTTACGTCCCCGTAAAGATACATCATAAACTAGGGGAACAATTGTGGGTACTGAGCATGCATCTGAGCCTCCCGCTACCAAGTACTTTCCTGGAGGCTCCCATGCTGCCATCTGATGCGCACTAGAGGTATCAACCATCCACGTAGGACCCGCTCCTGTCGATCCTCGATCTCTACTGGGACATCCGCCAAAGTCACCCCATCATCAATGTCCAACTCCCTATGGTCGATGATATGCATTAGGCCATTCATGTATCTCCTCAACTGGGATACGTGGAAGACGTCGTGCACCCGGTGCAACTGAGGTGGTAGAGCCAAGCGATAGGCTACCTCACCTACCCTACTGAGGACCCGGAACGGTCCGATGAAGCGTCGAGATAACTTGTCGCCCCAGCCAAATCTCCGTAATACACATCGAGGTGAGACCCGAAAGAAGATGTGGTCGCCATCCTCAAACTCTAGTGGCCTCTGCCTCCTTTCAGCATAAGACTTCTGCCAGTTCAGAGCTATCCTCATCCGCTCCTAGATGACCTAGACCTTCTCTGTCATGGCTTGGACCATCTCTGGTCCCACAAGTGCTGACTCCCCAGGGTCTGTCCAGCACAGAGGTGATCTAAAAGGCCGGTCGTACAATGCCTCGTATGGTGCCATATCGATGGTTGAGTGGTAGCTGTTGTTGTACGCGAACTCCACCAAGGGTAGATGGTCCTCCCAGCTGCGTCCAAAGTTGAGGAAACATGGTCGGAGCATGCCCTCGAGAGTCTAAATGGTATTCTCTGTCTGACCATCCGTATGAGGGTGAAAGGCAGTTCTCAGATGTAGTTGCGTCCCGAATGCCTCCTGCAACCCCTTCCAAAGCCAGGAAGTAAAGCGAGCATCTTGATCGGAGACAATAGATGATGGCACACCATGAAGACGTACAATCTCCTGAACGTAGAGACGTCCCAATCTCTCTATTGAGCTCTGCTCTCTAATGGGTAAGAAGTGGTCCGACTTGGTGAGTCGGTTGACAATCACCCAAATGGAGTCATGACCTCTGGATGTACGTGGAATTCCAGTCACGAAATCCAAAGATATCCCGTCCCACTTCCACTCCGGGACCTCCAAGGGTTGTAGCAAGCCTTCTGGTACCTGGTTCTCTACCTTCACCTACTAGTAGGTGAGGCATCAAGAAACGAACTCTGCCACAACCTTCTTCATACCCGGCCACCAGTGCTGTCGTCTTAAATCCTAGTACATCTTCGCCACTCCAAGATGTACCGACAAAGGGGAAGTGTGAAACTCTCTCAGCACCTCCTCCTGCAGAGCAGCTGGTACCATGGTACTTCCTTTGAAAAGGACATCGTTATCTCCTCCTAAGGAGAATCCATCAGGTGAATGTCCTGAGGATATCTATGTAGGTCGCGTCTCACAGTCAGTGTCCCCATGTTGTACCTCTCTGACCCGCTGCAGTAGTGGAGGAGTGACTGTGAGTGACTGAAGAAAGGCTGCTCCATCTCTATCCATGAAGGATATCTTCAAAGCGGCGAGCTGCTCCGTTGCCTCCCCAAGTAGTTGGATGCCCTTCCTCCTACTGAGAGAATTGTCTACTACGTTCCCGTTCCCAGAAGTATAGACTATCTCAAAGTCATAGTCCTGGAGGAACTCGAACCATCATCGCTGCCTCAGACTCAGGTCCCTCTGCGATAAGATGTACCAGAGACTCTGGTGGTTAGAGTAGACTGTAAAGTGCTCGCCAATCAGATAGTGTCGCCACATCTTTAAAGCGAAGACCACTGTTTCTAACTCTATTTCATGGGTAGCGTAGTTCTTCTCATGATTCCTCAACAAACGTGATCCATAGGCGATCAATGCCCGCTCATGTATCAGGACACACCCAAGTCCGGTTCTGGATGCATCGCAGTAGACTACGTACCCTACTCCCTTCTCTGGTAGACTCAAGATAGGCACACTGATCAATCTCTGTCTCAGCTCCTGGAAGCTCTGCTGACATCTGTCCAACCACACGAATGGTTTCCCCTTCTTCGTCAAAGCTGAGAGTGGTTCCGCAACTCTGGAGAAGTCAGGCATAAATCTCTGGTAGTACCCAGGTAGATCCAAGAAACTCCTCACCTCCTTCACGCTCCTGGGTGGATCCCAATCTAGCACTGCCTTGATCTTCACAGGATCTACTGCAACTCCCCCCTTAGAGATGACATGTCCCAAGAAGGGGACCTCATGTAACTAGAACTAACACTTTGATAGCTTTACATAAAGCTGGTGCTCTCAGAGTGTGTCTAGTACAGCCCACAAGTGGTAGGCGTGCTCTTCCTCAGTGGTAGAGTATATCAATATGTCGTCGATGAAGACCACGTCAAATCGATCGAGGTATGGTTGAAAGATCATGTTCATGAGACTCATGAACATAGCTGGAGAATTGGTTACATATAAAGGCATAACCAAGGACTCATAGTATCCATACTGACATCTGAAGGCCGTCTTCTGCACGTCCTCATCTCGAAATCTGAGCTGATGATAGCCTGATCTAAAGTCTATCTTTGAGAAACACCGTGCTCCCTTGAGCTGATAGAAGAGGTCTTCTATCCTCGGTAGTGGATACTTGTTCCTCACGATCACCTGGTTCAGGTGACGATAGTCAACACAAAGTCACAAGCTCTTTTACACCTTCTTGGCGAACAATATCGGGGAAGCCCAGGGTGAAACACTGGGTCAGATGAATCCCTTTCCCTGCAAGTCCTCCAACTATACCCATAGCTCTTGAAGCTCAGTGGGGGCTATCTGATATGCTGGAGTGGATATCGGGGCTGTCCCGAAATACAAGTCAATATAAAAGTCTACCTCTCTGCGAGGAGGTAGTCCTGGAATGTCGTCAGGGAAAACGTCCGCATACTGATCCACCACTACAGGAAAACTAGGACTCTGCACGTCAACTACTCCTAGGATGAGGCTAGCCAACTGATGAGTGATGGGCTGTCCTCTCCTCTACGAGATTCCATCGTATGCTGCAAAGGCTCCCTGCACGCTGTGAAGGTGAACCTTCTCCCATCGGTGCGTACACAGCACACCTTGTACCTAATATAGTAAATCTGAGCATTGACTGTAGATAACCAATCCATGCCCAAGATGACGTCGTAAGGCCTCGACGCCGCTACAAGAAGATCCCAGCCAAATTTCTCACCTCTTGGAGTAAGCTCACAGTGTCGGCACCAGTGCGTAATCATCGAGTCTGCTCCCGTAAGAGTCTCTAGGCGTAAGGATCGAGCCAACGGCTCCGTTGGAATCTCCAAGATCCAAAAAAACGCAGCCAAAATAAAGGAATGACTCGCACCTGTTTCTATAAGAACTGTAGAAAGGGTGGAGTAGACATAGATCGTACCTCGAATCATCTCTGGCGTGTCGTGGTCGTAGGCCTCTGCTGCATGAAGCTGAGCATGTCTCTACCCGCCAGCTCCCTGTGGCAGGGGTGGACCTCCTGGTGGTGGTGGTGGTAAAGACTAAAAGCATCGTCCACCACCTGCTGCTCGGACAGCTCCCCTGCCTCGTTTTCTTACTCTCAGTGGACCGCCATGGTCGACCCTCTGTCTCTACCTGGGTGGCCATTCAACTGTCTGCTTCTCCTCTGCACAGTGGGTCGGGCAGTCACAAGCCATGTGGCCCTGGCCGCCGCATGCGTAGCACTGTCTGCTCCTCGGAAGGCTGGCTCTATGCCCTGTGCCCCACACCTCTGAGCCAGTGTCCTGAGGTCGTCTGCCTGATGGTCTGGTCCGCCTAGACCCCTGTGACATCCGTCAAATTCCAGCTGCAGACGACTCTGTTAAGTGCTGCCCTGCGGTAGGTCTCACTGATGGCGTAGGCTCGGCAAGAAAAATCTCTACAATAAGAGCTCGCTCCAGTACTCCTGCCTGTGTCGGAATGCTGAGGGAGATCATCGATGCCCTGATCTCATGCCTCAGTCCCTGCTCGAAGGTCCAGGACTAGAAAAATGGGTCCCGTACCATGTCCTTCGAATAGCACGAGATATCGGTAAATCTCACCGAGTACTAGGCGACCGTCATGCTACCCTGTCGCAGCTGTAGAAGCTCCTGGATGCGCACCGCACGGAGGGTGGCTGGGACGAACTCCGAGCGGAAGAGGCTCTCTAAGTCCATCTAGAGAAGAGACGCCTCGTCATTGAAACACATGGCTAATTGTCGCCTATCGACCGTTCAAGGTTCCGGTGCTCTGCTAATGTGTATAGCAGCACTCGGGTTGAATCCTCAGCGATGGTACTTCGTAATAGTCGATTGTTTTTAGTTGATTGTATTTTGATTGGGGGGGTTGTTTTCAGAGCTAAATTGAAATGTTAATGGATGATGTTTAATTTAACAAGTTGATAAAGATTGGGGTGATTTCTTCATTAGGTTTTTTATTCTTGTGATATCCTTGAGCTTTGCTTTATATTGCATTTAAATTAACACCCATTTCACAAGTTGATGTTGATTTGAATTCCCATGTGTTAAGGATTTAATCCAAGCCTTAACTTAACTTAAGGTTCTAATCTTGATCATATCTTATTTATGTTAATTTATTTAGAGTTCCAATAATCCATGTAAACCACATGTTAAACAAAACGAGTCATTAATCCTTGACATGCTAAGTCCAATATACACAAAGTTAATTCAACGAATACTCATCGAGCAAAAGCTCTCAATCGATTAACATAACTAAATTAAAACTCACCTCAATGAGATATTTACTCAGCCATTATAATGTTTATTAATCTGGTAATATATGTTTATGGTGATGAATTATAAAGAGAAGAAAAAGAAAGGGACAAGATAAGAGTAGTGTTCCAAACACACACACGAAATATTTTGAGAATCAAAAATGGAATTTCGATTGAATGAGGAAGAAAAATAAGGGACTGTAATAAAAATTATTCAAACTATTTTAAGACCGTGAATATTATACTATAGAAGGTGGAGAAGAATAAGAGGTATTGAAGAAGAAACAAGCACTAAAATTTGATTGAAATGAAAACAAAGTTACACAATTACAATTGAATGCAAACATAAACAAACGTGAAAGAGAAGTGGAGGAGAAGTCTCTATTATTGAAACAAGATCAAAGAATATCCTCCCAGGACCTTTTCATGGGTCTAGTAATGTCAAACCTCCTCCTTAAGTGCTGAAGTGCCAACCCTTTTGAAAGGAGAGGAGGGGGTGTATTTATAGCCCAACACGGTGGACTGTTTACATTCCAGAAATACCCCTCAACTTGCCTCACTGATATATATCCATACAGCCTAATCTTGAGAACTATCTTTCTTCAAAGTTGTAGATAAAACTGTCTTCTATCTACTGAGAAAAATTTGGTGTCCATTGGACTTATTGAGCCAACGTTATGGCGGTTTTAGTAATCAATTATGATCTGTCCATTTCAATATAGACTTTTTCAAAGTCTATAAGGTGAATGGGTTTTTTAATAGGAATATTCCCACAAATAAAAATCATTTCTTCAACAAAGTTAGCTACCAGAATCTCCTCTTTCACACTAAAAAATATCAGCTCGAATGGATTTCTACATCAGGAGAAATTGCAAAATTATTGTGCTGTTTTTAATTCCCTTCCAGAATGGTGGGTTGGACTTCAATGCATCAGGTGGGCCCCTTGTGTTTGTTATTGGCTTTTGAAATTTTTATCATGGACTCCTTGAAATGTACTACGAACTTGGGAGGAGAAGTAAGGTATTTGGACTTCTGGATTGATCCTAGTAAATCAATCTTCATGAATAGTCCAGTTTCTTCACAGATTCTTTGGTCTTGTTTGTGAGGAACATATGAACCTTCCAATAGAAGAATTGTCTCATGGTACCTTCTAATGAAATGTTTTATATTTAAAAAAGAATCCTACAAAACAAGAACCATACAATTCGGATCAGTATAGTGATAGTTATTAGTAAAACATTAAACTGACTCAACTGGACAACTTCTAAAAATGCTCAAAAATTATACTTAATATTAAAACATTAATATTTCACACTAATTATGCACATTTCATATAAAATCAGTAAAAGGAGTATATAATAAGTCATTAAAATATTAATAACATCAACTCCCTCACACTTAGTTTTGTGCATGTCCTCATGTGCAACAAATATAAAAATATGACAAAATCATTTTCACTCACCAACAAATATTAAAATTTTGTTTTCTCCAATCAGGGGAGGTTTAGACTATTTCACTCATCCATTTTGAAATGCACCACAAGTTGTTACAGAAACAATGTTCCAATACTAATTCATTTTTTTCATGCTCAAATTTATAAATGGAAAATGTGGATACTCAAAACTCACACCTATCAAGATAATGAAATTCATTTGTGGAGATTCACTATTTCACCAACCAAAAGTCAAAATCATAGAGTTTGTAAGAGCTCTCAGCTTCCACTCCCTATACAAAGTTCTCAAAAATCAAGAGGTCTTTTGAAGGGTTTTTTCTGTGGCTATGGGACGGTAGGAATATAATGTCCAAGAGAGAGAATAAGAGGGTTTAAATACCAACATAGAAAAACAATGCACATTTTTTTTGAAATAAAACATGGAAGGAAATGAAAACACATATTTACAAGGGAATGATTATTTGAAGAAAGACACAATAGAGGAAGAAAATATCAAGGGTATGAGAAGATGAAATATTTACAAACCACAAAACGTCACCCAATGATATAATAATATAATGCAAGTGTTCTTTTTTTTTCTTTTTTTTGAAAGTTGACCTTGAAAGAGATCTCACACTCATATCCCAACCCATGTTTGATCTCCTCATGACACTAATTGTAATAGTTACAACAAGTTCAATGTTTGAGAAAGAGTGATTTTTGACCTACCTAAGACACAACCCATTTTTGCAATTTGTTTTTTTTATTTTTTTTCATCATTTTTGATTTTTTTTGAACACTTGTCAAAAACATTTAAAAAATTACATAAATGGAAGTACATTAAATTACCCAAAACACACTAAATGACAACCTCTCCCCCATACTGAAATGGATGATTTCCCTCAAGCATATGATAACACACTGGAAAGTAAGGAAATGATACCCAAAAATGAAATCAATCCCCCCCACACTTAAAATTCAAAAACTTATGCAATTAAAATCCATGTTGATATTGGGTGGAAAAAGGTATTGAGATTGTAATGTGGCTTTGAAAGAAGAGGTTTTCATAGGCTTGAAGGGTCTTTCAAAAGGAGGATTAATGTAAGGGTAATGGGAGGCTATTTGGGTATTGTGATTCTCATGTGGTTCAGAAAATGTCTCTATCATATTAATGCACACTAAGGTAGGAAATTCAGCTCGAAGGTCTACAAACTCAAGACTCAAAAATGGGGGTGAAAACACACATTTTGAAAATATGGCCATAGGTGGTCTTGGCATGAAATCAAATGTTGTTCCTCACGGTTCGGGAAAAGCATTTTCCAAATCAAAAATTGAGCATTCAAAATTTGTTAATTTTGACACAAAATTCTTTATCCAAAGTCATAATGAAAATAAAAATTTTTTGAGATGAAAACATGTCTGTTAACTCCCCAAAATGGTTGTATAAAATTTCAAAACTCAATGGTGAGTAAGCATGAATTATAATTTTTGTTGTATTTTTTTAAGTGATTCTTTTTTTTGGTTTTTTTTAGTTTTTTAGGTTTTTATATTTCGTTTGTTTTTTTATAAAGATACAACCACAAAAAGAGAAAGTGAAAAAGAAAGGTTTTGATAAAGAAAGTGGTAAAAAAATTAAATAGAGAGTAAAAAGAAGAAAGAGGTAGAGAGAGGAAGATATAGAGATAGTTAAAGGGAAAGAGGTGCCCCCTGGTTTGGATTTGGCGGGTCACCTTCTCCATCTAGTGGTAGGTCAGATAGAGAATTTGGGGATCCAGTGGAAGTGTATGTTGATCCAGGATTATGCATCCTCTCATGTTGATGCTTTAACCGATGTCCATTAACCGTGAATGTCCTTTTGGAAGAGGGGTCTTGGACTTGCACAACACCAAATGGGTAAATGTTAGTAATAACAAAAGGACCTTCCCAACGAGAATTAATCTTACCTAGGTGAATCCAAAATCGAGAATTGAAGAGAATTACCATTTCAAATTCATGAAATACCTTTCTTAGGATGTTTTTATCATGGAGTGCCTTGGATTTTTCTTTGTAGAGATTAGAATTCTCATAAGAATCAAGTCGAACCTCCTCCAGTTTAGCCAATTGCAACAATCTTTATTCACCTGATTTTTCACAATCAAAATTACAGGTTTTCACAGCCCAAAAAGACTTATGTTGGATTTCAACTGGTAAGTGACACGCTTTACCAAAAACTATCCTAAAAGGAGACATCCCAATGGGTGTTTTATAGGCAGTTCGATAAGCCCAAAGTGCTTCACCAAGTCTTTCAGGCCAGTCTTTTTTGGTGGGTTTTACAATTCTCTCAAGAACTCTTTTCACTTATCTATTAGAAAGTTCAACCATGCCATTTTTTTGGGGTTGATATGCAGTTGAAGTTTTATGTACAACCTCATTCTTTTTTAGAAGAGATTCCATGGTTCTATTACAAAAATGGGTTCCTAAGTCACTGATCAAGGCATGTGGTGTGCCAAATCTTTGGAAGATGTTGGTCTTTAGGAACTCACTAACAGTATGATCATCATCCTTCCTAGTGGGTTTGGCCTCAACCCACCTTGAAACATAATTGACCGTAAGGAGAATGTATGAGAATCCATTGGAAGGGGGAAATGGTCCCATGAAATCGATAACCCAAGCATCGAAGACCTCACATAAAATTAAAGGCTTTTGGGGAATTTCATTTCTCTTGGAAATTGTGACAAACTTTTGGAAAGTGGGACATGATTGACAGAAATCATGTGAGCCCTTAAAGAGTGAAGGCCAGAAGAATCCAGAGTCTAGGACCTTTCGGGAGGTCCTTTGGGGTCCAAAGTGGCCACCTCCGGGAAGTGAGTGACATAATTCTAATATGGAAGAATGTTCATTTTCATCGACACATCTCCTTATTACCATGTTAGCCCCAGTTTTCCAAAGTTTATTTTCTTCCCAAAAATAGTATTTTGAATCACTTTTCAACTTCATTTTTTGTTCTTTTGAAAACTTTTCAGAAAAAACACCAGAAACCAAGTAATTTACAATTGGGGCATACCATGGTATTTTTGGAGTGAGAGATGAAAGGTTCTCAGTGGGGAATTCAGGATCAATGATTTCTGAATGAGAAGAATTAGAAATTCTACTCATGTGATCAGCCACAGGGTTTTCTTTTCCAGGTCTATCTTTGATTTCAAGGCCAAACTCTTGGAGCATTAGGATCCATCTTATTAGCCTCGGTCTGGAATCACTTTTCATGAGTAAGAACTTTATAGAAGAATGATCTGTGGAGATTATGATTTTGGCACCTAAGAGATAGGGCTGGAATTTATCTAAGGCAAAAACAACTACTAAAAGTTCTTTTTTAGTGACATTGTAGTGAGATTGAGTTTCATCTAATGTTTTTGAGGCATAACAGATTACATGAGGAATTCTTTCTCTTCTTTGACCAAGAACAGCCCCAACATCTCTATCAGAAGCATCACACATTAACTCAAAGGGTAAGGACCAATCAGGGGGTTGGATTATTGGGGCAGTTGTAAGAGAAGTTTTGAGTTCAATGAAGGCTCTCTTGCAAAACTCGTCAAAATGGAAAGTGACATCATTTTGGAGTAACCTAGTGAGTGGTAGGGAAATCCTACTGAAGTTATGGATGAATCTCCGATAGAAACTGGCATGACTGAGGAATGAACGGATGTCTAGAACAGAAGTGGGTTCATGAAGTGATTGGATCACTTAAATTTTGGTAGGATCGAATTAAATAACATCTTTTGAAATTATGTTCCCTAGAACAATCCCATTTGAAACCATGAAGTGACATTTTTCAAAATTTAACACAAGGTTACACTTGACACACTTCTGAATGACTAGAGAGAGTGAATTCAAACAAGATTCAAATGACTCACCTTAAATGGTGAAGTCATCCATGAAGACTTCCATTCAGTGTTCAATGAATTCAGAAAAAATACTCATCATACATCTCTGGAATGTTGCAGAAGCATTGAAAAGTCCAAAAGGCATTCTTCTATATGCATATGTTCCAAAGGGGCATGGGAAAGTAGTCTTTTCTTGGTCCTGAGGTGAGATTGGGATTTGAAAATAGTCGGTGTATCCATCAAGAAAGTAATAGTCTGACTTTCCAGCTAATCTTTCTAGAATTTGATCAAGGAATGGAAGAGGGTAGTGATCTTTTCAGGTTTCAACATTCAATTTCATATAGTTTTTGCACACATGCCATTTGTTCTTCACTCGAGTTGTGACTACCTCTCCATGTTCATTTGGGACAAGAGTTATCCCACCCTTCTTAGGTACAACATGAATTGGACTAACCCATTCACTATTAGAAATTGGGTAGATAATACCAGCTTGAAGAATCTTAGTGATCTCTTCCCTAACTACCTCAAGGATGAGTGGATTGAGTCTTCTTTGTGCTTTTCTAATTGGTTTGGATGACTCCTCTAGATGGATGTGATGCATACAAAGGGCAAGGTTGATTCCTGGTATGTCATCTAGGGTCCAACCTAAGGCCTTTTTGTTTTCATCTAACACTTGAACAAGTTTGGACTCCTCAGTTTCATTAAGTGAAGAAGAGATAATGACAGGATAAGAGTGATCATGGAAAAGGAATGCATATTTCAGGTGTTCAGGAAGAGGTTTCAGATCTGTCTCATCTTTTATTTGTGGGTTAGACATCTCAGGAATGGATGAATGGATTTCAGTTGCTTCAGATTCATTTTCCTTAGTACTGTCCAAGGTGGATCAGTAGAGATCAGAGTTGACGTGGAATTCAAGAGAGTTTTCAAGTTCCTCTAGATTGATGGAGTTTATGAATGAGAGGACCACATCAACATCACCATTTATGACTTGGTTAATCATGGTGCAGATTTCACAGGATCCTTTATCATTAGAACAGGATGAACATGATGGAATGGGGTTCAATTGACTCTTATAAGTGTCCTCAGAAGCATGAATTGAGAATGCAGAGCGGTCCTCAGATTGGTATCTCATGGCTTGGAAAATGTTGAATTTGACCAATTGGTCACCAAATTCCATGGATAGGATGCTAGAATGGACATCAATCTTGGTTCTCACAGTCATGAGGAATGGCCTTCCTAGAATTAGGGGAGGTCGAGAAGAGTTCTTCTCACCTTCCATGTCAAGGACATAGAAATCAGCAGGGAAGATAAGATCATTGACTCTTACATGAACATCCTCAATTATTCCCTCAGGACTAGCTGTGCTTCGATTGTCTAATTGAATGACAACACAAGTTGGGTGTAAATGACCTAGACCAAGGTTGGAGAATATGGATTTGGGAATGAAATTAATTGAGGCTCCTAGGTCTATGATTGCATCATCAAAGTTCAAACATCCAATTTGTCATGGAACCGTAAAGGTCCCTGGATCTTTGCACTTTATGGGAATAGAATGCCGGGTGGAAACATTTTCGAAGGTCCTAAGTGGCCTCTTGTGGGTACACAACTCCTTAAGAAACATGGCATACTTAGGAATTTATTTTACGGCATCTAAGAGGGGAATGTTTACTTCAACACGTCTAAACATGTCGAGCATTTTAGGATCATGTTCAAAGGACTTCCTTGGTTTAGAAACAGCTTGATGAAAAGGAATTGGATTCCTAAGTGGAATGGAAGGAGGTGAGGGAATGGATTCAGGTTCCTTTTCAATTTTCTTTTTCTTTTCATTTTCTAGGTGAACATTCAAAGGAGGGTTTGATGATTTATCTTGAGGCATAGAAAGTTGCTTTCCTGATCTAAGTACAATTTCACTTACATTACCCTTGGGGTTGGGTAATGGTTGAGCTGGGAGTTGGGAAGAATTTTATTGTTTTTGCTGGCTCAGGTGGGATGCAAGTTGACCTATTTGAGTTTCAATGTTTTTAAGTCTAAAACGGGTGAAGGAGTCAAGATCTTCCACTTCACTTTCCCATGGTTTCTTGAAAGAATAGTCTTGTCCCTGGTTGGGATTACCTTGATTTTGTTTCTTGGGAAATCGATTGTATTGGTTTTGGAATTGGTAAGGCTCACTAAGATAATGGAATCCAGGAGGAGGATTGTTCCTTTGAGGTTGAGGAACAAAAGGATAAGGTTGATGGAAGTTACGACCACATTGACCATACTGGAATTGGTTTGGGTTTTGAGGAGGGAATTGAGGGGGATGAGAGATGTAATTACCATACCTCAGGCCTAGGTAATATGAATAAGAGAAGGGCTCAGAGTGAGGTTGGTTGAAGTTTCTAATAAACTGACCTGATAGTTGAGGATTGGTGTTCCACTGAGCATATGCTGCATTGAGCTCCATTGGTCCAGATGAATCGGATTGATCCTCTTGAAGTTGTGGACATGTGTCATTTGGATGAGATGGAGAGTTACAAATTCCAAAGTTTTTGATAGGTCCAGGAAACATTGATTGTGGAGAAGACGAGGTTGGAGATTTTGTAGCCACAGCTAGTTGTCGCACAAGACCTGTAAGTTCACTCATCCACTCGGTAATCTGGTTCGGCTCAATTTATTGATTATCTTGGGCTTGTTTTACTTGAGCATGTGCTTGAGTATGGAATTTTTGTGTGTTTGTAGCCATGTTACTAATGAGATCTCTTGCAGTTGTGGGAGTTTTATCAACAAGAGCACCGCCACTTGCGGCATCAATGAGAGTTCTCTCCATAGCCAATAACCCCTCATAGAAGTATTGGATCAAAAGTTGGTCAGGGATTTGATGGTTTGGGTAGGTTGCAACAAGCTTTTTGAACCTCTCCCAGTACTCATGGAGTGATTCACTTGGGAATTGACGTATACCACTTATTTCCTTTCGGATAGAAGCAGTACGAGAAGCAGGAAAGAATTTCTCTAATAAGAGTCGCTTCATGTCATTCCATGAAGTTATGGAACCATGAGGTGGGTAGTAGAGCCATGACTTAGCATTTTCAGTTAAGGAAAAAGGGAATTCTCGGAGTTTGATTTGTTCTTCAGAAACCCCTTGAGACTTCATGGTAGAGAACACTACTTGGAACTCTTTAAGGTGGAGATGTGGATCCTCACCGGCTAGCCCGTGAAAATGAGGTAGAAGATGAATCAAACCCAATTTTAGTTCGAAGTCAGATTCTATGTTTGTATATTGAATACCAAGAGGTTGGTAATTCATATCAGGGGCAGCGAGTTCTTTAAGGGTTTGTTCCCTAGTATTGGCCATTTCAAATTCAACTGGTTGGATGAGGACTGGTTCTTGAATAATTTGAGTATCTCTGATGTTCCTCCTAAGTTGGCGAAATGTTCTCTCAATTTCAGGGTTAAAGAAATATGAGGTATTTTTTGGAAGACTATGGGGCATTCATAGAGATTTTGGAAGAAAGAGGAAGACAGGTTTTTTCTTTTTATTTTTTCAGTTTATGATTTTTAAGAGGAAGACAGGTTTTTCTTTGTGTTTTTTTTCAATTTTTTTTAAAATTTTTTGTTTGATTTTTTTTTACAATAACCAGAAAATAATGACTACATGAAGCACCATCCCCGGAAACATAACCATTTGAAATGCATGGCCGATTGTCACCTATTGACCGATCAAGGTTCCGGTGCTCTGCTAATGTGTATAGCAGCACTCGGGTCGAATCCTCGATGATGGTACTTCGTAATAGTCGATTGTTTTTAGTTGATTGTATTTTGATTGGGGGGGTTTGTTTGCAGATCTTAATTGAAATGTTTAATGGATTATGTTTAATTTAACAAGTTGATAAAGATTGAGGTGAGTTCATCAGCAGGTTATTTAAGCTTGTGATATCCTTGAGCTTTGCTTTATATTGCATTAAAATTGACACCCATGTCACAAGTTGACGTTGATTTGAATTCACAAGTGTTAAGGATTTTATCCAAGCCTTAACTTAACTTAAGGTTCTAATCTTGATCATATCTTATTCATGGTAGTGTATTTATGGTTCCAATAATCCATGGAAACCACGCGTTAAAAAAACAAGTTATTAATCCACGACATGCTAAGTCCAATATACACAATGTTAATTCAACGAATACTCATCGAGCAAAAGCTCTCAATCGCTTAACCTACCTAAATTAAAACTCACCCCAATGAGAGATTTACTCAGAAATTATGATGTTTATTAATCTGGTAATATATGTTTATGGTGATGAATTATAAAGAGAAGAAAAAGAAAGGGACAAGATAAGAGTAGTGTGCCGAACACACACACGAAATATTTTGAGATTCAAAAATGGAATTTCGATTGAATGAGGAAGCAAAATAAGGGACTGTAATTTAAAATGATTCAAACTATTTTAAAGCCATGAATATTATACTACAGAAGGTGGAGAAGAATAAGAGGTATTGAAGAAGAAACAAGCACTAAAATTTGATTGAAATGAAAACAAAGATACACAATTACAATTGAACGCAAACATAAACAAACGTGAAAGAGAATTGAAGGAGAGGTTTCTCTTGTTGAAACAAGATCAAAGCATATCCTCCCAGAAACTTTTCAAGGCTATAGTAATTCCAAACCTCCTCCTTAAGTGATGAAGTTCCAACCCTTTTGAAAGGAGAGGAGGGGATGTATTTATAGCCCAAGGTGGTGGACTGTTTACATTCTAGAAATACCCCTCAACTTGGATCGCCAATATGTATATCCATACAGCCGAATAATGATAAATTTCCTTCTTCAATGTTGTATATAAAAATAGCTTCTGTCTACTGTGAATATTTGTCAGCCATTGGACTTATTGAGCCAAAGTTATGGCGTTTTTAGTAAACAATTTTGATCTGTCCATTTCAATACATACTTTTTCAAAGTCCATAATGTGAATGGGTTTTGGGATAGGAATATGCCCTCAAATAAAAATAATTTCTTCAACAAAGTTGGCCACCCGAATCTCCTCGTTCACACTACAAAATCTCAGCTCAAATGGATATCTATATCAGGAGAAATTGAAACATTATTGTGTTGTTTTTAATTACCAGCCAGAATGGTGGGCTAGAATTCAATGCATTAGTTGGGCCCCTTGTATTTGTGATTGGGTTATGAAATTTTTATCATGGACTCCTTGAAATGAAATCCAAACATAAGTGAAGAATTAAGGTATTTGGACTTCTAGATTGAGCCCAGTAAATCAATCATGATGAATAGTCTAGTTTCATCACATTTTCTTTGGTCTTGTTTGTGAGGACCATATGACCCTTCAAATAGAAGAATTGGATCATGGTACCTTCTAATGAAATGTTTTTTATTTAAAGGAGAAGCCTAAAAAAGAATAACCATACAATTTGGATCATTATAGTGATAGTTATTATTAGCACAGTAAACTGACCCAATTGGACTACTTCTAAAAATGCTCAAAAATTATACTTAATATTAAAACATTAATATTTCACACAAATTATGCACATTTCATATAAAATCAGTAAAAGGAGTATATAATAAGTCATTAAAATATTAATAACATCAGTCGTGAACCTGGAGCATCAAGCTCCACCATCTTCCTGCTGCCGCGTGTAGGAGGCTTGCTGTGAGGATCACCATGAGGTCAGCTGGTGTCCCCACTAACCTAAAAACTCGAACAACCGCCTCCACCCAATTCTCAACTACCTGAGGGTATGTCTCCCTGCGGAACCTAGGTGGTCTCTGATGCTGAAACTCATGCAGTGCACTAAGGAGACGTGCACTGTCAGCGGCTCGGGCTGGTAGCATCGGTGGCTCTGCGGGGAGAGGTACCGCCGGTGCCTCTAATGTCAAAGGGCCCTGCACCAAGGCCTCGTCGCTCGGTGGGCTGTCGTCTCGCACAATGCTTGGAAACCTAGCTGGCTGTCATCGTGGGGACATACTGAAAAGAAACAGGTGCTCCACGGTCAAACAGTATACCTGGTGAGCTGGCACAAAGTAATCACAAAGAAAACTTTTAAAACACACTTGCAATCAATGTTTTTGTGCATTGAGTCGGAAATCAGAAGTCAGGGTCCTGGTGTACGGATACGTCGACTGCCGCACCAACACTAGACTCCCTAGACTGATAACCACACTCAATACCCTTAACACCATTGCTTCACATAGAAGAAATATCAGAGTCCTGAGTTCTGCGGTAGAACCAAACTCCTATGATACCAATTTGTCACGACCCGTCCTCGGGACCCGTGCCATGACTACCCCAAGCCTGCCTACCATAGGCCAGGGGCTGGCGACTAGCACCAAGGCATAAATCCCATCAAAAAAGGGGAAGGTGTTGCCTTTATATGTAAACAAACACCACAGAGTAAGCCAACATATGTAAACACTAAGTAAAGTGAGTACAAGTAAATGCGGAAAGTAAATGGGCCAGAATACAAATCCAAACTGAAAGAAAAGTACAACTGGAAATAAAGTACAGAAACTGAAAGTAAAGCAGCAACGTCGAGCCGTCCACTGGTAGTCCCACCTGAAGGGTGGGTACAGATTGCCACATCAGCTCCTCGGGTCTAGTCATCCGCTCCGTGTACGTCCCGCCCAGTGGTCCACCTCCAGGTACCGACTACTCCACGAGCCTCTACCGCGATACGTGATGTCCGTCATCTGCATCCAACACAACGTAGTGCGGGCATAGCCCGTGCAGTGGTGAGTATACGCTACTCAGTAGGGACCCCGAGACCCCCGAAGGTCTCCCAGAATCCACAAAGAATAATCCACAAAATGAAGATACAATCATGAAGTAACAACCAACACTACTTAGGTATATGCCCATTCATATACCTAAGTCATCAATTCCAGTTCGGCTCCAGCATCCGAGCTCATGTTCGATAACGTCCACACAGGATTACACAACACAATCCACATAGGAAAACAAGTCAATCATATCGAAGATAATGATTGAAAGTCAAGACTCAGCTCACACGGGAATACTTCTTCGGTGATAGAGAAGATTAGATATAGCCACGGATTCATCTAAGCTAGGACCAACGTAGGATACTAAACCAGCTACTCTACCAGACCCACATAGGATAGCAAGAACAGAGTCAGACACTGCCAGACCCATGTAGGATATAAGAGCAATAGTCATTTCCGTTGAACCCACATAGGAATTCAGTATGGTCTTCATCGCTGCCGAACCCACATAGGATTTTAGTGCAGTCTTCATTTCCGTCGAACCTATATAGTATTTCAGTACGGTCTTCATCGCTGCCGCACCCACATAGGATTTCAGTACAGTATTCATCTCCGTCGAACCCACATAGGATTTTAGTATGGTCTTCATCACTGCCAAACCCACATAGGATTTCAGTGCAGTCTTCATCTTCGTCAAACCCACATAATATTCCAGTACGGTCTTCATCGCTTTCGAACCCACTTAAGATTTTAGTGCAGTCGCCACAGTCGCAGTCACAGCCAGCTCTAGGGTTCCCGCACACATCATTCTCATTCTGGGAGGGTCCGCTCCACGAGCCAAGGGGGTCGATACATCAACTGACACGTAGTTTGGAGTTGATGTATCTCAAAGTTCCGTCTCGACAAGAGGAACTCAACGTGACAGACAACGCGTCAATCGGATGCTCAGTCTGAGAGTTATTGGCCTTTTCGTTCCAGGGGCCCGGTTGGTTTTTAAGTCAAAACCAACCCGACCACACTCCAACTACATACAAAACTTGATCGGAGTAAGCCAAAATATCTGTCTCACTAAGAGGAATCCAACAATGTCGACGGCACATTAATCGGACGTCTGGAGCTCAAGTTATAAGCGTTTCCGCTCCGAGGGCCCGGTTGGTTTCGTGTTCGAACCAACCCAGCTATACCCAAATTTCTCTGAAACCTTGATTTTAATATACCTAAACGACTATCTCAATCCAAGGATTGCATCGCAACTGACAGTTCATTGATCGGAGGTCCGTAGCCCATGATATGGGCAAAAGACCGGGAGTGGTCATAAAATGGGGGGTCTGGGCCCGGTCCGACCCGGCCCAACCCCCCTGGGTCGGCCTGAACCGGGTCGACCCGAACCGGGTCCGGATTCGACCCATTAGGGTGAAGCCCAGCCTGGCACGCTCACGTGGCCAGCTCGTCCAGCGCTGAGTTGAGCGGACAGGGGGGGGCACTGCCCCCTGATTGATGAGCCGTGACCCCCATGTGGGGGGGGGGGGGGGCGCTCCTTCGGCCGACCGGGGGTTACGACCCCGGGTTTCCTGGAAGCCGGCTGGCCCAGCCCGGCTGGCCGGAACTGCTACCGCGGGACCGACGGGGTCTCGCCCTTCCGAGGTGCCGGCGGCCGGCGGTTCCAACCGCCCGGCCTTGCACCGCCGCGGCCTTGTCCGACCGGCACGGCGCGACGGCGCCACGCCCCTCCACCATGGCTTTTCACCGATCATGGTATCTTCGTGGTTCTTTAGCACGACGCGATGGCGCCGTGCCCCTTCGTTGCGGCCCGACTCCGGCCGCGGGTTCGTTCGGCCTCAACGGCGCGACACGATGGCACCGCGCATCTTCGTCGCATTTCCTAGGATTCCGTGCGGTGTTGTTGCACTGCGTCACCTTATTTCGAATCGCAACAACACAACAACAAAAAGGGGGGAGGAGAGTCCTCCATGTTCGTGCGGTCCGACCTCCTCCCGATAAGTTGATATCAAGCGGCCAAAGGATAAAGATGAAGAATGACAAAGGATAAATTAACGAGAAAAACAAATAACCCCTACCTCAAGCGTTTGATGAATGAAGGTTCGTCGTGGGGAAGGGACATCACGGAAGACGGCATCGCGGAAGAAGGATCGTCGACGTCGTGGTACACGACGTCGCATCATCGATCTCTGAGGAACTTGCATTCTTCGTTTCCCTTCGTCGGAGGCCAGCGTTCTTCGTCGGCGATGGTGCGTTCTTCGCGTTCTTGAAGGAGGAAGATGAAGATTCCAATACTTGGGCTCTCCTCTTCAAATCCTCCTTGGACCACGAAACAACATAATAAAATAAGGCTTTTCCTTATTTTATTTCTCATGCCAACTATTTTATAAATTCAAAAACAGATCACGATTTAATTAATGATCGTTGACCAATTAATGTGGTATTTAATAATCCTATTAAACGCAAGCGTTTACTTGACATTAAAGAGGGGGGGGTGCGGGTGAGTTACCATATTAAATGCATGTGGGAGGTAAAAAGGTAATAAAGGGGTGGGGATCGTGTGGGACCCAACTCACTAATATCCTACCTGGGAGTTAGGATATCAGTGGGTCCCACTCCAACCACCATGCCTAGGTTAGCACTACTAAGAATAAAAATAAAATCTGTTGCACAATATTTTATTTTATTCTTTAGTTAACTCAATTAATTAATAACCTCACCCGAGCAAACGCAACTCCGGAAAAGGTGTTCTTAAGAAATTATCGGCACTATGATTCCATCGGTGCCCTCGGAATACGATAACGAGCATCGGTTCAAAAGTTAGGAAAACCCACTCGTTCGTTTACTGAACGTACCCGAGCTAAACTTCAGAAATTGATTCCGGTCACACCGGGCCTCAGAATTAGGTGCCGTTAGAAACCGCGTTCTTGTAAAATCTCAAAGAAAATTAAGAAAAAAAATTCCCTTGAATTTTACAGGTCTTTACATGTCCATTAACACATATTTATAGCACAACATAATCAAGAAGTAAAATTTTATCCTAAAGAATGGAAATTGGGTTAAGAAGTTCCCTTACAAAAAATTCGGCAGCCTAACGACGTCACATAAAAATTCAAAAAATGAGTTTATGAGAGAGAAAAGGGTATATCATAACATGTAAATAAAATTTAAAACAATAATGATATAGAATAACATATACCATAATTTGAGAATTTAAATTAAATTACATGACATAAAAGAAGTCTTTGACTAAAAGAGTACGGTGAAAGGTTCCCATACCAATTTGGTAACTTACGAAACATACACCCCATGAAGGAAGAATCATACAATGAAGATGTAAATAACCATAAATTAATGTATATTACACAAATAATACAATAATGGGAAGTTCATAAACCACACAAAAGGAAAGAGTTTCAAATATAGCATTAATCTCATGAGAATAAAAAGTGAGATGAAAACCCATTACCTCATGTCTGACATGACTCGTTCATTTTTTAATCACATGAATAATAAACTAAAGTTAATTTATAATTTCATAAGAACCTTTTTCAAGTTTATTTTCCCTTCTATATTACTTATTACCATGTTATAAACATTACATAATCATTTAATTTAATAACGGTCGTTTTGTCGATATTTGGTACTTGAGTCAAAAATGAACTTCTTTTAATTACAAGTTGTCCATGTGGTCAAAATTACATTATCTACATAATTATATTCATGATTTAGATATCATATATATCATATATATCCATTATATATATGTATTTATAATAGTACATAATATTTGGAGATGAGAAATGAAATGCACCGTTCATGGAGACGGTAAGTCGTACGTACGCATGATCACTACATTCATTTCTATTTCATATTTAATGGAATAAAAAATTAATGATAAATATGTATATTATAATTCCAGTATAATATCATATATAATTTCAGTAATTCCATCCTTTATATGTTCCACGTATGGAATGAACGAGTCATATCACTTTGAGGGGGCGGTATCCCGCACTTCCTCAAATGAAATTATCATATTTACCCATTACGAAAACCATAAAGGTATGCTATAAATGAAAAATACAGAATCATTGAGAAAATAAAAATATAATATATATCACACATAAATACAGTGTCATCATAATGGCTACCATGATATGCAGTAATAGATAATCAAATAATCATCATTTCGTGAGGTAGCAGTTTGTCATACATTGAAACAATATGTTCGTATCCATTAGATGGAGGTGTGTGTAAGTGTAGTTTGAATCATTATCATAACAAAAAACTATAATATTGAGGATATTGGTGTTTTTATTTAAACAATGAATAAGAATAGAATAGGGAGTGAAGAAGTAAAATAAAATAAGAGAACTTGAGGGAAGATGTTGCCGTTAAATCGGGAAACTCTCTTTGGTTTGAACCAAAATGATTTTTTTAAAGTACTTTATGCCTAAGGTAAGGATTTTAGGAGGTATAGAGGGATATTTAGAGATTATTTGGGCAGATGTTGGGTGATCCAATGGGGATTTCGAGGTGGTAGTAAGGGTTATAGATGATAATTGTTTATAAGGGGGGAGGAGGGGCTCTTTAGGAATGTTTGAAAATATTATTTTATTATATAATGATTTTCGGTTTATAAAGGTCCAAAACATATTTAATTAAAATATTAGGTGTATATAAGTCTAAATAAAATCATCCAATAATAATTTTACAGGATTTGGATATTTTTTAATCCTTGTATTTTTTATTTAACCCTTTGTTAACTTATTTAACTTTTACCATGACCTATTATATATTCATATTATATGGTTAATATATTTACTATAAACTTAAAAGTGATCCCAAATGGATAATTAATTAAATTTTTAACATCATATATGGCATTTGGAAGAATATTATATTTTTAGTATTATTTTTTCATTTAATAAAATATTGATTGATTTAAAAACCCTTTTATGTCAATTTTAATACTATTCATATCATGACTTTTTAAAAAATTTAAACCAACATGATTATTTCAAAAAACCTTCATTAATTAAAATATAACAAGTTATGAAAATATATAAAATTCTTTTATGGCATGAAAAGGTTCAAAATAAATTTATTTTAATATTTATAATATCATTTATTTTATTTTTTTAATGAAGAAATTACTGCATCACCATTGTGTCATAATTAAATTTATTTATTTAATATCTAGAAATTATAAATAAAATACCATGATATAGGGAATATTTTTATATTTACAAAGAATATTTATATTCAAGTATATTACTTATATAACCCCATATAAAAATTGTTTTAGTAAAAAAATTCATGTTTTATGTTATTTTTGTCCTTACTTTAAATTAATTAATATAAAGTGTCATTATCACTCCCAATTGGCTCCATGGGGTACTAAAATTGACCCAAATATTCCCACGGTCGAAAAAGTATCATCCAATAGGGGTAGGACAAGTGTAAGGGTATTTTAATATTTTTATAATATTATTTTTCACCCATATTTACCAGATTTGCCCTTTAACCATGGTAAATAAAATATTTACTGAAGTAAATATTCATAATGTCTATAACATACATAACTTATTTTAAAGGTATTTTTAATTTATTTTCCATTCATGCTTTGTTTTTGGGATTTCCCAAGCTTTTATGGAGGAATTGGTGAGTTTTCCTGAATTGGGCCAAACTATGAGGGCAATTCCAGATTTTAAAATAAATTTTTTTTCTTTTATAACTCATTAATTTTTCAACATTTTTCACCAATTCCAATTCCTACTTGTCCTAACCTGACATATTAATCCCACCATTTTAATTTTTAGCCTTTATATATCCATAATCAAGGTGGATTTGGGTTTTTATTTAAGGAGTTGGGCCTCCCCAAAAGCCCATTTCCAGATAAAAAACATTTTGTTTATTCAATAACTTATTCAATTTTAACTATTTTTAAGTGAATCCACCTCAAACACAAGTCCACTAAACCTAGGCACTCCAATCTATTCTCCCCCTCTTTGGAGCTCTTTTTTTTCAGAACAAGTTGAAACTTCTTATGCTTTCTCAATTCGAGCCTATTTATAAAGGTAATTTGTTTCCTTCATAACTCCTTCATTTCTAACTCTTTTTTCCCCATTAAAATTTCTAAATGGTATCATTATCCTTGTTAGAACCTCCCTTGAATTTTTTGCTACTTTAAAATTCATCTACTAGTGTATTTGGGGTAATTTATACAAGATCCCTCAAGTAAGTTGGTCTTCTTCATTCTTCTTTCAATTTGCTCAGGGTTACATTCAATGTGATTAGGGTTTATTCCCTCATCCTTGAGGTTACTAATTTACATAAGTTAGGGTTAGAACCTAGGGTTTTATTTCTTGTCTTTTGGGTGAAATCATGTGGTTTTAGTTTGGATTTCACTTCCTTGATGTGCGGTGGTGGTGCGGTTTATGTTTCACTCCATGTTTTGAGGGTTTAAACATAAAAGGTAGGTGGTTCCATGTGTAAACTATTATTGATCTGTTATCTTGATGTATTTAATCATTTTTCATATTCCTAATATGTTGGGTGTGATTCGAAAACTGTTTATGATTTATTTGGTTACGTTTTTAATTTTATAGTTGAATTTTAACTTGAAATAGGGTGTTTTCATGTGTAACTTGTGGGATATATTTTGGGTGTATTTTATAACTTATGTAATTAGTTTACTAAATCTTTTTTGGCATTCCAATTCTTATTTGGTAATGTATTAGTGTCATGTGGGCCTAAAAAGAGGGTTTCTGAATAGTTTTGATGTGTATAACGTTGTTATACTTCTTGAGATCGTTTTATGAAAATGTGTGTTTTCATTTGTATCTTTTGTGGTATTATTCAAGGAGATTTTATAACACTTTAATGTGGTTTTATAAATGTCTCTAGGGATTAAAATTATGTTTTTGATAGGAATTAGTGTGGTTTTGGTCTTAAATGGGGGTTTTGAAATGGTTTTTGTGTGAAATATATATTTACACCACTTGGGTTCTTTTTATGAAAATTGTAAATGTTTTAGTTGGTTAACAAAAGTTGCAAAAGAGTGCATATGTAATGTTTGGTGTGTTTTTTTACCTATTATGTGTTTTTAAAAGGTTAAGTGATGTTTTATGATGTCAAAAATGTTTATAATGTTTTGTAAATTTTTGAAATGTTTTATTAAATTGTGATGTTGGAGCGAAACTTGTTTGTGGGATGTTTCATGTAAGTGTGATGATAAAATGATTTTCAAGGTAAAAAGGGTATTATGTGGAATGTGTGTGTGGGATGTTATGTGATGTGTATCACCTTGTAAATGTTTTACAAAAATTTTTAAATGATGTGTAGAATTGTTGAAGTGATGTGAAAAGTGTTGTGGGATATTTTCGTGTGTGTATGATTTCAAAATACATATGAATGAAAAAGTGGATTTTGTGACTTTTGTGATGTACATGTGTTTTTTTGGTTAATATTTGATTGGGAAATGATATTTTCATGTTCAAATTATACTTACTGTCTTGTTGAACTTGTTTGAGAAGAAGAGGGAAACCCAAGTATCTAGGTGGGTGGACGTGTACAAGTATGCAAGTGAATCCAGGGGGTTTAGCCTTAGTCTCACTAAGAAAGATTGATGCTTACAACTCTAAATAAACTATGATGATGATGATTAGGGACCAATAGGTTATGGGTATATTACCCACTAGTGGCTTATTCATGAGAACAAATATTTGTGATGGTTACTCTCACTGAGTTACGAGGTACCTGGGACCCACAACGAGCTAGTACCTAGGGGTTATTTCCTATTTCTTGTTCTCATTATTTATTTTGTGATTACCGTCGAAATACGGTATGGTTGGCTAGAAAATTCATTAGCTTTGTTATTATTTTTAAAAGTGTTTATTCTTAATGATATCCCACTTGAAAATTATTTTAATTTTTAAGTTGCATCTTTTAGAAATTGTAACTAGCATTTCATGTTTCTGAAATCTTGTAAGCTTTTAGTCCTTGAATGTTTATCACATGGAATCTATTAGTGGTGGTATATTATTGGGAATTGGATCACACCCTGCTTACACCCTTGGGTGTAAGTAGACTTTGTTATTTTTTATTGTCGCGGGTTTGGTACATTTTCTTAGTGTCAGTGGTTCAGGTTTCAAACAGGTCCTTAGTGGTGAAGTCTTGTGGATATGGCTTGAGGGTGATTAACCCTTGACTTGAGGTGGTTCTTGTCTATCCATTTTTGGGTTTTTACCTTTTTATTGGCCTTTTTACATTGTTTTAAATCATGTAATTTAGTTATGAAATTTTATAAAAGATTGTTTTAGTTGAAAAAACCAGATTTGTTTTATTGAGTTCGTTTATTGTTTAGTGTTGATAAAATTGGGTAAATAATTCCCAAAATTCATTTTATGATACTCAGGAACTTGTGACAGCCCATGGGGATCGAGAACTCCCTTTGGGACTTGTCAAGGTCTGGGTTTGGTGCCAATTTTGATGGCAACCAGATTTGGTTCGTGACAATGTCTAAAAATAAAATTTATCTATTTACAAATTTTGGACCTCATAATTAAAAATATGGAATCAATTTTTACAAATTCAAAACATATAAGTGGAAGAAATTAATTTAAAATTAATTCCTATTGTCTAAAAAAAGCTATTTTTTAAGAAATAATAACTATCAAAAGATTTACATTTGTTTATGTCCAAATTAAGAGTGAAATTACTTACAATGACCAAAATTGGATTAAATGGTAAAAATATAATCCAATTACACTTTGAAACCAATTAAAATAACAATCTAACTATATAAATAAATTATATTAAAAGTAAATTTTGAATTAAAATGTAGTATTTTTCACTATTCATTAAAAAATGAACATTATTAAAAAAAATACCAAAATTTCATCCAAAGTAAATTTTGATGTCTCGATTCTAAAAAAGAATATTATTTTTTCAAATAGCACATGTATAGTGAAAAAACTATATTTAAAAAGGGTTCTCCATCAAAAGGCGGTAAATCGACCTTTCAAAGAATATTAGAGTGTTTGTGCTTAAAATTGGAATCATTCATATTTTAAGATTCTAACTTTTTTTTAGATAAATATAAAAACATTTAACAAACATGTATAATAATATTGTAGTTAGTTTTGTTCATTCCTTCCAATACAATTTCTATGCATTAACTAGCATTTAAAATAATAATAATAATATATTATTTTATGGTATAACTTAACGATGTGTGTAACGTAAGATTTCAAAAAAACCCATTGTTGTGTATCGGGTACGCAATCAAACATGGAATCCCCTTTGAAGTAAAATTAATATTTAATTCATGAATATTATTAAATATGAAAATTTCATATTCTTTATTTACCTGGGATGTTCCATCCTTCCCCCCTTTTGGAAATTGCGTCCTCAAAATTTTAAAATTGGGCTTAGAAATTACATTAAAAGTCCCACATTGAAAAAAGAGTCAATAAAACATTCACTTTAAAAGAAATAGTTAAAAGTACAAAGGCTACCAGATATAACCCATACTAGGATTCCATGAGAACATGAATATGTAGGAGAAAACTAACCATCAAGTTCTGATGGAGAGTGATAGAAAACATGATCAGGAGAAAGTTCACAATAAGAAAACCACAAACTTTTGATGGGTTAAATGGTCACTGGTTTCCTAGTAGGAAAAGTAAACAGACAAAGTTTTTGTTTAAGTTCCATTTCATAAAGTTGGAGAATTGATTTAAGATATTGATTAAGGACATAAATAAATACAATTACTTTTCAAGTATAGTTTCATCCTTTAGTAATTTTATACCAAAAACTCATCTTTTCTCCAAACAATGAGTATTCAAGATGACTTGGTCACACCTGAAGTACTAGAATTAACTTCTAGAGAATCACATAATCCATAAAATATGAAGCATATATTTACCTTGTCCTTATACATTAACCAAAACCAAAATGGTTAGTACAAGATTAGATAATCCCCAAAAAGGATAATCTTTTATAAAAAATAAATACTACTCTTAATCTCCAAAATTGAATAAAAAATATCCAAATCTCTAAAAAGACCATTCAATACACAAATGTCCTTAAAAATTTTCAAAGTAACCCAAACTAATATAGTAACTCAAAACTCAGAATAATTTAATCACATAGTCTTCCAATTTAAATCTAAACATTTATCTCTAAATAACATTGACTAATCTTAAAGTCTCCTACTGAAGTGTAATTAACCAAATCAAATATTTTCTATGATAGGTTATTATTTTCTATAAATAACCCAAATCTCTATATTTCCATAATAAAAACATATATTCTTCCAAAATAAACTTCCACCATTACTCCTCAATTGAAATCCCAAAGTATTCTATTTTCTTTAGGAATATAGTTTCTCCAAAAGTCCAAACATCTTCCAAAATAACCTTTATCATTTTATCCCCAAATCATTTTCCTATACAAAGGATATCCATTTTATAAAACATAATATCTCAAATCAACTTATTCTTGATCAATAAAATCATTTATCTAAAAATAATAATTCATACTAACCAGGGACTTCACGTAGTCTAGTGGTAGGCGATAAATCCCAGTCGAACATTGGTTGTGGGTTCGATTCCCATAGTATAGTCTGACACGATGGGTTGTCACACGGTCTGTGTGTTGTCCTTTTTAAAAAACTATACAATTTTATAACATTCCAAATAATTAGATAAACTCCTCAAAAATAACCATAACATGATTTAACCTCAATGGTTGTCTTGTGCCTCTAATTTTAATCCCAACTCATAATGACCTAAATATAATAATAATTCATGAAGTCTTATATATATTGACAATTGTTTTACCTCCATAAAATAACACTATGTCCAAAGAAAGAACATCATACCTTGATCATGGTGTCCACCTGGTTTCATCATCATCTTGTTCAAGTAGATAGATGGTCCATGCATTGCAACAATGATTTAGAGATCATTTAAAATCATCTGCTTCCTTTATAAAAATACATCTTGTACAACTTGGGTCATATGGGTGTTCATAGAAAAAAAGTTTTGAAAAAAAATCATGTATGACATACAATTTCAAAACATCTGATTAAACTTTATTTTTATAAAACAGTCGGACCAAGTTTGAGTTAAAACATTCAATCAATGGTCCTTATAAAATACCATAAGTATGTGATGAAAGACTCTAACTTATAAGAAAACACAAATAGGTTCTGCAATGGACCCCTTCTTCAGCACATTTTTCAAAATCATTATATTCTTTAAAATGTTGTGATAAGGTAAAATATTTGAAAATGCCTTGATAATATTTACCTTTCTAGAAAATATGAGAATATTGAGAAAATAATATTTGATTAAATACAACCCATGATCCATGATGGTGTTGAGGTATAACGGAGGTGTTTGATATCTCAAACAATTTCTTGCAAGTGAGTTGTATGTTTGAAAATGTTTCAAAGTCATCTGAACATAAATTTGCAATAGTTATTGAAAGAAAGTCATCATGAAGAGATAAGAATATCATTTTATATCCTCCTAGTTCCATTTGTAACGAAATTTACTTAATATGAAAATGTTATAAAATAAGGATTTAACTTAAATAATATACATAGAGATGAACCATGTGTCTAACAAAAACTCTTAATCCCTAAATCTGTCTAAACCGACCTGTGATACTAACTATAAGTCCCCAGACTTAAACATTACATAATCTTGAGTTAAGTCATGAATTAAAATTTATTATATTTTAAAGTTTAGAGTTTTAATGAATTAGGCCATAAATATTATATTACATTTCAAAAATTACAAAGTAGAAACTTCTACTCAGTTTCCATTTTTTTCATAAAATAAAAACTCTTTAAATAAGAGAAACATGTCTAGTTCCATGTTTTAGATAGCATGAATTTTCGTTGATCCCATCCTTGACCCTATTCATCTTTAAGTCCTATGAAAAAAAATTTCAAAACATGGGATGATAATAAAAAGCTAAATAAGGGTTATGAAATAAAGAAAGAAAACATTATTCCATCAATATATACAAAACATAATCTCTTTAACATACCTAATGAAATCAGAATATTTATGAATAACACACAGAAATCATAAATAATAAAGGTAACTTATGGAATAAATAACATACTTATATTGTAGCTTTCACAACTACATAGGGAGTTACGTTTTTAATAACCATCACTGTATATTCCCTAAATCTCTTAGAAGAAACATTAATGTTTACGTCTGTCATGTTACCCAATGCATTGGAGAGCTATCACAGGCTCACCTGTCCTGGGTTTATCACGAAACCACCCATATATGTAAACAATACCTAAGATCCATAACATATTCATAACACATCAAACCATGATAAAGGAAAGATAAACTTTCCACATTGTAATCACAATATATCATTTCAAGATATTGAAATAATTAATTCATTTAAAACATTCCAAAATAAGAGTTTTGAATCAATATGTCCCATACTAATCTAAAATATTTGAAAGAAATTTACACTTTAAAACAACCATGTCCATATAAATAAATACTTAAAATCATTTCTGAAACATGGATATGAAATAGAATTATTTAGAAGATTAAATATTTTAAACATTTAAAACGATGTTTTATTTAAAGAATCCTTTTCCACTTGAGAAACTCTTAAATTAAAGAATAACATCAAAGAAAAAAAATATAGAATATATAAATTCATAATATAAAATGTCAAAATGGTTGAATATACACCTTATAAGATAATAAAGGTGCACAATATCAAGATATGCCTCAATGAAAGGAGATTGAGACATATTACCTTATGAATATTGTATCATTAGATTAGGGAAAATCAATGACATAATTATGTGTGAAAAATATAACTACACCCAATATAATAGGATATTAAGTGTAATAAAATTAATGGTAATTCACACATATTCATAGCACAACATAATCTAGAAGTATATCCTCCAATGGCCCGAAGGTCTTCATTTTTTTTATCGATTTTGATAATCCCCCTTTCAAGGGGTGAGGTGGAACCCTTACAAGGCTCGTACTCATAAGTATTACATGAACCGTAGGCCTTAGAGGAATTCATTTTCCCGTAGGATTCAAACATTACATACAACCTATACTAACTACTTGGAACTGCTCCTCCTCAGCATCTTCATTGTGAAATCAGCTCTCCACCTTCGCATGGTTGTTCGGCTAGGCATTCTCGTGCATGCACAGGCTTGTCCCGATGGCAGGTTCCATACCCTCTCATTATTGAAATCCATTTTATCTTCTTCTGTGGTGAATTCTCCTTGCTCATCCTCATTGTAGATCTTGTTCCTTGTAGGTCATCTGGTTTGCATCTACACTTAAGGTGGCCCAAAGGCCTGGAGGTGGCCCGAATTCCTTACTGATCCGAAGGTCTGAGTGGCCCAAAGGCCTTAAGGGACTCTGGGACCAAATCGGTGGCCCAAAGGCCCAAACATGGGCATCTTCCCAAGTGTTACAGTTCCAAACAGTACCTGCTACAGTTCCTGCTACAGTTCCTGCTACAGTAGTGCACAGTCCCGCTATAGTGCCTGCTACAGTACCAGAAATAATGTCTCCACCTGGATTTGATACCGGGTCTCCTAGATGCACTTATAGTGTCCTTAAAAGCTGAGCTAAGGCTCATGTGCACATAATCAAGAAGTATACGTTTAACCCCAAGAATTGAAATTGGGTTAAGAAGTTCCCTTACAAAAATATTCACCAGCCTTACGGTGTCACATAAAAATTTAGAAAATGAGCTGATGAGAGAGAAAAGGGTATCTCATCACATGGATATAGAATTTATAGTAATAAGGATATATAATCACATATCCTAACATTTGATAACTGAAATTAAAAGACATGACATAAAAGAAGTCTTTGACTAAAAGAGTACGGTGAAAGGTTCCCTTACTGATTTGGTAACTTATAAAACATACACCCCATGAAGGAAGGATCACACAATGAAGATTTAAATACCCATAAATTTAATTATATTACAAATATAATATAATAATTGTCCGTAAATACACCCCACAAAAGGAAATAGTGGAAAATATAGCATGAATCTCATGGGAATAAAAAGTGAGATGAAAACCTCTTACCTCATGTACAACTTGACTCGTTCGTTCTTTAATCTCCTGAATAATAAACTAAAGATAATATTTAATTTCTTAAGAAAAATTTTAAAGTTTATTATTCCTTTTATATTACTTATTACTATGTTATAAACATTATATAATCATTTAAGTTAATAATGGTCTTTTTGTCAATATTTGGTACTTGAGTCAAAAATGAACTTCTTATAATAAAAAGTTGTCTATGTCGTAAAAATTACATTATCTCCAAAATTATTTTCATGATTTAGATATCATATATATCATATATAACAAGTATATATATGTATTTATAATAGTACATAACATTTGAATATAATAAATGAATTGCACCA
Organism: Viscum album; assembly: GCA_963277665.1. Taxonomy (NCBI): domain Eukaryota; kingdom Viridiplantae; phylum Streptophyta; class Magnoliopsida; order Santalales; family Viscaceae; genus Viscum; species Viscum album. Next base: position 2,049,531,035 of record OY728145.1, read on the forward strand.
TTCATGGAGACGGTAAGACATACATACGCATGAACGCTACATTCATTTCTATTTCATATTTAATGGAATATGAAATTAATGATAAATAGGTATATTATAATTCTAGTATAATATCATATATAATTTCAGTAATTCCATCCTTTATACGTTCCACGTATGGCATGAACGAGTCATATAACTTTGAGGGGGCAGTAGTCTGCACTTCCTCAAATGAAATTATTGTATTTACCCATTATAGAAACCATAAAGTGATGATATAAATGAAAATACATAATAATAGAGGAAATATAAATATAACATATATCACACATAAATACATTGAAATCATAATGACCACTATGAGAGGTGGTAGTAGATAATCGAACAATCATCAGTTTGTGAGGCAACAGTTCACCATACATAGAAACAGTATGTTCGTATCAATTAGATGGAGGTGTGTGTAAGTGTAGTTTTAATAAATCTCCTAAAAAACCCTATTATATTGAGGATACATGCATTGTTATGTAAAAAATAATAATAAGAGCATAGGTAGTGAAGAAGTAAAATAAAAGAAGAGAACTTGAGGGAAGACGTTACCTTTAAATCAGGTAACTCTCTTTGGTTGGAACCAAAAATATTTTTTTGAAGTGCTTTCTGCCTAAGGTAAGGCTTGTATGAGGAAGAGAGGGATCTTGAGATCTTATTTGGGTAGAGTTTGTATGATAAAATGGGGCTTGAGATGTGTGAGTAAGAGTTATAGGTGATGGATTTTTATAGGGGGGAGGGGATCTTTAAGAAAGTTTGAAAATATTATTTTATTATATAATTATTTTTAATTTCTAAAGGTCAAAAACTTATTTAATTCGAAGATAAGGTTTATATAAGTCTAAATAAAAAAATAATAAAATAATTTGACAGGATTTGGATATTTTTTCATCCTTATATTTCTAATTTAACCAGTTAACTTATTTAACTTTTACCATGTCCTCTTATATATTCCTATTATATGGTTAATATATTTACTATAAAATTTCAATACACCCCAAATGGATAATTAATGACATGTTTAACATCATATATTTCATTTGGCCGAATCATATATTTTTAGGACTATTTTATCATTTAATAAAATATTGATTGATTTATAAACCCTTTTATGTCAATTTTAATACTATCCATATCATGACTTTTGAAAAATACAAAACAACTTGATTATTTTAAAAAAAATTAATTAATTCCAAGATAAGAAGTCATAATAATCAATAAAATTCGTTTCTTTCATAAAAAGGTTCTAAATAAATTTATTTTAATATTTTTAATATCTTTTATTTGAATCCTTTATTAATGAAGCAATTATTGCAACACCATTGTGTCATGATTAAATTTTTTTATTTAATGTATAAAAATTATAAATAAAATACCATATTGTATGAAATATCTTTATCATTCCAAATAATACTTATAGTTGAAGATTTTACTTATATGACCCCATATAAAAAAAATTTTAGTAAAAATATTCATGCTTATGTTATTTTTGTCCTTACTTTAAATTAATTAATATGAAGTGTCATTATCACTTTCAAATGGCTCCATTGGGTCCCAAAATTGACCCATGGATGTCCATGTTAATAAATATATCATCCAATATGGTTATGATAAGTTTAAGAGTTATTTAATATTATTAAAATATTATTTTTCACCCTTATTTACCTGATTTACTCTTTGACCATGGTAAATAAAATATTACTAAAGTAAATATTCATAATTTCTAAAAATAAAAGTTACATATTTACATAATTTAGACCTCATGATTCAAAATATAGAATCCATTTTTCCAAATTAAAAACATATAAGTGGCAGAAATTAATTTAAAATTAATTCTCGTCGTCAAAACAAAAAGCGTGTTTTTAACAAATAATAATTATCAAAAGATTTACTTTTTTTATGTCCAAATTAAGAGTGAAATTACTTACAATGAAAAAAATTGGATTAAATGGTAAAAATATAATCTAATTAAACTTTAAAACCAATTGAAATAATAATCTAACTATATAAATAAATTAGACTAAAAGGTAGTTTTGAATTAAAATGCAGTATTTTTCACTATTCATTAAAAGATAGACATAATTAGAAAAATAACAAAATTTCATCCAAAGTAAATTTTGATGTCTCGATTCTAAAGAAGAATATTATTTTTTGAAATTGAACATATAAAAGTGAAAAAAACACGATTTAAAAAGTGTTCGCCATCAAAAGGTGGTAAATCGACCTTTTAAAGAATATTAGAGCGTTTATGCTTAAAATTGGATTCATTCATATTATAAGCTTATAAATTTTATTGGATAAATGTAAAAAAAATTAACAAACATGTATAATCATATCTTAGTTTTTACTATTCATTTTTACCAATTCAATGGCTATGCATTAACTACCATTTAAAATAATAATAATATTATATTATTTTTCAGTATAACTTAACGTTGTGTGTAACGTAAGATTTCAAAGAAACTCATTAATGCATTTCAGGTATTCCATTGAATATGACATCCAATTTAAAGTAAAATTACTATTTAATTCATGAATATTATTAAATAAGAAAATGTCATATTCTTTATTTACCTAGGATGTTACATTACACATTTTATATGTAGTAATAATATTATGTAACACATCAATATAATTATATTATATATCTACAAGTGTTAAAATTTTAGGGTTAAATATATTTATAAAATTTCTCATTAAATATTTCACAATTATAGAATCTTCAAGTTTCTCACTAAATCCTTAAATATTTCTCACAATTCCATTTACCATAGTAAAGAAATAATCAATAAATTCATCCTATACAATTTTTATGTCTTTAAATTTACTTCTCTAAATTTTTATCTATACCTATTTCAATTTAACATTTCCTTCGTAACTGCTCTCAATCTTATCCCAAATTTATTTTTTTTTGTTTTTAGTCCCACAAATTCAGTGTATAATTTATTTTATAATTACATTAGAATAAGGTAGAAATCCCACTATATCAAATTCCGTCTACCTATTCCATATTCTTCTTGTTAGGAAATTCCATCTGACTAATATTTTAAAACGGTGTAAATCCCACTATAGCTACATCACGAACTTACAATATAATAGATAAAAGATATGAAACCATTTGATTCTTCCAACTATGATAATTTTTTCCATTTAATGTTAGTATACCCTTAATTTTTATTGAATTAATATAATCCATTATCAAAATGAACTACTTGGATCATACATAGGGAACCTCCCTCTAATAAAAATCGAAGTTCCAGGAAGGATACATTTCCTCCATAGAGGAGGGTGGTGAATCAAGGGTGGGTACTTTTTATAATTTCTTTTTAATGGAAATAAACCTCTTCAACTTATTAGAGAATTATCCACCAAAAAAATATATCAGACTCACATGATCATTTAGGGAATATAAAGAACAAGGAACAATTTTTTTAAAAGATTCAGATCCAATGTGGAATTATACTCTTTTTTTGTATTTTTTCTCTCTTAAACCATAAATTCTCTTCAATATAATCACAAGTGGGATCCAATTACAATATTCATGAAACATTTCTCCACATATGTCAAGAGACACACCCAATATCATTGCTTCACATATAAGTACAACTAAAATGAATAAAAGATGAATAAAATCACTAAATAAATTAGTATTCTTCATTAAAAATGTTAAATATTTTCTTCCACGATCCTTTAGAATATGAAAGAAACAACTATCCACCATGCGGACTTTATTTTCACTACATAAAAAAATCTCAGACTCAAATCCAATCTCCAAAAACGTATATGCATAACCATATTCAATAACTACATGATCTTTATTAGTGAGATTTGTACCTTCAAATTGATAAAATTATTTTTGATTAATTCATCCTTTAAAATATATTGAATTCCCATTAATATATTTATTTTTTAAAATGAACTAGAGACTCAGGATTCATCTTACATGTGATATATAAATATTTATGTACTCACCACCTCATTTAAATTTCTGAAAGAATCAGGCCATCTTTCTTAAATAGATACTGAAATATTATGAACTATCAGTATCCACAAAATTCAATTCATTAAAAAAATTAAATTCCCATGCATGGAAGAATTCATCATTTACACAAAAAATTAAAAAACTATAAAATTTTAGTTCTCACATAACCAAAAAAAATAATATATGATTGACTAGTTAGAATTAGCTACATTATAAATAGACATTCCATGTAATCCCATACATGGATTGAAATTGACTACATGTTTTACTTTGTCTATGTCACAATAACCAGTTATGTGGATTACATTGGATTTGTGCTTCTAATTTTATATGTTACAAAAATCAGCTACATGTATCACATTGGCTATCTAGTTTATATCCGCAATGTTATGGGAATTGGCTATGTGGGAGGTTTTGATACTTGATTCTATCTTAAAAATCAACACAGTAGATTTTCCTATGTGATTTTGGCTATGTCACAGAACCAACCACTTGGATTCGACTACATTCTCAAAATGTTTACTTGAATCTTTGAAATTATAGGTTTCACTTAAACCCACTTAACAAATCTTCCTCAAACTTCCAAGCCTTCTCAACCAATTCAAAACAGCTCAAAAATGTTGTAGACAGTAAAAATTCATCCTCCAATACATTTATTTTGATTCCTTTGTTGATCAGCTTATCAATCATCACAATTATATCCAATGTTGAAAAAAAAATACACCACCTTCAACATTTCCAAGTGAATTTCAGAAACATCATCTATGTCTTTCATGGAGAATCATGTGTTTAACCACATTATAATAAAATATAAGACTAGTTTCTAATTTCCTATAAGTAGTATGTTATTAGACGAAAATGACCACGCTCCCGTTAAACTGTTTGTAGATAAAAAGATCACATTTATTCTTTATGAAACAAAATTACAATATCGATTCATCAAATTGAATGTTCCTTGACCAAGATTCTTACTTTAATCCATAAATGAATCTCTACAATTTTCATACCTTGTAGGAATCCTTTGGTATCACAAAACCTTCTGGTTTCATCGTATAGATATATTTCTAAAGGTTCCCATTAATGAAATATTTTATGACATCCATATTTTAAACCTCATAGTCATTTTGATATTCTATGATAAGTATAATTATGATGAATTTTGTCATAGAAATTGGTGAAAATGTTTTCTTTTAGTATATGGAATGATTATATTTAAACACTTTTTCAATTGGTCATGCCTTATGGGTATTGAATTATCCATCAATGTCAAGTTTCTTCTTAAATACCCATTTTCAACAAACATGATTTACATATACTATAGGATTTTCAATTGTTTATAAATGTTTTTTATACATGGAATCCATCTCAAATTCCTAGATTATTTCCATCTTCTGGATTCTATTCCATCCAATGCTTCCTTATAGGACACAAGTTAATTTTTATCAACTAATAGCGAGTCTACATCCTTGGTGACTAGAGAATAATAATTTTTTAGGTTCTTTAACCTCTCTCATGCTCCCACACAATACTTGTGTCTCTAGAACATTCTCTTATACTAGGATTTATGGAATCTGTTCATGTGCCAACTCCTATTTATCTTGAGCCTTTACTTAATTGAATTCTATCTCACTCCCACTATCACTTTATGGTATGTTCTAACTCTCAAGGAATATGTATTTTCTAGCCACTTTCACCTTCTTATTTGAGGGGTCACATAGGTAATTCCATTTAGATTCTATAGGATACCCTATAAAGATGCACTATATTCCTTGGGGTGAGTGTTTGTTCCCTAAAGAGGACTTTACAAATTCCTCACACCCCAAGAATGTAAATGAGGCAAAGAAGGTTTATTTACACCCCTAAGTATAAATGTAACACTATTTTATTCTTCATTTTTCACTAAATTTAGAGTGTATATTTTTGTCTATAATGTGTGTACCAAAAAGGATAATGGATGATTTTTTGTGACTCATCATTGATCTCACCATATCAAACAAGGTTTGACTCCTCCTTTCACTTACACCATTCCATTATGGTGTATACAGAGGAGTAAGTTTATATAGAATCCCAAAATCACATAGATAATCAATAAACTCTTGGTTTAGATATTCTTTACCAAGATATGAGTAGAGTTTCTTTATCTTATTACCCTGATGATTATAAAATTCATTCTTTTATTCCATGATCTTATCAAAGGAATCTAACATGTACCTCATTAAGTATACATGTTGATATCTATAAAAGTCATTAGTAAAATTTATGAAGTATGAGTATCCACACCATGCTTCTATAGGAAATCGTCCACACACATTAGTATGGACTAACTCAATAAGAACTTTTTCTATTTTACCCTTTCCACTAAATGGATATTTGGTAATTTTTTCTTATAAATAAGTGTGACATATTCCAATTGGGTTTTCTTCAAAAGAATATAAATATCCATCTTCGTATAACTAATTAAACTTTTTTTTATATGACCTAGTCAGTGATAAAATGAGTTGGGTGTGATATGAGCCATTAAAAAAATAATTCCTTGTCAATTTAAAACACTTATTTAGTGTAATATAATATATAAATACCATTATTGAGATATTCCTTTCCATAACACATACCTTATTTATAAAAGAATTAACTTTTATTCTCAAATTTAAAAATAAAACCATCTGTATCTAGTGAGGATAAATAAATTATGTTTTTGGAAATGAATGACACATAATAATAGTTTTTCAAAACCAAGATAATTCCTACGAGTAATTTTAGGTGATATTTTCTAATAGAAAATATAGAAATTCTATATTCATTGGTTTCCTATAGATCAACCACACTATATGAAACTCTTCTAAATATACTTTCTTCTTATAATTGAATACAAATTCATGAACTATATACTAATTTAATGAAAATAGATTGATTACTATTGATAAATAATGAGCCTAAATCTTCATCTTGATTATTTAACATGGTTCAGTTATTATTCTAGTTTCTATTCTTTCCAAATGAAAAACAGACAATGTCTTTTTCCCTTTATTACCTCTTGATATTCCTCCTTCTAGAAGGGAATTGAAAAGTGTCTTTAGACTTGGTTTTAGTCATGAGAAAATTTTTCTTTCCCTTCCTCTTAGTAACCATATGAACTGAAGGATTTTCATTCTTCATATACTTATCTATCTAGATAATAAGAGTACGGAGATCTAAAAGACTCTTCTCAATGTTGTTTTTATTAAAATTAACAACATAGTTGGATATTTTCTAAGGGAGTGATGAAAGTATGATATCATTGTAAAATTTTTTAGGTTGATTAAACCCAAGAATATCATGTTTCTTAATGTATCTAATCATCTTGACTACATGAGAACCAGTCAAGAGACCCTCTCCAAGTTTTCATATGGATATTTCCATGTATATCACATTTCGCTCCTATCTAACACTCTTCTGATAAAGATCACAGAGATGAGTGTACATAATGTATGAATATATAGTCTTATGATACTTTTTCGTGTTCAATATAAATATATGAGACCATAAAACACTGAATATCATGTGCATCATCCAAGTGTTTCTCATAGATGGAGATCTCCTCATCAGTTTCCTCCTTAGCAGGCAAATCAAGAACTAGAGATTCCATTATGTAAAGTTTCTTTTCTTAGAATAGTACAATACACAAGTTACTATAACACTCTTAGAAATTACTTTCATTAAATAGGTTTTCTTTATATATTATAAATCACAATGATATTCATATTTATAATGATGTCAGTTTCTACAATAATGTAAAAGAAAAATATTTAATACTTTACTCTTGATCACCATGTTATATGAGATGAAATAAATTTAAATTAACTCATTAATATCCTACCATTTTATCAAGTCTCAATATACCCCACCATTGGAATAATAGTCCCATATAATGTGTATATTTTAGTGGAAAAGATCCATATTTCCCTCCTTATAATCTTGAATCTTGATTGACAAACTATTCAAAGGTATTTGGGTAGTCATCCTTGCCAACTATATGCTTGCAGCTCCTTAATCCTATAATTGGAATCCAAAATTATGAAATACTGACTCTAATTTCCTTTACACTTGCCTCAAAGTAACACCAAGTCTTTCTTTGGTAGTCAGACCTTGATTCTAACTCAATCAAATTGACCCAAAAATTTAATTAGAACTCCCGACAGTTAAAATCACCCTGACTTTGGTCAGAAAAAGTACATTGAACTATGGTTCCATTCATAACATCAGTAGTAGAAGGATTTTTAATTAATATTAATTTGAGGTGTTTTTTCTATTATGAATAAAGTTCCTTGTTTTTTAATTTTTGTTTAGCATGTATTATCTCAATAATACTCTATAAATCTTATTGATTTTGATGGTCATAAATACCGTTGTTTGTTTTAATATTGATATTACTCTAAGTGAATTTTAAGAAATTAATATTCTTTGAAATATTTATTAGGGAATTATATTCAAGTTATTAATTCACAAGGAATATTCATCCAAGTGTTTAGAATAGTGCATAAGGAATGAACCCTACGTTCAGAACAACACATAATGAATGAACCCTATATTTCAGAGCATCAGATATGGATGTTCAACCCTACATTATCTAAATTTATGGTTAAAGAACCTTATGTAAGTAAACTTACCTTTTTCAGAAAGGAAAGAAAAGTTAAAGAACCCAACGTAAGTAAGAAACCCTACATTTGAGGAAATAAATGTATGGTAAATCAACCAGACTCTTTTATTCAATCCTATGTTGTTAATCATACATCTGGTATTTTTTCATTACATACATGAACCCCACATTTGACTATTAAACTATAGATATTTAATTCTGTGATTTTATTCGATATTTTACAACAACCTTGATAGAAATAATGGTCAATTGAAAGATATTTTTCGACTAATTCAAAGGCTCATAATGATTGATTCAAAGAACCGTATTCAACATAGTAAATCAATCCAATTTCTGATAGAATGTATAACTCTTCTAGATGATCTAAATTTGATATTTTTTATTTTATAGGTGATATTTTTCGATCTTCTCAACCAAAAGAAAAATATTTTGTTCTATATATATGATCAGATAATTTTTTTGATAAACATAGAGGTATAATATTTAGGTGATATACATTTCAATATAAAAACTAAAAAATCTTTTGAAGTTATACTACAAAGAAATATCGACTATTTAATTATCTAAAATTGGAGACACTTTGAAGATATACTTTTCAACCTCATATTACTGATGTAACTACTTCTTGTTTGTTACTATTCATATTGAAGATCATTTACAACTAGGATCTCTTCAAATTTTTTCTTTATTGGAGTCATTAATATTTTAATAAGAATATATTTATTCTATTAGTTTCTACTACAACTATTAAGATCAACTTGTACCATCACCAAATCAAACTATTTTGATTTTGGTTTCAGTTTCTCAGACTCAGTCATGGCGGAGTTCTAACTTCTCAGTCTAACATGTAGTTTTACCAGTTTCTTATAAAACAAACATAAGACTCGATTTATATTTTTTTTTGAAGGTTTTAACTGCATGTACGCAGTTGTAGATTTGAAGGTCTTGTGATAAGAGGACATTTCTGGGTGAAATTCACCATGTTTGTAGAGAGAGTGTTGGTGGAGTGGATTAGGGGATCTTTGTTCCCCATACCACTATAAAAATTATTGGGTTCTTATTTTCTATTTATATTCTACTCAATTACTTACAGTACAGAACATTTCATATCTGCATCAATCTTAATGAAAATCCTAAATCCAAAATTTATCGAGTTTATCAAAAATAAACAATTCACCCCCACATGTGTATCTTTGTATTACATTAACCTAACACTTTTACATGACATTTTAATATTATGTGGATTTTACCTAATTAATTAATCGTGTATTGATAAAACATTTAGGTATAATCCATTTATTTTAATTCCATGTTACATTCTTTATAATTCATTTAATTATGTGATCATAATAAAGAATACATAAAATTAACCACAAAATATATAAAAATAAAATGAATAAAGTGACTTGATCATGATATTTTTAATGGTTGATTTATTGAGCTGACAAAAAATGAACCTATGACCCTAGGGAATAAATAATTGAGATTGGATTGGGTTAAATCATTCTACCATTGATCTTAGTATCTTCTTAGTTGGTTTCATATCATCTAAGGTTCTGAACCAGCTCCTCTCATTAGATCTTCATCCTATATATTGTTTACTCACACTCGGGTGACGAGAATCAAGGTTACAAGATATATAAATGAACCATGAACATAAAGGCCCTACATAATAAACATAGGAATAATTAATCACATACTATCATATTTAATTTAATAAAATTTTATTACATATAAAAATACATGAAATAATATTAAATTCAAACCAAAACCCAATGCATACATTGGTCGGTCACAACCCCAGACCAATCAAATACATGAAACAACATTGTATTTATAAAATCTAGAATAAATTTATAATAACTCCACTAATTAAAATAAATTTATCTTGAATTAATATATAATTATATTATTAATTATTTATTTAATAATGTTAATTATCAATCCAAGTAGTCCCCAAGATACATAAGATAAACCATTCACTATAATTTAAATAAATTAAATAAATTAATTTTATTTAAAATTACTTCAGTACATAACATGTACTAGGATTCAACACAACATGTACCCACACAAACTATTCAGTGCCTTTTGTGGTCATGTATATTGTATTCACATGACATGTTAGCATACACAATGTTTCATGTAGTCATGTGGTTTGTAAACATGTGTATAACCCATAAAATTTGTAACAATTTAAATGACTATGTAATGTATGATGACCACATGACATGTTGATCCAAATTTTACATGGAATTAATTAGGAATTAATTAGTAATTTATTATTCTATAAAACCCTATCAAAGGATTTTTATTATAGTTACACACTGTGTTGTTTAGTTTTTAATATCATAATTAATTTTATTCCATGTAATTTATTTGATGCGGTGTAAAACCTAGCTTGTTGTGTACTCTACAAAAAAGAGTATGAGTTATATAGTGTGTATACTGGATACATGACGTGTAACTCTCATCTACCAATTCTGTATTACATTCCTAGGGACTCATCACATAATCTATTTAGAATAATATTGTGTAACATGGAATGTGCGCTAGCTACACTCAATGTAAGACAACCGACTCCATATTGTCCATCTTGAATTAAACACATGGTGCATGCATTTATTTCACTCTACATGTATTAACCACATGACCACCACATCATGTGGGAGTTACATGGTGTGTTGGCTAGATACACGGTGTGTAACTATCTTATGATAATTATGTATTACATGTATAGGGACTGACCATGTAATCTGTGTGAAATAATAATATATTACATGATGTGTGTGACAACTACATATCGTGTAACACAATTGGCTTTATAACAACTATCTTGAATTAAACACATAGTGTTTGAATTTATTTCACTCTACATACATTAACCACATGACCACCACATCATGTGGGTATTAAATGTTTTGTATGTCAGTTAGATTGTGTGAAACATTGAAAATTGTGTAACACCCTAGCGGCCAATACATAATGTATTAACATGCCACATAATGAACCCCCACACATTTAGTCATGATTGGTGAAATTGTGTTTGTGTGTGGTTGACCCTGACTACATGGTGTGTAATTAGGCTATATATCATGTAACCATGTCATGCATTTAGGATTATTGATTCCTTTGGATGGTCTCTCTATGTGTGAATTACTTTCTCTTGGATTGTTTTTGGTTATATGATAGTGAATGAACTTGTTATATCAATATAATGGAATTAGAAAAAAAATATAAATGAAAACAAACAAAAAATTGTGATATAAACCAATAAAAAATTAAATAATTATAAATTTAAACATGACCACTCTGATACTACTTATAGGTTTTGGACACAACAGGATTTGGTTATGACCATCCCCAATGATAGTTTCTCATTAGCATCCAATGAAAAAACATTAAAGACATAATGAATAATGAAACATATCATTATTGTATCCAAAGAATCTTGAAAAATAATCCCTGAACCAAGAGTGAGTGTATTTCACATTAAATTTTTAATTAACTTAACAAGAAGAATAAATTTATTCTTGAGATTCTTTCTTTGATGATGATGTTTATCTTTAACGAATATGTTTATCTTTTGAACACCATTTTTTTTGTACCATTTTTTTCACTATGAGTATCCATGTATAAAATCCCTCTAGTAGGGATCCACACATGCACCTAAATATTTAAAGGACACTGATGTAATGATGAGTACTAGCAAAAATGATTTTATTGTCTTTCATTTTTCATATTGATCATAATATAATTCCTTAGGTTTGTGGATTGTGTCTCTTGCCTCTCATTATTGATAAAAGGAAGGGGTTGAAGAGATTATATAGGGATTGAAAGAAAAACTAGAGTTATTATTCATTGGGATAATACTTTAGTGAGAGAATGTGTTGTGTACAATGAATGATTCTCAATCCAACATTTCACAGATATGATATAATATTGTATATATTGATCTAGGTTAGAGATTTGGAAATTTCACACAAGCCCTTATCCAATATCTTAATTCATAGTGAACCCCATATCTTATGATAATAATAATAATATTACTATTTATTTTATGTTCGCATGTCTCAGGAATAATATAATCAATAAATAAATTAATATTTATTTTAATGTTATTTAGTATATGATTTCTATCACCGAGCACCTAACTTATCTTGTTCACCTTCCCTGACATTTATCAAACATCGAATAATGAATATATATTATTCATTAGATAAATAAATAAATATTACCTTCACAGTCCTATGAATAAATATTTATTTTAATATACATGTAGCTAAAAAAATTATTTAATAAATAAATATTATTAATTATCTTGAGAATAAATTAGATATTAGTAAATATTATATATAAACATAATTAATAATCACTTTATGAATAGATATTTATTTTATATTCAACTCACTTGTATATTATAATACAAACTTAATAGATGAATGAATATTTATGATCAGTGTAATTAAAAATTTATATTATTCATTAGTATTGAGAATATTATTTATTACAACTATTAAAATAAAATATAATTTAACTTAGATCAAAGGATATACTTAGTGTCTGTCCCTCTAGTCCTCTTACTCAGAGGCATTAGAGATATTTTTTTAAACTTTAATATCATCATCTAGCAACACATAAAAACACCCATAAAGGTGGAGGTAAATTATGAAATGATGACAATCATATACGAATCCTCATTATGTAATATAATCCCATTATGTTGATATATCATCAGGTATATTTCACAATCATGTGATCAACCTGTATTCTCAATATGTCTTTCATTTTCTATCTGAAATAAATCCATCAATAAACCATGACCATGGATTTTATTTTGATAGTTAAATTCAAGTAAATGGGATGAGATATCAACCTCTATAAATTTATAATGGGAAAATATTTCCTAAACTTATTTATTAATAACATATCATTCATAGTGCACCCATCATATCATACTTCACTGTGAAGATATGGCATCATAGTTTTGGGAAATATATCAAAGTATGTGATTGATGATATTTATCAATAATAATCCTAAAATAGAAGGATCATTACACATGCACACAGATAGAGATATCCAATGACACCTAACACATCAAATTCTTACTAGTGGTTCTATTCTCATAACCACCTCTCTTACAGATTACCAAGCGCAAACTTCATGAGATGATGTTTCATCCTCTTATGAGAAATCGTACCTAAAAATCAAAATACCATGTGTCCCTTCATGGAATATTATTTAACCATAGAAAAATATTTAGGAATATGTTATATCACAACAAGGATCTCATCATAGTGGAGAACTACTATGTCATTTTTAATATAACAAATATTACAAGTACAATATCACATTAATGTTATAAAGAATAATAATCAACATGTGATAATATATTTTGAACAATATTCAAGTCTTTAAATATGAAAAAGTAATATAGAGTGCAAATTAGTTGGTTCCAGGGAACCAACTCTAAAATCCCTTTACTGGATCACATATAGTGAGGTATTCACACATCCTAGAGGGTCAAGTATAGGGTGTGAGTAAGATAACTTAGTTTACAGTTCCCCCCTCACTCTTACTTATATACCAAAACCTCAAGTGCATATAGGGAACAATATATTGTTAATATATAATTTGGGTAAAGAAATAAAAAATTTTTTCATATTACATAACATAGAATTTGGAATTAAAATAAGAAACTCCCTATGCTGGGAGGGTACTCATGTTCACTTACCTACATAAAGAATATCTTGGTGTCAATGTCATGTAGAAGGTAGGGAAATATTGTATCCCATCCCATTTAGGTGGATACATATATAAATTCTAGTCATAGTCTCATCCTAGGGGATTAGGGAAAAGGCATACCAAGTTAGGGTCTAATTCCATATTGAGGAATAGGGGGAATGGGTATTCAAAGTAAGGGTTTTGTGAGCCTATCCCAACCATCATGCTATGAATCAAGCCATACCAGCTTGATAAATATAACTGTGAGCCAAATTAACCTTCTAATGCACTTACTAAACACCATGTTTAATGTAAGATCTAATTTAACAACTCAATAAAGTGATATATAATGGAATTCTTATAAAAATCTAATGAAAAAATATTGTATTATTTTAGTCCTCTTTTAAAAAATAAATTTAAAAAATAATTCATTTCAAAGTGTAATTAAATTAAATGATACTATCATAAAAAAAAGAAAATAAATAACACCCAATGCATGGCCATAAACAATTATAAATTCTAGTATACTAAAATGGAAAATATACTTTAAGAAGAGTAAATAAAAAAATTTATTAATCATAAAATTATTAATTATTAGTTAGATTCTCTTGGACCTATACAGATTCCAACCTAGCCCTCAAGTTTTATGAGATAAAAGATTAGTGTGACTATACAAAATATATACAAGACTTATTTGTGTCCCAAGAGGGGGGAGTATGCCATGAAAATCTCAAAGAAACCGCCTAATTAGAATTATGATTTAGGAAAAAACTGCTGAAATTTTAGGGAGAAAATTTTAAGAAGTAGAACTAGGTATTTTCCTTCGATTCACCTAGGAAAAGATTTTCCAATAGCTAGCCTAAAATAAATCTAACGAATTTTTAATATTAAATAATCCCTAAAATTTATAGAAAGGGATGATATCTGTTTCTATAGGGGGACACCATGAATAAGAAGATTAGGGTGATTAAAAACATGACCTAGATGAAGTGGATTTTCCATGAACAAATTAATCCATTCAAATCACGCTTGAAGAAGGATTCATAGAATAGGATGAAGAAGGGGTTTGGGAGCTAATTGTATTGGAGGAATGATTGAAATTAAGGTAAATCTTAACCCCCCCCCCCCATTTTTAAGGTTTAATTTAGAGGATAAAATGACTAAAAAGATGCTTGTTAAGGGAAATTTGTCTAGAAAGGTACTAAGTGCCTGGTACTAGGACACTAAGTACCAGATAGACCTAAAAGATCCACCTACAACATACAGGCCCCCAACGAGTACACGATATAAATCCACCTAGTACTTGCTACCTTCTTCACCCCACCCCCTTCTCCTTTTTGTGCCAACTCCATTATTTTACCACATAATACCCCTATTTACCTTAAATAAAACACAAAATGGAATTAAAGACTAAAATAAAATATAATTATCTGGTTTAGGAGGTTTGGGTCTTTATAATCTCCTCACCATTGGGTTTTTAATTCAGGTAATGTTTTAATATAATTTTTGAGGGAATATATATATCAAGTAGATCATAATCTTAGATTCCAATCCTAAGTTTCAACTTGAAGCTTTCCATGCTTCCATATGACATAAACTAAAGAGATAAATTTTCCTCATATAAATTTTCAAATTTAATAAAAAAAATACACATGGGATTATCCAAGTGGGATGGATTGGATTCTATCTCCACATCATCATATTGGATCACATGTCATGGGTCTGGTATAAACTTCCAAAATTGGGAAACATGGAATGTGTTGTGCATGGAAATGAACTTTGGGGGTAATACTAGACAATAAGTAACTTCTATAACCTTTCCAATAATTTCAAAAGGCCCAGTGTATCATGGGTTTATTTTACCCTACCCACCCATCCATTTGTAATCCAATATTGACGAAACATATAGAATCACATGATCATTGGATTGGAATTACAAGGATCACCTTTAATTATCCACATAGATTTTTTTTCTATGTCAGAGTTATCTCAATATTTTTATAGATTATATTTACCTTCTTTGTCATATCTTTGAAAATAAAAGGCTTAATTTTAAAATATTCACCTATCTCTATCCAATAGAGAGTATACTGACAGAGTCTTCCATATAATGCCTTATACAAAGCCATATGAATAGATGATCGGTAAATATTATTATAGGGGAGTTATAAAAAGTAAAGATAATCTTGTAACAATACACTGAATTCAACAATTGAGTCTCAAATCATATCCTCTAATATCCAGATAGTCTTCTCATACTGGCCATTAGTAAGAGGATGAATAGAAATACTAAATTTTACATAAGACCCCAATTCTTGTTGAAGTCCTTTCTAAACTGAGACCCAAAACTTAGATCCCTATCAAAGATGATACTATCTAGTATAACACGAATCTTCAATATCTATATGACATTTTTTTTATTTCATTGACTGAGGAGGATTTATTAATATGTAAAAATATAGTTTTCTTAGTCAGAAGATCCACTATTACCCAAACGGTATCTTTCTCTTTAGATTATATTGAAAAAATATTCAAGAAATCCATCATGATTTAATCCAATTTTCACATATGAAATGGAATTTATTGAATATTAAATGCAATATTTTTAGGTAAATCATTTAACCAAAAATCTCTTGATGTCATTATTCATGCTTGGCCTCCAAAACTGGTGATGGATATAATGGTACATCATTATGATCCCAGGGAAAACCTTCAACCTAGATGAATCATAATCCTTTGTCACCTTCTATTTCATACTTGTGGGAACCAAGATTCTTCCATGGAAATATATAAAAGAATTAGAATCATGGAACTATTCATCAAGTATCTCCCCACCATTGAGTCTCTCTTGAATAATGTGATGATCAAGTTCAAAAATCTAGGAGTCCCTAAATAATTCCAAGATAGATGACGAAAGATAAATATGGTTTAGATGTGCCCCTATATAACCCTCTACCATATCCACAAGAATTTTGGATATAAGTGAAATTATTATTAATTCCTCTTTATCCTTATTCACCTTTTGAAAATGAAATTTTCATCTAGGGGAATTATAAACAATGTTTCCCTTACCATGAGTGTACTGGATGTCAAAGTTGAATGACTGAAAATATTCTACCCCATGACGCTACATGATATTTAATTCTTTCTATGAGAAGATATATTTTAAGATCTTATGGCCCTTAAATACCAAAAATCTCTTTAAAAAAAGATAATACCTGTAACAATTTAAGGTGTGTACAACACTGGATAATTCCAAGTCATGTCTAGGATAATTCCATTCATGAGGATGAAGTTTTTTAGAACCATATGATACTATCTGATGATCCCTCATAATAATAAAACCAAGTCCTATAGATGATATATTATAATACACCTCAAACTACTCACCTAGATGAGGTAATATATGGTTGAGAGTTGAGGTTAACTTAATCTTCAATTACTAAAAAATATGCTTCATAATGTTCTGATGAAAAAATGAAAACCCTTTCTTTGTTAGAGTATTTATTAGAGAATCAATTCTCTAAAATTCCAAGATAATGTGCTGTAAATACCCAAAAAATCGAAGAAACCTTCTAATATTGAATACATTAATGTTAAATTCGCAAGACTTGATAAATTCCACCATTTCAAGTTCAACTGAAATACCATTTTATGATATTAAATTACCAAGTAACTTTCCCTCATTAATATAGGACTAACATTTAGATATATTATCATATAACTAATTTTATCATAAGGTCTATAAGATAATTCATAGATTTCCTACATGATCATATTAGGATTTATAATAAAACAAGATGTGATCCACAAAGACAAAAATGAATGAATTAATAAATGGATAAAATGTAATTTTCATTAAATCCGTGAACATAGTAGGATCATTAGTTATCCCAAAGGGCATGACTCGATAATCAAAATGTTCATATTGGATTCAGAAATCATTTTTGGGTATATATTGAAATATGAACCTCAATTACTGATATCCTAAACATATTTTAAATTTTGAGACTCACCTTTCCCCATTAATATCTTCAAATAGATCATTTATTTGGGCTATAGGATATAAATTCTTAATTGTTATCTAGTTTAGCTTCGGATAGTCCATATAGAGGTAAATACTACCATATTACTTCATGGTAAAATGAACCAAGGAACCCTAAGGAGGAGTGATTTAACATATGAATCCTTTATCCTATAGATACACTATTTTTATCTTTCATTATTTTAATTCAGTAAGAACCGCACAATACAGGGGAATTGATATTAGTCCATTATCGGGTAGAAGATCAATACTCAATTATACCTCCCATTTAGGAGGAAATCCTGGGAAATCATTTAGAAATACATTAGGGTAAATGTATACCACTTTATATAAGACTTGTTACTCTATATCTTATACTACAAAAATGAAAATTCTCCCTATTTTGGAAAAGATCATTTCCACATATCCTTGATTTGGTCAAACTCCAACTATTTATAGCTCCCATTATCCACGAAGTGTAGACTTATCACCTTTTAGAGATGAGAATAATACCCTCCTATCATAACAGTTAATACATTCTTGAAATTGGGTCATCCATTCTATCCATAGAATGACATAAAAGGGTTTTTGTTGAGAACCATAGGATCCCAAAGACATCTGAATTAATCCACCACCAAATCCTAAGATTAAAATTTCCTTACCCACTATATTCACTTCACTAATGGAAAGTCAGTATTCAAATAGGTAGGTGATAATTATACTACCAAATCCAAAAGGGAAATTAGTTTTTAGGAAATAAAAGAATATGAAGCACCAATACCAAATAAATTACAAACTATTATAGAGGATAGTAGAATAATACCTCTCATAGTATAAGGCACCACTTAATTTTGTATAGTGGACTTATCTATAATATACATCATTCTAAATACCTTCTATTTAACTTGAGGTAAAAATCCCTATATAGAAGACTACATAGTGGCCAACTAGCCATGATTTATCTAGTGGACTCCTTGATGTGATCTCTTAGATGCTGGATGAATAAACCTGGTAGACTATTCAGGTGATTGAGTTTGCAATTCCTAGGATGGATGGGGTCACTATAAAATTATTTTTGATACACTTTAGTATGAGAACCTATAAATATGGAAAAACTCTCCACAAGAGTGACACTGCTTTGATACAAAAGTGTAGTTCATCATGATGTTCCATGGGAACCCACTTTTATGGCACTAAATAAGAGTCCACCCAAAACTAGGGTATGTAGGTACTATAATTACCTAACCCCTTAGAAAGAACCATCCCTACTCACCTATTATCAACATATATTCTAAATACTAGATGATTAATTACTTAGAACCCACCTTGGTAGAGAGTTTCCTACTCCTACACATTCTTTATATACCATCTCAGTAAGTAAAACATTCTTAACCACATCTAAAAATGTAGGCAGATTGACGAGCATTATCTGGGTTTTAATGTCTCTTTAAATCCCATCTTAAATCTTCTCCCTTTAAACTCCTCATATCTACTTATATATGATGTAGAGAAAAGAAGATCAAAAACGTGATTTTTACTCCATAACAGTCATCATGCCTTGTTGAAAACTGAGAAATGATTTTTTATTTACATGATGTAACCGATATGGATAGAATTAGTTGAAAATAATTCATGGAAATTATTTCATGTAAGAAATTTTTCGTTTTTCACCTCAATAATGAAATCCAACCACTGGTGATCTTCCCCTTACAAAATAAATGTGTCTAATAACTTGATGATGATTTGGGGTCTTGATGCTCTAAAATATTGTGTGGTTGTGAATGATACAATCCTTATCTTCTTATAGAGATGATTCACCCTTGAAGATCATAGGATGATGAAAATAAAAGTCTTTCATGACATTAAAATATGTTGCTTCCTTTTGAGGAACCCCATGACCTATAACATGGAAAATTTAATCATGTCCCTTTGGGAACTGCGGATCAACAGTAGGTTGTGATGGTAGAAAAAGATCATCTTTCCTTCCTTCATGGAATGTGGTGGTAATTTTGGAAACATACTCTATAATAATTTTGAGAACAATATCAATATCATCCCTGTTATTAACAACCCCAAGGTTCGGAACTGTATTAACAATACTAGGTCTGACCCCGCTCCCCCATTCCCCCCCTCTCTTTTATTATTTATTTATAAAAAACACTTTAATTTTCAAAACACTTTTAAATTGTTTTTTTAACTTAATTAGGAATTATTTAGCATAATTTTAAATACATATAAAATATTCTTTGTATATAATTTAAATTGATATAATGAATGTCTTGGGTATAGCATAAGAAGTCAGGCCACTGACCAATAATGTTTTTTTGAAAATTTTAATAGATAAAATAAAAAAAACTATATGAAGCAAACCTAGATACTTCATAAAGTGTTCCTCCTAAAATATAATTTATTGATAATTTAAAATAATAATTACTTCATATTAATAAATATTTGTTTGTTTAACATGATCAATCTGGTTTTTTCTCATGACAGATCATCATTGTGGTGAATAATCCAATTTTGAATTGTTTTTAGTGGTATCCACACACGCTCTGTGAATCTCATAACATTGTGTTTGGAATTATAACTTCTAGTATAAAGGAACCAAATTCCTTGGGTATTTTTTCATTGATCACAATAAGAACTATTTCGACCATTAAATAATTATTCTCTTGGTATCTCATTCTTGATAGGGAGGAAGAGGATCATATCTCATTATTCATGGTGTTCTAAAGAATTTATCTCTAGGTATTTGAGAAATTTCTCTTGTGATAATTTTATTGTGAACAATAATTATAATTACAATTAAAATTATATAAATTGGATTAAAAACTTATGGTTAAGAAATTAGTAATTATGTAAAGTACCTTATCTAATTATATATTCTAATAAATTTCCATGTAAAATAATAATAATATTATCATTATTATATTTCATGGCATATGCTAACTCATAGATATTTAAATATAATTTTTTAAATAAATAAATATTTATTTGTTTAAATGATATAAAAATATAACATTTCCACCAGTATATTAACATGACTCTTTGATTCACCTCGGTATTTATAAAAACTCGAATAATAAATATTTATTTTAAAAAATATATACCATAATATTATTCATTCAATAAATAAATAAATACTATATTCTCTAACTTGTAAATGAATATATAATTAATATTCAATTTAGATATATTCTCAACTTGAATAAATTGTGATTGAGTTTAGTTAACTAACCCAACTTGAATAATTATTATTCCACAAGGCGACAATAATATTTATTCAAAATATTAAATTTAAATATAAATTAATTGAGACTTGTGATACAATTAGTGCGTGGTCCTCTAATCATCTTCCTTAGGGGAATCATAATAACCTTCCTAAATTCTAATATTGGTTCCTAGAAACACATCAAATCAGTCATTAAAAAATTAGTTAATGATATAGTGACAATAATCCTATATAGATGCCTATTGTGTAATATAATAATTTATTCTCAATATCTCATCAATCAATCTATATAATTGTGTCATTAACCTATAAACTTGATTAATATCTTTAAA
The DNA here is from genome assembly GCA_963277665.1 of Viscum album. Lineage (NCBI taxonomy): Eukaryota > Viridiplantae > Streptophyta > Magnoliopsida > Santalales > Viscaceae > Viscum > Viscum album. The sequence continues at coordinate 2,049,552,990 of OY728145.1, forward strand.
TCTATAAAAATATTTTTTCAATAAACTAAAATTTCTATATATTTAATCATATTTTCCCATTTCAATTAAATGGACAAAGATATATTCTTCCATTAACTCAGTAGGGGAAAACTATTTCTTGAATTATTCAACTAAGGTCATATCAGTTATGAAATTACCAACATATCCTACCTCACCAAAAGAATAAGTCATCATGGTTTTCATAAATACACAAAATAACTTCATTCATTATATACATTAATAATAATCTCACGTATAAGGACTAATACATACATCTATAGATAGGAATATCCAATGCACATTTAACACATGGAATGCCTCTTGGTGAGTCTATCCTCATAACCTCCCTTATTAGAGATTATAAAGTATTAATTTCATGAGAATAAACCTCATATGATTATGATCATTTAAGAACCTTATAGAAAAAAATATCATCTATGTCTTATCAAATAGATGATATCTATACCATATGAAATATTTCTAAGAATATTTTCTTGAAATTTTTAGGTTATCATTATAACAGGGAACTGTTATAACATTTTGATATGAAAATAACTCTTAGTATATTATCACATTATTTTTATATATAATTAAACTCATAATGTCATAATATATTGATTAATATTATGGTAATTGGAATTAAAAAAAATTATTTGGTTCTAGGTCTCCAACTCTAATAGAATCCCATTTACACTAGATCTAGCTACTTACAACTTTTATTCTACTAGATATCACATGATATTCATGATTTTAATGAGATAAAAATTTAGTTAATGGGAATTACAAATTATCTTCTATATGAAATATTCTTACTATGACATCACCCCTTAAAAAAATCCTTTAATAGGTTATACTTATGATGTATGTGCTTCATCCATTGATGTGACCATTATTGGAGTTTATCATAATACAATGTGATAACATCTTTACTATTAGGTACCCCATCAAGATCCTTGAAAAATATGTCTATCCAAGACTCTTATTTAGTTGTATAATAAGCTTATATATAATGAGACTCTATTCTAAAATTAGTAACCATTGATTTCTTAGAGCTCTTCCTATTCACAATTCCTCTATTACGGTAGAATACATGTATTGACTGTGATTTCAGATAATTATGGTCTATTTGGGAGTTAGAATATATATATACTATAATTTCTAGTTTCTCATATCCTCCATAATCTAGGTAAATATCCTTTTTACGCCTCAATTACTTCTGTATATTCTTTATAGTTATCCAATGTGGCTCACCTGGGTCTTCTTGATATCCTCCTACCATGGTTAAGGTGATGGTAACATCATGTCTGGTACATATCATGAAATACATTATATAATCTATCACATAATCGTAATTGATTATAATAATTATATCTATATATCCTCTTTTCTATGGGGATGCATTTTCTTGGAGATATGTATACCATGTGACCTAGAAACAATCTCCTCTTAGACGATTCCATACTGAATCTATATAATACCTTGTTAATATGTGTACCCTAAAATAGTCTAAAATACCTCTCTGATTTATCATGAGTGATAGTGATCATTAAAATATAATATAATTCAACAAATTATTTCATAGATAATAATTTTATAACCATGTATTAACTAAATATAAAATGGGTATCTCATTTCCCATTAATGATATATCATCAACATATACTGCAAAGAAAGAAAATACACTCCCACTAAATATTTTATAGACACAAGGATCACATTAATTCTTTATGAAACCAAATTCTCGAATATATTCACAAAAACAAATATTTAATGATCATTATTCACAATTCAACTCATTAATGGATCTATACAACTTGTATACCTTATTTTCATCCTCTAGTGTCCAAACCCCTTATAGTTGTGTCATATATATATCTTCCATGATGTTTAAATTAATAAAATTTGTATTTATATCCATTTGAAAAATCTCATAACCATGGTAAGATGCTAACGTAAGTAGAATTATAATGGATTTTAGCATGGATACTAGTGAAAAAAATTCATCATAGTCTATGCCTTGGATTTTCTTAAAAACTTTAGTAACCATTCATGCCTTATATTTACTAACATTAACATCCACGTGTAATTTTTTATTGAATACCCATTTCCTCCCAAAATAATTTAAATCAAATTTTGGAGCTTCTAAAACATATACTTGTTTATGGTACATGAAATCTAATTTAGAATTTATGGATTCTTTCAACTTTTTATCTTCTGAGCATCTCACTTCTTCCTTGTAGGATAAAGGTTCATTATCTTTAACTTATAATGTAACACCTGACTCATTGAATTAGAGAACTATATGGTTTCACCAATCATAAAATAGTCATGATCTATGGGTTATTCCTAAATAAAATCAATTATAAAGAATAACATAAGAATTACCCATGGAAATAAAATGGGTTTCTCAATCTGGCTTCATATCATAATCAATGAAAATTTCATAATGAAGGCATTTGAGAAATGATAATAAGGAATGAATTAACCCATCAAAGGAAGGTAGAATAAACTAGGTATATATGTTAGAGACATATATACATAATTTATAAGCAATCCATGAGATGAATGGTTTTTTCATTGATTAAAACACCTTTAATAATTTTTAAAACGTTATTGAAGAAAATAAACTTTTCACATTGAGTAACATCAATGTATGTTATCTTCGATGGATTTTTTTTGAAACATCACTTTGAACATTTATTGGAAAAATATACTTTCCATTTTGAAAAAACTTATTTAAAATCTAAACTTTCAAAAAAATAATGAAAACATTTTTTAAATAACCTTTGAAAATTAAAAATGATGCTTTAAACATTTAGTGGTCATGGCGGTGGAAGAGTATCGTTCATGCTGAATATGTAAAAAAACAAAGGTAACCTTTACATTTTTTTAATAAAATTAAATATTACCTTGTTCTGAAAATGATGGGAATATTTTTGAAAACATATTAGAACATTTTTCAAAACTTTTTTAGAAATCATAGGTTTGGAAAAAGAAGAACTTCCATCCGAAGAGAGAAATAAAGTCAGATTTTCATTAAAAATATTCCTTAATAATTGTAAGTAAAAAAGGTGAGGAAATGGTACTATTACTTGAAAAATTCATGAATGGACATAGGAGAATAAAAATTAAAATTTTTTATTATAAAATGATCAAATAATTTCCTTCAATTGAAATTCAAGTATAAGCAATCCTGATTAAAATGATATTGAAACATAAACCCTTACCACTTTGGTAAATTTTGAACTATAACTTACCATAGAGGAAGTATATGAATTGTAAATTAAAATATAAATATGCATGAATTATTTATTATTTATTATGAAAATATTCATTATATACACCATTTAAAAGAAATTAGGTTCATAAAAGAACACATGTCTCAAAAAAGAATGTTTGAGATGAAGCCCATACAATGTTCGTATCATTGAGGTGAAATTTAATAAATGGGGTAATTATGTGTAAAAAGAATTACACACAAATTAAAGTGTCAATATAATATAAATTAGTAAAAATTCACTTCACACAAAATTTTGGCATAATAAAATCAACGAAGTAGTCGTATAACCCAATGAATGGAAATTGAGTTAAGAAACTCATTACCTTATACTATGATTTAGTTTATCACTATTTAAACTCCTTTATAGTGGTTTTAAACATGTAATTAAATTATAAAATAATAATATTAGTACTTATAATATCATATATAATCCATTTTATAATATCTTATCACCCATTCATTAACAATCTTTCATTATCACTATTGTTTCAAGTGTTAAGTGCCTTGTTTTATCATGAATGTTTTGTCATGAATGTTCTGGATCTCAAACATAGGATATAGTTACACAATATAAATAATAAAATTAATGTTATATATAATTTTTTTATTAGATATATTTTTAGAATCATTATATAATTTTGAACATGGATAATGGATCACGTTGCTTCAAGGAGACGGTAGGACGTACTTACGCATGAGAGACATTATCATTTAGTTAACATGTGAAATGTTTATGAAGTGGATTATATATTAATTTTAAATAATAAATATCATCTTATATATATCACATATATTCATTAAATTTATCCTTTATTTCCATCCATGTAAAGCATTAGTGAAAAATGCGTTACATCACTTCACGAGGCAATAATCCGCTATACACATGAGATACATTATTGTATTCTATACAGAATTGTAAGTAAAAAATTATATGTTATATTTTAATTAAATAGGTATAATTAAATAATAAATATAATATAGAAACATTAAATATATCATTATATTCATTCATGAGAAGTGGTGATGGAAAATGAATTACATCGGTTCGCCATGCGGTACTACGCCATACATACGATCAATGGTTTCATTTCCCATATGAGGGAGGAGGATATGATTTTAGGTCAGGAAATTTAAATAAACAAATTAGTATGTTGAAGATACTGAGATTATTATATCATGATTGTTTAATAATATTTTAATGAGGTGTATGAAAAAATAAAATAAAACTCTCACTTAAGAACGTTACCTCTTCTTCGGACAACTTCTTTTGGTTTGCACCAAAATCCTTTCTAGGCAAGATTTATGAAAAAAAAAGTATTATATGATGATTTTATGGATATATGTAAGATATTTGGGCTGTTATATTCTGAACCAATGTGTTTTGGAAGTGTGGAAATGATAGGAAATGTGGTGGTCTTTTATAAGTGTGGGGGAGGACAGACTTGGAATTTTGAAAAGAAAGAATTATACCCATGTTTTTCTCATTACACATGGCTCAAAACACACCATTTTAAAACCATAAAGCAAAAAGATATAAATATTACCATAAATATTTAATTATACACTTTTTGGGTTATTTTTAACTTTTAAATCTTTAGTTTAACCCAAGGTAAACCCATTTTTACCTTAACCACAATCAATAATTTTTCATGTTTTCACTCTTAATTATGGTAAAAATTTATGTTGACTATATTAGATAATATAAATTATTTTAATTAAAAATATGGAATCCATTTTTCTAAATTCAACTTATATAAATGAAAGGATTCAATTTAAAATTAAACCCATAAATTTGTCAAAAAAATTGTTTTTTCATGAAGTAATTTTTTTAAGGAAAAGATGACCTCTTATTAACTATATAAAAAGTAGTCATAATTAAATTAAATGAAATTAATATTTATATTTATATAATCTATAAATTTCATTTAAATTATTCCTCTTTAGAGTTATTTTAATTATTTAAAACGAGAAACATTATGTATTTTAAAACAGTTTTCCAAAAGTAAAGTATTTTAATGCCCAAAGATAAAATTATACTAAAATATACTATAAAGTTGATTTAAAGGTAATAATTTGTATTCAATATAAATAAATAATATTTATGTTAAATTGAAACCAAATTTAATGAATAACGAGACTTAATTTATTAAAAATAAATGATAATTTTATAACATCATTATTCTCACTATTATCTGTAAAAGTAATATTTCATGTAAAATACCAAAAGTTCACAATAATTTAATATCAATATGATGATTTAAAAAATTATTTTTTATTTAAAATTAATTTTAACTTATGTGTGCAGAGTATAACTGAATGGCCTTTTAGAACAATACAATTTTTCAAAAAAAATTTCTATTTCTTTCAAATGATTCTTATATAATATCTTTTTAATTGACAACCATTGAATTTTTTTTACATGTGTAAACCATATAATTTTCATAATTTATTTATTCATATTCATACTGAACAACATAACGTCTATGTTATAATTCTCATGTTTAAATGATAGTATTTTCACAGATTAACATGTTTCATTTAAACCCAGTGTTGCGTGCATTGTAAGTTGTCGAAGAGATTGGATTTAATTAAAGATAAATATATTAAAAATTATCATGGTTTTATAAGCATGTTTTATCTTTCCACTATTAATTTTTTATTAATGGTCATATAGATAATTTCCCCTTATTTCCTTGTGATATCCTATAATGATACATTTTATACCTTGAGATACAAGTATTTTTCTGAAATATCCATAACAAATGCTTCTCATCCCTACACTCATAAATTTGTAAATATTTATTTTCTCCCCCATCATATCTCATATGGAATTTCATTTTTTGATTTATTTATCCCCTGGTCTAGAGTGTATAATGTATCTTGTAATGCATATACCTAAAAGAATGGAAGACCTTCATGACTCATCATCGATATCACCATGACCAATAATGGGTGGTTACTACTTCCACTAACACCATTCCAATGTGGTTTATATGGAGGAGTGAGTTAAGATAGTATCCTAAAATACCTAAGATAATTTATGATCTCTTGGTTAAGATACTCTCTCCCATGGTCTAAGCATAGTTTCATTATCTTCTTAACAAGATAATTCTTTAATATATTCTTTTATACATTAAATTTATTAAAGGAATCATATTTATACCTCATTGAGTAGATATATCCATATCTAATAAATTCATCAATAAATGTAATTAAGTAATATTTTCCACCTATAGATTCAACTGGTGAAGTTTTAAACATGTTTGTATGAACTAATTCTAAAAGATATGTATCCCTTTTGACCTTTCCACTTAAAGTGGTTGAGTGGATTTATGATGAAATTACTATATTTTTTGTTAATATAAAAAGTATAAGTTAATGTATGATTAGAAAAGTTGGGTTATGGATTAGAGTATCCTCTTTTTCCCATACCAGGTTGGTTAATGAGGATAGTGGAGTTGAATTCCTTAGAACATATGGTTGGACAGGTTCTAAGGGAAGACATATAAATTTCATGATTTTTGAGTTGCACCTCATGTTAAAGAAATGTGTTTAAGTGTGTGAAATTATTGTCTACAATAGTCCCATAGGAATTGAAGAGATGGCTACATTGAATATCTTGAAGAATCTAGTATTATCAATGTTTAAGGCTAGTTTTATTGGGTATATTTAAGACCCATGGTATTTAAGGAACCATCCATGGGTTTACTGATGAGGATTTGAGTAGGTTGGGATTTAAAAGGATATAGATACTGATATTCTATTCTGGATATATTATCATTCTATAGTTTAAATGTATATAATAGATTTAAATTTTGTAATAATATATCTAAATAAATTAGAGAAACCATCCAAAGGTTCTTGTGGTTGAATATTATAAAAATCAATATACAAATACCTTGGATGAATTTCTAAGATAGTTTGAAGGAGACCTAAGATTAATTGAAGAAGTTCTAGATTCTGTGTTTGAAGTGGAAAATTAGGTCAATTATTCCCAGAGTAAGTTTAAAAAAATTAGATATAATTTCTACTCTACGTATGTGTGGTCTAAGCTGAGATTAGGTGAGTTTTTTTCCCTAGTGTTAGTGAAATATTACTCAATGTAGGTGTTAGTGGTATTCAACATAAGTGTGATGATCAGTGGATCCAGAAAATTCACAATGGACTTTCTACATATATGTGATTCTACTTTTACATAAATGTGGTTGTGAGATACATACATGAGATTTAGAATATATATAGGTGCGATCTGTTGCAACATAAATGGTGTTCAACACATAGAGAAAAATTAAGGTGTTAAAAGACTAAAATTGTAGTATTATAGATTTAATTATCTGAAGGAATAATTTATTAGGGGTGATTATAAAGTTTCACCTCAAGGATTTAAACATCACAAACATACAAATTATTTTTTTAAAGCATGAAATTCAAGATAGATGCATTTAAATTTTGGAAAGTAAGATCAAAGTAAATAATATTATAAAGAATTTAAATTTTATTCACATGAATAAATTACAAAATATAAAGGAAGTTATTTCTAATGGTTCTTATGTTATTCATAATTGGGATAAATATCATAAATCTTCTAAGATATATGATCTTAGATTATTTTTAGAAATATTTAAGGAATCCAAGATAAAGAATTATCATTTTTCTATCTATATTATGATTTTCAAATGAGAACATTTGACAATCATCATCTGTGATCAAGATGGAATTAATTATGAAGATGCTTGAGATGATATTAAATTTTCAAATCATTACAAGTAAATGTGATTCAAGTTTTTAATGAGATATTTGATCTGAATAAGAGTTTTTTAAGAAATATACTTGTTGGTTTTTATGATATACTAACTTCCACATCATAAAGAGGAGTGTTTTCCCATAAGATATATTTGTGTATGAATTATTGTATATCCATGAAGAATGTTATTTACATATTTTAGTGGTTTTGAGAAAAATATTAGAGGGTATTGAGACTATTTAAGAAGTATATTAAATATCTTTTATGTTTTGAATAAATGTAATATGCTTCTATATGTTGAAGAGGATATGATTGAGCTGGTTCAATGAGAAATAATAGCTAATTATTTTGAGATAATGACAAAGAAGAAGAGTAGAACCCAATGAATTATGGAATGATTTTTAAGAATATTTTTTGCTAAGATAAATTAGAAAGAAAATGTAATTATATTAAATTAAGGGAACTATTGGAATTTACCAGGAGATAATAGTTAAGAGAAAATGGGAAATGAGATCGTGGGGGAAAACCCACAGGAAAAAGTGAGAAAAGCGCAATTGAGGATCATAGTCATCGAAATATTTAAAGGGATATTCTATATTTCAAACATATAAAATATCATTGCATGCTGACCTATATATAAAATGAACATGAAACATAAAGAATAGACATTTGAGAATCCAAGAGCTACTGTGTTGTGTTATATATTATAAATACCTCTTGTGGAAGAAGATAAATGCGTCGATACTATTTTGATGTGAATATACCTTATATATCACATTTTAAGAAGTATAATAAGATCATAGTCATAATTCCATGATTAGATTGGTGATTCAAATAAGCGAAGAAGAAATAATAAGATGAGGGATAGGTTGATCCACTATACATGTTCTAATCATTAGAATATATCCTTTTATTGAATGAGTTAGATAGTTAGGTGAATATGTTTAATAGAAGATCTATGAACTGATCCATGAATTGAGACTAAGTTTTTGTGTGTTCTTGAAAACCATATAGAATTTTAAGACTTTGTGTGAGGAGTGGTATAACTATTTGGATATGTATAAGAATCATGATTTGAATCATAGTTCTACTTTAAAAGGATCTTAAAGTAATCAATTGTGTATACATTGTACAAATCCATGGATCTTGTGTAACTCAGGGCATGTAAGGAGAGCACGATGTGACTCAGTAACAATAGTGGAAGATGTTAAATGTGTATGGTCAAGCTCTAGATGAGAGATGATCAGTGTGGCTCTAATATGGTGTAGGTGTGTGGAGAGTAATCCACTTAAAACCATTGATCATATTATTAGTGTAGATTCTGTGATTGGGGAAAATATCCAATCATGTAAAGTAGTAAGTCTTTGATTCAAGCCTTGTAAAAATATTACATGCACCTTTAATATTATTTTTTTTATAATATGAGGTATTTTATTCATGTTAAAACATAAAATTATCCAACTTAGATAGCTTTAAATAAGAGTTAAAATTTCAAGGGGTAAAATCTTCCAAGTGGAATTTGAATTTCTTAAAAAAAATTAAACACTGAAATTACCCCTCAGGTTTATACATTGATCTTAGAGGGAATTTCCCTAATTAATAGATCATGGGTCATTTCTCCTTAAAATATTATGAAATATAACCAAGTTTTTTAGTTCAAAATAATCAAAATATGCCTCTTGATATATCTTTATAAAATTACTCTCATTTAAATTTCCAAGCCGATGGTGACACAACTAGGTGTGATATGAGTCATGTGAACCTGATCTGTTATCAATTTAAAATAATTTATGTTAATATTATAGTATTTATATACCATTATTGAAATGTGAAATCCCATAACATATGTGTTTTAATAAATGTAGTAGCAATTATTTGTAAAATTGAAAACAAATCCACCCATGTTTAAACTGGGCATAAATATTATATTCTAGGATATACTGGGAACATAATAAAAATTCATTAAAACTATAATCAATCATATTGATAATGTGAGAGGGTAGTCTCTAATACAAAATACATTCAATCTTCCTCAATTAGTATCTTGAAGATCCACCTCATCTCTGGTAATATTTTAGAATTTACTCAATTCTAATATTTTGATAAAAATGTTAGAACCACAACCTATTTTTGATACCCAATTAGTAGAAATTTTTTATTTGTATCCATAATAAAACACACTAAATCCCACTCCAGATCCTATACCTTGATCCTACTCCTCTTGGTAGGGTGATGGGAAGGTGTCTTAAAATTGAAATTATTCTTAGAAATTTTTTCCATGCCTTTCCTCTTATTCACTGTAAATATAAAAGTTTTTTCTTCTTTTATATCCTTATCTTCTTAGAGAAATTGAGTTAGGATATCTAGGATAGTCTTTTCTATATTTTTCATATTAAAATTGAAAATAAAATTTGAGAAACTATGAGGTAGAAAGGTGATCACAAGGTCTCGGTATAATTATTTAGGTAGCTTGAAACCCAAAATTTATAAACACTCAATATGAATAATTATCTTAATTAATAGAGGTCCAACTTGAAAACCTTATATAATATTTCACATAAATAGTTACTTGGAGATCAAATACCTATATTTTATTTTTATTTTTCCTGATAAATATCACAAATAAGATACAGTATGGTGTATGCACTCATGTCTTTATGATGCTTCTGTAAATCACTGTACATAGATGTTAACATAAGGAGTTGGACATACAATTCATCATCCACATGTTTCTATAAGATAGAATACTCCTTCTAACTTTCCTCCTTAGAGGTCTTAGTAATAATTGGGGACTCCAAGACAAAAAACTTCCTCTTTGGGCATAGTATGATGCATACATGCATGTACCCCTCATATAAATTAGCATCGATCACAATATTTTCTTTCTCAAAAATAGGTTTTAGTGATAATGTCATGGTTTAATGACTTTCCATTTTCTAAAATAAATAAAATAATATTTTTTTTCTTTTACTTGATTACTAAGTGTGACATAATAGACTAAATTTATTATTCTCACACTATTTTATCAAATCCTAATATCCCTATCCATTGGATCCAGAATATCCTATCACATGTATATTCTTGTGGTAAGGATCCATATTCACCTATAAATAACCTAGACATGGTCCATATCTAATTATTTATATATATTAATGTGTTTGGATTTCCAAATGCATTAATTTGTAGTTATTTAATATATTGAGTATACTCCCCAACCTTAAAATCATAAACTCTTATTTCATCATCACTTTCCTCCAAGTTACACAATTTTTTTGAGGAAAACTACTCTTGATGATAACTTGATTTATTAAACCTAACACTTTAATTATAACTCCCTGACAAATAAAAGTATCCTAAAGAGGTTCATTCCAATATTTAGATCTATGGTTGCATTCTAACTCAAGTAATGTAAGATGATGTATTACTTAATATTTTCTAGAGGGATGTTATTTAACTTATGCATAAATTTTCTTTATTTTATTCTTTTAATTATTGTTAATATTATGTGGATTTTAGATAATTAATTAACCATGCCTAATATAATAATTAAGGAATAATTAATTTATTTTATTTAATATTTCATGCTTGTTAATTCATTTAATTTATATGATATTATTTAATCATCAAATAAACATATATCACATAAAAAAATAAATAAAATTGTATTGGAAAAAATAATATAAACATTGATATGATCATGAGTTTTTAACTACTAGTTAGTTTATCAAGTAGAAGATAAACCAACCCTAGGACATAATGGAATAACTCCTTAAGTCGATGCTTGGATGAAGATGAAACATTCCACCTTTAACTTATATATCTCCTTGGCTGGTTTCACCTCGACATGGACTTGAACCATATCTTCTTCTTGTGAGCCCCTTCATTTACATATACTTACTCACTTATAGGTGAGTGGAACCAGGGGTTAAGGGGTGGATAAAATAAACCATGGAGACATAGGCCCATACATTATAATGGTGGAAGGGATAATACATAGATAATCATACTTAATTTAAAAAAAAATTTCATAAAACTAATGAAGTAAATAATTAAACTAAATATAAAGACAATACATTCATAGGTTGGTCAAGCTCATGATCATTCAAAAAATGAAATTATTATGGATTAAACTTGTTATCATTCATTATATTCATTCTTTATTAAGATAAATCTCACAAATTAACAAATTAATCATCACATTAATTAATTAATTCTTTTATCTTAATTAGGTATCCAAACCTTCCATAAGATTAACATCCTATGTAATTTTAAATAAATTATGTCAATTAATTTTTAATTTAAAATTAATTAGTACACAATGTGTACTGACTGGTCATATTTAAATTCAGTTTGTAATTTAATATAAATGGTGTGTACCCTTATACATCTGATTTATCCCATTTTTGGAGTTTGATATTTATATAATATGTAATGTCACTTGACAAAACATGTGTATTATGTTGTCTTTGGTCCTTACCATGTACTATGTATTATTTACTTATTAGGCATGTATTCATACATGGTGTATCATGATATACTCAGTGTGTTGTTCTATGGCTCAAGCTCTGTAGTAAGCATGACATGTCTGATCACAAAACATGCCCTAAATATATGTAGTGTGTACCATTTTCAATTCTTCTAAAGTACATAGAGTGTATGACAACCATACACATAGTGTATTTTTAGAATAACATGGAAAATAGTAATTAAAGAATTTAATTCCACATAACCTACCAAAATTACTCAAAACATACTCAATATGGAGAAACCTTGTCACATAGAATGTATAAAAAGCTACATGTTATATAGTTTGGTCTTTCCTTAGTTATACTATTTGTTTGAATCAAATGACATGCTTGTTTCGGCATGCACCTTACATGAGTATGTATGAGTTACATGATGTGTACAACAAGCTACACAATGTGTTTTCAATTTCTAGCCACCCGCACAACATTCCTAGGCATTAAACTTGTATTTAGTGATAATTATCTTTTCCTACAAGGAAATTCCACTACACACTGTGTAATCACTTTTAGATAATGAAGATTGATTGGTAGTCAATAATCATTATGGAATGGAACCACATACATTGACTACATGAATTCCACAAATTATGATGGGTTAAAAACTGTGTGTGGTTATATAATGTGTACACTAGAAACATGTTGTGTAACACTATCATGATGTGTTACAGCTGGTGATAAATTTATGACATGTAATGATTCCAATACTAATTTCCCACTTGGAAAGTCATGATTTCCACATCTCACCCTTTTCTGGTTGACCATGGGTACATAAAATGCACTTTTACGTTACACACTATGTAACTTTGTCACTCATAAACATCCTTAGCATCTCTATATGGCATCTTCAATCATTATTCATCTATTTTTAGTAAATTCTTGGTCATATGATACTAAACAAGCGTGTTATCTCAACTTTTGGATGAAAGAAAGAAAAACTACAAATGAAAAACTAAAAATCATGAAGATCCCATGGGTTGATTTTATAAAATGTTAAGTATTTTTGTGAAAATATTTATTATGAATGTTTTTATTAAATAAGTGAGAAAGAGTTTTTGAAATTTTAAAGATTTTTTTATTTTGAAGTGCTGAAAAAGGTTAGGAAAAGTTTCCTCAACTATATTAAGAAACATTATTCCAAGTCATATGATTATATGTCATTCTTCAAAGTTCCTAACATCATGAATAAATTAATGATACAAAATATTTTCATAAAAAGTGGGAGATAAAATTTTTTACTAGACAGTTTCTGAGGAAATTGGACACATATGGCCAGACAGAAGTGATCAGACAAAGATGCAGTAGTATAAAGTCTAAGGATGAAGTTGTACAATGTTATTGGATGGACCAGGTCATAGAATACCTAATGAAAATCACTATAAATATATGATTTCATGGATATGTTGTACAAATTTTAATAAGAAATTATGGATGTAACATAAGTATTTATAAGTTTTAATAATGGTAAGTGCATCAGAGAAGGTAGCTGGAGTTTTCAGATAGTCATTTTTTATGAAGTTCAAACTAATGAAGTTTTGTTACAAAATGTATTAAGTTTTAAGTATTGAATGTAACTGAGTTATTAAGGTATTAGTTTGAGTCCCCTTGATGATGAACCATCAGATAAAAAATATTAAAGAATAATGGCTTGATTTTACCAATCATATAGTTTGTATGAAGCTTCATAAAGGATTAAGAGAACTTTTGTAAGGGAAGCAAGGATATTTCAGAGATTATGTAAAGGTAGTTGATTGTTCTCAAAGATTACCTTAATGTAATTACAAGACCCATGGAAGGTTAACCTGAGGCATAGATGAATTCATAAAGGACCTTAGGAAGAACCATCGTACGGATGAACATTGGGAAAATATGTTGTTTACCTTCTTGTTTTAATGATAAAAAATAATGCTTATTATAATATCAATGAGTTTTTTATTTTATGTAAGTATCTTATAATATGAGATATGTGATTAAATTTTTCCTACGTATGAGTTACTATTGATTATGAGACACTGCTGAGGATGAGTTACCATCGATGATGACTCACTGACAGGATCTCATACCGTCAGAATAAAACTTTGAAAAAGTACGAGGAAACATAAATAATGTATCACCGTTAGTTGTTTCATATTGTTGATTCAGAAAAATGGTAAATTATGAGTCATTGTCATCCTAGCCTACCATCAGAAGATCCACTACTTGAAGGATGAATCACTGTTAGCTGAGACATTGTCAGTATATAAATTTAGCACCATATAAAATATCACACCACTATCTTGACATGCCACCAAAATGAGACACCATCAGCCTGAGACACTGATTGAACAAGACACTGATATAATTTTAGTCATTATTCATGACTCAACATCCCGGATTCTCCACTTATCCTTTTTTAATTAATTTCTCTAATGGACGTATTATTGAAATTAACATTGAGTGTTATTTTAAAGATTATTTCTTAATGGCTCGACAGAATTCATTAAAGGACGTGTCATCCCCAATTATAGGGATAAAGAATATATGGATGATCATGTGGATACTCATGCATAGTGACTATAAAAAGATAATTAGGATCCCTCATATAATAGGGAGTGTGATACACAAAAGGTGAAATGTAAAGTAGTAGAGGAAGTACACAATAACTAAACCTAATTAAAAGACCTTACTAGCAAAATCTTTCTCAGTCAAATAAGTAAGTCAAAAATCACTACACATCCAGTGCCTTCCTGCAGTCAATAACATAAGTTTCTATGACACTATATTTTACTAAAGTTTTAAGATCCTCAATTGAGATAAATTTTCAAATCAATTTTAAGGAGTCAAGAGTTGTACTGTATAACAAATCAAGAATCTATATCCCTTATTACTTATAGAATTATTAGTTTTTTTGTTTTTTTTACATTATGAGAAGTGTGTTCTATACTCTCTTTTATATATTCACATTTTATCCTTCATTAAATCAGAATATACATAAATATCTTCTAAACATTTATTTATCTATTTTACAATGAAAACTCTCGTAGAGGTCCTGGGTGACCTGTTATATTTTTTTCTCCCACGGATAATAGTGTAAGAGGCCCTGTATGGTATAGATAGTTGTATACTGTTATAAAATTTGATCCAAGTTGTGGATAAAACTATTTATTTATATAATCTTCTTGGTCACAGGTGATCTCCAAGTAGATAGGATAATTCTTAGCTTGAGACTGAACCTCTTGTATTTAAAATTCCATTACATGATTCATTTTGTTTTATTTTGAAAATAATATTTAAAACTAAAAATTATTTTAAACAATAAACAAAATATATACTTTGATAGTTAACCTTAATTAGTTTTTTTATAAGATTTTGGTTAACTAAATTTATTTCAAAGGCTAATTAATATTGTATATTATTTACCTATGAACTGATCAATCTTTTAATAAATATTTTGATTGATTATAACTGATAATGAACTTCTATTTTTATTAATTGGGAAGAATTTAAATTAATTGGAGGAATCCATTTTAATCCTTTTTGAACATAAATTTTATTGGTTTCTCAATTCACCCCCCTCTTGAGTTACTCACTCTGACCAACATTTGGTAACAAAGGTATAATCTTTGGTATCAAAGCTTTCAAAAAAATTAATTGTGATTTTTTTTAAGATTTAAAGATCCTAAATTTATATCATTTCTAAATTTATCTCTTTAAATGGATAATAATAAATAAGGTTATTCTACTGACATACCTACCCTTTTCAATGGAAACAATTATGCTCAATGAGATATTAAAATGAAAATTCATATAGAAAGTATGAGTTTTGAGATTTGGACTGCCATAAAAGATAAATATGAATTGCCTACAACTACTAGAGAAACATGGGATGAAGATACTAAAACTACTTATAAAAATAATTATAAATCAATGAATTCCTTATATTGTGGATTAAAAGATGAAAATTTTAATAGGATTTCTTCTTGTAAAACTACATATGCTATTTGGGTTACTTTATCACTTGAGGGAACCAATGTTAAGAACATGATACTTAATACAGACACTATTAAGTATGATAAATTTAAGATGAAGGATGATGAACCTATTTTTAACATGTACCTAAGGTTTAATGATATTTTGAACACAATGATCTCACTTGGGAATCCTATATCTGAAAAAATATGTGATTATGAAACTACTTAGATGCTTACCTAAAAGATGGAGAGGCACATATGTGTCAATTAAAGAATATTTTGATATAAACTAGCTTCACTTAAAAGAGTTTATTGGTAATTAGATGATATATGGAGAAGAGTTAAAGGTAAAATAAGAAGATGATGAAGATACAAAGATAAAATATATAGCCTTTAATACTACTGCATCTAAACAGAAGAAAAAGAAGAAAGTTCGAGCTACTACTTCAAGTGACAATGATTCAACACCAGGTAGTGATTAGGAGATGTCCCATCTAGAAAAAAAATTCATGAAGTTTAATAGGATTTTTTTTTTCAGAAAACCCAATTATAAAGGAAAATGTGATTCCAATGGAACCTGGAAGAAATACTGAAAGAAAGATGAAAATGTGGTCGTCAATTATGACTGTAAGAGGAAAGGTCATGTAATGGATGACTTTCAAAAGTTTAAGTACAAAAAGATATATGATGAAAAGGAAAAGAAGATATAATAAGACCATGAAAGAAATATGGAGTGCCTTAGAAGATATCTCTAGTGATTCTGATTTAGCTTCAGAAGAGTAATCAGACAGATCCAACATGTTATTTATAAAAAAAATCCATGTGGTGCTTAATTTTTCAAATTTTTTACTTATGAATAATAATCATATTTATGATATTTATGATAATGAACATAATTATGATGAAATTTATCAGGAAAAAATGTTTGAATATTGTAATATCCTAAAAGAAGCTTTTAATGAACTAAGAGATAAATATAAAATTATAAAAACATAGCATGCTTTATCTACAAATAGTAAATATGATCTCACTATTGAAAAGGAAAAGAATTATCAAATACTGAAAGATAATAATAAATTTAAAATTTAAAATGATCAATTTAATAATGATGAGAAACTCTCAAATAAATTTTAGGAAATAATTTTTCACCTAAATATGGTACAGGTCTAGGATACCAACCTAGATAGAGGAGAGTAGTAAAGAGTACTTTTATACCTAAGTAAAACCTGAATGTTCTACTGATACATATTTTTTTAGAGTTCCTAATAGAGTATTTATTTAAAAAATTCTTCATTATGTTCATAGGAAACCTATCAAACAAACATGGATTCCTAAATCTTTAATTACTAACATTTCTAGACTCAACTCAATTTGGGTCAAAAGTCATTTCTTGAAAAAATTCTATTTTGAAAGAAAACTATCTAAAGAAATCTATATTATTCTATGGTACATGGAAAATGGTTATTAAAGAAATATGATAGGATATTACTCATTCCTGAAGATCATATTTAAGGTTTATGGTGGTTATGTCACCTTTGGTGATAACGTAAAATGGAAAATCATCAGCCTTGGAAAAATTGGAAACAATAATTCTATTTTAATTTCTAGAGAATTATTTGTTAATGTTTTAGAGTATAACCTATTTAGCATCTCATAATCATGTGATGATGTTTTTCGTGTAATGTTTGAGAATAATTCATGAAAATTTTATGATTCCAAATATGATTTAATATTTATCACTTTAAGAAATGATAATGTTTATGTTGTTAATCTGAATTCTTTAATTTCTCAATATGACTCCCATTTGAGTGCCTTTCAAAAATAATCTTGGATTTGGAATTGGATACTAGGACACTGAAATATATACTCACTTAGGAAGCTCACTAGAAAAGAGTTAGTCGTGGATCTACCAAAATTGGTGTTTCTATATGATAAAGTCTATAACCCCTGTCAAAAAGGGAAATAGAACAAAGTTTCTTAAAAATTAAAAAAGAAGTGTCTACTTATCAACCTCTTAATTTGGTTCATATAAATTTATTTGTGGTATCTAGAGTTTCTAGTTTAAATGGGAAGTAATATATTTATGTACTAGTCTATTATTTTTATAGGTATAATTGGGTATTCTTTTTATCTCACATGAGTGAAGAATGTTCTTATTTCACCAAGTATGCTAGTTCTTTAGAGAACATAGGTTGACTTAGAATTAAGACCTTAAGAAGTGACCATGGCCATGATTTTGAAAATTAATTCTTTGAATATTTCTTCTCAGAAAATACATATAGTCATAAATTCTATGCTTCTAGGACCCCGCAACAGAATGGATTATTTTAGATAAGGGATATAACTCTTCAAGAGATAAGCTAGACCTTGTCAAATGATTATGATTTAGCTGTCTATTTTTTTGGGTAGAGGTTGTGAATACAAATTGTTACATCATAAATAGAGTTTTAATTATACCAATTTTAAAAGAAAACCCCTTATGATATTTGGAACAATATAAATCCTACGGTTAACTACATTAGAGTTTTTTGTTGCAAAGTTTTCATTCTTAAAGCTAAGGATAATTAGAACAAATTTTCTTTCAAAAGTGACGAATGAATTTTACTAGGTTATTCAATTTCAAGTAATGCTTATAGATTTTTTAATAAAAAGATGAAAACTATGGAAGATTCTATTCATATAAAAATTTATGAAACAAATCAACATGATCCAAATACATCCTTAGAAAACCTTAAGGATGATTTATCAACTTTGAACATAAATTCTAAACCTTTAGATTCTACTATGAAACTGTCAGAAAATCATATAGTTCTGAGAACCTTCTAGACCTTCCTAAAAACAAACCTATAGAACAACCTAAAGTGATAGACCCTTCTTTTTCTAGAGCTGTTAGAAACCTTAAGTACCATTCCCTAGATGTTGTAGTTGTAGTTGTAGATAGAGGTACACAGACAAGATATTCTCTTAGACTTTTGGTCGAACATCAAGAATTATTGTCTCATATTGAACCAAAGAACCTCAATAAATTCATTAATGATGAATTTTATGTAATATATATGTGATAATAATTAAATCAATTTGAAAGAAACAAAGTGTGGTAACTTGTTGATATACCCAAGGAAACCTTGACTATGGGAACTAAATGGGTGTTTAGAAACAATGTAGATGAGTCCGGAACAATTGTTAGAAATAAGGAAAGACTTGGTGTACAAGGTTATAGTCAATGAGAAGGAATAGACTATGAATATAAATTTTCCCCAGTATCCAGACTTGAATCCATTAGAATACTACTATGTTATGCAGCTCATCTAGATTTCAAACTTTATTAAATGGATATCAAGAGTTTATGTCTAAATGGGTATATAGTTGAGGATGTTTTTTGTAGAACATCCCCCGGTTTTCAAAATATCTATTTTCAAATCATGTTTTTAAATTAACTAAATATTTATATGGTTTGAAATAGGCTTCTAGATATTGTTATGATACGATCAAAAAAATTATTTCAAAATGTTATTCAAAAGGTATACTCAATCCTAGTCTTTTTATAAAATGTGTTTCACAATATGTTTTAGTAGTAAAAATATATGTTTATGATCTTATTTTTGGATCTTCAAGAAATTATATTTTTATTTATTTTTCTAAAATAATGTAGAATGAATTTGAAATGATTTTGATGGGTGAGCTCAAATTCTGTCTTGGTTTTAATATTTTCCAAAATAAAGTAGGAATCACTTCAAATCAAAGTAGATATATCAAATATATTTTAAAAAGTTTTAACTTGAATAAAACTAAGAGTAGTGGTACACCTATGAGTACCACCTATAAATTGGATATTGATGAATCAAGGAAACCAATTATAGAGGTATAATTGGAAGTCTTCTCTACTTGACTGTTATTCGTCCTGATATAATGTTTAGTGAGTGTATGTGTTATCTATTTAAATAAAATCCAAAATATTCACACTTAAATGATGTAATTTTTTTTTCAAATACCTCAAATATACTACCAGTTTTGGATTATTTTAACCTAGAGGAAAATCATTTGATCTAGTTAGTTATTCTAATGATAATTTTGGTGGATATAAATTAGATAGAAAAAGCACCTCTGAAACATGTCACTTTTTGGGAAAGTCTCTAGTTTTATGGTGTAGTAAGAAACACAATTTGGTTTTATTATCTAAATCTAAAGATGAATACATAGTTGTTGGTAGTTACAGTGCACAAATCTTTTGGATGCAACACACTATACTAGACTATGGATATCAATTTTGACATGTCCCTATAAATTGTGATAACATAAGTGATATTATCTTTTCTAAAAATCATTTTTCACATTATAGAGAAAAAATATTGATGTAAGACATCAATTTTTGAGAGATCATTTTTAAAAAGGTGATATCACTCTTGAATACATTGTTACAAGACATCAGTTAGTAGATTTCTTTAAAAAGCATTTGAATTTTGAGAGAATTAATTACATCAAACATGATCTAGGTATGATTAATTTTGATTAAGGTTAATTTTCATATGACACACTATTGGGTATGACACACCATTGGGTATGACACACTATTGGGTATGACACACCATTGGGTATAACTGATTGTTGGGTATGATACACCCTTGGGTATGACTCACTATTGTGGTTATCTCAGTATTGTGGTTGTGTCACCATTGTGCACTTCACAATATTTGTTATCATGCCTTTGATATTTTTTTGTTAATTCTATGTTTTCTGAACAACTAGTTTTTTATTCTTATTGTTTATTTATATAACCCAATATAAATTTTTTTCCACTTCTGAATTTTATTTTCATGTATTATTTCATTTATTTTTTAAAATACCTAAATCCCAAATGATATGAAATAGATGTTTTTATAGTTCCAAAGTATCTCATTTCTCATGCCCTTCTAATCTCTCTAGATCCCAGTGCAACCCTTCATATCCTTATATTTAAACCTTTAAAATTTCTAGCAACCTTATACCAAGCTTACCATATAGGTTTGTACGGTAAGAATGTTGCATCCTTTTGAGTCTTCATATTCTAAGTCATGAACTACTAAGAAACAAAAAGAAAGTCGAGTGATGTTTTTGGAGTTGAACATGTTCATCCTGAGCTTGCAAAGCATGTAATAGGACCTAAAAAGGAAGTTTAACTTGGATAGATAATATATAGTAAGTATTTAGTACTTTATGTCCTAAAAATCCATGTATATTTAGAGTGGTTCTATTTAAATGAGATACCTTTATATCCTAGGCTAGTACATTAGTTCTATTAGTTTGTGGAGTTTTCTATTGAAGATGATGAAAGATGGTTAAGATCAATAATCAATGGTTATAAAGTTATATTTTATTCAATTCAGTGGGCCAAATTATTAGGAATCATAATGGTATTTTTAAATATTATCAAGGAACTATACTTGAAGACAATGATGTTTTTGTGTATAAAGTTGATTTAACTGAACTGACTACTAATGAAATAACCAAAAGACTAATGGATTCTATGTTGGATGAGGAATGATGACTAATATTCAAGTTTATATAGAACATGTTATGCCCCAAGAAAGGTTATTTTTTTCACCTTAAGGTATCAATATTTATACTTATTATATCTAATGAGAAGAGGATATAAGATTAATCTGTGCAGGCATCTTACGATTTATTTTTCTAAAATGATCAAGCCTTACTCTTGATCTAATTATCTAATTTACCCAAATTTTATTTTTGATATATTAAAAGAAAATGGATTAGTTTTAGATGATTAAGAATAAATATATTGACTATAGTGGATTTATTAATTCTAAATCAATTTGTTCAAGGATGAGAATTTGATGAAACCCCTAGATGAAGCAGTGGGTATCCGATGGTGAGAATATGTATATGGATTTTAATCCGGTGGATCCTAATTTTGGGCTAAGGGATTTTATTAACCCTATTCTAGAACTAGATGAGGTTTTTGAGTATTTAGATGAGGATGAGGATGAGGTTGCTGCCACAGAAGAAGAAGAGGAGAAAGAACTTTTAGTTGATGAGGGAGTGACCTTGATTTGCCTCTCAAATCACCGCCTATCAATTATAGAGATTTTATCCACCTAGGAGAATTTCCAAAAAAGAAATGTTAGTGAAAAGTTATGGAGAAAAAAAAATTGGAGAGGAATAGCACAAAAAAAATTCAAAGACTGATGATGATGAGGAAGAACAAGAAGATGATGATAATGGTAATGGTAGTGAAATTGGATATACTAAAAATGGTATTAATGGTGATGTTGAAGATGATGATGATGATGATTATGAATTTGATTGTTCATTTGGTTGAATTAGAAGGAGATATATGGAAATACCTTTAGATATATTTTATTCTACAAGTGTATCTACTGATAGGCCTTGTTTTCCAGTAGAGGTGAACCCAAATCCTGAGGAAAAGGATTCATCTATTAAGGTGTAGAAATATCCAAGTGTTGAGTTTTTTTCTACTAGTAATATTATCTTTGATTCTATTGAGGATAAGAATATGTCAGTGATTTCTACTTTTGAGTAGTATATAACTGAAAAAATAAAGAAAGAACTTATTTCTAGTGAGCAAGATGATGATTATGTTCAGTTAGTCATTGTAGCTACTTCTAGTGGTCCATTTGTTGATAAAAATTTGGAAGTTGAATTAACTATCATTGGTGTTCAAAAATTTGATGCTCTTATGGTTTAAGAGCCTTCTAGTGGTGAAAATATTATTGCAGTTTTAGATAAGCATGTTATTGATGAATCTGTTATTGTTGTATAGAGTGCAGATGCTCATAGAAATGTTGAAATTTGTGTTATTTTACCTAATGTAGTTATACATACTATTGTTGAATCCTATATGGATAATGTTTATAGTAGTTGTATTGATCCTATAAAAGAGGAATGTGGAATGTTTTTTGGTGGAGTTGAGTTTCCACCAAAGTATGGTGGAAATGATCTTTAAGATGAGAATGATCCTGAGGGATGAATGGTTTCCCAAGTTGATGTTGTTGGTTAGTTAGAAAATATTATTTCTGTGTGATAACTAGTACCTCATGTTCCACCTATGGTAGTGGATGTAGTCACCAAGGGTTAATTGGATGTTTCTAAGGAGAATATGTTGTCCATTTTTGATAAGGTTTTGGGGAATCAAGATATAGAGAATAAGAAGACTAGCAGTGAGCTAGAATTCACAAATTATTTTCTTAATGATTTAGATTCTACTATTATAGCTTCTTTGGATGGAATTATTAATAGTATTAAAGATGACTCTTTAGAAACTTATACCTATTCCATTCCCCAAGTTTATATTGATTCTCTTCGATCAGTGATCAGATAAGAACTTGCTGATGTCTCTAGTGGACCACCAAGTGGTGAACCTATCATTACTTTGGAAATTATGAGGAAGTTTGAGCGGAGTACATCTCACGATCACATGGTGATAAGAAGTTATTATAAGGATATGGATTCATATATAGAGACAATTTACAAATCCATCAGATATTATATCTTGAGAATTTATGAAAAACCTTCCATGGATGCCAACTTCAACTGTTTTTATTAGAATTTGAGGATGACACATGTTAATCAAGCCTTTAAGGAACAAGTCAGATAGTTTAAAGAGATGACTCTAGTGATGAATCAATTTATGGAAGAGAAAGGATATTTCTTTAGTTCCATGGAGAGAGGTGGTGAGATTTTAATGGATTTCATAAATCTTATGAAATCATTTCTCCATGTAAATAACATAGATGTTTTGTCTTAGGAATCAATTCTTATTACCCCTCAAGAATCTTTAAGACCTGAAGATACCAGGGATCCAGATACACCTTTGCCTACAAAATTATAACCCTTCCTCTTCTTAAAACACAATCTATGAGACAATTCTGGCCAGTTATTATTATTAAATCTAGACCTCAAGCTATAGATGGAATCCCACTGGGAGATCTAACTACCTTTCCTCTCGCTCCTTAAGACCCTGCAGAACCTAATATATCAAATCCAGAGAAAGCCCAAGACAAAGGAAAAGGTTATATGTACCCTTCTAACCAACCATGATAGTGTTTTTAGATTGGACCTTTTGTTTTGATGATTTTTTTGTAATAACTTTTTTATTTCAACATTTGGCTGATTATTAATTATCTTTCTTAATTTTTTATCATTCTATTATTTTTATTACCTTTCTTACTACCTTTACTATCTTTATTTTTTTGCTTATGGTTTACCTTTCAGATAATTCAAAATGGGGTATAAGGAGAGAAGTATGGAATTTATTTAATAATATTTCTTTTATTTCTTTTTTATCACCCTAATATATATGCACCCTATAATAAATTATTTTTAAAATCATGTTTTTATCTTACCATTGTTTTCATGAATTTTTTACCTTTCATGTCATGATTTTTTATCATCAAAAAGGGAGATATTGTTGACCTCCTAATTATAATGATCACAAAATCATGATTATTATAATATTAATGAGTTTCATGTTTTCTATAAGTATATTTTAATCTGAGATAGGTGATGAAATTTTTCCTAAGTATGAATCACTGTTGAGGTTGAGACACTGCTAATAATTATTCACTGTCGAGACTAACTCACTACCAGAAAATGACTCACCTCTAGGATCTCATACTATTAGAATGGAATTTTGATAAAGTATGAGACACCTTAAACAATGTCTCATGGTCTGATGTTTCATACAAATGATTCAGAAAATTGGTAAAGTATGAGTTTCCACTAGCCTAACCTACCATCAAAGGAGTCACCACAAGAGTGATGAATCACCATCAGCTGATACAATATCAGTGTAGAAATTTGGATAATTAAAAAATGTTACACTGCCAGCTTGACATAACTCCATAATGGGACACCTTCATCCTGAGACACCACTAGAACAAGACACCTCAATAATATGATTCACCATTCATGATTCACCATTCATAATTCACCATCACTTTTCTCCACTTATAAATTTTTAATTAATTTCTCTAATGGATATACTATTGAAATTAATTTCAAGTGTTATTTTAATGATTGTTTCTTAATGGAATGATAAAATTAATTAAAGGGCATTCTAGCCCTAAGTATGAGAATAAAAAATATTTTGATGCTCATAGGGATACTCATGCATGGGGTAGATAAAAAGAGAAGTAGGATACCTCATAAAATAGAGAGTGTGATACAAAAAAAGTTTAATTCAAAGAAGTAGAGTAAATACACAATAACTAAAACTAATTGTAAGACCTTACCTACTGAATCTTGGTCATTCGATTGAGGAAGCCAAATCTCATTATACATCTAATGCCTTCCTGTAGTCAAGAAAAAAAGTTTCCATGAAACTCTATTTTACTAAAGTTTCAAGATCCTGATTCGAACTACATTTTCAAAAATGCTTTTAAGGAGTCATGAGATGCACTGTATAGAAAACTGAGCATCTCTATCCCTTCATACATATAGATTTATCAATTCATTTATTTATTTTCACATTATGAGAAGTGTGTGCTATAATCTATTTTATATATTCATACTATCTTCTACATTAAATTTTAAGATACATAGATATGTTCTTAACCTTTCATTATCTGTTTTCCTATAAAAACTATGGTAGAAGTCCGGTGCGACCTATTGTATTTTGTTCTCCCATGGACAATAGTGGAAGAGGCCATGTGTAGTCTCGACAGTTGTATAATTTTGTAAAACCCAATCCAGTTTTTAGATAAAAATATTTATTTATATAAACTTCTTGGTAGTAGGTGATCAATGAGTGGAGAGGAATAAGTCTCATATTGATACTAAACCTCTTATATTCAAAATTACATGGCATGGTTCATTTTTTTATTTTGAATCTATTCTTTAAAATTGAATTTTTTTTAAATGTAAAAAATATTTACTTTGATAGTTAACCTTAATTAGTGTTTTTATAATATTTTGGTTAAGTAAATTTATTTAAAATGCTAAGTAATATTGTATATTATTCAACTAAGAACCAATCAATATTTAAAGAAATATTTTAAAATATTAGAACTTATAATGATATGTTATTTTGGTTAACTGGGCAGATTTTAAATTAATTATGGGAATCCTTTTAAATAATTTTTTAATAGAACTTTTATTTGGTACCCAATTCACCCCCTCTTGAGTTACACACTTCGAACAACATATGTGATGTCATCAGATGGACAATTTCGTGAAGTTTTATTGAACTGAGACTTCTGTTCAAAGTGTTGTATGAATTATTGATATGAGGCCAAATATATCAGATAGATAAATACTAATGGTCATCATATAGAATATCCTTAGGAATTTAATGGACAAACATATCTAAAAAGTGGTACCAGGTATTTAAATGAAGATTCCATCAGACCAATTAAATTTGTTAATATTGATCGGACAGAAGGGAGTCAGATACAATAGAGTTGTACAGATATGTTCTTATGATTCCATCTGGAAAAAAATTTATGGACTTTGGGAGATTATTTATACAACATTTTAAATATTCTAACATGGTGATGCTAATTTTCCTTTTTCATGTTTGTTATATAGTTGAGATAAGGATGTATGGAGACATTCCTTAACACTGAGGTTAAGGAATTTATAATAAGTGTGTGGTTTTTAAACAATTTATGAATCTTAAAGAACATTCTAGAAGAGTTGGAAACCATCTAGTGAATTTCAGATGAGTAGGAAAATATTTCAAGTTCCCATTTTTTCCTCCTCAGGCTTGCCTATATAAAATGGAATTTTCACTATATTAAAGAACATTGTTCCCAAGTATAAAATGTTGGCACAATTATTTTATCAGTGTGTGTATCCAACCAGGTTTTGTTGAAGTTGAATAACACTGGACCGAGGTGTTGTGAGATGTTACAATACATAGGTTTTATATGATAAATTGGATAATGTCTTTAGTTAGAGTATATTGTACATAGGCAGTATTAAATAGAATTTCAAAACTATTTGTGAGGTGTATTGGTATTATAAAAAAATTTAAGATCAAATGTGTTGTTAGTGAGGCTCATAGGATCAAATACACTAGAAAAAGGTAGGGTGAACTAGATAAACACTTACCATATAGAGTAAATATTATGGTGGAAATATGGATGATATTACTAGGAGCTATTATACAAAGTTTCACACTCTTGATTTGATTAAGTTTTATAAAAAAACATTATAACTAATGGGAGTTGAGATAATATTGTAATAGATGAAAGTTGGTATAATCTGTAACTAGTGGGAATAAGTATAATATTTTCTATCAAGATATATAATGAGTATAATGAGATTTGTATCAAGTTTTATTCAGTTATTATTAATTGAGAATTTTATAGATTTATTAGAGTCTCCATGGAAATGAGATGGTCACCCACACTAGGGGATAACGATGTAAGTCCTATGTTCCTTTCAATACTTTCCTATCAGTCTATGCTAGTGATATTCTTAAATATGTTTAATAAGGATAAAACTATAACAAGTTACAAGGGTTAATTTCAAGTGAAAATAAATTCTATAGGGATCACTACTAATTTATCCCCCCCCCCTCTCAGTTATTCTCAAGATCCTAAGGA
This sequence comes from Viscum album, assembly GCA_963277665.1. Classification (NCBI taxonomy): domain Eukaryota; kingdom Viridiplantae; phylum Streptophyta; class Magnoliopsida; order Santalales; family Viscaceae; genus Viscum; species Viscum album. The sequence goes on from OY728145.1 coordinate 2,049,581,051, forward strand.
ACTTCAAGTGGAATTATAGGGATGGTTACCCCTGTCATATCCATATCATGTAAACTCTCAACTTAGTAACCAACATATGTATTCCTACCTTTGATGGAAAAAAATATCATGGTTGGAAAAATAGAATGATACCCTGTCTTTTTTCTCTTGGATTAGAGGTAATTGATGTATCCACAGTTGTGTTTCCACCCATTAAGAAATATTCTCTTATTATATTTTCTAACAAAATAAATTCTGTGGTTAGTGGGAAAGATATAAATATTATTCTTATTCCTTTATTAAAAAATGTTTTTATAAAGGTTATGCGTCTCTAGATAGATAAAGAAACTTGGAAAAAACATCAATGTATCTTTGAGGGAAATATCAAAGTAAAGAAATAAAATTTACAATTTATGAGTTGTTCACCAGAGTTAATGATTTTTTTGTAACATAAAAGGATTTATATATGTATTGGATGATTTTACTATTTTCAATAAGATCATGAGAAACTTTCCTATTAGTTTTGATCCTAAAACATATAATTTATATGATAAATAACATATGACTCTTGATCAATTACATAACTTGTTAGCTATATATGAGATGAGGAAAATTATAGAATTTAAGAATAGGATCATGGAATATATATCCTTTAAGGATATAAAAAAGCCTATGATTTGTGAATATGAAAATGAGATAGTATAACTGATTGAATTAGAAGATTGTGAAGTTGATGGCGAGGAAAAAGAAATAATAATGTCTCTTATATCTAAAAACTAGTGGAAAGTTAGAGGAAAAATTAAGGGAAAACCCAACGTTAAATGTTTCTAGTATATTGGTATAATAAAATTTTCTATAATTTTCTAAAGGAGAAAGGTCGAGAATTTGATGATGAATCTGAAGAAAAATCTCATAGGATGAAGTGGAGAAATAATTACACAGAAAATAAAAAATCCACTATAAGTAAGAAAAATTTCACTAAAAATAACACAAGAATTATATCGAGTCAGAAATTGAGGAATGATTCTACTGATAATTTTTCAATGGAAGATGATAATATGAATAAGTTTATAACTTTCTATTATAATGTGTAAAATAAGGGAGATACTTCCAAAAAATATGAATAATAAGGTTAAAATCCTACAAGTAATATTAGTTGAGATCAAACTTTGTTACAAGTCTTGATTGAAACAAAAAACTCAAGAAACAAATTCAAAATTTCTATGATATAGAGTGGAAATAAATTAAGGAAATAAAATTTTTCTTAAATAATAAGATTATTACATTTAAAAAATAAAAAACCTCAAGATAAAAGTCATTGAATAAGGAAAAATGGTGGAATATCTTAGTAAAAAAAATCTAATGAATATGAGTTTTATAAAACCCAATCAAGATTTCTTGTGGTTAAAAGTACCTTAAATAAGGTGAATTATAATTTCAACAATGCTTCCAAGGTAAGGTTGAATCATCTCAAGCTATTGATAAAACTCATTCCAATAATCAAGTGACATCTACATCCACCAAAATTAAAATTTAATTTGATTATTCGAATTATTCAGGTGTTAGAATAAATGTTGTGAAAACATGGTTTGATAATGGATGAGGAAAATATAACACATCAAAAAAATTTAAAATAACCTTTACAAGAACAATTTCCCACATATATGATATTCTTATATAGAAATATTTTCTGAACATCAACAAACTAATTATATAGAAATTTATTTTTCTACAGAAGATCAAGATTCAGTGGTTATTATTTTTATTGTGGTATATAAGGAACAACGCTTATAATTTTCTTTAGAACATTTCCCTCCTGGGGAGTAGGAATGAATTGAGGTGGATAAATAATATAAGAAAAGATAATAACTTTCTTAAGCTATAAGAGGAAAGAAAGGATAAATATTTAGAAATTAGAAAGTTCCCAACCCAAAACTGTTTTGATAACCCAGAGGAATATTTTTTAAGGTGATAGAAAACAAGTTTCTATGCTAAAGAATGTATGAAAATAATCTTGGGATAAGTTTTTTATGCTAAGAAAGGAAAATAAGTTGGGAAGAAGAAACATGAGGAAGGTTGTTTTTTTAGACATATCTAAAAGATATCCAAAAAATCATGCATTATTAATAGTGGTTGTTCCTCACACATGACATCTGATATGAAAATCTTGAAAAAACATTAAATAATATGAACGAGGGTTAATTACTTTTAGAAAAGATAGTTCCTTGAAAATTAGAGTAATTGTAATGACGGTAATTAAAGCTCAAAAACTAAAGTCAAAGGAAGTTTTATATATTGATGGTATCAAAAAAACTTATTATGTGTTATAGACCTTTGTGATGATGGTAAATAATACATATTTAGGAAATATTATTGTATCATTAGGGGTTTTAAATATGTAAAAGTCATTGTTGAGGGATAAATAACCATTGATAATCTATTTGAGATTGGATATCTTTGTAACTGATGTTATTTAAGTATTGATGATTAAAATAAGTTGTGGAGTCAAGGACTTGTTAATATTTGGTATAAAATTATGAGCACAATTTCTAAGTAAGATTCTACAATAAACTTACCAACATTGATTAGGAAAGATGATGTAGTTTTTATGACTTATCATAAAGTGAATATGGTTAGTGGAAGACATAAGAAATTTAAAATCCAATCCATTAGATATTTTGAGTGCATTCACTTAGATCTTTGTGGAATGATGATACATCAATAAAAATGGTTATTTGTACTTTATTAATTTCATTTATGAATTCACTTGGATGATAAAAATTATGTTTCTAAAACACAAATCATAGGTTACATAAATGTTCATAAGTTTACAAAGGGATGTTGAGAAGGATCTTGGTTTGTATATATTGATGATTAGAACTAACAATTGAAAGGAGTAAATGAAAAATAATTTCTAATACTATAAAAAGAAACATGTAACCAAACACTATAATAGTGCTCCATACACTCCTCAAAAAAAATGGAGCAGTGGAAACAAAATATAAAAATTTAGTTGAAATGGGAAGAAGCATGATTATTGAATACAAAATTTCTAAATTCTTATAGACAGAAGCTATAAGTACATTTTTAAATGTTAAAAATCTATTTTTGTTGTGACCATAATCTAAAATAACTTTTTATGAGATGTATTATAAGAAAAATATAATATTGACATATTTCAAGGTGTTTGGAAGTCCTTGATCTCTTAATATGAAAAGTTTAGATCTTTGAAGGTTTGATAAAAAATATAAGGAAGGTATATTAAAGGGATATTCACTAAATGGATGAAGTTACAGGTGTTAGAAAAAACATCTATAAAACAAGGTTGATTCCAATAATGTGAATGTTTTTGAGAATCCTACTTCCTTGAAAATAAATTGAATATGAAAAGAAATATGTTTTGGAATATATAATAATGACTTACAATGATAATAATTAAACGGAATTTATATGTGATCCAACACATTTTAAATATGATTTAGATTAATTATGTTATGAATATAGTGATATAGGAAGGATATTTCTTAAATTTCATACCATAAAAACAAAATTTGAGTCTAACAATATCATTGGAAATCAGAAATCTCCATTTCATATCAAAAGGAATTTGAGGTTGGAGAATTAGACATATCTTATCTTATAGGTGGAACCAAAATCAGTTTCAAAGGTAGTTGGGAATAAAGAGTGGTTAAATGCGATGAATGAATAGTTAGATAATATTCATAAAAATGAAACTTGGGATCTTGTTCCATGACTAACAAGAAATAATATCATAGGAATAAAGTGGTTCCTCAGAAACTAGATTAATGAACATGGATAATTTTCAAGAAATAAATCTCGACTTGTTTGAAAAGATTGTTCATAGGTGGAAGGTGTTGATTTTCAAGAAACTTTTTTCGCCTAATTTGGGATTAGAAGCTGCAAGAATATTATTAGAATTTTTTATATATATTTGTCACAAATTTTATCAGATGGATGCCAAGTAAATTTTTTTAAATAGAGAAATTGAAGAAAGAAGCTTATACTGAGAAAACGATTGGGTTCTTACATGATAAAGTTGGAACCATGGTTTTTAAGTTAAATAAATATTTGTATGGGTTGAATTGGTATCCTTTTGCATGGTAATCTAAACTTGATAGTTTTTCGAAGTATTTGAACTTTTCTAAAGGAAAATTCAGGGTAACTTATATGTGAAGGAAATGAGAATAGTTAACCTTTTTTTCATTGTCTATGTTGATGATATAATTTTTAAAGGAGAATATGATAAATATTTTAAAGAGTTTTATAAAATAAGGAAGATAAATTTTTAGATTTCAATGCTTTAAATTTAAATTTTTTTTCTAGGATAACTAGTTCAATATAAAGAAAGATATATCTTTCTATCATAAGAAAATTATGTCAAGGATTTTTTACAAAATTTTGGCATGGATGAATCAAAATAAGTTTTACATGTCACAAACTGACCCAATAGGACCCACATATCTTGCAGTATGCTGAGTGTAAAAAACCCAAGGCTACCTCTAATAAGCTAGGGTTGGCAGTAAGCACCGAGAAAGAATAGATTAATGGGAATCCTTATTCCAATTACCTATGTGCATTCACACAACTATCTACATGGAAAAGTGAAGAGGAATATAATAATGACTACAATATCTAGATTAAAACCATACATGTAATAAAATATTAGAAATCAATCAGAGTATGAGAATATTAACCAAAGTTAAAAGTGAAAAAATACATGCCCAAGAAAAAATGAATTCCCAACATGAGAATAATTGTAATTGAATTAAAATTAAAGAGTGATCCAAGCTCATGATCTATAAAACTGGCCATCATACATGGTCAATCCACCTAGGTATCCTTTAACATGACCGATGTTACGACCGATCTTCATATCATATACCTAAGAAAATACATGTGTGGGAAAATCTCATTCAGAGGTGAGTATATACATACCCAGTAGGATGCCCCTAAAACAAAAATCGGAGTAATATAAAGATACAACAGAGGTTATATAAACCCATCTCTAATGCCCAATATCTTGTGTGCTCGTAAAAAGAATCCATATGGAGGACCAAAACCTCTATATTGTGCTCTATGGTCAAGGGGTACAATCTAAAATAGAGAACCCATTCTATAGTACAATAATGGGTTCCACTCAATAGATAGAGAAACCAAAACCTATTGTGAAAAGAGGTACTACTCAGTAGATAGAGGACATGTTCCCTAGTGCTTTAGGGGCACCACTCAGTAGACTGTAGACTCGTTCCCTAGTGTGTTATGGGTACCACTCATTATATGGAGTACCCATGACATAGTGTATTAAGGGGGTTTCACTTGGTAGGTATATGAATATGGGTGAACCATGCCTTGGTGTGACAGGGGGATTTCTAGCATTAGAATCGGCCTGATGATCCCACCTGATCACTACTATTGGCCATTTGTTTTCTAAAGAATCAAAATACTCTCAACACCACAAATAGTATATCAATATACAATATAAAGGAAACCATCATATTTTATATAGAAAACTACTAAGGATAGGTAACTCCTGAACCAAAAATATAAGTTCAAAAGAAAGAGATACACTAGGTGGAAGTCCCTAAGAAAAGTACATGATGTGTGACCTCACTTGGACACCTGATCAGATCATTTCCCACTCATGTATTGGGTTTCCATGTAGTACTACAAAGCACGTATGATTACTATACTTCATGTCTTGTCCACTTGGGTCCTACCCATGTGCTCCTGGCTATGTTGGTGTATATCTATTCATTCCCAAGTACATATAACCATGCCCATGTAGTCTGAGTCATGCCCATGTACCTGGTCATTCCCAAGTACTATGTCATGCACATTTACTCCTATTTTTCCCATGTTTACAGCCCTACCCATGCCTATGCAATCCCGCAGTACACATCAAGCCACCAATGTGGGGTCACAAGGTGTGTATGGGGTCAAATATGGTGTGTGGTGTTTATATTTGTTTGAAACCCTAGTCGTTGTATCTAGGGGACTATATAGATTTTTATATTTACAATACATGTAATTTAGTTAGGTTTTTCATAGAAATATAAGTTCCTTCACATGGATTATTGATATGAATTTTTCACTATAAAATCCTCCATTTGATCACACCAAATCAAAAGTGTTCATCTCCAACCATCGATCTCTAGCCTATGATGGCTGGAAATCAAAAAATCATCCACCCATCGTTGAGATGCCATGTCTCCCATCACCTATCTAGATCCCAAATTCATGGAGGAATCACCAGCTACTCACAATGCTTCCAGATCCATTGATAAGTTTATTTCATGTATACATTTTATAGTGTTTTAAAACATTTAATTCTGTATTTATTTGATTATTATTTCAAAATGTTGGATGATTTGATTTGTTTTTTGTTTTATGGTAGTATACAATGAATACTAGAAAAAGATAAAAAAGGGATGAAAATTTGATCATGGAGCGACAATAGATTTTAGAGGCCAAAATAAAAAATACATAAAGACAATGGGAGATATGGAACTCAAAAAAAACCATTTACCCATAGTGTATTCCATTATACGATGTGATAATTTAAAGAATCTGTTGTCTCTCAATACAATTCATGAAAGAATACACACAATAATAATTCATTACACATAGTGTACACTATACATGACATGAAAGTTCAGTAAAGAAGTAGATATGGAAAAATCATCACTGACATCGATTACACATCATGAAATTTTATACACCTTGTACGTTTTGATGAAAAAAATATATCATTTATGAGGGTTTGAATGGAGGGGTTATAAAATACCACCTCATCCACATAAAACTATATTTTTTGGACCGAGAGGAGCCGCATAGACAATTGCATGCATGGAGTGCCTCTACAGAGCTCTGATTCACCACTGTTCTTCACCATCATTATTCATTAGGTATCCATTATTATTCTTGTAATCATTCCTAGCATAAGAAAATAGTTTTCTTTGTGTAGAGGGACATCATTTTATGGGTAAGTGTTGTTAATGACTATTTCTATTTATCTATTCATATTTTAGATTGCTAAAACTTTATTTATCAATTTGAAATCATATTCTTTTTATATTGCATGACAATTATGTACAATTTGAGGTGTTTCATTCTATTGCATTAATGATTTCCCTATATTATGTATGAGAATTAAGAAAAATAGGTTAGTTATATTTAAATTGAGCTTGTTATCACCTATTATTGTGACTTCACCTAATAGATGACCATTCCAGCGGTTTCATTATAGGATTAGCATAGGGTACCCATACCAAGGATCCTTATTGACCTAATTCTGACACCAAACAAGAATGAAACCAAAATTAATTTAATATCTAGTTCATGAACCTAAAAATAACTAAACCTGGAATGCCTCATATCTTGATATCAAACCTAATCCTTGCCACTATTTTTCTCACTTTTCAAAAAATCAAAAAAATTCAATTTCAATTTATTTAGTTAAGTTAGAGTGTATGGATTTTTATTGTAGGTTTGTCACTTGGGATTTACAAATAATATAAGTTTAGTTGTATTTTCCATGTTTTATAAATTATTAAAATTGTGTAGACCCATAAGAAATTTAATGACACCCTACAGGTTGCCAAATTTTTATCATTGTTGTTAGGGATGGTTGCCTCTATGTTTAAGTTAATTATAAATCTTGAAAATTGTTTTTATTTTAATTCATTGTTTTACTCAGGGTCTTGTCATATTGTTGTTTCAGATAATAACAAATTACAATAATACTCCACTCATGAGAAGGAAAAAGTTGAAGATATTATATTTGACCTAGAGTTGACGAATACCTTATTACATCAAATAAAGTAAAAGTAAGATTTTGGGAGAGAACATAATATAATGGCTGGAAGGGATAAATTTCATGGAGTTGTTCATGAGTTGGACCAGAGAGTAGGAGCATAGCTCCATGGAAGAAATCAAGGGAGAAGCGCGCATCAATTATGGAATACCCTCAAACATGGGGGTTAATCAAATTATTCTCATACAACCAATAATTGCTCAACTTTTCTTGATCAATCTAGTGATCATAAAAATGATTACACATTCACTCCAATTTTCGGGGCTACCTCATGAAGACCCAAACTCATGAATTGGATGTTTCTTGAAATTTTTTGCATATTCCAATTTAATAATGTCAAAAATGATGCGATAAAACAATACATGTTCATATTATCATTAAAGTAAAATTCATGGTAGTTGATCCAAAGTCTACCTCTGCATTAAATCATGACCTGGGAGAATCTGGTAAGAAATTTTCAAACACATTTTTCCCACCCTCAATGTATGTGGATCTGTGGGTAAGTATTTTAAATGTTGAGAAATTTAATAAATAATATTTATATAGTTCTTGGGAGAGATTTAAAGGTTTAATAATATGAGTCTTTCATCATGGAATTGAAATGTGGTTATTAATTCCAAATTTCTACAAAGTATTATTATAGGGAAATCATTCAATCATCGATGTTGTAGTAGGAGGTTCTCTTATGATAAAATCTCTAGATAAGATTTATGAGTTGTTAGATGAAATGTCCAATAATAGTTTTTAGTGGAATCTAAAATAAGGGTGGGGATAAGGAGTACACATGGTAGGAACAATCTAGTTTTCCTCCCAAATGAATTTCATTCAAAGGAAACTCAATGCGATGATGGATAATCAAAATACAAAAGGTATGTATTGTGAAGATATAAATTATCTAGATTATAATTGCCAACATTATGTATGAGGATGGAGTAAAAAAAATCAAAACAACCACAATAATAGATTCAAAATCATGTCCAAGTATTTTATCCAAGACAACAAGGTTTTCAACCTCAACAATAAAGGAAAACACTGACAAGTCAATTCCATTCACTGGAGGAGACCCTTAAAACCTTTATGACCACAACTAGAGATACACATAAAGAGTTGAAAAAATACTCCAAGGATCGAGGTACTATGATTAGGGGATTGAAAAATGACTCAAAAAACAAATAATATGCAATTAGGAATTTTGAAATTCAGGTTGGTCAGATTATCAATAAATATAGAGAAAGGATTAGAAGAGTACTTCTAGGATGTCCAGACTAGAATCCCCATACATAATTGAAAGTTCTTTTGCATAGAAGTGGGACAGGGAAACAAGGAACTAGTATATAATTTACAAGAAATATTAAAGAAAAACCAATGGGAATGAGTAAATAAAAGAAAAAAGAATCTAAGAAATATATAAAGAGGAATAAAAACCATCGTGCCTACCACCTCAACCATATTCAGATCAGTTTAAGAAGGTAAATATTGATTAAGGAAACAAAACTTATTAGATATATTCAAAAAGATAAATATCAACATCCATTTTCTATGGTAATCACTAACATCTCTATTTATGAAAAATTCATGAATTATTTAGTGAAGAACAAAAATAATCTTAACGAATTATCTACCATTCCACTGGTAGTAGAATGTTTAACATTAGTTTCAATAGTCTTACTAAATAAGTAGAGTGATCCAGAAAGCTTTTCCATTTTGATTACTATTGGTTCAAAAGATTCTGGTTGTGGTTTATGTGATTTACGTTCTAGTGTAAATATAATTTCATATGAAACATTCAAGATCCAGATATTGAAAGAGATTCAACCAAATAAATTTATACTTAACTAGAAGATATAATAGTGATACATCCTTGAGGACTACTTGAATATGTCATCATTAAGGTATGTAAGTTCTATTTTCTGATGGATTTTCTAGTGATGGTTATGGTTGAGGAGAATCTTCCAATAATATAGGGGAGACCATTCCTAGCTACGGGAAGAACACTTATTTATGTTCACAATATATAATTGAGTTTAAGAGTTAAGGGATTGGAGGTGAAGTTAAATTTTACTAGGAAACGAATAAATTAGAAGAAACAACTGATGAATTTTCAAATTATACTTTACTAGAAATAGAGGAAACTATTTTCCATGGAAGAAGAGATAAATTAGATTATGTATAGAGTAAATAAGAAAGTATGAAAAAACTAAATAAATGTAATAAATTGCTAGAAAAATTTGAATATTGTGGAGAAAATTTCATCCAAGAATAATTCAAGGAATGAGAATGGGTTTGGGAAGTTAATGAAATTACATTTAATTTTTCAATAAGGTTTATGAACAAATATATTAGGCCCATGGAAATTGATAAAGTGTTCACCAATGGAAGAGTAAAATTAATTTCAGAAAATGAAAGAGGACCCATCTACACTGAGGAATCACAGCTTTAATTTTTTTTAAATCTAGATCAGGTAACGTCTTTCCCACCATAAAACACTTGATCTAAAGGAGGCAAGTTCGATCCAATTATGATAGAAAAAATTTCTTCCAAGAGGAAACCCAAGTTTTTTGGATTTTTATTTCATTATTTTCTATTTTTAGTATTATCCAAGCTTCCCTAATTTTTTTAGTTTCATGGATATAACAGTATTTTCACTTTTTATTTTTATTATTTAGTACAATTAAGACCCTAGTAGCAGAAAGAAGGAGGAGGCAAAAAAATAATATGCATTAAGATATTCATGTCATGAAGCCATTTTATTCCATGAAAGTCATAAATGTATGTTGTGAAAGATATACATGTCATGAATTTGGTGTAGTTAGACCCTGTACAACTAACATTGAAGATACATTAAAAATGGGATTAAGCATTTCAATTTTGTAATTGTACTCTGTATTCCCCACATTTAATTATTTTAGAGCTTCAACTGCAAATTTCATTCCCACTCTTGATTTTTTCTTTACTTAATTGAACGAGGAGACATAAACTACCTAAGATAATTATCATTCTATGAATTTTAAATTTCTTTGTCAATGAATATTTATGAGAAAAATGGGAAAAAGAGTTAATCTAGATAAGAATGTGAATTAAGATTTGAAAAATCATGATTTTGGGGAGTATGTTGATTTTGGTAAATGAAAATTTTCTATGTTTTGGTCTTTTTTTAATTTTTTTATATTTTCGTTAATTGATTTGACTATTTATATGCATTTCCATGAGTGATTATCCCAACCATTTGTCTCATTCTTGAGACATCCTCTGAGCCTAATATTTTCTATTCTATATAAAGTATATTTCTTATGAAACTCAGGCATGCTATCTTATATAACTTTCTATTCATATTATTAAATCTATAACTAAATAATATAACTTTTAATATAACTGAGGCCTTATTTTGTTTACCTTTTATCCTTATAAGAACCTTGCATTAATCATTTTTTAAGCCTATAAAATCTATAGGCATCCTTGTTAGGAAATGATTTGAGTTAAAATACTATCTTATCCATTCCTACCTTCCACTAAATATTTTACATGATATTTTAAAGAATAACTATGGGGGAGGGATTATCAAGGGTGTATTGAGACATAATTTATTGAAAAAACATTTTTGGGGTATTTTCTTATGATTTTGGGAGAATACAATATATCATTCACTGTATTTTATTTTCCCCCACTCTTTCAGAAAAAAATGACATCTAAAAAAATGGGTTGTATCTTGGGAGGATGAAAAATCACCATTTCTAGACTGAGGATATTTTGATCATATGTGGTTTGGTAGTGGATGTGATATTTTTTCAAAACATATATTCAAAAAAGAAACGGAAAAAAAGAAAAAAATAGAGAAAGAGAGGTTGATTCTATTATTTCACTTACATGTAATATGAGCCCACTTTGAGCTTGGGGGAGAGAGAGATGAAATTTATAGAGTGAGATTTGTATTGAGATTATCTTTTGATATTGTGAATTATAATTTATATTCATGCATGATTTTTTATCCTCACTTGGTCTAAATCATTTACCTACCTAACCTTAACCTTAGAGTCATTTAGTTCTAAATAGTAAATCCTTTCAGATTATTTTTTATTTTTTCTTTACACAGTGGTGTTGTGATATTCCGTGAAAGATAATGGTAAGTGATATGTTCTTTAGATATTTTATGAATTTTATTTAGATTTTTAGCCTAATTATGAGTAGAAAAATTCATGTGAGGTAATTTGAAAATGGAATGAATATTAATAATGGATGGAAAAATGAAAATAGATAATTTAAAACGCTTAGATGTTTCAAAAGAGAAGATTAACATACTTAATTGAGTTTTTCTTTGATAAGTGAGGAATTAATGAATTATCTTATGTGAAACTTAAATATTTAATTTCTTATTTGATCAATTTCTTTTGTTGATATTGAATTTGAAGCATGGTATGGTGAGTGTCCTTTGTAGTATGTTGAAATTACATCCTTGAGGACAAGAATGAATTCATGTGTGGAGGTATTTGATAAATATATTTCATGCATACATTTTATGGTGTTTTAATACATTAACTTTTGTGTTTAATTGATTAATCTTTCCAAATGTTAGATGATTTTATTTTTTGAGTTCTATGGAAGGATATAATGAAAATTGGAAAAGGAGAAAAAATAGATGGAAATTCACTTATGACATGACACCGGATTTTTTATACCAAAAGAAAAACACATAAAAACAAAGGTATTTAATGAATCTAAAAAATACCATTTACATGTCATGTATTACATTACATGATGTGATATTATGGAGAATCTACTGCCACTCAGTACAAATCATGGATGAATACATGTTGTGAAAATCCATTACATGTCGCGTACACTATACATGACATGAAAGTTCGTTAAAAAAGCAGATATGGTAAATCCACTACTGACATGGATTACACGATATATAATTTTGCATGATGTGTAAGTTTCAATTAATAGAAAAATAAATATCACATTTATGAGGGTTTTATGGGAGGGGTTATAAAATACCCACTCAACTGCACACAACCCAACATCTTAGACTGAGAGGATCTACCCAGATGACTGCATGCTTGAAGTTCCACCATGAATCCCTACTTTGCTGCCATTATTCACCACCATTCTTCCTCGGGTATCCATGTTTCTCATTCTCATCATGTCTAGAATGAGTGAGTATTTTTCTTTGTGTCGGATGACATGATTATATGGGGAAGTTTTTTTAGGTATTGTTTTTATTTATCTATTATTATTTTGGATTGTTGTAAATCTGTTTATTAATTTAAATTCATATTTTTGTATTGCATGACCATTGCATGCTATTTGAGGTGTTTAATTATATTTTATCAATTTATTTCTCTATTTTGTGTATGGCCATTATGAAAACTATGTTAGTTATGTTTACATATGGTTTTTACTAACCATTTTTTGTGATTACACCTAGTATATGACCATTCCAATGGTGCAATCAAATCATTATCATAGGGTAACCAAACAAAGGATCCTTGTTGGCCCAGTTTTAAAACAAAACAAGAATGAACCCAAAATCAATTAAATCCCTATAGAAGAAACCAAAAAATCACTAAGCCTAGAATGCCTCATATTTTGATATCAAAACCAATCCTTGCTGATATTTTTATCCCTTTTTAAACAATAAAATAATTTAAGATTAAATTTATTTTATTAATTTAGAACATATAGATCATCCTTGTTGGTTTGATACTTGATCTTGTAAAATACTAGATTTTTAGTTTTATTTTCCTAGTTTTATAAATTATTAAATTTTTGTAGCCCCGTCGGAAATTAATGATGCCCTGTAGGATACCATCCATCTGAAACATACCATATCATACATTACTCACACAACCACCGTGAATATGGGGGTTCTATGGTTCTCAAACCCACCTTGACAATGTCTAATTGTGACCCCATGAGACAATAACAAAGAACACAAAGAATTGTAGGGAGAAATTCACATAATCAAAGGTAATGAGCATCATTGGATGATGAGATCCTGACCAATGATCATAAAGTATAGGATCAAGGGTGATATCATGGAATAGTAAATATAAATTTATTTAAGAAATTCAATTTATCCATATGGGCTCAAGTGAAGAACTGATAAAGTCATATCAATAAGAAAAAAAATTAAACATCATACTTAAGAAACTTAAAAGGGAAGAAGACCACAAATAATGAGCCCTAACTCCATTATGGATCAATAATTGGTGAATAGTACATTCTCCAAAGATGAAGAAGACAAGTTTTGTTCACTTCATGCCTCATGATCCACCCTGAACCATTTATCATCATCCTCTGATACTGATCTTCCAATAAATAATGTTCCTCCCTCTCAAATCCTATCAAGGTTATGAGGCTAACCTTGATGATTTATAATAATGGTGTATTTACAGATATAAGTGGGTTTTTAATTTAAAATAAAATAAAAATATTTATTTTACTAAACTCACCCACCAAAAGTTATCTCTATCAGAACATCTGACACTGACCAACCTCATGTCTCACCTAGGTTAAACCTTGTATTTCATAATCAACTATGGTCTCAAATTTCCCATCAGTGGAGATGAATAATAGAAAACCATTTAAACCAAAATGATGTGGATATATTCATTAAACTTTATTAATATTTTTAATATGTTAATTCTAGTGTCCCTAGACACCTAAACTTAATTCCAACTATGATGATAAATCCACTGATATATAAAAAATATTCATAAGACCAATCCATCAAAACCTAAGTCCTTACATTCTCCCATACTTAAAAGTATTTTCACCCCAAAATCCCAGTCTAAACAAAAAGGTGGTGGTGTTGAGTTTTCATATATATCTCATGATCCTTGGAGATCTCTTGTATGCTTTTGTGCTACCAAAGCACATGAAACAAAGGGATGGTATGTCCATGCATGATCCTCTCCTACCGATCATCAATTTCCACTAGGTAATCCACAATAGTGGTTACATCCTTGATGTTCATCTTTACCTATTCAAAAATTTGAATAGGTTCATTCACAAAACCTCTTTTGCTGCAACATATAGAAGATATCATGAAATTTTTCCAACTGTAGGGGAAAGGATAGGTGGTAAGAAACCTCACCAACTCTATATAGGATCTCGAATGAATCGATGATCCTTTGGGATAGCTTACATCCCTATCCAATCGTCCACACTCTTTATGATGGGTAGAATCTTAGGAAAACATGGTTTATCTACATGAACTTCAAGGGCCTATGAGATAGACCTGTGTAATATTTATTTCTATTCGAGGTTATCCTCACACGCTCTTGGATCACGTAAAAATTCTCTATTGTTTCCCGCACCATCAATGTCCTAACAAGAGATGTATTTGTAATCTATGTCCAGTATTAAGACAAAATATAGGGTCCCTCTTATAAGTATATTAAAGGTTATATGTTGATATTAGAGTGATAGTTGTTATAATAATAAATCTCTACCAATAAAAAGTGATCCTACCATCTCTGTCCAAATTCCAACACATAGGCCCTTAGCATATCTTCAAACCCATAGATAATTAGCTTAGTTTGGCCATTTTTTTGGGGGAGAAAAACTATACTTGTCCAAAATTGGGTCAAAAAATCCTCCTATAGTCTTCTAAAAAATTGTGATGTAAACTAAAAATCACAGTTGAAGATGATCGTCTAGGGTGCCCCATGAAGTCGGATGATCTCTCATACATGCAACTGCCCCAAACTCTCCACAGAGATCTACTATCAGATGTGAAGGAAGTGAACTAACTTCTTAATCCAATCAACAATCACTTAGATATCATTGTGTTCGCTCGTTTTCCATGGAAACCTCATCACAAATTCCATGGATATTTCATCCCATTTCCACTCCAGGGTCTCAGGAGGCTGTGTCAAACCTACCGAAACCTTATGCTCAGTCTTCACCTACTAACACGTGAGACACCAAGATATGAACTTAACAATGATCCAACTCTTTTCAGCCCACAAAAACTTCCAATAAAGGTACTTGTACATATTTTCCACATCGGGATGTATATCCAATGGGGTAATGTTAAACTCCCTCATTACCTGCTCACACAACATGAATAGAAATACCATCCATCCCTGGTAAGGGATAGAATTCTACCTTCCTTTATAAAATAAATATACTTTATCTTATGAGGATATCCAGTCATGTATAACCTCATTGTGGATGTCTCTCAACTGAGCCTCTCTTATATGCTAAATAAGTGTAGGATTTACCACCATCAACGGAAGAAAAGTTGAACCCCTCTCCTGTACTAGGGTCAACTACAACCCCTACTACATAACTGACCTTTAACATCACTAAAAAAAGATTTATCAGTGTTTTAAAAGAACAAAAAACCTTGGAATAAATAAATTCACCCTTTATTAGTGATGTTTGTTAGTGCTGATATAAGGGTCCTTTATCAGTTCTTTTTTTAGCACTGATAATGGAGTCTTTAAAAAAATATTTTTCTCCTTCCTTTCTTAGTACCCCTCACCATTAATCAGTTCTAGACCCCCTACCAATGTTTTTTACACCCTTAAATAGTGTTTTACCCTTCCCCTTACTCAATGCTAATTGGGGCCCCTGAAATCCACACTCAACCATATTTGATCCCTGGACCTACGGTTGATAAGGGAAGTGCTTTACCACTGCCCTAAGTTGATTTCTTTCACATTTTAAGATATTTCTATATATATATATATATTTGAATACATTTTTATTTCATATATATATATATATAAATTAACATACATTTTTTTCATTCATATATTTATTTATTTATGTTTAAATTTTTAATTATAAAATTGATTTATTATAAGTAAATATAAGAAAATAAGAAAATATTTAATTATAAATAAAACTACATTATAAAAACTGATAAAATTTAAAAACCATAAAATCTATATGAATGTAATCTATGTGAATAAATTTAGTCCCCACTAAAAATGGACATGGATACACTCTTAAATGAAGCTGAAATACTATCGAATAATAAAAAATAGAGTATCCAACTAAAAACTCACTTTTGGAGGCCTTATGAGTCTTTTTTTGCCTAAAAAAAGTGGTCAGGGTACTCCATATCCACTAAGGTTTAGTTCTATTCATATGATTTGATTAGATACGTGATAGAGCCCAAAGAGAAACTCATATCAAAATTTATAGTCGTTTGAAGTTCAAGTCGTGTTTTCAACTTATCTTTCACCGTTTATTAATTCATTTAATTTTTATATCATCCAATTATTATTAAATTACTATTACTCAATAATAATTATCAAATTATTAATGAATAATATTTCTAAATAATTTATAATCAATTTTTACTAAATATATTATATATTAAGTTTTAATACATATTTATCTTTGTTTAAATCATATTTTAAAAAATATATTATATTTATATAAATATAAATATATTTTTATATTTTCATATTATTTTTAGTGATTTTTTTTAAAATTTACCATTTATCAACACTAGTAAAAAAGCGCTATTAAATACCCCTATAAGTGTTTTTTTCTATAAATGATAAAGGACCCCCTTTATAAGTGCTTTTTTAGTAGTGCTGATAAAGGGAAACCCTTTATTAGATCTTTTTTATTAGTACTAATAATTTAATCCCTTTATTATAATTTTTTATTAGCTCTGATAAAGGGACTCCTTTATCAGTGCTTTTAGCTAGCGCTGAATAAACATGGATTTGTAGTTGTGAACAAAGCCAAATGCTCAAATGCTCCTCCACCAAGTGAGAACAAGACTTCCTGTTAAGGTAACCTCCCACAACATTGCCCTTCCTAGAAGTATAGACTCTCTTGAAGTCATATTCTTCTAGGAAATCCAACTATTTACTCTATCTCAGGTTAATATCTCTTTGTGTGAAGATGTACCTAAGACTCTGGTGGTATAATTACATAACAAATCCCTCACCCAAAAGATAAAACCTCAATGTATTTTAAGTAAAGACTAATGATGCTAACTCTAGGTAGTGATTCATGTAGTTATTCTCATGGGGTCTCAACTACCTCGAACAATATGTGATCAATTCCTACATATTCATCAACACACAATGGAGACCAGCTCTAGAGGAATCACAAAACACTAAGTACTTCATGCCCCCTATAGTTGTCTCAACACATGATCATTGGTCAGCTACATCTTCTCAATGTCTCTAAGACACCACACAGTCTAGGTAGACAACTTCTCTTTATTAATTAGGATGGTCAAAGGAGTTTCAATCCTAAATAAATTCCTCATAATCCTCCTCTAGTACCCCAAAAAATCCAAGAAAGCTTTTCACCTCAAACATGGTCTTGGGCGGATCCCAGTAAAGCATTGTATCAATATCCACTGGATCTATATCTAAACCATGCTCAGAAATGAAATTCCATAGAAATTGAACCTCTTAGATCCAAATATTTCACTTCGGGAGCTTACGAAAAATATGGTTCTCTTAGAGTAAGTCTATGACCATACTCAAGTACGGTGCATGCTCTTCTAATGACATAGAGTAAATGAGTTTGTCATCAATGAAGATAACCACAAATTAGTTTATCCATGGATGGAATATATCTTTTATAAGATCAATAAACACTATAGGGGTATTCTTCACATGGAGAGACATCACCAAGAACTAATATTGTATGTAGGGACATCAAAATTCCATATTCAGAATATTATTCTCATGAATCCTCATTTTGTGGTAGCCAAACCTGAGATCGGTCTTCATGAACCAAATCATGCCTCTAAAATGGTCAAATTGGTCATCAATCATCGACAATGGGTACTTTTTCTTTATTATTACCTGGTTTAGGATATGATAAACAACAAAAATACTCAATCTCATGTCCACCATTTTCACAAACAAAACTAGAGCTTCCTAGGGGGGCACGTTGGACTAGATGAAACCCTTATCTTGAAGGCCTTCCAACTACATCCTCATATCTAAAAGCTCTATGGAGGCCATAATATTTTGTTTTAGAAGATATCAATGTAGTACTAGGGTGCGAGTCGATGTAGAAATATATCTCCTACTATAGTGGTAGTCCAAGATCTTCCTCGAAGAATACATCCATATAGTTCTCCACTACCAAAGGAATATTGATTCATGTAGATCATGTTCTTCCAAAGGATAAAATCATTAAATGATGGGATATGGGTTGTATTGTTCTACCTGCAAGACCCAGTCACTCATCCATGAGATCATTCTCAACTAAAAATGGGAATCTAATCCCATCTGTCTGAAGTAATCTAACTTGTTTGCGATGATAGTCAATATGGGCTTGAACAATGGATGACCAGTCCATACCTAAGATAATTTCATAAGGATTAAATGTTATAACTAAGAGTCTGATGATAAAATCTCTCCACTGAGTGATATCTTTCACTACTAGTAGATATACGATATGGAATATTTGATCCCATTAAGAACCTCTAGTTGTAGTTGATGGAATAAAATCTCAATTAGAAGCTCTAAATCACACACAAGGGATAAATATATGAAGGAATGACCCACACATTTGTATAATTGTACTAGGGAAAGAGTATAAAATACATATATTGTATCTCGAATCAAATCATGCCCAACCTGGTCATAGGCCTCTATAGCATACAACTATCCATATCCCCGACTGATAACCCCCTAAGAATGGTGTCGGCCACCTGGTGGTAATGGTGGAAGTATCTCATAACATCGACCTCCGCCATTAGATCCTCCGTCGAAAGCTCCACCTACTCCTCTACCATAATCGTCTCTATGTGGGCCTCCATGGCCACACTAAGTATATCCCTAGTCATGGAGATTCCTCAACCATGATGGTCTATCCACTACCTATCTTCCCCCTTAAAAAATAGGGTCGGTAAATCATATTTCATGTGACCTCGCCCATCACAGACATAGAACCAACCCTCTCCTAGCTATCTGTATCTTCTATGTAGAACTAGATATAAATATCCATATGATTGAGTCCTACTGTGGGGTGGTTTACTGTGTTGAGACCTTGAAAACTGGAGTCAGCTAGATACAGTGGATGACTCATCCCCAAGATGACCACCTTCAGCTCTATCTGCTTAATATATCTCCATCAAGAATCTCTTTATAACCAAATCCCACTCTATTAATCTTGTATAAGTTGGTATTCATAGGGATACTATGCTGGAATGGATGTATCTATAGATACATTGTTCAAACCTCCACAACCATAAGAAACCATCTAATACTATAGTGACCTGACACCAGATAACCCAGAGCCAATGTCTATTATCAATTACAATGGAATGATTACAAAGAATAAATCCACGAAGGATGAATCAGTTTGGTAGTCTTTGTAAACCAAATACAAAAATTATACCTGTATTACAGATGAATAGACTAATTGAAACATATTTTTTTATTCTAAATAAACATCTATGATAACTCTAATCTATTTAGTTTATCCCTTCATATCTTTTATAGTACACTTCTTGGATTCCTGAGGAAATAATCATAATAAGAGTGATCTAAAATGATCATTAAGGGTAAGTAAAGTAGGATAAATAATGAATCAATGAGAGTAAATTAACATGCCAAGGTAAATAACTGATAACACATGCCATTTAAATAACTGGATAATGGAAGATCAATATGGAAAGGTATAAAATTATAACACATTCCATTTAATTTATAAACTAAAAATTAAATCTATTCATAGATATATCAATTCAAAATCTCAAGGATAAATAATAACTAAAACTAAAATAAAAAAATTCTTGATTATTGGATTCCATGTTTCATAGGTACATAGAACCTTTACCGTCAAGAACTTTCACAAGACAGTTTACAACATATAGGATAAAAACCCATCTAAGGTGGCTAGACAAATGAATCATCTCATGAGACTACCAATACATCAAGGGGTATCAATTACCGGTCTACACCCATGTCGTATCAGTCCAGAATAATCCTCATATATCAAATAATCAATTTAACAATGTGCCTCATCAAATATCTGTATGGAGTAAGGGATAATGATTTATAAATATTTAAAAAAATAATCAAATAACATTCAAAGTAATCACCATATTATAAATATTCTGTGGTTTAAGAAATAATCTTTTCCATGAAAAATGATATAGATATTTAGGGCAATTTGAATGTCGAATTATTATAGGAAATTGAATATTTCAAGGGTACTAAAAGGAATTAAGGAAGTGAATGTGAATACCACCCTTTTCCAAATCAATCATAAACTATCAAGAAAAATATTAAGGATGGTATCAATAAAACATACCCCAAGTGGAGTAATGTAAAGGGTTGTTTTCATTGATGAATAAAAATATTATAAAAAATATTTTAAAAACATTCATGAGGGAAATATAATTTTGTTTTTAAAAAAATAGAAAAAAATTATTGAAAATCAATATTGAAAATATTTTTTAAAAAAAGAAACATTTTAAACATGAAAATTAATCATTAAATAAAGGACGGTGGATAAAATTTTACAAGTTGTACGAGGTAAAAGAACTTTCCTTTTGCAAAGTTAAAGGTTAGAAATATACCTTATTCAAAAAGAGATAATAAGATTCAATTAAAAACACTATTAAAAGACAAAAAAGGTAAAAATGTCTTTACCAAATCATTTTAAAAATAATTTTGAATTTTTTTAATAAAACATGGATTTTAGAAGAAAATAGGTTCTTCAACTAAACCGAGACACAAAGTTGGGATTTCACAAAAAAAAATTCTAAAACATATTGAGTACCAAAGAGTGGGAAATTGTAGTAATACATGAAAATGTTCATGAATGACCAGAAGAGAGAAAACAAAAGTTTTATTGAAAAATGTTCATTTAATTTCCCCATATGTAAATTCCATTTAAATATCATTAAAGTTATTTTTGAGGAAAATAATCATTAAACATTCCATAGTGTCTCATGGCACTTTGAAACATTTTAAATCATAATAATCATGAAGTAATAACATTAATTTAAAGTTTAATATACCATTAATATAAAATTATTAATGATATAGTATAACAAAAGGGGTAGTAGATACACCACACAAAATATATATATGGTGAACATAACATTTACCTCAAAAATGTTAAAGTGAGATGAAAATATCTTACCTTGAGTTTCCTTTTGGGTGAACGTCCTTTAAATTCCTATATAATAAAATTATGTTAATTTTATAATTTATTAATAAACTATTTAATGTTTATAATTACTTTTAATTTACTTAATACCATGTTTTTTACAACTACTTAAACAATTAAGTTCACATCGGGTTTTTTGACCAAATTCCATTTATGTGTCAAAAATGACTTTGGTGGGTCAACTATGGTCAAAGGGGTCCTTATATAACATATATAGAATAATAATAATGACATAATTATAATATTTATACATAAATTATTCATTTAAAACAACAATTAAATATTTTTATGAAAAATGAATCAACGTTACAATCATGGAGATGGTAGGTTGTACATATGCATTAGTAATGTTCCCATTTTTCAATTATACTTATGGAAAGAAGGTAAATAGAATAATATATTTACAAAATTATCAATTTATCATAAATACCATATTATTTAATCATATATACTTATATATAATTATTTTTATGTAAAAGTAATCACATTATGTCGAGGAGACAGTAGTCCACACGTTCACGACCAACATTATCACTTTTTAGTGTTTTAAAGGATATAAAGATAAGGATATATATATAATGGAAATTATTTAATTAATATAATATAATTTTTTATGACTCTTATTTTTAATTATAATCATCCTTTATACATTCCACATATAGTGTAAACGAACCACATCGCTTTTAGGGGGCGGTAGTCCACACTTCCACAAACAATGTTATCATTTTTACAGAAAATGGAAAGTATAAAGATATGTGTTATAAAATAATTAAATAAGATTAAGGACATAATAAATATCATATATAACATATATAAACATATTTTATATCATAATTATTACCATAGAAGAGGTAAAAAAATAACATACAATCATCATTTGGTAAGGCGGTAGTTCGTCGTTCATGTAAATAGTATGCTCATCACACATTATATGGGGATGTGTATATGTTTAGGTCAACCTATTAAAATAAAAACATCCTAGTATATTTATTATATTAGTTTTTTTATTTAATCATAGTTTAATAATAGTATAGGGAGTGGATAATAAAAATGAAAAAAAATATATTGATATAAGATGTTGCCTCTTAATTGGGTAACTTATTTTGGTTTATACCAAAAGGCTTACTTGGAAAGATTTCATACCAAAGAAAGGATTAAATGTATAGGGTAGGGATTTAGGGAATCTATTTGGGTAGATATTTTCTGAACATAGGTGGTATGAGAGGTGTGAATAAGGGAGAGAGGTGGTGACCTTTTATAAGGGAGGAAAAGGACTCATTTGGAATTTTTGAAAATAAGTTATGTGTACAAAAGTTATTACATAAAAAAGTCATAAAAACAAAAAAAAACTCAATAATGGAAGTTTTATGGCCAAAATAATTCAATTAAATGTGTTTAGGACAAGTGGATAGGTCTTGTTGGCCCTTAAGTTAAAGGTTTAATCCTTTATTAAGCTCAATTTTTCCTTAATAATTGTAATTAATTTTAATTACATTCACTTAAAATTTTGATAAAAAACTATTTTTAAATTATTATACATTATAAATTATTTTAATTCCCAACATGGGATCCATTTTTAAATATTATAATCACAAAATTGGAAACAATTAATTTAAATTAAATTCTGAAGATGGGACGACAATGCGGGTTTTTAAAGTATAAATATCTGAAAGTTTGCTACATTTTTATAATCAATTTCAAATTAAAATTGATTACAATGAAAGAAATTTTATTAATTGATATAAATATTATATAATTTAACTTTAATACAAATTAATACTATAATTTTAGTTTATAAATAAATTAGATGAAAAATTAGTTTTGAAGTGAAATTCAGCAGTTTTAACTATTCATTAAAAAATGAAATGTTTCAAAAAAATGTCAAAAATTCACCAAATACTAATTTTTATGTTTTTTTAAAAAAATATGAAATTTATTTTTACATATTAAATCAATTAAAGTGTCAAGATTAATATTTAAAATGGGTTCTCTATTAAATGGCGACAAAAATGCCTTTATAAAATTATAGGTTTTTATGTGTGAAATTAGGTTTGTTCCTATCTTATTCCTATCAAAACTAATAGATGAATATAAAAAATATTTTAATAAATATATAACATATATATTTCATTAAAATAATTAAATAATTGTATTTAATTATGTTTATTAAGAAAAAAATTCTTTAGAAGCATAAAAATAATAATATTTTTTATACCCAATTGGATCTTATTTTCATTTAAAGTTAATTGGTAACCAATGAATTGATTTTATATTTATATAAACAACAAATTTTCATAAGTTAGTTAATAATATTCATAACTTCTAACATAATTCCTAGGTTATATAATATTATATTAAATAATAATATTATAATAATATATCATTGTTTAGTGAAACTCTCTCTTTTATACAACACAATCTATCGAGGAAGGTAACTCTTGCGTATAATACAAGCTATCGAGGAAGGCCACTATTGCATGTAACACAATATAATTATATGTTTATTTCATTAAAATCTATATCATGTATTGAATTTATTAAAATTATAAATATATATTAGAGTCTCGGGATATTATATTTCCTTGCGTGCTTGGTGTTGCGTGTCATACATGCTATCGAATAAAAAGTTGTACTTTATAAATTAAAGGTGTTGGATTATCCCCACATTAATTAAATTGTTTCTTCTTAATTTAAACTCTATATTGGTAATTTATTTTTTGATGTTTCCTTTATGGAATTCCCAAATCATAATAAGTGTTTGTGAAACATCCTCTAGAAAAGATAGAACGGGAAATAAAAATGTCACATTGAATAACATATAACTAGGTCTCTAAGTAGGATAACATTAGTGGTAAGTAAATATACATACTTGGAGGAAAATAATAAATATTTAAATGGAGTGATTAAGGTCATCAATCACAAATAAGTGAATAATCTATATAAATTTGAGGACCCCAAAGCCAAAAAATTTCTATGATTTAGATGGCCATCGGTTCAATAAAAAATAAGGTATTTTGAAAACATTTTTTTTGAATATAAATTTTCTAATGTTGATGAATTATTTTACTACCTATGTATACATAATTGATATATTTATATAAAAATAATTTCAATATTTTTTTGTTCTTTTATAAACATTCTAATTCATTCAAAAATTAATTTTGATGTATAAATCACTAAAGGAAAATTTTAAAGGATCATAAAGCCTATAAAATAGTGACAGTTCTAATTATCTATCATTAACTATCTTCCAAAACCAATATGGTTAAAAGATTAATATCTAATCCTAAAAAGTGATACTACTGATTCATAATTAATATTTTTTCATCAAATTGTTTAACTAAAAACAATGTAAAATTAACCAGGACATTGCGTATGTTAGTGGTTGGTGTGAAACCCTAATCGTCCTTCATTCATGGGTTTAAGACCCATGTCCTTGCCAGATTTGATTGGTTTTCACCCAACTTATGGGTTGTAATTTTCTAAAACAAAATTAATATAATTTTTAAAATAAATTTAATGGACATCCTTGAAATTTAATCATTAAAGATACTTGTATCTATGATTTTCAATACATCCTCAATACATAACTTATTTATCCATTTGTTTACAAATAGATCAATCCTTTTTCAAAGGTGTATCCAAAATATCATTTTTAGGCTGTTTAAATCATGACACCTTATTTTAAATATAAAACAACTTAGATTTAACCCTGATCATTATTTTTCATTATCCATTCAAATTATTCATAATTTTTATCAATAAAAGTGTATTATCCTAAGAATATCCCCTAATAGTTTCAAACCAGGTGCACAGTAAGACCCGTTGTCATGTACCAAGTTACCCTGAGTCTGTCTTGGAACACCTTGTTAGAGTTATTAGTCCTAGGTGCATATGTTCCAGAACCACACTCACTTATAGTATTGAGACATTGATATATTTCTAGGAAGACCCACATAATTTATACCTTACCAAAATTATAGGATCGTATTCTATACTTATACTCAAATTATATATTAAAATTATGTTCTCTAACCTATGTTTCCTAAATCTAGTTCCCAAGGTTGCTACTAAACTTCCTTTGAAACCAACTGTAGTGACCCGACCCCAGATATCCCGAAGATGGTGTATGTTATCAATTACATTGGAATTATTACAAGAAATAAATCCCTAAAGGATCAATTAGTTTAGTAGTCTTAGTGAACCATATACATTAATTCGACTTTTATTAAAACTTAATACACTAATTAAAATATGTTTTTTTCTAAATAAACTTCTAGGATAACTTTAATTCATCAAGTAAATCTCTACATATATCTCATATTATGATTCTTAAATTCATGTGGAAAGAAACATAATAAGGGTGAGCTCAAATGCTCAGTAAGGGCAAGTAAAGCAGAATCAATAATGAATCAATGAGAATAAATTAACATAGAAAGGTAAAAAATTGATAACACATGTTATTTAGATAACTAGATAATGAAAAATCAATACGGAATGGTATGAAACTAAAAAACATTACATTTAATAAATTAACTGGAAAAGAAATGTATCCATAGATATGGTGATGAAAAATATCATGGATGATTAATAACTAAAACTAAAGAAGGGAAATTCTTGATTACTGGACACCATGTTTCCTAGGTACATGTTACCTTTACCGTTAAAACGTTTCACAGGATGGTTTACAACATATAGGGTAAAAACCCAAATAATGTAGCTATCCAAATGAACTCGTCTCATGATACTACCAATGCATTGAGGGGATGCCAATAACCTAGCCACACTCGTGTTATATCAGTCCAAAAAATTCCACATATATCAAATAATCAATTTAACAATGTGCCTTATAAAATATACATATAGATTAAGAGATATATATTTATCAATATTTACATAAATAATAAAATAACATTCAAAGTAAACACCATATGAGAAATAATATACAGTTCAGGAAATAATCATATCCATGAAAAATTATATGGATATTTAGATGAATTTCAATGTCGAATGATCGTTGGAAATTGAATATTTCTAGGGTACTAAAAGGAATCATGGAAGTCAATATGAATAATACCCTTTTTCAAATCTGTCATAAACCATATTGAGGATGATTAAGGATGGTATCAAAACAACATACCCCAAGTGGAGTAAAGTACACAATTTTTTTCATTGATGAATTAAAATATTATGAAATAAATTTTAAAAACATTCATGATGGAAATATCATTATGTTTTGAAAATCCATTTGAAAAAAAAAATTAAATCACTTTTGAAAATATTTTCTTTAAAAAGTGAACTTTTAAATATTCAAATTAATATTCAAATAAATGATGGATGCTAAATCCATACCCGTCATAAGAGTTAAAAAGAACTTTTGCTTTTGCACAGTTAATGGTTAGAAATATTCCTTGTTCAGAAAGAGACAAAAAAGATTTTTTTGAAATTTTTTTTAAAAGAAAATAAGAGTAAAAACGTCTTTAAAAAATAATTTAAAAATTTTAAAACATTTTGATAAAACATGGTTTTTAAAAGAAAATGGGTTCTCTGAATAAAGAGACATAAATTCAGGTTTTCTGAAAAACATTTTCTAAAACATATTGAGTACCAAAGAGTTGAAAATGGAACTAATAATTGAAAATTTCCATGAATTACCAGAGGATATAAAATTAATGGTTTTATTGAACAATGTTAATTTAATTTACTTAAATTGAAATACCATTGAAATATCATTAAATTTATCATTGAGGAAAATAATCTTTAAACATTCCAAAGTGCCACATACTACTTTGAAACATTTTAAATCATAATCCTCATGAAAAAATAAAATTAATTGAAATTTTAATATACCATGAAGATAAAATTATTAATGATATAATATAAAAATGTGGTATTAGATACACAACACAAAATATGTAAGCGATGAACATGACATTTATCTCACAAATGTAAAAAGTGAGATGAGAATAACATACCTTGAGTTTCTTTTTACGTGAACATCCTTTATATTTCTGTATAATAAACTTATGTTAATTTTATAATTTATTCAGAACATTTTTTATATTTATCAATAAATTTATTTCACTTATTACAATATTTTTTACAACTACTTAAACAATTAAGTTTACATTAGATGTTTTGACCAAATTTGATTTATGTATCAAAAACAACTTTGGTATATCGACTATGGTCAAAGGGGTAATTATATAACATCTATAGAATAATAATAATGAAATAATTATAATATTTATACATCAATTATTCTTTAAAAAATCATAAAATTTTGTTATGAAAAATTATTCAACATTACAATCATGGAGATGGTATGTCGTTTGTATGCATGAGTAACATTCTCTCATGACACTTGATGGTTCTGAGCTATAAAGGAAGTAGTAATATCAATTCCCAACATTGTTTTTCATCAGTTTCAACAGGTAAAATATAAATAAATGGATAAATAAACCCCATATTATTCATATAGAGGATTTTTTACATATAATTTATAAATAATTTTCAACAATAATTACCACATCTTGAAAACTTTTTATTATTTGACTCGATCAATTTGGTTTCCATTCTTATCATATTATTATTGTAATAAATAATAAAAAATTATTTATCTTGTGTTATCCACATGTGATCCATGAATTATATAACATTTTCATTGGTATTATGGTTGCTATCATATAGGAACTAAATTCATTTCATCATTCTCCAATGATCACAAATGAAAATCTTTCAGTCTTGAAATAATTATACTCTTATTCTCTAATTCTTGAGAAGGAGAAGGAGGATTATATATCATTCCTATGATAATTCTTGAGAAGAAATATCTAGGGATATGAGAGAATTTTCTTCTAAACAATAGTTCTCACTACCTCTAAAATGATACAAATTATATTATATACATAGGGTTAATCAATTAGTAATTTTACAAAGGCCCTTATCTAATTATTTATTCTAATTAAACCCTATATCAAATAATATTATTATTATTATTATTATTATTATTATATTCCATGAAATTTTTAAACTCATGTATATTTAAATATCATTTATCAAATAAATAAATCAAGATTTATTTTAATTATATAAAAATATATCATTTTGGTTGAGCCATTAACTCAGGTTGTCAATCCTCCTTGGTATTTGTTGAACCTAAAATAAAAAATATTTATTTAAATAAATAAATATCTTAATATTATTTTTCCAATAAACAAATAAATAATTTATTAAATATTTCTTTAATATTAAATTCACATATATTCTAATTTCAAATAAATGGTTATTTTATTTATGTGATTAAATCAACTTGAATAATTATTATTCCATAAGTTTAGAATAATATTTATTATAAATAATAAATTCTAAAGTACCCATTGGAATTATTTAAGGACTTTATTTATTTTTAACCATGTTTGAGAATCATTTGTGGCTACTAATATGTCTTTGAAACTGTTTAGAATTTTTTTGAGAATTTTTGAGAACCACAAAATTGAATTAATGTTTCTCTAGATTAATGTTAAATAATCTATAATTCGGTGTAGAATTTGAGATTTGGAAAAGTAAAACTTTGTAAGAGTCTTCCAATGCAACTAATATTGAAAAATGAAAGAGGCATGACTTCATAATGGAAAATTAAGTAATTTAGAAGTGTATTTGGAGACTTCAGAAGAGTAATTATTGACTTCAAAAGAGTATTTGAGAACTTCATAAGAGTTAATTATAACTTCATAAGGGTATTTTGTGGCTTCGTATGGGTGAGTTTACCTTTATAAGATTCATTCCACTTCAAATGAAAAGTTTATAAGAGTTATTTCATGACTCCATAAGACTAATTTCAAAGTTTATAAGAGTAATTTGAGACATCATAAGAGTGTTTTATAAGTTTATAGGTTTCATTTACTCTTCTAAAATACCTTTTACCTGAAAATTTAGAAAAGTTAGGGAAATACTATATACTCCATAAAAGTCATTTTCAACCAACCCTTTTTAAAAATGTGATATTTCAAAAGTTTGAAATATCTGTGATTTATACAATAAATTATTGTGAGGGAAATTAAATCTAATGATCCTAAATTTATTCTTTAGTGGATTAAAAAATAAAAATAAAATTATGATTCAAACATTTTAAAAACACATAAAAAGTTATCACCACTCAAATATTTTGATGTTTTCAAATACATTCATTTGAAAAATATCAGTGGTGATCTATATGGATGGATTTATGGAAATTAAATTTGATGAATTTCTATTGATATTTAGTTCATATATCACATGAAAATTATAATGTTGTTATTAAAGTTGATTTTATTAATGTGTTATGCTATGAAAATATGTTTTATTCCACATAGAAAATATGAGGGAGAAATCAACCAAAACTAATGAAGTGAAACGAAGAGATAAGATCACTGCTAGAAATATATAGAATTCATAAATTTATTTATTTATAAATTATTTTAAATATTAATCACTAGTAAGAATTAACTAAAGATTCTTATTAATCAGCTAACATGAGAAGAAATGAATAGGTGGGTAGTTATGTAATTTCATGATAGAAAATAGTTAAATGAAGAAAAATATATTTAGAGATCATGGGAGCATTCCCATATTGTTATATTATTGAGAAATCACCTAAAAGATTTAATTATACTATTATTTTAATATAATTTTATAGAAATTGAGAAAGATTTGATTTTATATAATTTAATTAATTTCAAAATATTTAGAAATACTCTCTTAAGGGAAATTTTTTTTAAGGGGCTATTTTTAGTGAAAATGTGAGAAATATTGAGATAATTGAAAAGAATATAAAAATTGAGACTAAAAAAGAGTGTCCATAACTATAAAAAAATCATCATTTCCTGAGTACTCATTGATATTGGATTGAGAAGAAGACCATCAACTAGTTATTCATGAAATGAGAAAAGATGATTATTTGAGTTCATAATTGAATATTAGAGGTCAAAGTACTTATGGATTTGATCATTTTATGAAATAAAATTCATAAAGGCTCGATAGGAATATCAACATTAGTTTTTCAAGAAACCCATATTCTCAAATGATCATACTCATACTATTCTAATCGCATTGTAAGAAACTAAAAAATATACTCTAGTGGGATGTTCTATAGTGTTGGGAAACACACTATGGTTATAGGATGATACTTGGATAAACCACTTGTAATATATGATTGATTATTAATTGAAAATATGTAACGTGAATACCCCAATCAAAACAAGGATTATGAACCCACACTGGGACCAAACCTTGTAAAAAAATTGTTCCTTGTCCATATTTTATTTATAATTTCATTATTTCAAAATTTATTTTAATATTGGGGGTACTAGATCCTAATAGATTACAAATTTTTTCTTTAAAAGAAAGAAATTATAAAATAAAAGTACCACAAATTCACCCCCTTCTCAATGGTACACCTATTTCTTAGGCATATCAATTGGTATCAAAGCATACCTAGGTTCCCTATATCATATCCTCTAGTTTCCAGTGATGGATAATATTAATTTAATTATCATTAGGTTCATTATGACTTTTTATAGTAATAAATATCATGTATATAAGAATATGTTGTTACCCTATCTTCTATCTTCCATACTAGAAGTTATTGATGTTGGAACAATGGGATTTCCACCCATTGAAATAAGTGTAAAAATGTATTTTTCTAATATTAAGAATTTATAAATTGATGGAAATGAAAGGAATCTTATACTCATGTTTTTATAAGATACATTTTGTATCAAAGTGACAAGACTTTAAACAGAAAAGGAAATTTGGTACAATCTTGAAATAATATTTAAAGTAACTATGAATGTTAAAGGAGGCTTCATATTTGGAGGAATATATTTGAGGATATCAAAGTGGATGAATAATAAACCGTATATGAATATTTTACAAGAGAAAATGATATATTTATCAAACATTATAGGTTATAGAGAAAATCTGTAAGATTTTAAAATTACCAAGAAGCTGATGAGAAACTTTCCTAACAAGTTTCATTCTAAATTTTTATCCTTTTAATATAGAGATTATATTATCCTTGATTAATTGAAAAATAATCTCATTTCATATGAAATAATAAATTCTCCAACATTAAAAAATAAAGTCAAAGAATAAATGGATTTTGAATCCATGAGAAAACTCAAAATAAAATAAGAAGAAGAATAATGAGATTCTAGTTAATATTATAAGGCCCCGGCCATAAACCTTACTTAATATTGAATTAAATGAATAATTCACATTGAGGATCGTTTCAGGTTTAGAGTTTTAGAGAATTAGGACATAACTATTACATCTCAAAAGATTACAAAGTATACACTTCTACTAAGTTTCCATAAAATAAAAACTCTTAAAAAGAAACATGTCTAGTTCCATGTTTTAGATAGCATGAATTTTCCTTGATCCCATCCTTGACCCTATTCCACTTTAAGTCCTGTGAAAAACATTTCAAAAACTTGGGGTGAGCATAAAAATCTCAGTAAGGGATACACAAAGAAGGAAAACTGTTAGTTTTTCAAAACAACCAGTAAACCATGAATAGTTTATCAAAGTAATACTTTTCAGCTTTATGAAGCAGAAAATACTCTTCAATGAATAAAATTTCATTACTTACCCTTTTGTAATCAAAATATTACCATAAAACCCATATAAAGAACACATAACATATATAGGTAACTTGGGACATAAACATACTTAAATGGAATAACCATACGGTCGACTTCCACACATATCACTTAATGGAATAGCCATACAACCAACTTCCATACCCAATTCATTGGAGGTTATAACGGAACCACCCGTCCTGGTATTCATGGAACCACCCTTTATATAGTTTATCACGTAACCACCCGTCAAATGTCCAAGTACCATTATAAAATCATAAGACATAAAACAAATATAATGAAAAAAAACATTTCCACACTTTGATCACAATATATCACTTAAATATATTGACATAAAAAAATCATTATAAAAACCATTTTCAATACCAAAATACATAAAAGAGTATATGGTGTTTATTTCATTTTAAAAACATTATGGCTTGTTGAGGAATCCAAAGACCAAATAATACTCGCGGCAGCGGAAAAGGTCGTTGTCACCGCTTACGTTAAAAGAAACATTCCTTTTTTCGTTTAGTAAAACGCTTCGAAGAAAAAGATTCATTTTGTATAAAAGTAAAATTAAAAGGGGTTTATACACTGTATAAAAGAAAGTTGTGTATAAAATGAAATATGCCTCAATGAAAGGAGATTGAGACGAAGTCCCTTACCTCGGGTCCGACTTGACTCGATCGTTCTTTAACGTCCTGAATAATAAACATGAGTTAATTTCTACTTGCATAAGAACCTTTTTCAAGTTAATTATTCCTTTTATATCACTTATTGTCATGTTATAAACATTATGTAATCATTTAATTTAATAATTTTTGTTTTGTCGATATTTGGTTCTGAAGTCGAAAGTGGACTTCTTACAATTACATGTTGTTTGTATGGTCAAAGGTTCATTTTATCCAGAATGATATTCATGATTTGGATATCATATATATCATATATATCCAGAATATATATTTATTTATAAAAATCATTTAGAGGTAATAAATGAAATGCACCGTTCATGGAGACGGTAAGCCGTACGTACGCATGAACGCTACTTTCATTTCTATGTCATATTAATTGAATTAAAATTAAATGAGAGATATGAATATTTTAATTCCAGAATTATATTAATCATTTATAAATAACATAAATCATATATATCCATTATATATATGTACTTATAATAGTACGTTACATTTTGGGATAAGAAATGAAATGCACCGTTCATGGAGACGGTAAGCCGTACGTACGCATGAACGCTACTTTCATTTATATCTCATACTTTAATGGAAAGAAATAATAATGATATAAAGGTATATTATAATTCCAGTATAACATCATATATAATAACTTTAAATCCATCCTTTATACATCCCACATATGGCATTAACGAATCAAATCACTTTGAGGGGGCGGTAGTCCGCACTTCCTAAAATGAAGATATCGCGTATACCCATAATGGAAGCCCTTAAGGTGTGCCATAAATGAAAAATACAGAATATTAAAGAAGACATAGACATATTATATATCATATATAAATATAGTGACATCTTAATGGCCACCTTTGGAGGTGTTGGAAGAATATTGAACAATCATCGTTTCATGAGGTAGAAATTCGCCATCCACAGAAACAGTATGTTCTTTAACCATTAGACGTAGGTGTGTGTAAGTTTAGCTATAATTCTTCTTATAAAAAAATCCTAGTATATTGAAGATACTGGATTTGTTACAAAATAAATGAATAAAAAGTGTTTAGGGGGTTGTAGAAGCAAAATAAAACAAAATAACACAAGAGAAAACACTACCTTTAAAACAGGTAACTCTTTTTTATTTGAGCTCAAAGGCTTCCTTGGGAAGACTTCTTCCCAAAGTGAGGATTCTAAGAGTAATAGAGGGATGTGGAGAGACAAAATGGGCAGAACTTTGACTAACCAAAGGCTTTAGAGGTGTGCGTAAGGAGGTAGAGGTGGGGGCCTTTTATAAGAGGAGAGGAGGGACACTCTTGGAAAGTTATAAAAGGATACTTTATTATAAAATGATTTTCAGATAAAAAAGGTACCAAAATTATAAATTTATAGGATAAGGTGATAAGGATTCTAAATCCACCCATAAAATAGGTTTTTTACATGTGTAGGTT
The DNA here is from genome assembly GCA_963277665.1 of Viscum album. NCBI lineage: Eukaryota > Viridiplantae > Streptophyta > Magnoliopsida > Santalales > Viscaceae > Viscum > Viscum album. Next base: position 2,049,615,735 of record OY728145.1, read on the forward strand.
TTAGATTTTACATTATCTTTTCATTTTATTTAAATCGTTAAATAATGAGGTAATCGCTGCATCATCATGTTGCCATAAATAATTTAATTTATTTAATGTATAAAAATTATAAAAAATATATCATGATGTATGAAATCTTTTTATATTTTTAATGAATATTTATAGTAGAAAATATGTCTTGTATAACCCCATTTAAAAAATTGTTTTAGTAAAACAACTCATGTTTGTGACATTTTTATTTTAACATTAAATAAAAGGTTATTAATGTCATTTTCCTACCAAAGTGGCTCCATGGGGTCCCCAAGTTGACCCATGGATTGTATTGGTCGGCCATGACACATCCAATAAGGGTAGTACATGTGTCAAGTTCATTTCATATTATTAAAACATTATTTTTACCTTAAACTACACTAATTACCTCTAATCACGATTAAACACTTAAAAGTTACTATTCACCAAAAAAATTATTTTAATCCCATTGAACCACATTTTACTTCTTAATGACAACCATGTATGTCGGATTTTTCAAATTCAAAACAAAAAGGTGGTAAAATTTCATTTAAATGAAAAGTCTGTTTTTTAAGTACCACTTAGTGGTTTCACTATTCATCAAAAATTGAAGTTTTTCAGAAAAATACCAAAAATTCACCCTAAACTATATTTTATATTCCGAATTCAAAAATGATTTCTATTTTAGAAAATTCAAAACATATAAGTTTCATTAATTAATTAAATAATTAATTCTCGTTGTCATAGCAAATAGCGTGTTTTTATGAAACAATAAGTATCAAAAGATTGACAGTAGTTTAAGTCAAATTTCAAAGTGAAATTAATTACAACGAACACTATTGGATTAAATGGTAAAAATATATTATAATTTAACTTTAAAACCAATTCAAAATATAATATAATCATGTAAATAAATTAGATTAAAAATAGGTTTTGAATTAAAATATGACATTTTTCACTATTCATTAAAAAAATGAACTTTATCGGAAAAATACCAAAAATTTACACAAAATAAATTTTGATGTCTCGATTCTAAAGAAGAATTTTATTTGGTCCAATAGAATGTATAAGAGTTACCAAAACTACATTTATAGACGGTTCGCCATCAAAAGGCGATAATTCATCCTTTTGTGAATGTTAGAGTATATATGCCTAAAATTGAATTCTTTTCGTATTTTAAGCCTTTATCTTTAATTAGATAAATGTAGAAACATTTAAAAAACATATACAATCATATTTTAGTTATTTCTATTCATTCCCGCCAATACAACGGCTACGTGTTAACTACCATTTAAAATAATATTGTTTTATTACTAGTGTGCAACGTAAGATTTCAAAGAAACTCTTTGTTGCGTATCGGGTACGCCATCGAACATAGAAACCCCTTTAAAGTAAAATTAATATTTAATTCATAAATATTAATAAATATGAAAATGTTTTATTCTTTATTTACCTGGAATGTTACATCCTTCCACCCTTTTGGGAATTGATTCCTCGCATTTTTATTCACTTATCAAAATAAGTGGGGATATTTGTCCCTCATAGCATTTTCAGATTCTCATGTTGCCTCTTCACTCATGTGGTTTTTACACAAAACTTTTACCTGGTGAATTACCTTATTTCACAACACTTTCTCTCTTCGGTCAAGAATCTAGACTGGTTTTTCTTCATAAGAGAGATTCTCTTCGAACTGAACTACCTCTAGGCTCAAAACATGAGATGGATCTGGCATATACTTTCTCAACATCGAAACATGAAAAACATTGTGTACCTGAGATAAACTCGGAGGTAAAGCCACTCGATAAGCAACTGATCCAACTTTCTCTAGAATTTCATATGGTCCAATGAACCTTGGACTCAGCTTTCCTTTCTTACCAAATCGCATCACACTTTTCCATGGTGAAACTTTGAGAAAAACATTATCACCTACCTCGAAAGATAGATCCTTCCTATGGTTATCCGCATAAATCTTCTGCCTGCTCTGAGCTGTTCTCATGTGTTTCTGAATCAACTGAACTTTTTTTGCCATCTCTTCTACCAATTATGGTCTCATCAGCTTCCTTTTACCCACTTCATCCCAAAAAGCTGGAGTTCAACACCGCTTCCCATATAATGCCTCAAATGGTGTCATCTGTATACTAGAATGAAAACTGTTATTATATGAAAACTCAACCAAAGAAAGATGTTGGTCCCAAATTCCCTGATAATCCATAGAGAAAGCTCGTAGTATATCCTCCAAGGTCTGAATTGTTGGTTCTGACTGCCCATCTGATTGCGGATAAAAATCTGTACTAAAATTTAATTCAGTACCCAATGACTTCTGAAGTTCTTTCCAAAGGTTAGAAGTAAACCTGGGATCACGATAAGATACAATGGAGAGGGGAACTCTATGCAACCTGACTATCTCTTTAAGATATAATCGAGAAAGTTTATCTAGAGAGAATGTATCTCAAATAGGAAGGAAATGAGTAGATTTATTCAATCAATCAATAATAACCCAGCATTATTACCTCGAGATGTCCTCAGTAATCCCAAAACAAACTCCATGGATATATTTTCCCATTTCCACTCTGGCACTGGTAATGGCTGAAGCATCCCTTTCGGTAACTGCCGCTCTGCTTTAACCAACTGACAAGTCAAACACTTCACAGTAAAATCAGCAATATCTCTTTTCATTCCATCCCACCAGTAATACTCCCGCAGATCTCTGTACATCTTAGTACTGCCAGGATGAACTGAAAACGGGGAACTATGAGCCTCACATAACAACTCATTCTTAAATTGTGAATCACTAGGCACACATAATCCTTTCCCAAACCTCAAAACACAATCATTATCAATTTTAAATTCAGGAAACTTACCCTTCTGAACCAGCTCTACCTTTTTCTGCAACTCGCTGTCTTGCTTCTGTGCTTGCTTAATTTTGTCTGATAGAGAAGATTTCACTGATACCTGAAACAAAACAGAAGGACATCCTGCACAAACAACTTCCAAGCCAAATTTCATCAAATCCTTTACCAAAGGATCACGTTTCAAACGCAACATTGTTAATGAAGCATTACTTTTTCGACTCAAAGCATCAGCCACTTTATTTGCTTTTCTTGGATAGTAATGAATTGTACAATCATAATCCTTGATTAATTCTATCCATCTCCTCTGTCTCATGTTCAATTTTTTCTGAGTGAATATATACTTTAAACTTTTGTGATCAGTATATATTTCACACTTTACTCTATACAAATGATGCCTCCAAATTTTTAAGGAAAAATAACAACAACTAATTCCAAGTCATGTGTAGGGTAATTTACCTCATTAGTTTTCAACTGACGTGAATCATAAGCAATTACCTGATCATTCTTCATAAGGACACAACCAAGTCCTTTCAATGAAGCATCACTGTAGATAAAAAACTCACCATTCCTGGAAGGAAGTGCCAAAACTGGAGCATTCACCAATCTTCTTTTCAGTTTCTGAAAACAATCATCACATTCTTTTGTCCAGATAAACTTAACACCCTTCCGAGTTATCTTAGTCTTTGGACTAGATAATCGTGAAACATTTTCATCAAACATTCGGTAGTAACCTGCCAAACCAAGAAAACTACGGATCTCAGTTACATTTGTGGGTCTTGGACATTCTTCAAAAACATTTGTTTTAGCAGGATCAACAGTTATGCCATCTTTTGAAACAATGTGACCCAAGAAAGAAATTTGTTGTAACCAAAACTCACACTTTTTGAAATTTCCATACAATTTATTTTCTTTTAAGGTTTTCAAGATAACCCTTAAATGACTTTCATGCTCCTCTTTACTTTTAGAAAACACAAAAAATATCATCAATGAAAACAACCACAAACTTATCCAAGAACTCATGGAAAATTCTATTCATAAGGTCCTTGAATACAGCAGGTGCATTGGTTAACCCAAAAGGCATAGCTACAAATTCATAATGGCCATATCTAGTATGGAACGCAGTCTTCGGAACATTTGCTTCTTTTACCTTCAAATGATGGTACCCCGACCTCAAGTCAATCTTCGAAAAATACTGAGCTCCCTGGAGCTGATCAAACAAATCATCGACATGAGGAAAAGGATTCTTGTTCTTAACAGTAATGTTATTTAAGGCTCTATAATCAATGCAAAGTCTCATTGAGACATCTTTCTTTTAAACAAAAAATACAGGAGCACCCCATGGTGATTTGCTAGGTTGAATGAAACCTTTATCTAATAACTCTTGCAATTGCTTCTTTAACTCTAAAAGTTCAACTTGAGCCATTCGATAAGGAGGTTTTGAAATTGGCTTAGAATCAGGAACTAAGTCAACAGTAAATTCAACTTCCCGATCATGAATAATACCAGGAAACTCATCAGGAAAAACATAAAAATACTCATTTACCACTGGAACATCATTAATATAAACAGTTACTTTATTTTCAACAATATGTGCAAGGTAACATTCTCTTCCATATTTTACTAGTTTCTCAACTTCCTGATATGTTATCAAAATCAAGGGTTCATTCTTGTACACAAACTGAAAATATTTCTGAAAAGAAACCATTTTAGCTCTACAGTCAATCTTAGAATGATAAACAGAAAGTCAATACATGCCCAAAATAACATCAAACTCTATTAGAGGAAAAACAATAAGGTTTGTAGGTAGATTCTTTCCACACATAAGGATAGGAAGGTTCATATAATTTCTTTTTGTCTCAACGTTTCCTCCGGGTGTTTTTACCATAAGTTCAGGATTCATATCTTGAGATGGAATTTCCAATTTACTAGAAAACTTCTCAGAGATGAAAGAATGTGTCGACCCTGAATGAAACAACACATTGGCATAATCTGAACAAACAAACAGTGTACCTGATATTACTTCATTCGATGGCCCAACATCTGCTGAAGTAGTTGCAAAGGATTTCACCACCCCTTTCTGCATGTAGTCTGGCTGCTTTTCCCCAGTTGAGTTCTTCGTCAGACACTAATTTTCATAATGACTCATTTCATTACACTTAAAACATCTTACTGCTGGCTTTTCATTTCCAGCTTGATCATCTTCCTTACAGTTATGAGCAATATGGCCAGACTTACCACACCGAAAGCACTTTCCATGTAACACCCCGAGATTTTATGAAAAATATTCTTTTTAATTTCATTAATGTCTTATGTTGTATTCTAAACCAAAAGGATATTGCACAACACGCATCCTTGACTTGCCTTTCATTACACGCAATCGCGACCTTCCTCGATAGCGTGTGTAGTACGCAATAACGAGTTTCACTAAACAACAATATGCTATTAAAATATTATTAAAACTAACCGTTATGAATATTAATAACCACTTTTTGAAATTTTATAAATTTTATTTTTCAAAATGGACTTCATTTTTGGATTCGGAATACCGAAATTAGCCTAGGGTGAAATTTTGGTATTTTTCTGAAAACTTTCAATTTTTGATGAATAGTGAAACCACTAAGTGGTAGGTTAAAAACTAAATTTTGCAACAAACTTAATTTTACCGCTTCTGTGAATGGAATTTCGAAAATCCGAGAGACACGGTTAATATCAAGGACTAAAATTTGGTTCAATGAGATGAAAATAATTTTTGGTGAATAGTAACTTTTAACTTTTTTTTACCACGGTTAAAAGTAAATAGGGTAATTAAGGGTAAAGATGATATTATTATTACCCTAACACATGTCCTAATTCTATTAAATAAGTGAAATTCGACCAAAAACAAACTTAGGAATAAAATATGACAATTTAGGCCTACTTGGATTAGATTAGGACATTTATTATTAATTTATTTAAAGAAGGGTTAAAATAGTTAAAATCAAAGTTTAATAAGTAAATAATTTTTAATATGGGGTTATACATAAGATAAATTCGACTATAAATATTCATTAGAAATCTAAAAATATTTCCTACATAATGGTATTTTATTTGTAATTTTTAGACATTAAATAATTTAATTTATTTATGACACAATGATGATGCAGTAATTATCTTATTAATGAAATATTGACATAATTGATGTTATAAACACCAAAATAAATGTAATTTGAGACTTTTATTGAATTACACTAATTTTCTAGGTTACTATGATATTTTAGTGTTGATTTAATCAATGTGCTTAGAACATATAATTTTTTTATGACTTTCACAAAAATCATATATCAAATAGTGTCAAAATTCACACAAAATAGTTTTTAAATCAAATATTATATTATTAATTGTTATTTTATTTTTAAAAATCTAAGGCTCGCCCAAATGACTTAGATAAGGATATATATATTAATAATAAACAACTTAGGGTTCGTTTGGCATGTTATAGTAAGTGTATTAACCATATAGTGTAAGAAAACAAAAAGTCACCGTAAAAGTTAAATTATTTAACTTAGAGTTAAATCTAATTGATAAGGTTAAAATAATAACCTAAACATGTCTAAATCCTATTGGTTGATAGGATTTCGACCCATACCCACTTTAACTTTGAAATAAGACCCTTTGTAACCATTATAAACCTATTTTGACTTTAATATAAAATAATATTTCGAGATATTCCTAAGGTGCCCCTCTCCTCCCTTATAAAAGGGCACCTCCTCCCCCTCCTCCTCACACCAATTTGAGCACTCAATCTCGGCCAACCCCTGCCAAAATCCCTTCTCCACTTCCCTAGAATAATCCTAGAGGTCCTGGTCTTCTTCAAAGACCAATCTTAGTTCCCTAAGTGGAGGATTCAAAGAGGCGTTTCAAAGAAGAGGTAATATCCATTACCGATCTTTTCAATTTCTTTCTTCTTCAACTTCTTCTTCTTTAGTTGTTTCATGATAAAGTAATGACATCAGTATTACTTAAATACTGATATTTTATTATAAATATGAAACAACCCTAATTCACCTTCTATCCATCCTACGGAAAAATGAAATCACCGCGCGTGCGTACGTACGGAATACCGTCTCCACGTCGTGGTGTAATCTATTTTCCACCATCACCTTACAAGGATGGGTATAATGGTGTAATTAGTAACTATATATGATTATTATAAAGTGATATTTATACTGAAATAGTATAAATACACTTAAATACAATTCCACGATCATGGGAACAATATCATCGCTCGTGCGTACGTAAGGAATACCGTCTCCACGATGTGATGCGACTCGTTCTACATGATCATCATTACATAGTAATTATATAAATGAATTGAATGAATAAATATGATATATGTTACTCTAATACCATTCTGGATATAAGTTATCTATAACCTTAAAAGAAGAATAAGAATTTATTCGGCAAAACACGCATAAGAACAAAAGGCAATAAAGACCCGAGTAACAAGTAACAATGAAATATTACTAATAAGAAGCTAAGAATATGACCATATATGATATCATATCAATATGTTTGATTCTGTAATAAGTCAATAACACTATTTAAACCATTATACAGGAGCTTCGGACACGTACAAAGCAAATCGGACCTAAGGTAAGGGAAATGTCACAATCTCATTTTATCCGAGATTGTTTATACTTTGGTATTTACTGGGGTGTATTTTTTCATCCACATCCATGTTTCCCCAATATGTAATATTTATATCCTTCTACAGTAGTTTATATCAAATTTTACCCTTCGGTGAGATTTTAGTAAAAGATATGAAAGGAATCTTTTGGTGTTTTTCGTACGAGGTACTTTTTGACTTTTCCGAAAAAAGTACGAGAAGAATGTTTTTTAACTTATACGGCATGAATGGATTTTTAAAACATTATTTCCAAGAAGATTACTTTAAAAGTTTTCAAGCTTATTTTTAATCAACTTATTTTAGATTAAAATTGTATGACATGTTAAGAGAGGAAAAATGTATTTGAAGTAGAAAGGATATTTTCCTCAAGAATGGAGTTCAAATGTTTTATCAAAATTATTTTCCATCTAAGATAATAGAGGGTTATGTTTTTATCCCTATTATTACATTTATTGGATTATGTTTTGAGGGAATTATTTTTATGAAGTCATTTACCTTATATGATTTGTTTTATGATGTCATGATGTTTCAAGAATCCCATTTTTGTTACATGTGTTATGCGATGATGTATGATTTATGATTATGTGGCACACATAAGAAAGGATTCATTATGAGATGGGTGGGACCTATATCTCCCTCCAATGCATTGGGTAAATATTTTATATCTCATGAGATAGACATGGCTGGAATGGTAGGTTATACCGGTTCAGTGAAACAGGACTGAAACGAGGGTGAATCGGTTTAGAAAGGGACTTTGTCCACTAGGATAGTCTTGGCAATGAGTCTTGACTAACAAGAAATGATTCTCTATGATTATGTGTGTATTCCACAAAGTTTAATGTTTTAAGTTATGATTATTGTGATTACATTTCACTTCCATGAGTTATCCTAGGTTATGAAATTATGATCTCTTTTACAGGTTAAGATTTCCAAAAGTTATGTGCTTATGTATATGATGTGATTGATATTTCTTTTGTTTACCCTTACTGAGCATTTGAGCTCACCCTTTTATGTTTTCTTTTCCCCAGGATATAAAGAAAGGGTTTAAGTAAAAAAAAGGAAGATCTTTATGGGAGATGTTGAAGATCTTTCAACAGGATTAGAAGATTATATTCCGAGTTTCCAAAGACACTAAACTATTACGATCATTGTGTGTGTGTTTTTGTTATGTACTAAGTATTCCGCAAAAGTAATGTAATGTCCATGTACGTCAGGCTTCGGGTCTCTACAGTTGGTATAAGAGTAAAGATTTAGTCAACCTTTGGAAACTAGGATGCGAAAACGTTAGTGAGATCCCTAGAGATATTTCTAAGGTATGTCTAGGGATGTCCCTAAGGTTAAGTATACGTATTGGTTATAGTACTAGAATTATGCTAACTATCATAGAATTAAACATAAGATGTTAGATATTGAAGGTACTCCCCCTTTATTATGTTGTTTTCCCTAGCATGATTTTTTCCTCTCACACTATTCTTTTTGGGTTTTAGACGATGGATGGAACCCGAAGGAACCGTGTTGATCAATGCAATGATTGTCCTCTTGAACAAACAAATGTTATGGGAGATGGAGTGAAAAATCTTATTGCTATAATTACACAAGCTATGAATCATTTTGGACATCCAAATGAGCAGAGAAGGGAACAATATTCTATTGAGTCCTTCATGAGGCAATGTCCACCTTCTTTCAGTGGGTCTTCTGATCCACTTGTTGCTGAACAATTGATCAGTACTACTGAAAAGATATTTTCAGTTCTTCAATTTTCTGTACATGATGAAGTCATCTTAGCAGTATATCGTTTGGAAGGTGAAGCTGATCAATGGTGGAATCTTATCAAGAATATGAGGCAAAGAGATGAAATTGAGTCCATGGAATGAGACGAGTTAAAAAACGTATTTTTCACTAAGTACTTCCCTCGTATTCTTCAAACAAAGCTGGAGAAGGAGTTTCTTGAACTAAAGAAAAAGGATGATGAATCTGTTGGTATATACGAAGCGAATTTCACAAGGCTTGCAAGGTATGCATCTGGATTTATCATGCAACCTGAAAGTAAAGTTGATCGATTTTTCAGTGGCTTAAAACCAAGTCTTAGAAGGGAATTAGCTATAAGAGACTTCAGTAGCTATGAACAAATTGTGCGTTGTGCTATCAAGGTAGAAATGGAAGTTGGTGTTACATATCCATCTCATGGTTTTGACAAGAAAAGAAAGTTGGAGTTCAAGGAGAAATCTCAGAGTAATGGTGAAAAGAATATGAATGTTTCCTTATGCTCAAAGTTTGGAAAAACGCATGGTGGAGATTGTCTTAAAGGGACTACAAAATTTTTTTAGTGTGGAAAAGAAGGTCATCGAGAATCTGAGTTTCGAGGTAATGGAAAAAGGGTTTCTAATGATGTGAATAAAGCAAACACTGCAGAGAACGCACCACCAACACTTCAATGCTTCAAGTGCAAGAAAATGGGGCATTATGCTAATAAATTCCCTAATCCAAGGGTTAGTGATGATCAACATGAGAAACCATTTAAGGAAAAGGACAAAGGGAAGTCACATGGGATCACTATTGGTGATGTTGAATATGACAACTATGTGGTGGAATGATTAAGTGTTTATGTAATGGGATTCCAAAATAATGTTGTATCATAAAGTATTGTAATATTTATGTGTTGGTCTAATGTGGTATTCAAAGTACTTGAGATATTTTTGGAAATAAGATGATATGCGCATAATGAAGGGAAACAAGAAAATGAAATATTTGATAGTATTCATGAGCTCATGATTGATATAAGGACTAAGTGATATCATGGTTTGAGTATATAGAGTTTTGAGGATTTTAGTATGTGGAAAGTGTTAACTTTTAACTGCATTCATGTTTTCACTAAGGTTCAATGGGTATTCATTCTTCAAGAGAATACATGATTAAGGTATTCACATGTTTGTAATTTGACCAACAAGATATATCTTATGATATATGGGGGATAAATGATGGCATTGACGTGATTATTCTGTGACATTTCAAGTAATCATTTTCTTTATACTATGAGCCTTGACCGAAGTATTTTAGATAAGCCTAAAGATTAGAATGGATTATGTTGTACATAAGTTAGGATAAAACGTTTTTCGATATTATTGATGGGATGTTATAGTAATATAGCTTTAGAAAAAGGAAAACCTGCAGGATGGGTGACAGCCCATCGCGTCGGACAAGGCTATGGGAATTGAACCCACAACCGAAGTGAGACTAGCCTTTATCTCCTACCACTGGCCTATAGGAAGTCTCTGTTTAGTATAAACTAGTTTTATTATATTAAGCAGTATGATATATGAAGTATAAGTCCATTTTAGGTACCATATATGATTAATCTCACTATAGAATGACTTATGTATATTTAATAACTTTTGCTAACCTTTTGATGGAATGACCCGTCATTCTATCACATGATCTGCTAACACTTCACGAATAACAAATTCAACTTCATTTATTTAATAGATGAAGTGGAAATTGTTCAAGGCACGAACAACAGTGAGATTGTACCAAAATAAAGTAAGTATTTATTCTAATTCAAATTCTTCAACTTTAGGGAAACAATCTTGAAAACCAAAAATGTTGTCCTAGTACTCTTATATATGATTAATCAGATGGTACCTTAGATCGTCACAAATTTATGGATTTGTGATTGTTGGATTTTCCATAGCCATGTTCTCTACCACTCTCCATCAGAACATGATGGTTAGATTTTTCTTCCATATCCATATTTTCACCTATGTGAAAACCCAGTGATTAGTTTATTTGGGTAACCGTTACGTTTCATACATTCATTTTTAAAGATTGGTTTTGGTATTCCTTTTTACGATGTGGGTTTCTATTAAGGAAACTTTTGAATAGTAAACCATTTATAACCCCGACGAATTTCGAGGGTGAAATTCATTTTAAGGGGTGGTAGAATGTAACACCCCGAGATTTTATGAAAAATATTCTTTTTAATTTCATTAATGTCTTGTCTTGTATGCTACACCAAAAGGAGCTTGCACAACACGCATCCTTGACTTGACTTGCATTACACGCAATCGCGACCTTCCTCGATAGCGTGTGTAGTACGCAATAACGAGTTTCACTAAACAACAATATGCTATTAAAATATTATTAAAACTAGCCGTTATGAATAGTAATAACCACTTTTTGAAATTTTATAAATTTTATTTTTCAAAATGGACTTCATTTTTGGATTCGGAATACCGAAATTAGCCTAGGGTGAAATTTTGGTATTTTTCTGAAAACTTTCAATTTTTGATGAATAGTGAAACCACTAAGTGGTAGGTTAAAAATTGAATTTTGCATAAAACATAATTATACCGCTTTTTTGAATGGAATTTCGAAAATCCGAGAGACACGGTTAATATCAAGGACTAAAATGTGGTTCAATGAGATGAAAATAATTTTTGGTGAATAGTAACTTTTTACTTTTTTACCACGGTTAAAAGTAAATAGGGTAATTAAGGGTAAACATGATATTATTATTACCCTAACACATGTCCTAATTCTATTGGATAAGTGAAATTCGACCAAAAACAAACTTAGGAATAAAATAGGACCATTTAGGCCTACTTGGATTAGATTAGGACATTTATTATTAATTTATTTAAAGAAGGGTTAAAATAGTTAAAATCAAAGTTTAATAAGTAAATAATTTTTAATATGGGGTTATACATAAGATAAATTATACTATAAATATTCATTAGAAATCTAAAAAGATTTCCTACATAATGGTATTTTATTTGTAATTTTTAGACATTAAATAATTTAATTTATTTATGACACAATGATGATGCAGTAATTATCTTATTAATGAAATATTGACATAATTGATGTTATAAACACCAAAATAAATGTAATTTGAGACTTTTATTGAATTCCACTACTTTTCTAGGATACTAAGATATATTAGTGTTGATTTAATCAACTTGGTTAGAACATATAATTTTGTTATGACTTTCACAAAAATCATATATCAAATAGTGTCAAAATTGACACAAAATAGTTTTTAAATCAAATATTATATTATTAATTGTTATTTTATTCCTAAAAATATAAGGCTCGGCCAAATGACTTAGATAATGATATATATATTAATAATAAACAACTTAGGGTTCGTTTGGCATGTTATAGTAAGTGTATTAACCATATATTGTAAGAAAACAAAAAGTCACGGTAAAAGTTAAATTATTTAACTTAGAGTTAAATCTAATTGATAAGGTTAAAATAATAACATAAACTTTTCTAAATCCTATTGGTTGATAGGATTTCTACCCATCCCCACTTTACCTTCGAAATAAGACCCTTTTGAACCATTATAAACCGATTTTGACTTTAATATAAAATAATATTTTGAGATATTCCTAAGGTGCCCCTCTCCTCCCTTATAAAAGGGCACCTCCTCCCCCTCCTCCTCACACCAATTTGAGCACTCATGCTCGGCAAACACCTGCCAAAATCCCATATCCACTTCCCTAGAATAATCCTAGAGGTCCTGGTCTTCTTAAAAGACCAATCTTAGTTCCCTAAGTGGAGGATTCAAAGAGGCGTTTCAAAGAAGAGGTAATATCCATTACCGATCTTTTCAATTGCTTTCTTCTTCAACTTCTTCTTCTTTAGTTGTTTCATGATAAAGTAATAACATCAGTATTACTTACATACTTATATGTTATTATAAATATGAAACAACCCTAATTCACATTCTATCCATCCTACGGAAAAATGAAATCACCGCGCGTGCGTACGTACGGAATACCGTCTCCACGCCGTGGTGTAATCTATTTTCCACCATCACCTTACAAGGATGGGTATAATGGTTTAATGAGTAACTATATATGATTATTATAAATTTATATTGATACTGAAATAGTATAAATACACTTATATACAATTCCACATTCATGGGAACAATATCATCGCTCGTGTGTACGTACGGAATACCGTCTCCACGATGTGATGCGACTCGTTCTACATGATCATCATTACATAGTAATTATATAAATTAATTGAATGAATAAATATGATATATGTTACTCTAATACCATTCTGGATATAAGGTATCTATAAACTTAAAAGAAGAATAAAAATTTATTCGGCAAAACACGCATAAGAACAAAAGGCAATAAAGACCCGAGTAACAAGTAACAATGAAATATTACTAATAAGAAGCTAAGAATATGACCATATATGATATCATATCAATATGTATGATTCTGGAATAAGTCAATAACATTATTTAAACCATTATACAGGAGCTTCGGACACGTACAAAGAAAATCGGACCTAAGGTAAGGGAAATGTCGCAATCTCATTTTATCCGAGATTGTTTATACTTTGGTATTTACTGGGGTGTATTTTATCATCCACATCCATGTTTCCCCAATATGTAATATTTATATCCTTATACAATATTTTATATCAAATTTTACCCTTCGGTGTGATTTTAGTAAAATATATGAAAGGAATCTTTTGGCGTTTTTCGTACGAGGTACTTTTTGACTTTTCCGACAAAAGTACGAGAAGAATGTTTTTTTAACTTATACGGCATGAATGGATTTTTAAAACATTATTTCCAAGAAGATTCCTTTAAAAGTTTTCAATCTTATTTTTAATCAACTTCTTTCAGATTAAAATTGTATGACATGTTAAGAGATGAAAAATGTATTTGAAGTAGAAAGGATATTTTCCTCAAGAATGGAGTTCAAATGTTTTATCAAAATTATTTTCCATCTAAGATAATATAGGGTTATGTTTTTATCCCTATTATTACATTTATTTGATTATGTTTTGATGGAATTATTTTTATGAAGTCATTTACCTTATATGACTTGTTTTATGATGTCATGATGTTTCAAGAATCCCATTTTTGTTACATGTGTTATGCGATGATGTATGATTTATGATTATGTGGCACACATAAGAAAGGATTAATTATGAGATGGGTGTGACCTATATCTCCCTCCAATTCATTGGGTAAAGATTTTATATCTCATGAGATAGTCATGGCTGGAATGGTAGGTTATACCGGTTCAGTGAAACAGGACTAAAACGAGGGTGAATCGGTTCAGAAAGGGACTTTGTCCACTAAGATAGTCTTGGCAATGAGTCTTGACTAACAATAAATGATTCTCTATGGTTATGTGTGTATGCCACAAAGTTTAATGTTTTAAGTTATGATTATTGTGATTACATTTCACTGCCATGAGTTATCCCAGGTTATGAAATTATGATCTCTTTTACAGGTTAAGATTTCCACAAGCTATGTGCTTATGTATATGATGTGATTGATATTTATTTTTTTTTACCCTTACTGAGAATTTGAGCTCACCCTTTTATGTTTTCTTTTCCCCAGGATATAAAGAAAGGGTTTAGGTAAAAAAAAGGAAGTTCTTTATGGGAGATGTAGAAGATCTTTCACCAGGATTAGAAGATTATATTCCAGGTTTCCAAAGACACTAAAATATTACGATCCTTGTGTGTGTGTTTTTGTTATGTACTAAGTATTCCGCAAAAGTAATGTAATGCCCATGTACGTCAGGCTTCGGGTCTCTACAGTTGGTATCAGAGGACAAGTTTAGTCAACCTTTGGAAACTAGGATGCGAAAACATTAGTGAGATCCCTAGAGATATTTCTAAGGTATGTCTAGGGATGTCCCTAAGGTTAAGTATACGTATTGGTTATAGTACTAGAATTACGCTAACGATCATAGAATTAAACCAAAGATGTTAGATATTGAAGGTAATTTCCCTTTATTATGTTGTTTTCCCTAGCATGATTTTTGCCTCTCACACAATTCTTTTTGGGTTTTAGACGATGGCTGGAACCCGAAGGAACCGTGTTGATCAATGCAACGGAAAATGCAATGATTTTCCTCCTGAACAAACAAATGTTATGGGAGATGGAGTGAAAAATATTATTTCTATACTTAC
The DNA here is from genome assembly GCA_963277665.1 of Viscum album. NCBI lineage: Eukaryota > Viridiplantae > Streptophyta > Magnoliopsida > Santalales > Viscaceae > Viscum > Viscum album. The sequence continues at coordinate 2,049,631,218 of OY728145.1, forward strand.
ACAAGCTATGAATCATTATGGACATCCAAATGAGCAGAGAAGGGAACAATATTCTATTGAGTCCTTCATGAGGCAACGTCCACCTTCTTTCAGTGGATCTTCTAATCCACTTGTTGCTGAACAATGGATCAGTACTACTGAAAAGATATTTTCAGTTCTTCAATGTTCTGAACATGATGAAGTCATCTTAGAAGTATATCGTTTGGAAGGTGAAGCTGATCAATGGTGGAATATTATCAAGAATACGAGGCAAAGAGATGAAATTGAGTCCATGGAATGAGATGAGTTCAAAAACTTATTTTTCAATAAGTACTTCCCTTGTATTCTTCGAACAAAGATGGAGATGGAGTTTTTTGAACTAAAGCAAAAGGATGATGAATCTGTTGGTATATACGAAGCGAATTTTACAAGGCTTGCAAGGTATGAATCTGGATTTATCATGCAACCTGAAAGTAAAGTTGATCGATTTTTCGGTGTCTTAAAACCAATCTTCGAAGGGAATTAGCTATAATAGACTTCAGTAGCTATGAAGAAATTGTGAGTTGTGCTATCAAGGTAGAAATGGAAGTTGGTGTTACATATCCATCTCATGGTTTTGACAAGAAACGAAAGATGGAGTTCAAGGAGAAATCTCATAATAATGGTGAAAAGAAGATGAATGTTTCGTTATGCTCAAAGTGTGGAAAAAAGCTTGGTGTAGATTGTCTTAAAGGGACTAGAAAATGTTTTAAGTGTGGAAAATAAGGTCATCGAGCAGCTGAGTGTCGAGGTAATGGAAAAAGGGTTTCTAATGATGTGAATAAAGAAAACACTGCAGAGAACGCACCACCAACACTTCAATGCTTCAAGTGCAATGAAATGGTGCATTATGATAATAAATGCCCTAATCCAAGGGTTAGTGATGATCAACATGAGCAACCATTTAAGGCAAAGGACAAAGGAAAGTCACATGCGATCACTATTGGCGATGTTGAATATGACAACGATGTGGTGGACTGATTAAGTGTTTATGTAATGGGATTCCAAAATAATGTTGTATCATAAAGTATTGTAATATTTATGTGTTGGTCTAATGTGGTATTCAAAGTGCTTGATATATTTTTGGAAATAAGATGATATGCGCATAATGAAGGGAAACGAGAAAATGAAATATTTGACAGTATTCATGAGCTCATGATTGATATAAGGACTAAGTTATATCATGGTTTGAGTATATAGAATTTTGAGGATTTTAGTATGTGGAAAGTGTTAACTTTTAACTGCATTGATGTTTTTACTAAGGTTCAATGGGTATTCATTCTTCAAGAGAATACATGATTAAGGTATTCACATGTTTGTAATTTGACCAACAAGATATATCTTATGATATATGGGGGATAAATGATGGCATTCACGTGATTATTCTGTGACATTTCAAGTAATCATTTTCTTTATACTATGAGCCTTGACCGAAGTATTTTAGATAAGCCTAAAGATTAGAATGGATTATGTTGGACATAAGTTAGGATAAAACATTTTTCGATATTATTGATGGGATGTTATAGTAATATAGCTTTAGAGAAAGGAAAACCTACAGGACGGGCGACAGCCCATCGCGTCAGACAAGGCTGTGGGAATCGAACCCACAACCGAAGTGCGACTGGCCTTTATCGCCTACCACTGGCCTACAGGAAGTCCCTATTTAGTAGAAACTAGTTTTATTATATTAAGCAGTATGATATATGAAGTATAAGTCCATTTTAGGTACAATATATGATTAATCTCACTATAGAATGACTTATGTATATTTAATAACTTTTGCTAACCTTTTGATGGAATGACCCGTCATTCTATCACATGATCTACTAACACTTCACGAATAACAAATTCAACTTCATTTATTTAAGAGATGAAGTGGAAATTGTTCAAGGCACGAACAACAGTGAGATTGTTCCAAAATAAAGTAAGTATTTATTCTAATTTAAATTCTTCAACTTTAGGGAAATGATCTTGAAAACCAAAAATGTTGTCCTAGTACTCTTATATATGATTAATCGGATGGTACCTTAGATCGTCACAAATTTATGGATTTGTGATTGTTGGATTTTCCAAAGCCATGTTCTTTACCACTCTCCATCAGAACATGATGGTTAGATTTTTCTTCCATATCCAAATTTTCACCTGTGTGAAAACCTAGTGATTAGTTTATTTGGGTAACCGTTACGTTTCATACATTCGTTTTTAAAGATTGGTTTTGGTATTCCTTTTTATGATGTGGGTTTCTATTAAAGAAACTTTTCAATAGTAAACCATTTATAACCCCGACGAATTTTGAGGGCGAAATTCATTTTAAGGGGGGTAGAATGTAACACCCCGAGATTTTATGAAAAATATTCTTTTTAATTTCATTAATGTCTTGTGTTGTACGCTACACCAAAAGGAGCTTGCACAACACGCATCCTTGACTTTCCATGCATTACATGCAATCGCGACCTTCCTCGATAACTTGTGTAGTATGCAATAACGAGTTTCACTAAACAACAATATGCTATTAAAATATTATTAAAACTAGCCGTTATGAATAGTAATAACCACTTTTTGAAATTTTATAAATTTTATTTTTCAAAATGGACTTCATTTTTGGATTTGGAATACCGAAATTATCCTAGGGTGAAATTTTGGTATTTTTCTGAAAACTTTCAATTTTTGATGAATAGTGCAACCACTAAGTGGTAGGTTAAAAACTGAATTTTGCAAAAAACTTAATTTTACCGCTTCTGTGAATGGAATTTCGAAAATCCGGGAGACACGGTTAATATCAAGGACTAAAATGTGGTTCAATGAGATGAAAATAATTTTTGGTGAATAGTAACTTTTTACTTTTTTTTACCACGGTTAAAAGTAAATAGGGTAATTAAGGGTAAAGATGATATTATTATTACCCTAAAACATGTCCTAATTCTATTTGATAAGTGAAATTTGACCAAAAACAAACTTAGGAATAAAATATGACCATTTAGGCCTACTTGGATTAGATTAGGACATTTATTATTAATTTATTTATAGAAGGGTTAAAATAGTTAAAATCAAAGTTTAATAAGTAAATAATTTTTAATATGGGGTTATACATAAGATAAATTCTACTATAAATATTAATTAGAAATATGAAAAGATTTCCTACATAATGGTATTTTATTTGTAATTTTTAGACATTAAATAAGTTAATTTATTTATGACACAATGATGATGCAGTAATTATCTTATTAATGAAATATTGACATAATTGATGTTATAAACACCACAATAAATTTAATTTGAGACTTTTTATGAATTACACTAATTTTCTAGGTTACTAAGATATATTAGTGTTGATTTAATCAACTTGGTTCGAACATATAATTCTGTTATGACTTTCACAAAAATCATATATCAAATAGTGTCAAAATTGACACAAAATAGTTTTTAAATCAAATATTATATTATTAGTTGTTATTTTATTCCTAAAAATCTAAGGTTCGGCCAAATGACTTAGATAAGGATATATATATTAATAATAAACAACTTAGGGTTCGTTTGTCATGTTATAGTAAGTGTATTAACCATATAGTTTAAGAAAACAAAAAGTCACGGTAAAAGTTAAATTATTTTACTTAGAGTAAAATCTAATTGATAAGGTTAAAATAATAACTTAAACTTGTCTAAATCCTATTGGTTGATAGTATTTAGACCCATCCCCACTTTACCTTCGAAATAAGACCCTTTGGAACCATTATAAACCGATTTTAACTTTAATATAAAATAATATTTTGAGATATTCCTAAGGTGCCCCTCTCCTCCCTTAAAAAAGGGCACCTCCTCCCCCTCCTCCTCACACCAATTTGAGCACTCAAGCTCAGCCAACCCCTACCAAAATCCCTTCTCCACTTCCCTAGAATAATCATATAGGTCCTGGTCTTCTTCAAAGACCAATCTTAGTTCCCTAAGTGGAGGATTCGAAGAGGCATTTCAAAGAAGAGGTAATATCCATTACCGATCTTTTCAATTTCTTTCTTCTTCAACTTCTTCTTCTTTAGTTGTTTCATGATAAAGTAATAACATCAGTATTACTTACATACTGATATGTTATTATAAATATTAAACAACCCTAATTCACCTTCTATCCATCCTACGGAAAAATGAAATCACCGCGCGTGCGTACGTACGGAATACCGTTTCCACGCCGTGGTGTAATCTATTTTCCACCATCACCTTAAAAGGATGGGTATAATGGTGTAATGAGTAACTATATATGATTATTATAAAGTGATATTGATACTGAAATAGTATAAATACACTTAAATACAATTCCATGATCATGGGAACAATATCATCGCTCGTGCGTACGTACGGAATACCGTCTCCACGATGTGATGCGACTCGTTCTACATGATCATCATTACAGAGTAATTATATAAATGAATTGAATGAATAAATATGATATATGTTACACTAATACCATTCTGGATATAAGGTATCTATAACCTTAAAAGAATAATAAGAATTTATTCGGAAAAACACGCATGAGAAGAAAAGGCAATAAAGACCCGAGTAACAAGTAACAATGAAATATCACTAATAAGAAGCTAATAATATGACCATATATGATATCATATCAATATGTATGATTCTGGAATAAGTCAATAACATTATTTAAACCATTATACAGGAGCTTCGGACACATACAAAGCAAATTGTACCTAAGGTAAGGGAAATGTCACAATCTCATTTTATCCGAGATTGTTTATACTTTGGTATTTACTGGGGTGTGTTTTATCATCCACATCCATGTTTCCCCAATATGTAATATTTATATCCTTATACAATAGTTTATATCAAATTTTACCCTTCGGTGAGATTTTAGTAAAAGATATGAAAGGAATATTTTGGCGTTTTTCGTACGAGGTACTTTTTGAATTTTCTGACAAAAGTACGAGAAGAATGTTTTTTTAACTTATATGGCATGAATGGATTTTTAAAACATTATTTACAAGAATATTCCTTTAAAAGTTTTCAAACTTATTTTTAATCAACTTCTTTTAGATTAAAATTGTATGACATGTTAAGAGAGGAAAAATGTATTTGAAGTAGAAATGATATTTTCCTCAAGAATGGAGTTCAAATGTTTTATCAAAATTATTTTCCATCTAAGATAATATAGGGTTCTGTTTTTATCCCTATTATTACATTGATTTGATTATTTTTTGAGGGAATTATTTTTTTGAATTCATTTACCTTATATGATTTGTTTTATGATGTCATGATGTTTCAAGAATCCCATTTTTGTTACATGTGTTATGCGATGATTTATGATTTATGATTATGTGGCACACATAAGAAAGGATTCATTATGAGATGGGTGGGAATGCATTGGGTAAAGATTTTATATCTCATGAGATAGACATGGCTGGAATGGTAGGTTATACCGGTTCAGTGAAACAGGACTGAAACGAGGGTGACTCGGTTCAGAAAGGGACTTTTTCCACTAAGATAGTATTGGCAATGAGTCTTGACTAACAAGAAATGATTCTCTATGATTATGTGTGTATGCCACAAAGTTTAATGTTTTAAGTTATGATTATTGTGATTACATTTCACTACCATGAGTTATCGCAGGTTATGAAATTATGATCTCTTTTACAGGTTAAGATTTCCAAAAGTTATGTGCTTATGTATATGATGTGATTGATATTTCTTTTGTTTACCCTTACTGAGAATTTGAGCTCACCCTTTTATGTTTTATTTTCCCCAGGATATAAAGAAAGGGTTTAGGTAAAAAGAAGGAAGATCTTTATGGGAGATGTTGAAGATCTTTCACCAGGATTAGAATATTAGATTCCGAGTTTCCAAAGACACTAAACTATTACGATCCTTCTGTGTGTGTTTTTGTTATGTACTAAGTATTTCGCAAAAGTAATGTAATGTACATGTACGTCAGGCTTCGGGTCTCTACATTCTAGACTTGGAAAAACATTCTCCAGGATGCATTTTACCACACTTCTCACAGGATGGATATTTGGTTTTCTTACCTCCTTGCTTCTTTGATGAATTATTCCCCTTTTCCTGCCAACTGGACCTCTTATTCTGTTGTTTATCAAAGAACACCTGATCATTGGAAAACTCCATTTCTACCTTCTCCGCACATCGAACAATATTTTCATAACTTTTGAACTCACGAGAAGCTGAAGCCCTTCGATACCTTGGCTTTAACCCTGAGTAAAAATGGTTGATTTTACTATCATGATCTCGTATGAAGTTTGGAGCATAGCTTTCCAGTCGAGTGAACTTTGCTTCATAAGCAGCCACTAAGTCATCCTCCTGCTTCAATTCTAGAAAATTTTTCTCCATCCTAAGACGAACCACCTTAGTAAAATATTTCTCTAGAAACATACCTTTGAATTTGTCCTAGTGAAGATCATCAATCTCATCACTATCCCTGCTATTTTTCACCATCGACCACCACTGATCAGCTTCTCCTTCAAAACGGTAAACAGCAAGACTGAACTTTTGATGTTTTGAACACCCCATGACATCAAAAATATTCTCCAGTGCTTTAATCCACCCTTCAACTAGCACGGGGTCAGATGGTCCTCTGAATGATGGGGGATGTTGCCTCATGAAATGTTCCACCACTAAAATGTTCCTTTGCGGTTGATCTGGCTGATCTCGTGCATGGATACCATCACCATTTATATCCTGAGTCAATTTTGCCATCACTGCAACAAACTGTTTAGTTTTGATTCCGACCATCTCATGTTGCTGATTTGGATGGTTGTCTTCCTCCGAATGTCGTCCCAATATAGCTGCTTTGTTTCCTCTGTGGAAAAACATTCTGAACACAGAAATATCTTAGTCGAAGCAACATGGTAATCTTTAAATGCTATATCATTTCAATCATACCATAAATTAACTTATAATTTAACACTTTTCTAACTCCTAAAGTTGTCTAAAATAACCTCTGATACCAACTATAAGGCTCTAGCCTTAAACCTTACTTAATATTGAATTAAATGAATAATTCGCATTTAGGATCTTTTCAGGTTTATATTTTTAGAGAATTAGGACATAACTATTACATCTCAAAAGATTACAAAGTAGACACTTCTACTAAGTTTCCATAAAATAAAAAATCATAAAAAGAAACATTTCTAGTTCCATGTTTAAATAGCATGACTTTTCCTTGATCTCATCCTTGACCCTATTCCACTTTAAGTCATGTGGAAAACATTTCAAAAACTTGGGGTGAGCATAAAAAGCTCAGTAAGGGATACACAAAGAAGGAAAACTGTTAGTTTTTTAAAACAACCAGTAAACCATGAATACTTTATCAAAGTAATACTTTTCACATTTATGAAGCAGAAAATACTCTTCAATGAATAAAATTTTATTACTTAACCTTTTGTAATCAAAATATTACCATAAAACCCATATAAAGAACACATAACATATAAAGGTAACTTGGGACATAAACATACTTAAATGGAATAACCATACGGTTGACTTCCACACATATCACTTAATGGAATAGCTATAAGGCTGACTTCCATACCCAATGAATCAGAGGTTATAACGTAACCACCCATCCTGGTATTCACGACACCACCCGTCATATGGTTTATCACGTAACCACCCATAAAATTTCCAAGTACCATTATAAAATCTTAAGACATAAAACAAATATAATGAAAAAAAAAACATTTCCACACTTTGATCACAATATATCAATTAAATATATTGACATAAAAAATACATTATTAAAACCATTTTCAATACCAAAATACACAAAAGAGTATATGGTATTTATTTCATTTTAAAAACATTACGGCTTGTTGAGGAAACCAAAGACCAAATAATACTCGCAGCGGTAGAAAAGGTCATTGTCACCACATACGTTAAAAGAAACATTCCTTTTTGTCATTTAGTAAAATTCTTCATAGAAAAAGATTCCTTTTTTATAAAAGTAAAAGTCAAAGGGTTTTATACACCATATAAAATAAAGTTCTGTATAAAACTAAATATGCCTCAATGAAAGGAGATTGAGACGAAGTCCCTTAACTCGGGTCTGATTTGACTCGATCGTTCTTTAACGTCCTGAATAATAAACTTGAGTTGATTTATAATTTCTTAAGAACCTTTTTCAATTTAATTATTCCTTTTATATCACTTATTTCCATGTTATAAACATTATTTAATCATTTAAGTTAATAATGTTTGTTTTGTCGATATTTGGTTCTTAAGTCGAAAGAGGACTTCTTACAATTACATGTTGTTCGTGTGGTCAAATGTTCATTATATCCAGAATGATATTCATGATTTGGATATAATATATATCAAATATATCCATCATATACATGTATTTATAATATTACATAATCATTTAGAGGTAAGAAATGAAATGCACCGTTCATGGAGACGGTAAGCCGTATGTACGCATGAACGCTACTTTCATTTCTATGTCATATAAATGGAATTAAAACTAAATGAGAGATATGTATAATTTAATTCCAGAATTATATTAATCATTTAGACATAACAAAAATCATATATATCCATTATATATATGTACTTATAATAGTACATTACATTTGGGGATAAGAAATGAAATGCACCATTCATGGAGACGGTAAGTCATACGTACGCATGAACGCTACTTTCATTTCTATCTCATACATTAATGGAAAGAAATAATAATGATATAAAGTTATATTATAATTCCATTATAACAAAATATATAATAACTTTAAATCCATCCTTTATACGTCCCACATATGGTATTAACGAATCAAATCACTTTGAGGGGGCGGTAGTCCGCACTTCCTAAAATGAAGATATCGCGTATACCCATAATGGAAGCCCTTAAGGTGTGCCATAAATGAAAAATACAAAATATTAAAGAAGAAATAGACATATTATATATCATATATAAATATAGTGACATCTTAATGGCCACCTTTGAAGGTGTTGGAAGAATATTGAACAATCATCGTTTCGTGAGGCAGAAATTTGTCATCCACAGAAACAGTATGTTCTTTAACCATTACATGTAGTTGTGTGTAAGTGTAGCTTGAATTATTCTTATAACAACATCCAATTATATTGAAGATACTGTATTTGTTACAAAATAAATGAAAAAATATATTTTAGGCGGTTGGAGAAGCAAAATAAAACAAAAGAACACAAGAGAAAACACTACCTTTAAAACGGGTAACTCTTTTTGATTTGAGCTCAAAGGCTTCCTTAGGAAGACTTCTGCCCAAAGTGAGGCTTCTAGGAGTAATAGATGGATGTGGAGAGATAAAATGGGAATAACGTGGCTGAACCAAAGGCTTGAGAGGTGTGGGTAAGGAGGTAGAGGTGGGGGCCTTTTATAAGAGGAGAGGAGGGGCACTCTTGGAATGTTATAAGAGGTTACTTTATTATAAAATGATTTTCGGATAAAAAAGGTCCCAAAATTATAAATTTAGAGGATAAGGTGATTAGGATTCTAAATATACCCATACAATAGGGTTTTTACATGTGTAGGTCTTAAATTTTACATTATCTTTTCATTTTATTTAAATCGTTAAATAATGATGTAATCGCTGCATCATCATGGTGCCATTAATAATTTAATTTATTTAATGTATAAAAATTATAAAAAAAATATAATGATGTAGTAAATATTTTTATCTTTATAATTAATATTTATAGTCAAAAATATGACTTGTATAACCCCATTTAAAAATTGTTTTAGTAAAACAACTCATGTTTGTGACATTTTTATTTTAACATTAAATAAAAAGTTATTAATGTCATTTTCCTACCAAAGTGGCTCCATGGGGTCCCCAAGATGACCCATGGATTTTCGTGGTTGGCCATGACACATCCAATAAGGGTAGGACATGTTTCAAGTTCAATTCATATTATTAAAACATTATTTTTACCTTAAACTACACTAATTACCTCTAATCGCGATTAAAAACATAAAAGTTACTATTCACCAAAAAATTATTTTAATCCCATTGAACCACATTTTACTTCTTAATGACAACCACGTATGTCAGATTTTTGAAATTCAAAACACAGAGGTGGTAAAATTTCATTTAAATGAAAAATTAGTTTTTTAAGTACCACTTAGTGGTTTCAATATTCATCAAAAATTGAAGTTTTTCAGAAAAATACCAAAAATTCACCCTAAGATATATTTGATTTTCCGAATTAAAAAATGATTTCTATTTTAAAAAATTCAAAACATATAAGTTTCATTAATTAATTCAATAATTAATTCCCGCTGTCAGAGCAAATAGCGTGTTTTTATGAAACAATAAGTATCAAAAGATTGACACTTGTTTAAGTCCAATTTCAAAGTGAAATTAATTCCAATGACCACTATTGAATTAAGTGGTAAAAATATATTCTAATTTTACTTTAAAACCAGTTCAAAATATAATCTAATCATGTAAATAAATTAGATTAAAAAGAGGTTTTGAATTAAAATACAACATTTTTCACTATTCATTAAAAAATGAACTTTATCGGAAAAATACCAAAAATTTACACAAAGTAAATTTTTATGTCCCGATTCTACAGAAGAATTTTATTTGGTCCAATAGAATGTATAAGAGTGACAAAAACTACATTTATAGACAAATCTCCATCAAAAGGCGATAAGTCGACCTTTTGTGAATGTTAGAGTATATATGCCTAAAATTGCATTCTTTTCATATTTTAAGCCTTTATCTTTTATTGGATAAATGTAGAAAAATTTAAAAAAAACCTATATAATCATATTTTAGTTATTTCTATTCATTCCCGCCAATACAACGGCTACATGTTGACTACCATTTAAAATAATATTGTTTTATTACTATTGTGCAGCGTAAGATTTCAAAGAAACTCTTTGTTGCGTATCAGGTACGCTATCGAACATAGCAACCCCTTTAAAGTAAAATTAATATTTAATTCGTAAATATTAATAAATATGAAAATGTTGTATTCTTTATTTACCTGTGATGTTACAAATATAATGAAGAAGAAGAAAAGGATAAACACTATAAAAGGATCATGAATCATATATCAAACAACATTAGAAAAGGTAAGTGAAAATATAAAGGAATACTCTCACTTAAGTGTTTCAATTATGGTGGCATTGGACAAATTTATAAAAATTATCACAAGAAGAAAATTAGTGAGTATAAAGTTGATGGTCAGAAGAATAAGCATCAAAAGAAGGAATTTTGTAAATATAAAAAAAAAGATAATTTGTAATTCCTATCCTCTTTCACAACCCTTTAAGGATGGTGTCTTTTATTTCCAATTTAGGTTCTCTTTCACAAGAGTGTGGTAGCCTTGTTAGAGCGGACACACTTGATCTTCACTATTTCAGACCACCTTGTGCTTTTTTGGGATTGGACCATGCCCTGATAGTAATAAATTTTTAACATTGATGGGGAAAAATATAATTCCAATTTTTTTGAGAGAAAAAATAAGTTCCTAAGAAAAAAAAGAATAATTATTATGAGCAAATAAGAAGATAATAGACTATCTTCAAGTAGTAAATCAAAAGAAGATATTGTTGATAAATTCAAAGACATCATATATCATGTGGATAATTATAAATAATTATCAAGTACAAATGAATGATGAAATAATATTTTTAGAAAAATAATACGGAAATAAAGTTGAAGTTAAATTAGAGATTTTCAAGAAAGAATCTGATCAAATTAATGAAATCAAAAACCTCAAGTTGAAAGTTATTGATCATGGAAGGATGGTGAAAGATCTTAAATAGAAGATCACAATAAAATAAGAATATAAAATAAATACATAATAAAAAAATTGGAAACTAAAAATGCATTGAAGAATATGATAGATGAATATAACAAAGTAGTAAAAGTCAAAGTCGAGTAATTAAAATTATCTAAGAAAATGAACCCAACGGAGTTGGTTAAATATTCACATGAAAAGTCTCAAAGTAATTCTATTATGACTAGAACTGTATGTCTAAAATCTAAATCTAAAAAACATTTTATCAAGAAAAAAATTTAGAAAAACTCTTTCAAATTAAAGGAAGAAAATAGTGTGGTAAGAATAATATCATCACCACAACAAAATCAAGTTTAGTGTAATGGTGTCTATTAATAATAAAATTCGAGATAGAATTTCTTTTATCATGTAATAACTAGATTTTGTGTATATCTATGGTGTTTGGAATGTTTAGGCATTAATCCTATTCATTATAGTGTAATATGTATCTACTTGGGAGAAAGTATGAATAAAGGGGGATATTTTTCAAAAAGATAAGAAAATATTCACAAAAGAAACAATTTGTGATTAGAAAAGTATCAAATATATTCACATAAAATAGATTTGATCATCTAGAATAAATGTATAGAATGTGTGACCAATAAGTTAATAATGATGAAGAGTTTATGAAAATTCTCCCAGGGATGTCTACATATGATAACAATGGAAAGTTTATTCTGAAAGTAAATAAAGAATAAAATTTATTCATTATGGAAGTTTTTCTAAAAGCATGAAATAATGGAAAACCATGGATTCTAGATAGTTGATGTTACTTATATATTTCTAGTGACAAAAAAATCAATAATATTAATCATGATGGAGGGGTAGTGAAATTTGAAAATTATTTCTCTTCTAAAATATATGGAGTTGTAACTGTTCAGATGGAACTTGAAATATTAAAATGTAATAATATACTCTATTTTGAATGAATAAAACACAATATTTGAGTGTTATTCAATTATGTGGTGGTAGAAATAATTTTTTTTAAGAAACAATTAGGTATATAAAGACCTCAAAATATGGAAAAGTTACCACCATTGGAGAGGGGATAATTGAAAATTTATTTAAAATTTGTTATATAACCAAAACATTCTATCTGAGTTCCAAATATGATAATAAGGTATAGAACATGAGACTTGGAAACCTTGGTTAAGGTTCTAATGCATAGAGAAAGTGGTCAGGCCCATTCCCAATAATGGTTTTTAATTAACTCTTTCATATTTATCTTCAAAACTAGCTAAAATAGCAACCCTGGAATCCTTTGTTGGGACCACTTTGTGTATGAAGATTTTATTTTTTGTCAATGCTGGTCAAAATGAATAAGGAGATGAAGAAGGACTCCAATGTTAATGGAGATCAGCTGAAGTGAGGATGCCTGGAGAATTTTTATGCATTCATAGCATTGAATGTCATGCTTAGGAAATTCTCCATGAAGTAAATTCAGACGATTGATGCACTGATCCTTAGTTCGAAGAACTTGTGTCAAAGGTGACACATTTTTTACAACAATGAAGAATGGTGAGGTATCATCCATCTAAGGAAGACTGAAGAAGAATGAGGATTTAAAGAATACCATGTAATGCTTCACAATTTCATGAGAACCATGCAAGAGCTTACTTGAAGAAAAGAATCATATGATTTTAATGAAGTAGAGATTGACGGTGGAATAATAAAAGAGAGTGTGGAAGGTCTTGGAATTCTAAAAGGGTCATGAATTATAGATTGCCTTGAAATCAGATGATTGTTGCACTATTCTTAAAGTTCCCAATACATGTATCAAAGGCGATACATTGTCTGCAACATTGAAGGTATTTGAAGAAGCTTCAGGCCTCCACTTTTGGATGAAGAGAGATGATTAGAGTTATTTGGAATTAACACTCCAAAAGGAATTGATGATTTGAAGTGAGGATGAAGAAGTACTTTGGAATTCATATTCCAAAAAGAATGATCAAAACTATGACGATGATTTTTTGATTTGTATTTCACAAATATCATAAGTTTGGAGAACTTTTGATGCAAGCCTTATGAAGAGTAGAGACAGTAAAGAAGTGATTTTGGAAAAGGAAATAAAGTAGCATTCAAGTCAAGTGTGGCGCGCAAGTATTGGTGCGCAAGTGTATGTTGCGCGCACATCATATTTCAAGATCATCACATCAATATATGACAAAGGAAATAAAGTGGCGCGCAAGTTAAATATTGGTGTGCAAGTCAAAAAGTGGCGCACAAGTGTGACGTGCAAGTATATTAGGTGTGCAAGTGTATGTTGTACACAAGAAATACTTCAAACATCGTCATATCAAAATATGTTAAAGGAAATAAAGTGTCGCGCTAGTGATGAAATGTTGCTCAAATGATGGAGTGGTGCGCAAGTGATGGAGCAGCGCGCCAGTGATGGTGCGGCACGCAAGTGCTGGAGCAGCGCGCAAGTTCTAGAGTAGCACGAAAGTATATGTGGCACAAAAGTCACTAAAATGCCTATAAATAGACAACTAGCCTCCTCATTTTTTAAAGTCTCAACACTTAAGAGAAAATTAGAGCTCTGATCACGCAAGCAGTGGAGGGTGCTCTGATCATGCAAGTAGAAAAGGACGGTGTGCAAGCTGAAGTGGCATGCAAGATGAGGGTTATTTTATAAGGTGCACAATTATGGTGTCGCGTAAGTTTTGTCCAGCAAGTTTTTTCGTGCAAGTTTTGACGCAAAAGTTGTTAGAGGCGTGCAAGTATGGAGGTTCTTTCAAGAAGCGGCATGTGTATAAGCCAAAGGTGGCATGAAAGTTGTGATCTCTGCTCAATGGTGGTGCGCAAGTAGTGAGTAGCCGCCCAAGATGGTGGTGCGCAAGCAGTGTGGCGTGCAAGCTGGTGGCGTGCAAGAAAGGAGGCACGCAAGTAGGGAGTGACGGGCAAGCTGTCTGCACCAGGAGGTTCCTACCAGCTTCTGGGTAGGAAAGTGAAGAATTTTTTTGAAAGATTTGATTTGTGAAAGAGATTTGTGCGCACTAATTAGGAGACTTGTGGACCATCTTGGTCTCACAAAGAAAGGGTTATCACACATGAAGTAGAATAAGATATGAATGCATGCTTCCATGTTTTTACATGAATACATGGAGTAACTCAAATATAGAATCCAAACAAGTGTGTGCACGTGTGAGAAATAAAGGGTGCAATATCATTGCATAAACAATAACTGCACCAAGAAGAGAAGAAGAGAAGAAGAAGAAGGAAAAGAGTTCAACTACATTCCATATGCATGATCACATGTATTTATGAACAAGAGTAGAAATCACTCTGATGATGCCAAGTAAGACGATCTTTATTTCCTGAATAATCACATTGGTACAAGTGATTATTTATAAGAAAGAAGAATAAGTGTTATTTCATTATGTTATTGCACTAAATAAGAAGAAAAAGTCATAGTGAAGCTGGTTTTGCACTAGTGAAGAAGAAAATAAGAAGACAAGAAGAATTGATTGCCTACTAAATTGCAAGTAATCAAGTGAAGAGCACTGTAGAAGATCAAGAGCAGAACCTACCTTTTGGAGAAGGAAGAAGACTGTATCCATAGGCACTATAAAGAACCATCTAGATGTTGTAAGTTAGGCTAGGTCATCACCATTCTAGGGAAGAGAATTGTTTCCCACCCCCCTCTAATGTGTAGGGACTCACACTGGCTAAGGGATTGTTTTCCTAGCCACTCCACTGTAATTGCATATCACATCATAGTGAAGAATCCATGCACTGGTCATATCCATTCATGTAAAGGACTTGCTACTCTTATTGAGTGGTGAACCTTGTAAAAATATTTTGTGCATATTTTTACTACTTTATATTATTTCATGTGATATTTAAAAGATAATTAGAGAATCAAAATCCTGACAGGTCAAGAGGTACATGTATAAAAGTTGGAATTGGTCTAAAAAGTCCCCAACACTGATTCACCCCTCCTCTCAGTGTTAGTTATATCCCAAAATAGTTCTCTCGTCCTTGAGATTATATCATCACATATAATTGAAAATTAATTTGATTCAAGATTAATAATTACCTCTTATTGGAATTGTCTTTGTATCAATGATTCAATTGAGAAATCTTGCCATATAATCATTTATTTGGATGAATCAAGGGTAGATTATTTTAGGTGGGGATCCATATGTGTTCCAAGAACCTCCAATAATCATCATAGAATTCTCTAGTTTCTAGCATAAATGATTCTAGAACTTATTTCGATCACTATTTATCACAATAGAATCATTAGAGGTAAGAAATAATTACTTTGGTTCTCTATAAACTTTATAGGGTAATCATGGAGGATCATTATTCATTATTAATAGAATTTTAGTAGAAGAGATATCTAGGGTTTGAGAGTATTTTATCTTGAATTCATCATACGCAACAGTGGCTAGGCTTGGTTAGGGTTAGAATATGATAAAACCAAGTATTTATAGACCTTAGGTTATAGAATAAATAATTGAACATTGGCCCTTATTTTTCTCCTAATCCCTATAAAACCACATTTCTAAATAATAATCATATTATTATTATCTAATTTATGTGCGCAAAACTCATGAATAAATAAATATTATTTTATAAAATATGTAAATTAATATTTTCTCAAATAATATTTAATATATCATTTCTCACTAAACCACTAATATCAACCTACCATTCCTCTTTAATATGTACCAAACTCTAAATAATTTTTATTTATTTAAATAAATAAATGTCACTATATTATTTATTAATACAAAAATAAATATTATATTCATTAAACCAATGAATAAATATTTATTAAATGTTTACGTAACCAAATAAATAATTATTTTTTACCTTCCAAATATACAAGATATAAATAAATATTATATATTCACATAATTTGATAAATAATTACCTGAAAAATAAATATTTATTTAATGATTAACTCAAATAATATTCTCTTAAATAATTTGTGACTGAATATATTTGATTAACCAATCATTAATAATTATTAAACCATGTATGAGAATAATATTTATTCAACATATTGAATTCGTATTGAATTTAAATGAGGTTCTGGATACACTTTTCATGTATCCCCCTAGGCCCCTTTCTGAGTAGCATTATGTCACACTGCCTGAAGTCTAAGGTTGGAATCTAGAAAAACACTAAGGCTCCCACAGTGAAGGAATTTAATTTCACAATGACATACAACCACATATCAATTCAAACTGTGTAATATAATCCTTTTGTCTTAATTTCTATAATCAAGTAGGCTGCACACTAGTGCCATCAATATATGTTATTGATGTCTCTTTATTTGACTTTCTAGAAATGAAATTTCTTATAAAACACCATGAACATGAATTTAATCAAGAATTTCATTCCCATAAAAAGCTCTTCAATATCCACTTCCATTAAAAAACATAAGGGAAATTTTTTCCTCACATTATTTATTTATGAAATATCAGTTGTGACACAATCAAAATACCTAAATTCTATATGAAAATGTATTATCATGGTTCATGAAAATACTTCAAATTACGTTAATCATGATATTTATTAATAATAAAAGTAAAGTCTAAGGTCCATTATACACATATTCAAATAGGAATATTTAATGAAACTTGTAAATGTGGATTTATTATTGATGGGTCATGTTATTATAACCTCTTTATATTAGAGATTACCAAGGAAAAAATTCAGGAGAAGATGTTTTTATGTCTTATGATTACCCTACCCTTGATATCCTATAACATAAATGTCTTATTAGATAGTATCATCCATCTTTAGACCATTTATTTAAGAATTCTATCATAGTACTTCTAGGTTTTCATTATAATGGAAAATTTCTTTGACCTTTCAGTGCAACATATACCCCAAGTACATTACCACATAAATTTCACGT
Organism: Viscum album; assembly: GCA_963277665.1. Classification (NCBI taxonomy): domain Eukaryota; kingdom Viridiplantae; phylum Streptophyta; class Magnoliopsida; order Santalales; family Viscaceae; genus Viscum; species Viscum album. The sequence continues at coordinate 2,049,648,892 of OY728145.1, forward strand.
AAAATAATGATCATCATGTGATAAAATATAAATTAATATTAAACACTATAAATATTTAGGTAATATAATTATTCTTAGTTCTAAGGAATGAACACCAATATAATACCATTTAAACTAGATCCAACCACTAAAAACTTAACTATTTAGCTTCACATGATAAACATGATGATATAGAGATATGGTTATAGATTTTGAGCCCACCAAGATACTCATGGTTGTTTTGTTTACTGCTACCTCATCTCTCTAATAAAATCCCATATAAGGTGATATCATGGAGTGTATATCATTTTTCCTCTATCATCCCTAACATTTTGAATAATAACATAGTTAAAATTCATTATATAATGATTGAATTTTGATTATATGGGTATAAATAAAAAATATAGAACAAATCATTGCTAAAATTTCTTCTTAATCTACATTAGAATATATAAAACACTTTATCTAATGTAGATATGGAAACTACTTACTATAATATTTATTTACCTTTTACATATTATCTCAGCAAAACTGCAATACTAGATCAAACTAATCTAAATAAGGATAGTTTTATATTCCCTAAAAAAACTAGCCTTCCCATTTCTCCAATTACCAGGAACTCATCTAGTTTTTCTTCATTAAGCACTGTTGAATAGTTTATATTACCAACCAATGATATTATACAAGACTTGTTTGATGTTTTATTTATATTTTTTATGCGTAAGAAATATCAAACATGTGTACGTATCATGGAATGTGAGATAGATTTACAAAGTACACTTAGAAATATATATTCTATACATCACAAGAATACCATGTGACATTGGAATTAATTATGGTTCTTTTTCCATATTTTATTTTCCAATACCATGTCACTTGTGCACTATAACTTGTATTAAGAAACCCATTGATCTACGCTAAAAGATCATGTTCCCTAGAACTTGGGTTTCTACATAAGTCATTTTTTGAGAAATTATATATTATTATATGACCATAAGACTGATCATCTATTTTTTCATGTCATTAAACATGCCTTTCTTAAAAAAACTATAGTGGTCCCACTAAACTCTTTTAAAAACCTACCAAAATTTCATTTCAAAAAAATATATTATGATCATTATAGTTATTTTAACCCCTAAATGGATCCTAGAAATTTTCAATCTAAATTGTCTCTATTTAATTTATCCTACCTTTCTAGTCACTTAATGTAAACATGTTATATAAAGTTGTATCCAATGAAGGTGTCCATGAAATATGATGCCAAATATAATGGTTATATTAGCTATTAAAAATAGTATTCAAATGGATTTAAGCATGATGACTTAGTTTAACTATTGATGCCTTATTTGAACCTTTTTTATACTATCCATTTATTTTTTTTGTTGAATACCCACAAATGACTTGACATCTACACCAAAATACATAATGTATTTTGGTATATAGAATCAAACTTTGAATTTATAAGAACTTTTTAATTATATCTTGTTGCAACTTACTTCATTCAATAGGATTTATTATTCTTATTGAATAATATATCACCCACCATTGTGAATATAAATTCACCACTATATTTATTACTAAACTATTAAGTATGTGCCTCTAGAATAATTCCTACCACTAACACTCTTAGAGTTTAATATTATTATTCCAACTTGTACATATAAATCCAAGATTCTACTAAAGTCATTCTTGTTCCCACTATCTAAAAGAGATATTTACTTCCCTTATAGAAATTAAATTAGTATAATTTTTACCTTTTATGTCTTGGTGATGTTAATATGCTTAGTTGAAATAGTATCATTAATTGATATTCACCTTTTGTTTTCATGTTTTAAATTTAAATCATTCACCATATTTAAAAATAGATCCCATAAAAAACACCCAAGGCTATATAATAATGGATTTCTTTAATATCATAACATTATAAGATATCCATTAGTAAATGTAGTTATTATATGGTAGTTTTTAGGTTTCTATTTGTAAAACATATGTGGAAAAGAATCATGAAATACTACAATATGTATATAAGAATCCTGATTGATCTTACCTTATAATTAGATGTGAATAAGGATATGTGAGTTTAATAAACCATAACTCTACATTAAAATATCTATGAATACTTGGTTAAGATATACTATGAAATAATAGCTTGGAGGATCCTACATCCTTTTCCAAGTGGATTTATTACTTAACTAATAATTACTAATATTTATTAAGGAATCTCATGGAGCACGTCAATTTACCTCTAGCTTCTCCTTTGAATAATACACACTATCTAGATAAACTAACTCCAGAATCATTATGGATTAACTTTATATCAAAATATTTCTTATTCTTGAACAAAATTATGTTATATACCTTAGAGTTTGATCCCCTAATAATGTAAACATCATATTGGGTATATGTGTTGCAGCTTATAGTTTTATTTGACTTAGAATTATTTTTCCACAACTAGGTACGAGTCTTATAATCATATTCATCACTTATTTTAGATATTTTATATTTATAATTTATGTTTTAATGAACTATTAATTATGTGTAATTTTCCATAACAAAATTAATCTCAAAAGAAATATTGTCTCATTGTGTTCAATAGAACACTAAGATAAATTTTTGGTAATGCTTAACAAATATAATAATTCAACTAAAATAAATCCATTAGGAAATAAGAAGTTATGTGTTTATCATTGTTGACATATGAATCACCATTTATCAACCAATAGAAAAACATATTACTTTTGAATTCATGTGTTTGTTATTACTGACATAGAAATCACCCTCTCTTGGCCACTGGGAGAACATACCTTACTTCCTTGTAATGTTTTTTGTGCTTCTCATTAATGATAGAGGAATCACCCATTTTTATCCCCTATTAGAAAACACATTACTTAGTTGGTTCTCATAAAAAATAAAAATGTATTAAATACCCAATAAGTAGGATAGAAACATTATCTGATATGATGAATATATTCCTGAAGAAGATGAAACTAATTTCTTCTCATTCAATTCATTATAGTTTTTTTAAAATGGCTTTATTGTACACATGGGATGAAAATATCCTCCTATTCACCACACTAACTCTATATATTTTGTTTCATTGAAATATTTTATAAAGGAACCATTAAATATAAAATAGTCGTGGAATTTTCAACCTTTCCTTCCATATTTTTCACCATAAGGGTTATGGAACTGATTTCATGAACACATATTTTCATTGTGAAGCCTTTTCAAAAGGTTCTTGAGTTTTTAATTATTATTATTCATCTCATAAGATTAATAAGGATAACTAGGACGGTAAGGATGGTTTTATGTGATTAATGAACAATTTCTTATCCTTATGAAATCCCAATATTTACTAAATTATCAATGTACTTTAGTATATTGAATACAATATCAATAGATATGTACAATAATCCATTTTACACTAGTATAGTGTAGTGATAATATCATTTATCTAAATACTATATTTCTCATTCTTATGGGATACAATATGAGATGTGATTATATAGGAATCTATGTCCTTATATTGCATTATCATTCCTCTATAAAAAACCAATATCCCAATGTAACAGACAGTTAGAGCATCACCATGTACCTTCTATAAGAATACTTCTCATGTTTACTTATTGTATGAGGTGGATAAGTAGGTATAGGGAATTCCATCACATTGTATAAATTTTTATATAGAAGTCCAGTTTATGAAATAAGTAAACTAACCTTGGAATTATGTACATGTAAGTACACAATTTATATCTTGAAGTATCATAGTGTTATAATGATTTATCTTTTCATACATTACATTAATTAAATGTATATTTTAATTTTATATTAATTAAAAATATATATAAAGTGATACATTTTATTTATCAGTCTCCCACTAATATATCAAAATCCAATATTCCTCACTATTGTTTTCAAAATATCCTATTTCATGGATATTCTAGTGGAAATTATCCATCCTTTATTTCTCAAAAAATAAACATTGGCCATGAAAATTTCTCAAAGAAATTTAGGTAGGTATAACTTTCCAACCAAATTAACACGCATATCTTTAATCCATTGAGTTGACTCCCCAATCTTTAAATACTAGACCTAGATTTCCTTAACACTTTCATCCAAAATGTATTGGATAGACTCTTTCCATTACACTCAATACCAATTTGGTTATGTTAACCGCAAATCCTTATAATAATTCCCAGATAAAAATAGGTGTTCAAAATTTTTTCATGAAAACACATAGTTATATGGTTGAATTCTTATTCAAGAAATGGAATACAATTCTAATATAATATTTGATTTGAGGAACTTTTATCTCTACATGTAAACTAACCATTTTATCTTATTTCATGATTGTTAATATTAAGTGGAGTTTACTTTAGTTATTAACCATGTCTAGATAAAGTTTACACATATTTTAGTTTTATTTTATTCCATATTTAATTTTTGATAATTAATTTATTTAATGATAAAAAGTACTTAACTAATTAACCATGCAACTGATTGAAATGAAACACATAAATTGGAATAACCCTAAGCTTTTCTAAAGGTTTGTTAATTTAGAAGACAATGAACCAACCCTTTACCCTATGGAATGAACTCATAGAACCATTCCCGGTTCAAGTTGTAGCATTCCACCTATGATCATGTGTACCATTTGGATTAGTTTCACCTCAGATACAAACTTGGTATACCTCCACTCACCTAGGAGGTTCATCTATTACATAAACTTTACTCACACATAGGTGAGGGGATCCCATGAATTAGTTAAGGGGTTTTCATAAAAGAATCCATGGGCACGTAGAACTTTACATAATGATAGAAGGGTAATAACATGCATGTCGCTGTTTAATTTAATAAATTATAAGAAAAACCCTACAATAATAATATATTAGACAAACCACTCACATACACAGGTCATCCTAAGCTCATGGTCATCCAAAAATATGCAATTAGTACATATATGTACACTAGGTAGCATTAAATTCATTTATTTATTTTAATAATATAAAATAACAAAAAAATTAATTAAATTAATTATCCTATTAATTAATTAATTAATTAATTTTATCTTTTCTGAAAATTCCTAGAAATTTCCACATTTTAATTTTTAAAAATTAAATTAATTTATTTTATTTAAAATAAATTAAGTACACCATTTTTACATGGATTAAATGCAACATATAACCAAATTCATTATTGTAGTCATCTATTAAATACTCATATAGCATGTTGGAAGACACCAAAATTAACATGATTAAGAAGCGTGAAATTCCATATATCATAATATTACATAATAAATGTGACATTTATAAGAATTTTTTTGTGTTAACCCATGAGGTGTGTACCACTTTAAATTCTTGTAGTAAACATATTTTCCATTATGGATAATTAATTATGTGAAATTAATTGAGAATTTAAATACTCATAAAACCCTATTATATAGTAGTATACCAGTTGCTTGCTATAAATTTTGGATTTAATGATTTATTTAATTATTTATTCAAAAATAATAATCTTATTGATTATCGGGTGATTACACAGAGGGTACTAGTGACAAACACACCATGTATATCATATTTTGTGTCTCCGAAGTACATGCTTGGGTAGTTTTTCATGTACACATTGCATGAATTAATGAGTTACATGGCATGTACATGGGTTACTGGACATGAAATCTCATTAATTATGGGTTGAAAAACTTTAAGTCTTTAATCATCGTTGGATGCATACATTGACCACATATTTTCTTTGAAAATAATTTGGAAAACCATGTAAGACTGCATGAAATGTAAGCCAATTACAAGGTGTGTAGTTCCTAAAGTCGCATGCGAGTCTGGTCGGTTAACACATGGTGTATAAATTAATTTTTATAATGATTTCTATGTGGGAATACATGTATCCCATGGATCATACATATGTATTTAACCTTGTTACATGACATATAATTTTCAATTACACAACATTTAACTATGTCATCCAACCAGAAACCATAGTACCTCCTAATGGAACCTCCGGTCATTCTTCACTTGTTCTTCATATTTTTTGGATCATATATAGGTAAATTAATGCATAATATTAACTATAAAATTAAAAATAATGAATCGATAGAAATTAAATATTAACAAAAGACATGCATTTCATTCAATGAATAGTAAATAATTACAAATTTTAGTGTGACCACCCTTTGATACAACTTGATGGTTTTGGGGTGCAA